>BSYR01000027.1:37432500-38632500 GCA_030270665.1 Hibiscus trionum
TCTTGAGTAATCATATAGTCTTAATATGCATCTAGAAAAGATAAAAAGAAAAAAAGGGTTGTTAATCAAGGTTGACTTTCGGGTTGACTTTGGTTTTCCCCGTGTAATCTTCGTAGTTCGGGTAAAGCGTCTAGGCCGGGCTAAGGGGGTTACTATAACATCCCAATTTTGGGCTTAGAAGTTTTTGGTTTGGACCGCACCGGTCGGGTTGCAGTTCGAATATAAAAGGGTGAATTTAGGAAAGCCTAGTTCGGGTTGCATTAAAAATATGGAAAAATGTCTTAAAATCCTCTTTTATTATATATAAGAGAAAGGTGAAATCAATTTTACAAAATAAGGTTTGGAAGAGTGACATTTTGGGTTAGTGACCAAAATGTAATTTTTGAAAACTGGGTGACTGTTTTAAAAAGGATTGAAACTTTGAATCTTTAAGGAGCTATTTACCCAAAAGAGTTTCTCCAGATTTTTCTGAATATTAATCAATTTTATTAATGGTTTTAATAAAAGTAAAAAAAGAGGGAAGAAGATATTTTGTCATTTTTAACTAACTTTCTCAAATTTTCCAGTTTCTTTTCTCTCAACTTTTCTCTCAACCCAAACACTTTTCTCCAGCAAATTTCCCTCTGATTTTGACATTCAAAGATGAGATTTCAACTTCCTTTTGATCTCTAATCATTTCTACAACAAAACCTTAGCATTTGCTTATTGGATTTTCAAGAATCTTGGTTCCAAAAAGGGAGAAACTCAAGTTTAGAGGTATGAACGTCCTTCTCCTCTAAATTCTCAGTTCTTTACTGAAATTCCCAAGTTCTCAACCCTTGAATTATGTTTTATTAAAGGTTTTGCAATTGAGTTCTTGATCTTGGCTTTAAAATGCAAGATTTGCTTTAATTTTGATGAAATTCGTATGATCTGATTGGGCATTGTTTTGAGATGTGTTTTTGATGTAAAATGCATGTATAATTGATGAGAAATTGAGGTTTAATCAATGCAATCCCGAATAGGTTGATTTTCCTAAGTTTTGTTTAAGTTTTTGGTGGTTTTTGGAGTGTTCTTGATGTTCTGCTATAGCTAGAGGTATAAGGACGTGATGAGATCCATTTTGGATGTTAATTGAGGTTTATGAATGTTTGGAATTGATGGATCTTGGCTGGGTAGTGTTGTGGAGATGTTTGGATGTGATTTCAGTTGTGTTTGGTAGCCGAAATGTGAGTGTTGATGTGAGCAGCGAGTTTAGATGTCTTGGTTGAGGATATTAATGCATGATGGTGCATTAATCTACTATTTTGATGTGTTTAAAACAGGGGAGACATCTTCGGATCCTTGTGGTGTTGATCCGGAAGCTTGATTGGTGTTTCGGCAAGTGGCGAAACGGAATCGGTGAGTGGATTTGGGTTTTCAGCTTTGAAACCAATGTTTTGAAGGTTTGGGAGCTTAGTTTAAGTCTAAACAACTTTGCTAAGCTCAAGAGTAAGTTTTCGGAAAAACTCTCTTGTTTTGATGTTGAGTGCAATGTGATTGTTTGCATGTTTTAAATTCTGTTTTGAAAGCATACTTAGCATGTTTATTTGCTGGTTTTATAAGCCATGTGTTGAAGGATGCTCAAGGTAAGAGATCCTTGTTTTAAACATTTGATAAAATGTGGTTTTGTTGCATAAGGATGCATGATGATTAATGGCTTTGTTAAATGCTTTAAAACAATGGATTATTGTTGTTAAATGATGTATATTGGCAAGTGATCTTTCGAGAAAGGTTGTAACGCCCCGGTTTTGGGCTTAGAAGTTTTGGGCGTTGACCGGTTCGATCAAAGTGCTGTTCGAATATAAAAGGGGTGAAATTAGGAAAGCCTAGTTCGGGTTGCATTAAAAATATGGAAAAATGTCCTAAAATCCTCTTTTAATGTATATAAGTGAACTGTGAAATCAATTTTGCAAAATGAGGTTTTGGAAGGGTGACATTTTGGGTTAGTGACCAAAATGTAATTTTTGAAAACTGCGTGACTGTTTTAAAAAGGATTGAAACTTTGAATCTTTAAGGAGCTATTTACCCAAAGGGAATTTCTCCAGATTTTTCTAAGATATTTGGTGATTTAATTCTGAGTTTTAAACAAAAGAAAAGTGGAGGGAAGTTATTTTCCTATTTTCAACTAACTTTTCCAATTTTCCTTTTCTCTCATTTTCTCTCAAACCAAACATTCTCTCCAGAGCTTTTTCCTCTGATTTTTGCACCTAAATACCTCTTTTCAATTCTCTTTTGACTGCTAATCATCTCATCAACAAAACCTCACCAATTGCTAATTGGATTTTCAAGATTTTGGTTCTAAAAAGGGAGAAATTCAAGTTTGGAGGTAAGAACGTCCTTCTCCTCTGAACTTTAAGTTCTTTACTGAAATTCCTAAGTTCTCAATCCTTGATTTATGATTTATTAAAGGTTTTACAATTGGAATCTTGATTTTTGGCTTTAAAATGCAAGATTTGCTTGATTTTGGTGAAATTTTCGTATGATCTGTTTGGGCAGTGTGTTGAGGTGTTAAATTGATGTTAATTGAATGTTAAATTGATGAATAATTGAGGTTTAATCAATGCAATCCCGAATAGGTTGAATTTCCTAAGTTTTGCTTGAGTTTTTGGTTGTTTTTGGAGTGATCTTGGTGATCTGTTATAGCTGGAGGTTTAAGGACGTGGTTAGATACTTTTTGAATGTTAATTGATGTTTAAAAATGGTTTGAAGTGATGGATCTTGGCTGGGTTAAGTTTTGGAAGTGTTTGGAGGTGGTTTCGGTTGTGTTTGGTAGCCGAAATGATGGATTTGCAATGAGCTGCGAGTTTAGTTGTGTTGCTGGTGTTTTTAGTGCATTATGATGCATTAATCCTCTGATGTTGTGTGCTTGAAACAGGGGAAGTTGATCCGTGGGCATTAGAGGTGTTGTGGAAGGTTTCGGATGCTTGGAAGGCTTGTTGGCTAGCCTTGTTTTGTGTGTCGGTGAGTGAAGTTGGGTTTTCAGCTTTTAAACCAAGGTTTGAAGGTTTTGGGAGCTTAGTTTAAGTCTAAACAACTTTGCTAAGCTCAAGAGTAAGTAAATGGATTTTCTCTCTTGCTTGTGTTGTGAATTGGCTTAAAAAGCAATTGTGTTTGATAGATGCAATGCATGTGATTTGCATGTTTTAAATACTGTTTTGAAAGCATATTTCAGCATGGTTTAGTGCTGGTTTTGAAAGCCATATGTGAAGGATGCTAAGGTAAAAGATCCTTGGTTTTGTACATTGAATTGTGGAAATTGATGCATAGTGTTGCATGTTGATTAATGGCTTTGTGTGATGCTTTAAAATAGTGGAATATTGTTGTTAATAATGCATTTTGGCAAGTAATGGTTAAGGTCACAAAGGTGGTTGAAAGTCCTTGTGTGAGCCTTGTTTATTTAAGAACATCATGGTGTTTGAAAGTCCATGGTTGGTTCTTGGATAAGGTAAATGGTGGTTTTTGCATTTTGGTTATGCATGTAAATCAATGGATTAATGTGGTAAGATGGTTATGTTGGCAAGTGATGGAAGTGGTTCTTGGTTATTTGAATCGGATATAGTTAGCCGGCTATAGGATTGGGTGCACCGTGAATAAGTCGCCTTGGATGTGGAGTGGTTAAGAGTGAACCGGTAAACTCCATCCAAGTTTCCTAACGAGATGGTTAAGGTCATAATGGTGGATGAGTTCCCATTCGAGGACCTTGGTTAAGCAAAGGTAATAATGGTGATTAAAATTCCATTTGAAGACCTTGTGCTTGTTAAGATCACAATGGTGGTGTAAAGTCCATGTGTGGATCTTGTATAGGGTGTCCCGGATCTCGTTAGTGATGTTATACAACTACCAATCGGTGATGTTAAGGTTGTATGGTGATTAAAAGTCCATACATGGGAACCTTGTGAATGTTAAGGTTATATGGTGTTTAAAAGTCCATATATGGGAACCTTGTGAATGTTAAGGTTGTATGGTGATTTAAAGTCCATACATGGGAACCTTGTGAATGTTAAGGTTGTATGGTGGTTAAAATTCCATACATGGGAACCTTGTGAATGGTAAGGTCAAATGGTGGTTAAAAGTCCATTTGGGAGACCTTGGATTGGTAGTGTGTATGAAGCGTGGGGACAACGCTTGTGATCCGCGTATCCGATTGGGTGTTGAGTTGGAAAGTGGTTTTGGTTATCACTTGGAGGCCAATATAATGTTCTTGAGTATAATAAAGCATGAGATGCTTGGAATGATGCTTGGTTGCATGAAAAGTGTAAAATGTATTATAATTGCATGTTGACTTGTTGGTTTGAACAAGTGTTGATTATCTATTGAGAATGGTGTATGTGTGCATGAAATCTCTTTAGTGCATTGAAATCTTGTGGAGACTTGTTTTAAAAGGGCATATGTTGCAATTGTTAATGATGTGGTTCATATGTTGCATTTGTTTAATGCATGTGTTGGATTGATTGAGTAAATGGTTTAAAAAGGGTTTCTTGCTTTGAAATGACATTCAAGTATGAGAATGGTAAGATGTAAAGTGGAAGTGTTTTCCAAGGTTTGAATTTAGATTTGCATATGGTGTTTATGCATGGAAAGGCTAAATTGATGGTTTTGCAGGTTTATGTTTTGAAAAGGTTTACTTAGCTTTTTAAGCTAAGGGTTGATTTTCATGTTTGTGCAAGGCATGATTTTAAAGCATGTTGTTGGAAAAAGGGTTTTTCAAATATTGCTTTGGTTGGTCGAATCGAGTTGCTTTTAAAAGTGATTTTATGATTCGCTGCATTGATGGTGTTTTGGTTTTGAGCATTCCTCACTAAGCATTATGTGCTTACGCTCCTTTTTGTCCATCAATGAAGATATTTGAAGTTTGGACAGCGAGAAGCAAGGGATTCAAGGAGGACTCCATTAGAGATGTATGTCTCGGTTAATAGCTATAGTTAATAAAGGCAATGGGGGTAGAATCTCTTATGTTGTTGTTAAAAGGAGATTGTGTATGTTGGACAAGTTTGGTTTATGTTTTTGAATCATGTGGATTAATGTTACAACGTTTGAATCTCCTTTTGCTTAAATTGTATTGCTATGCTTCTTGTTTAAAAGTATGTTTGAGTTTTGAATGTGTTTTAATGAGTTGGAGCACCTAGGGGTGGTCTTGTATCTAGTTTTGATGCATTTATGTTCCCTATATGTTGAGTGACTTGCTGGTGTGATTTGGTGGCTTTTGGAGCATGTTTGGTGGGGTAAAAGTGTGTTTAACCAGCATTGTTGCTGCAATCTGGGCAGGTCGTTTCGGAACGACCACTACCGTTTCGGAACAGGGGCCTGTTATGGCCAGGGTGTTTCGAAACGGAAGGAACCGTTCCGGAACGAAGATGCTACTGCCAGACCCCGTTTCGGTACCCGTTGCGGAACGGCCCCGCGTTTCGAAACAGGTTTACCCTGTTTCGGAACACCTGACCGTTGGAGGCTGACATGGGCAGTTATATGTTTCGAAATGTTTACGTTTTGGTCCTAAAACATGTTTATGCAATTGGATGAGTTTGAGATGTCCGTTTGAGCTGAAATTTGGCAGTGAAGCATGAAACATGACTAATTTCATATTGGTAACTTTTAATTGGGTGAAGTTCCTGTAATTCTCAGATTTTACAGTTTGGTCCCTAAAGTTGTAATTTGTGCAATTGGGTCCCTGATTGTTCTCTGATGGTTATGATCTTTGAGTATGATGTTTGTATGAATACATCTAGGGTTAAAGAGCATCTAGACAAGTTTAAAAAGAAAAAAAAAGGGTCGTTAATCAAGGTTGACTTTCGGGTTGACTTTGGTTTTCCCCGTGTAAGCTTCTTAATTCGGTTCAACCGTCTGGGCCGGGTTAAGGGGGTTACATTTGGTGGTATCAGAGCTGAGTTGCGAATGTTTGGGGAAATCGGTAAATTGTTGTAAAATGTGTTTGGTGTTTATCCTAGTGTGTGGATGAAAGCCGGTTGAAACACGTGTTTCTGAGTGAATTGTTGATGTTTTTAAGCATGCTTTTTGGTTATGAACCTTCGTTGAGCTCATGTGGATTTGTGCTGATGATGTGCTAGTGTTATGAGCTGATGTTATGCATGATGGAAGTGTAATGGGTATGATATGTTGATGTTATGCTGTTGTGAGTGGATGTTGTCTGATGTAAGCATGATCGGATGTGTTGTTGATAGGCTTGATGTTGTGATATCCATGCTTTTGTTGACTGTTATGTCATGTAAAAGGGGAGGATTCGGGATACCCATTGCCTTATTATTATAGCTATTGTGTTATTTAGGAGTTGGAGTTTGAATCCTTGCTTAAAGCTGGTCTAATTGTTTTGTTTGTTTTGTTGTGATTGCTTGTTGTTAATAGTATGGTGAAATCGGTGGAAGAATGGCAGTTGGGGGAGATGGTTGCTGCCTTGGGGCAGGTTGTTAAGGCGTGGAATTCACCTTTTAATGGAGGTGTTTCATCTCAGTTTTCTGTGCCTGGAGTTGAGGTGGTAAGGCAAGAGGAAGAGGTTGGTTCTGTGATGAAGAGTTCATCACCTGTTTCTCAGGAGGTGTTGGGAACATCTCAGGCTGTGGGATGTGTGGGTTTTTCGAGGCAGCGTTTACATGATTTTGGTGTTGTGGAGTATCATGGTTCGACACTTGAGACGTTTGAGGCCTGGTTGGCCAGTGTAGTTCTGATTTTGGATCAGGAAGGTTGTGATTATGCATGTAAGCTGGGAAGTGTTGTCACATTGATGTTGGAGGACGCTTGTGCCTGGTGGACATCTGTGGCGGTGGCATCGCACATTGGTGATATTGATTGGGACTTCTTTGTGTCTGCCTTTTATGAAAGGTATCTTGGGGAGAAATTTCCAAGGGTTAAGCAAGTTGAAGGTGTAGCAGACTTGGGGCAAGTGCTGCTTGATCAAGGAGTGAAGGCTCAGTTACCGGTGTGTAACCGTTGTGGAAGGCGCCATGTTGGAGGTTGTTGGGGCGTAGGTGCTTGTTGGAACTGTGGTTCTAAAGAGCATGTGAAGCGAGATTGTCCTGATATGGTGAAATCAGCTTCAGTGGTAGCAAAAGGGTCTCTGAAGGGTCGTGGGCACGGCCGAGGCAAGGTTCAAAGGTGGCAGGAAGAGCAGAAAGTTGTGAAGAAATTGGGGAATGAAATCTGTTGGAAATGTGGGTCTGCTGGACACATGAGACGTGATTGTTTGAAGTTGGCTCGGAACAGCCAAGGTCCTTTACTGCAAGGAGATGGTGGTGATCTTAGGGTGATAACTGATGCTACAGCGGTGCGGCTGGAGGATGATGGTTCAGTGAGGAAGAGAGCTCGCCTGATGAAGCTCCAGGGTGGTGATGTGTTTTCAGGTAACCTTGTTTTAGTAACCTAGTTTGGTTTTGGTTTGGGTTTCCTTGTGTTGTGAGTTTGGTCTTGTTGCTAGCATGTTGGGGTAGTAGATGTTGTTGTTGTTTTGGAACATCTTAAACGTGAAGGAGGTTTTAGTGGGTATCTTGTGGTTAATGGTTGTTAGAATGGTGGAGTTAGACAAGATGAAAGTGAGTTAGGAGGTTGTTCTTAGACAGACTCTGAGGATGTTATTGGAGAGTGTGAATCGGCATACATGCACAGTGTAAATCATTTGTTATATGCTATATTATATATGTATTGGTCCATGCATACATGTGGCATGACATTAGAGGTTTTGCATACATGTACATCAGGCATTGATAGGGCATAATTGTGACCATGCATACGAACGTTCACACTCGCTAATAACTAATCGAGTCTGTTAGTGTTGTGGTTGGGTTAGGTTGGATGATGGGTTTTTAGAGGAAGTTTTGGTGCTGAGTGTAAGTTAGAGGTAGTGGAGAGTACTAAGCAAGTTGTTAGTAATAGTGAGTGCGGTATAGTATGTTGGTAGAAGGAAAGTGTTTGATGCTTAACGAGTTTAGTGGTGTGGTGGTAAGAAGTTTGCCGATGGAAGTTAGAAACGGCCAAGTGGTTATGAGTAGCTTGTGGAAGAGGTGGTTCCATGGAAGCTAGATGATGTTGTAGGTTAGTGGATGTGTTCTCGGAGTGCCGAGGTATCTTGGCATTGATGTGGTAGTAGAAAGGTTGTTTATTTGGGTGAGGGTTCGTAGCAACCTTCGAGGAGTTGAGATGGTGATATGTATGTTTAAGTTGGGCGGTGTTCTAGTAAGGCAAGTGTTGTGGTCAAAGCTTGAAGTGGAAAGGTAATGAAAGATCGAAGACCATTGTTGGTTGGACGGATTCTTGTGAGAAGTGGTTGGCTGGTTGTGAGTAAGTGAATTCTTTTTGGAGATCAGCTGGTGGTGTGTGGAACGGCTAGCGGAGTCAAGGTCGGGGTTTTGTGATGTGATTTTTGGATTTTGGGTGAGTAGTCTTGGTGAGTTGTTATGGTAATGATAGCGGCGGATGTGATGGAATGCCAACATTCGTTGAGAAGTTTGGGTAAGCAGTTGATGCATGGGAATGCTTGCTTGTTGTGGAAATCTCTGGAAAAGGTTGAGTTTGGGCAGAGTTTTGTGAAGAGGGTGTTCAGTGGTGGTTAAGTCTCCTGTGTTGCTTTGCGGTTGCTTTGAGAGGGTTGGTTGTGCTCTTTTCGCCGGTTGAAATTTCGAGGACGAAATTTCCTAAGGGGGGGAGAGTTGTAACGCCCCGGTTTTGGGCTTAGAAGTTTTGGGCGTTGACCGGTTCGGTCAAAGTGCTGTTCGAATATAAAAGGGGTGAAATTAGGAAAGCCTAGTTCGGGTTGCATTAAAAATATGGAAAAATGTCCTAAAATCCTCTTATAATGTATATAAGTGAACTGTGAAATCAATTTTGCAAAATGATGTTTGGAAGGGTGACATTTTGGGCTAGTGACCAAAATGTAATTTTTGAAAACTGCGTGACTGTTTTAAAAAGGATTGAAACTTTGAGTCTTTAAGGAGCTATTTACCCAAAGGGAATTTCTCCAGATTTTTCTAAGATATTTGGTGATTTAATTCTGAGTTTTAAACAAAAGAAAAGTGGAGGGAAGTTATTTTCCTATTTTCAACTAACTTTTCCAATTTTCCTTTTCTCTCATTTTCTCTCAAACCAAACATTCTCTCCAGAGCTTTTTCCTCTGATTTTGGCACCTAAATACCTCTTTTCAATTCTCTTTTGATTGCTAATCATCTCATCAACAAAACCTCACCAATTGCTAATTGGATTTTCAAGATTTTGGTTCTAAAAAGGGAGAAATTCAAGTTTGGAGGTAAGAACGTCCTTCTCCTCTGAACTTTAAGTTCTTTACTGAAATTCCTAAGTTCTCAATCCTTAATTTATGATTTATTAAAGGTTTTACAATTGGAATCTTGATTTTTTGCTTTAAAATGCAAGATTTGCTTGATTTTGGTGAAATTTTTGTATGATCTGTTTGGGCAGTGTGTTGAGGTGTTAAATTGATGTTAATTGAATGTTAAATTGATGAATAATTGAGGTTTAATCAATGCAATCCCGAATAGGTTGAATTTCCTAAGTTTTGCTTGAGTTTTTGGTTGTTTTTGGAGTGATCTTGGTGATCCGTTATAGTTGGAGGTTTAAGGACGTGGTTAGATACTTTTTGAATGTTAATTGATGTTTAAAAATGGTTTGAAGTGATGGATCTTGGCTGGGTTAAGTTTTGGAAGTGTTTCGAGGTGGTTTCGGTTGTGTTTGGTAGCCGAAATGATGGATTTGCAATGAGCAGCGAGTTTAGTTGTGTTGCTGGTGTTTTTAGTGCATTATGATGCATTAATCCTCTGATGTTGTGTGCTTGAAACATGGGAAGTTGATCCGTGGGCATTAGAGGTGTTGTGGAAGGTTTCGGATGCTTGGAAGGCTTGTTGGCTAGCCTTGTTTTGTGTGTCGGTGAGTGAAGTTGGGTTTTCAGCTTTTAAACCAAGGTTTGAAGGTTTTGGGAGCTTAGTTTAAGTCTAAACAACTTTGCTAAGCTCAAGAGTAAGTAAATGGATTTTCTCTCTTGGTTGTGTTGTGAATTGGCTTAAAAAGCAATTTTGTTTGATAGATGCAATGCATGTGATTTGCATGTTTTAAATACTGTTTTGAAAGCATATTTTAGCATGGTTTAGTGCTGGTTTTGAAAGCCATATGTGAAGGATGCTAAGGTAAAAGATCCTTGGTTTTGTACATTGAATTGTGGAAATTGATGCATAGTGTTGCATGTTGATTAATGGCTTTGTGTGATGCTTTAAAACAGTGGAATATTGTTGTTAATAATGCATTTTGGCAAGTAATGGTTAAGGTCACAAAGGTGGTTGAAAGTCCTTGTGTGAGCCTTGTTTATTTAAGAACATCATGGTGTTTGAAAGTCCATGGTTGGTTCTTGGATAAGGTAAATGGTGGTTTTTGCATTTTGGTTATGCATGTAAATCAATGGATTAATGTGGTAAGATGGTTATGTTAGCAAGTGATGGAAGTGGTTCTTGGTTATTTGAATCGGATATAGTTAGCCGGCTATAGGATTGGGTGCACCGTGAATAAGTCGCCTTGGATGTGGAGTGGTTAAGAGTGAACCGGTAAACTCCATCCAAGTTTCCTAACGAGATGGTTAAGGTCATAATGGTGGATGAGTTCCCATTCGAGGACCTTGGTTAAGCAAAGGTAATAATGGTGATTAAAATTCCATTTGAGGACCTTGTGCTTGTTAAGATCACAATGGTGGTGTAAAGTCCATGTGTGGATCTTGTATAGGGTGTCCCGGATCTCGTTAGTGATGTTATACAACTACCAATCGGTGATGTTAAGGTTGTATGGTGATTAAAAGTCCATACATGGGAACCTTGTGAATGTTAAGGTTATATGGTGTTTAAAAGTCCATATATGGGAACCTTGTGAATGTTAAGGTTGTATGGTGATTTAAAGTCCATACATGGGAACCTTGTGAATGTTAAGGTTGTATGGTGGTTAAAATTCCATACATGGGAACCTTGTGAATGGTAAGGTCAAATGGTGGTTAAAAGTCCATTTGGGAGACCTTGGATTGGTAGTGTGTATGAAGCGTCGGGACAACGCTTGTGATCCGCGTATCCGATTGGGTGTTGAGTTGGAAAGTGGTTTTGGTTATCACTTGGAGGCCAATATAATGTTCTTGAGTATAATGAAGCATGAGATGCTTGGAATGATGCTTGGTTGCATGAAAAGTGTAAAATGTATTATAATTGCATGTTGACTTGTTGGTTTGAACAAGTGTTGATTATCTATTGAGAATGGTGTATGTGTGCATGAAATCTCTTTAGTGCATTGAAGTCTTGTGGAGACTTGTTTTAAAAGGGCATATGTTGCAATTGTTAATGATGTGGTTCATATGTTGCATTTGTTTAATGCATGCGTTGGATTGATTGAGTAAATGGTTTAAAAAGGGTTTCTTGCTTTGAAATGACATTCAAGTATGAGAATGGTAAGATGTAAAGTGGAAGTGTTTTCCAAGGTTTGAATTTAGCTTTGCATATGGTGTTTATGCATGGAAAGGCTAAATTGATGGTTTTGCAGGTTTATGTTTTGAAAAGGTTTACTTAGCTTTTTAAGCTAAGGGTTGATTTTCATGTTTGTGCAAGGCATGATTTTAAAGCATGTTGTTGGAAAAAGGGTTTTTCAAATATTGCTTTGGTTGGTCGAATCGAGTTGCTTTTAAAAGTGATTTTATGATTCGCTGCATTGATGGTGTTTTGGTTTTGAGCATTCCTCACTAAGCATTATGTGCTTACGCTCCTTTTTGTCCATCAATGCAGATATTTGAAGTTTGGACAGCGAGAAGCAAGGGATTCAAGGAGGACTCCATTAGAGATGTATGTCTCGGTTAATAGCTATAGTTAATAAAGGCAATGGGGGTAGAATCTCTTATGTTGTTGTTAAAAGGAGATTGTGTATGTTGGACAAGTTTGGTTTATGTTTTTGAATCATGTGGATTAATGTTACAACGTTTGAATCTCCTTTTGCTTAAATTGTATTGATATGCTTCTTGTTTAGAAGCATGTTTGAGTTTTGAATGTGTTTTAATGAGTTGGAGCACCTAGGGGTGGTCTTGTATCTAGTTTTGATGCATTTATGTTCCCTATATGTTGAGTGACTTGCTGGTGTGATTTGGAGGCTTTTGGAGCATGTTTGGTGGGGTAAAGGTGTGTTTAACCAGCATTGTTGCTGCAATCTGGGTAGGTCGTTTCGGAACGACCACTACCGTTTCGGAACAGGGGCCTGTTATGGCCAGGGTGTTTCGAAACGGAAGGAACCGTTCCGGAACGAAGATGCTACTGCCAGGCCCCGTTTCGGTACCCGTTGCGAAACGGCCCCGCGTTTCGAAACAGGTTTACCCTGTTTCGGAACACCTGACCGTTGGAGGCTGACATGGGCAGTTATATGTTTCGAAATGTTTGCGTTTTGGTCCTAAAACATGTTTATGCAATTGGATGAGTTTGAGATGTCCGTTTGAGCTGAAATTTGGCAGTGAAGCATGAAACATGACTAATTTCATATTGGTAACTTTTAATTGGGTGAAGTTCCTGTAATTCTCAGATTTTACAGTTTGGTCCCTAAAGTTGTAATTTGTGCAATTGGGTCCCTGATTGTTCTCTGATGGTTATGATCTTTGAGTATGATGTTTGTATGAATACATCTAGGGTTAAAGAGCATCTAGGCAAGTTTAAAAAGAAAAAAAAGGGTCGTTAATCAAGGTTGACTTTCGGGTTGACTTTTGTTTTCCCCGTGTAAATTTCTTAATTCGGTTCAACCGTCTGGGCCGGGTTAAGGGGGTTACAAAGGTTAAGAACACTATGGTGGTTAAAAGTCCATAGGTGGTTCTTGTGTTAAGAACAACATGGTGGTTAAAAGTCCATGATTGGTTCTTGTGCTAAGGTCACGAAGGTGGTTAAAAGTCCTTGTGTGAGCCTTGTGTATTTTAAGAACACCATGGTGGTTAAAAGTCCATGGGTGATTCTTGTGTTAAGGTCACAAAGG
The DNA here is from genome assembly GCA_030270665.1 of Hibiscus trionum. Lineage (NCBI taxonomy): Eukaryota > Viridiplantae > Streptophyta > Magnoliopsida > Malvales > Malvaceae > Hibiscus > Hibiscus trionum. Next base: position 37,445,506 of record BSYR01000027.1, read on the forward strand.
TGGTTAAAAGTCCTTGTGTGAGCCTTGTGTAATTTAAGAACACCATGGTGGTTAAAAGTCCATGGGTGATTCTTGTGCTAAGGACACAATGGTGGTTAAAAGTCCATGTGTGGTCCTTGTGAATTGTAAGATCACAATGGTGTTTAAAAGTCCATGTGTGGATCTTATGTTGATTGTATTGTGAAATGGAAAGATTATGATTATCACTTATGGCCAATATGACATGTTAATAATTTGAAGCATGTATGCTTGTTTTAAATGCTTTTGTGCATGGATAAAGGTTGTTTTGAACTAAGGTTATAAAAGTGTTTTATAAATGCATTATTGAGTTGTTTTAAATGAGCATTCCTCACTAAGCTATGTGCTTACGCTCTCTCTCTTTTCTTAAATCAATAATGCAGAGCATTGAAGTGCTTTAAGGACAGCAAGTGGTCAAGAATCCAAGTGAAGAATTAAGCTCATGTATGGTGAAAGTTTCTTAACACTATTAGCTTTTGGCATTTGGCAATGGGGAACCTATGTTGTTGTTTTGGGAGATGTTTTGGACTCCTTAAGTTGGTTTTATGCCTTTGATTTTGTGGGAACTTGTAAATGGCCATTATGAGGATTGTTTGATGATTTGGTGTTTGAATGGTCTTTCAATATAGGATGCATGCCTATAGAATTGGGGCTTTTCTTGTTTGATGCCATGTTTAAGAATTGTTGATGCCATTATGTTCCTTATGCATGTAATGTCTTGCTGATATAATTTGGTTGCCTTTGGAGCATGTTTGATGGGTCAATTGTGTGATAAATCAGTTAAAATTCTGCAATCTGGGCAGCCTGTTTCGGAACAGGTGCTGCCGTTTCGGAACAGAGGGCCTGAAATGGCCTAGGCGTTTCGAAACGGGCAGAGCCGTTCCGGAACAGTTTGGCTACTGCCAGGCCATGTTGCGCAACGCGTTTCGGAACAGTCCCGCGTTTCGGAACGGATCATCCATGTTCCGAAACACCCGACCGTTGGGCACTGAAATTGACGGTTATATGTTTTGAAACCTTTGCGTTTTGGTCCTGAACTTTGTGAATGCAATTGAATGAGTTTGAGATGTCCGTTTGAGTTGAAATTTGACAGAGAAGCATGAAACATGACTAATTTCATAATGGTAACTCAAAAGTGGGTTAAGTCCTTATAATTTCCAGAATTTACATTTTGGTCCCTAAATTCGTGTTTTGTGCAATTAAGTCCCTGAATGTTTTCCGAATGCGCTGATCTTTGAGTATGCCGATTGTATGAACATATCTAGGGTTAATGTGCATTTAGATAAGATTAAAAAGAAAAAAAAGGGTCGTTAATCAAGGTTGACTTTCGGGTTGACTTTGGTTTTCCCCGTGTAAACTTCTTAATTCGGTTCAACCGTCTAGACCGGGTTAAGGGGGTTACAGTTACAGAGCTAAAAATTTCTTTCAAAAATATTGGTTCTTCAAGGGTTGAAAAATGTGAATCTTCAAAAACCAACTTTGTAAAACAAAAGAATTTTAACTACAAACAAAGTGGCTCCTATATGCATTCTAAAACTAAAAAGGTTATAAGTGTATGGGTTCCTAAGGAACATGTAAAATCTAATAATGTTAATGCCATGTAACCTTTGATTCCTAAGGGAACCAAGATTTTGGGAGCTAACACTCATGGACCCAAAATGATTTGGGTACCAAAAATCAAAGCTTAATCTCTTTGTTTGTAGGGGAGCATTGCTACAAGGCCAAAGCACAAAGTCAAAATTTGTGGTACATTGATAGTGGATGCTTGAGGCACATGACCAGAGACAGAAGTCAATTCATGGAATTAAAGCCAAAAATGGAGGAGTAGTAACTTTTGGTGACAACTCCAAAGGCCACATTGAAGTTATTGGCTCCATAGGTAATCATTCTTCCATACTCTTTGAAAATGTTTTGTATGTAAATGGTTTAAAACATAATTAATTGAGCATTAATCAATTGTGTGATAAATGGTTTAATGTCATGTTTGATGTAAATGGGTGTAGAATAGTTGAAATTAAATCTAATAAAACAATGCTTATTGGTCATCGTATAGGCAATATATATATGGTGCATTTAGATGAATTTCATACATCCCATGCATGCTTAGTTGCTCAAAATGAAAATGATGTGTAACCCCCTTAGCTCGGCCTAGACGGTTAACCCGAACTACGAAGATTACACGGGGAAAACCAAAGTCAACCCGAAAGTCAACCTTGATTAACGACCCTTTTTTTCTTTTTAAACTTGTCTAGATGCATATTAATCCTAAGTGTACCCTCAAGGAAAGCATACTTGAAAAGCACAGTGATGGGAAAACGTTAAGGGACTCAATTGCACAAATTACAACATTTAGGGACCAAAACGTAAATTCTGGAAATTAAGGGGACTTAACTGATTTTCAAATTACCAAAATGAAATTAGTCATATTACATGCTTCCATGCCAAATTTCACCTTTAACGGACATCCCAAACTCAAGCAATTGCATATACAAAATTCAGGACTAAAACGTAAAACTTGCAAACCTTAAACCATTCAAATCAGTGCCCAACGGTCAACTGTTTCGGAACGGGGGTTGACCGTTCCAAAACGCGGGTTCGTTTCGAGACTTGTTTCGAAACAGGGCTTGACAGTGGCAAATCCGTTTCGGAACGCCTTGTTCCCGTTTCGATACACGAAGGTCATTACAGGCCCCCGTTCCGAAACGGTAGAGCCCGTTCTGATACGGACTGCCCAGAAAGTGCAGATTTTGCTGGTTTAACATACAATTAACCACTCAAACACATCCCTATGACCTCCTATTCATGCCAACAAGTCATCATGCATGTAAGCAACATATTTGCATCACCAAAACACATTCATGGCATCAATTAGGAAAAACCACAATCTATAGGCATGCATCCTAATATTGTAAGCCATCCAAGCATCAAATCATCAAAGCAACACCAAAATGGCCAATTACAATCCCAAAACATCATAGGTATCATGCCAAACTCAGGGAGTCCAAAACATCTCCCAAAAACACAACCTAGGTTCCCATTGCCAAATACCAAAAGCTAATAATGTTGTAAAAAAAATAGTCACCATACATGAGCTTAGTCTTCCCTTGGATTCTTAGCCTCCTTGATGCCCTTAAAGCACTTAAATTCTCTGCATTATTGGTTCAAGAAAGAGAGCGTAAGCACATTTGCTTAGTGAGGCATGCTCTAAAGAAACAACACAATAATGCACTTTATAAAACACCTTTCAAAAGGCCTTTAAACACAAAACATCATTTCTCATGCAACAATGCATACACAACAAGCATCTCATGCTTCATTAACATCAACATGTCATATTGGCTTCCAAGTGATACCATAACCATTTTTCAACTCAAAATACAATCGGATACGCGGATTACAAGCGTTGTCCCATACGCTTCATACACACTACCGAACACACAAGGTGGAGTTTACCGGTACAATCACAACCCCTCAACACCCGTGATGGAGTTTAACGGTACAATTACAACCCCTCCACATCACTCATCGGTAGTTGTATAACATCACTAACGAGAACACGGAACACACAACACAAGATTCACACATGGACTTTTAACCACCATTGTGATCTTAGACATCTCGTTAGTGTACTTGGATGGAGTTTACGGTACCATTACAACCCCTCAACATCCAAGGCGACTTTATTCACGGTGCACCCAATCCTATAGCCGGCTAACTATATCCGATTCAAGTACTTTAAAACCAATACATCACTTGCCAATATACATCAATTATCATCAACAATTCACTGTTTTAAAGCATTAATCAAAGCCATTAAATCATCATGCATTACTATGCATCAAAACCACATTTATCAATGTCAAACCAAGGATCTCTTACCTTGAGCATCCTTCAACACACGGCTTTCAAAACCAGCATTAATCATGCTAAAACATGCTTTCAAAACAGAATTTAAACATGCAAATCAAACACATTGCATCCAACCATCTCATGGTTCATCAAAAAGAGAGTTTCACCGAAAACTTACTCTTGAGCTTAGTTAGGTTGCTTAGACTTAAACTAAGCTCCCAAAACCACCAAACATTGGTTTCAAAGCTGAAAACCAACTTCACTCACCAATTCTGTTTCGCAAGCTTGCCGAAACGCCGATCAAGCCTCTGGATCAACACCACAAGGATCCAAAGATGTCTCCCCTATTTTAAACACATCAAAGAAGAGGATCAATGCATCATCATGCATTAAAACCTTCAGCCATTACACCTAAACTCACTGCTCACATCAAATCTAACATTTCGGCTACCAAACACAACCGAAATCACTTCCAAACTCATCCACAACATTACCCAGCCAAGATCCATCACTTCTAAACATTCTTAAACATCAATTAACATCCAAAAAGGATCTAAACTCGTCCTTATACCTCCAGCAATAACAGAACACAAAGATCACCCCAAAAACCACCATTTTCACAAGTAAAAACATAGGAAAATCAACCTATTCGGGATTGCATTCATTAAACCTCAATTACACATCATTAAACATCCAAAATGCATTAAAAAGACATCTCAAAACAGAGCCCAAACATTCATTACGAATTTCTTCAAGATTTAATCCAAATCTTGAGTTTTAAGCCAAAATCAAGATCACAACATTAAAACCTTTTATAAAACTTAATTTAAGGATTGAGAACTTGGGAATTTCAATAAAGAACTAAATATTCAGAGGAGAAGAACATCCTTACCTCTAAATGTAGATTTCTCCTTGTTTAGAGCCAAAATCCTTGAAAATTCAATGAGCAAATGAAGAGGATTTGATGTAGAAAAGCTTAGGAATCAATTGATGATTGAAACCTCATCATTTAGAGTGAAAATCAAAAGAAAAGCTGATGTGGAAATGTGTTTGGCTGAGGGAATTTTGAGAGAAAATGAATTGGGAAAATTTTAGCAAAAGTTAGTTATGAAACTAAAATATGGTTTTTCCCTCTTTTCTTTTAATTAATTAAACATTAAATGAGTCATTAAAATTAAAAAAAAATATGGAGAAATCCTTCCTTGGGTAAATTAGCTCCTTAAACATTAAAAGTTTCAATCCTTACAAAACATTCACCACTAAACTTTTCAAAAATTACATTTTAGTCACTATTTCGAAATGTCACACTTTCAACCCTTATTTTGTAAAATTGATTTCCCCACTCTCTTATATATATTAAAAGAGGATTTTTAGATATTTTTCCATATTTTTAATGCATCCCGAACTAGGCTTTCCCTAAAACCACCTTTTATATTCGACCCTAAACTTCCAAGCCCAAAATTGGGGTGTTACAACTCTCCCCCCTTAAGAAATTTCATCCTCGAAATTTACCTGGAGGAAAAAGGTATGGAAACTGCTTCTCCATGTCATCCTTCCTTTCCCACGTGGCTTCCTCAGCACCACGATTCTTCCACAACACCTTTACCAACTCGATGGTCTTGCCTCGAAGAACTTTACTGTCTGAATCCAAAATTTCCACCGGCTCCTCATCGTAGGTCAAGTCCGGATTCAACTCCACTTCCTCCACAGGCATAACATGCGAAGGATCCGATCTATACCTCCGAAGCATAAAAACATGAAACACATCATGAATCTTTTCCAACTCTTGCGGCAATCTCAACTTGTACGCAACAGGACCCACACGCTCAATCACCTCGTATGGTCCAATGTACCTACGGCTCAACTTACCCTTTCGACCAAACCTCATCACCTTTTTTCAAGGCGAAACTTTCAAAAACACACGGTCACCAACCGCATACTCAACCTCTGGTGGTTCCTTTCAACAAAGCTGGCATAGAAACCAACTTCTGGCCTGTTTCAGCCTAACAAAGAGGAGTCCTACACTTCCTCCCGTACAAAGCTTCATAAGGTGCCATTTGAATACTCGCCTGGTAGCTATTGTTATAAGCAAACTCCACAAACGGCAAATGCTTCTCCCAAGAGCCCTGAAACTCAATCACACAGCACCTCAACATATCCTCCAGCACTTGGATAACACGCTCAGACTGTCCATCCGACTGTGGATGATAAGAAGTACTGAAATTCAACCGTGTACCCAAAGCCTGATGTAATCACTGCCAGAACCGCGATGTAAACCTCGGATCTCTATCCGACACAATCGACTTTGGCACACCATGCAGCCGCACAATCTCAGCAATGTACAGCTCTGCAAGCTTGTCCAAAGTGTACATAGTATGCACAGGCAAGAAATGCGCACACTTCGTTAGGCGATTCACAATCACCCACACTGAATTCTTCTTTGATGGCGACAAAGGCAAACCAGACACAAAGTCTATAGTAATCCTTTCCCACTTCCACTCAGGAATCCTCAACGGTTGCAACAACCCAGAAGGAAACTGATGCTCAGCTTTAACTCGCTGACATACCATGCACTTGCCCACATACTCAGCAACATCTTTCTTTAAACCCACCCAATAGTACTCATCACAGAGATCACGATACATCTTAGTACTACAAGGATGCACAGCAAAAGGACTACTATGAGCTTCAGTCAGAATAGCACGCCTCAACTCAGCATCATTGGGCACTACTATCCGACTTCCAAACATAAAACTCCATCATCATTAAAGCAGAAATCCGATGGTCTATCCTCAGCAATATCTTGAACATGTGGCACCAAGGAATCATCCAACAGTTGCTTATCCTTTATCAACAGAACCAAGGATGGTTTCACTTGCAACTCAGCCACAAGACCACCATCTCGCGATATGCTCAAACTGGCAAACATAGCCCTCAACTCCACTGCTACCTTCCTACTCAAGGCATCCGCTACAACATTAGCTTTTCCCGGATGGTACTCGATCGTCAGATCATAATCTTTAAGCAACTCCACCCAACGTTGTTGCCTAAGATTCAACTCCTTCTGAGACATCAGATACTTCAAAATCTTGTGATCCGTGTACACCGTACACTTCTCACCATACAGGTAATGTCTTCAAATTTTCAAGGCAAAAATCACCACAGCCAACTCAATGTCATGTGTAGGATAATTGCGCTCATGCACCTTCAACTGGCGCGATGCATAAGCCACCACCTTACCCTCTTGCATCAACACACATCCCAAACCAACGTAGGATGCGTCACTATACACCACAAACTCTTTCCCTGATTCAGGCTGAACCAAGATAGGAGCTTGCGTCAAAGCTGCCTTCAGCTTTTCAAAAGCTTGTTGTCTCGCTTCCGTCCACTCATACTTAACATCCTTCTGCAACAACTTCGTCAAAGGTGCATCTATCTTTGAAAATACATCCACGAACCTCCTGTAGTATCCTGCCAAACCAAGGAAACTACGGACTTCATGAACAGACTTAGGAGGCATCCAATTCATCACTGCCTCAATCTTCTGAGGATCAACACGAATCCCCTCAGCAGAGACTACATGACCAAGGAACACAACTTCCCTGAGCCAGAACTCACACTTGCTTAACTTAGCATAAAGCTGATTCTCCATCAAAGCCTGCAACACAATCCTTAAATGCCCCTCATGCTCCTCCTCTGTACGAGAGTACACAAGGATATCATCAATGAACACCACCACAAACTTGTCCAAATACTCATGGAACACTCTATTCATCATGTCCATGAAAGCTGGAGGAGCATTCGTCAAACCAAACGGCATCACAAGGAACTCATAATGCCCATACCTCGTTCTGAAGGTTGTCTTTGGCACATCCACATCCTTCACCTTCAACTGGTAATACCCTGACCTTAAGTCAATCTTAGAGAACACAGCCGCTCCCCGAAATTGATCAAAAAGATCATCTATCCTCGGCAATGGATACCGATTCTTGATAGTCAACTTGTTCAGCTGACGATAATCGATGCACATTCTCATAGTGCCATCCTTTTTCTTCACAAACAAGACCGGTGTACCCCAAGGTGACACACTCGGCCAAATGAAACCACGATCAAGCAACTCCTGGAGTTGCGTCTTTAGCTCTTTCAACTCCTTAGGTGCCATTCGATAAGGAGTAATGGAAACTGGAGTTGTATTCTCATACAGCTCAATTCCAAACTCCACCTCTCGGTTAGGAGGCAATCCAGGCAACTCCTCCGGAAACACACCAGGAAACTCTCGCACAGTCCTGATATCCTGCACTCGCAACTCCTTAGAGCTAGGATTCATCACAAAGGCTAGGTAGGCTTCACAACCCTGCCTCAGCATCCGACTCGCCTCCAAGGAAGACACCACATTGGCAAGAAACTTCACATTCTCACCAACCACCACTACCTCATAATCATCCGCAAGCTTCAACGAAACTCGCTTGTTCTCAAAATCCACCACAGCTCTATGTTCAACGAGCTAATCCATACCAGGATTACATCAAAACCATAGAAAGGTAATTCCATAAGATCAACATGAAAACATGATCTTGAACAACCAAGGGACATCTTCTGTATAACTTTCGTGTCACAACGGTTTCACCAAAGGAACTAGTTACACGCATACCAACATCCAAAGACTCAACAGGCAAACCAACCAATTGAGCATGTTCACGCAATATGTATGAGTGTGTAGATACAGAATCAATCAAGGAAAGTAATGACAAGGATTGCAAAGTGAAGGTACCTACGATCACATCTGTGTCATTCCTCCCTTCCCGCTGTGCATACACTCGAGCCTGGCCTCCACCCTCAGGTTGGATAGCCACCATATGCGCCACATTCCTTCCACCATCCTCTCTACGCTGGAAGTTACCACAGTCGTGCCCACGACCTCTCTGTGGTGCAACAACTCCAGGAGCACGTCCCTGACCACCACAGGCCAACAAAGGACACTCCCTCCTCATGTGGTCTGCTGAACCACAATTCCAGCACGAATTACCAGCTACAACAACAGAAGCTTGAACCTCCCTCGCTGCTCGAGGATAATCACGCCTCAGATAGCCACGCGATCCACACGCCCAGCATGTGTTCTGATTAGCTCTCGCCCTATCTCCCTGAACAAGCGCACCATGCCCTCCACCACCACGCCTAGCCGAAGACTGATACCTCCTATCACGTCCCCTCTTATTCTGTCCACCACCGGAACTATACTCAACAGCTCTTTTGCTAGAGCCAGAACCAACATTCCTGGAAGACAAACCCAGGTTCTGCTCAATATCCTTCACCCTACTAACCAGCACATCAAAATCAGTGTACTCAACTGCAAGCATATATGTCTTTACATTCGATACCTATAACGCCCCAATTTTGGGCTTGGAAGTTTAGGGTCTGAACCGGACCGGTCTGATTTTTTGGTTCGAATATTAAAGGTGATTTTAGGGAAAGCTTAGTTCAGGATGCATTAAAAATATGGAAAAATATCTAAATATCCTCTTTTAATATATATAAGAGAGTGGTGGAATCAATTTTACAAAATAAGGCTTGGAAGTGTGACATTTCGAAATAGTGACTAAAATGTAATTTTTGAAAAGTTCAGTGGTGACTGTTTTGTAAGGATTGAAACTTTGAATCTTTAATGAGCTAATTTACCCAAGGAAGGATTTCTCCAGATTTTTCTTAATTTTAATGATTTTGTTAATGTTTAATTAATTAAAAGAAGTGAGGGAAAACCATTTTTAGTTTTCATAACTAACTTTCTCTAAAAATTTCCCATTTCATTTTCTCTCAAAATTCCCTCAGCCAAACACTTTTCCACAGCAGCTTTTCTTTTGATTTTCACACTAAATAATGAGTTTTCAATCATCAAAAGATTCCTAATCCTTTCTACATCAAATCCTCTTCATTTGCTCATTGGATTTTCAAGGATTTTTTCTCAAATCAAGGAGAAATCTACATTTAGAGGTAAGGATGTTCTTCTCCTCTAAATCCTTAAGTTAAGTTTTATAAAAGGTTTTGATGATGTGATCTTGATTTTGGTTTAAAACTCAAGATTTGGATTAAATTTTGAATAAATTCGTAATGAATGTTTGGGCTCTGTTTTGAGATGTCTTTTTAAAGTATTATGGATGTTTAATGATGTGTAATTGAGATCTAATCAATGCAATCCCGAATAGGTTGATTTTCCTAAGTTTTTACATGTGAAAATGGTGGTTTTTGGGGTGATCTTGGTGTTCTGTTGTTGTTGGAGGTATAAGGACGAGTTTAGATCCTTTTTGGATGTTAATTGATGTTTAAGAATGTTTAGAAGTGATGGATCATGGTTGGGTAATGTTGTGGATGAGTTTGGTAGTGATTTCGGTTATGTTTGGTAGCCGAAATGTTAGATTTGTTTAGAGCAGCGAGTTTAGGTGTTGTGGATGAAGATTTTAATGCATGATGATGCATTAATCCTCTGCTTTGATGTGTTTAAAACAAGGGAGGCACATTCGGATCCTTGTGGCGTTGATCCGGAGGTTTGATTGGCGTTTCGACAAGCTTGTGAAACGGAATCGGTGAGTGAAGTTTGGTTTTCAGCTTTGAAACCAATGTTTGAAGGTTTTGGGAGCTTAGTTTAAGTCTAAGCAACTTAACTAAGCTCAAGAGTAAGTTTTCGGTGAAACTCTCTCTTTGATGAACCATGAGATGGTTGGATGCAATGTGTTTAATTTGCATGTTTAAATTCTGTTTTGAAAGCATGTTTGAGCATGGTTGATGCTGGTTTTGAAAGCTATGTGTTGAAGGATGCTCAAGGTAAGAGATCCTTGGTTTGACATTGATAAATGTGGATTTGATGCATAGTGATGCATGATTGTTTAATGGCTTTGATTAATGCTTTAAAACAGTGGATTGTTGATGATAATTGATGTATATTGGCAAGTGATGTGTTGGTTTTAATGTACTTGAATCGGATATAGTTAGCCGGCTATAGGATTGGGTACACCGTGAATAAAGTCACCTTGGATGTTGAGGGGTTGTAATGGTACCGTAAACTCCATCGAAGTACACTAACGAGATGTCTAAGGTGACAATGGTGGTTAAAAGTCCATGTGTGAATCTTGTGTTGTGTGTCCCGTGTTCTCGTTAGTGATGTTATACCACTACCAATGAGTGATGTTGAGGGGTTGTGATTGTACCGTTAAACTCCATCACGGGTGTGGAGGGGTTGTGATTGTACCGGTAAACTCCACCTTGTGTGTTTGGTAGTGTGTATGAAGCGTATGGGACAACGCTTGTAATCCGCGTATCCGATTGTGTTTTATGTGGAAAATGGTTATGGTATCACTTGGAAGCCAATATGACATGGTAATGTTTGTAAAGCATGGGATGCTTGTTGTTTAAGACTTGTTGATGATTATAAAGCATGAGATGCTGTTGTTAATGCATTGTTGCATGAAAATGATTTTTATGAATGAAAAGGCATTATGAAAGGTGTTTTGTAAAAGTGCATTATTGTGTTGTTTCATTAGAGCGTGCCTCACTAAGCATTGTGCTTACGCTCTCTTTCTTGAACCAATAATGTAGAGAATTGAAGTGCTTAAAAGGCAGCAAGGAGGCTAAGGAACCAAGGAAAGGCTAAGCTCATGTATGGTGACTATTTTTACAACATTACTGGCTTTTGATATTTGGCAATGGGAACCTAGGTTGTGTTTGTTGGGAGATGTTTTGGACTCATTGAGTTTGGCATGATGCCTATGATGTTTTGGACTTGTAAATGGCCATCTTGGTGTTTGCTTTGATGGTTTGATGCTTGGATGGTTTACAATAGTAGGATGCATGCCTATAGATTGTGGTTCTTCCTAATTCTTGCCATAAATGTGTTTTGATGATGCAAATATGTTCCTTGTATGCGTGATGATTTGTTGGCATGATTAGGAGGTCATAGGGATGCATATGAGTGGTTAATTGTTTGTTAAACCAGAAAAATCTACATTTTCTGGGCAGTCCATATCGGAACGGGTACTACCGTTTCGAAACGGGGGCCTATAATGGCCTTAGTGTATCGAAACGGGTAGGGGGCGTTTCGGAACGGATTTGCCACTGTCAAGCCTTGTTTCGAAACAGGTCTCGAAACGAACCCGCATTTCGTAACGGTCAACCCCTGTTCCGAAACACTTGACCGTTGGGCACTGATTTGAATGGTTTAAGGTTTGCGAGCTTTACGTTTTAGTCCTAAATTTTGTATAAGCAATTGCTCGAGTTTGAGATGTCCGTTTGAGGTGAAATTTGACAGAGAAGCATGTAATATGACTAATTTCATAATGGTAACTTAAAAATCAATTTAATCCTCTTAATTTACAGAATTTACATTTTGGTCCCTAAATGTTGTAAGTTGTGCAATTGAGTCCCTTATTGCTTTCCGATCGTCGTGCTTTTCATATATGTTTTCCTCGAGGCTACGCTTAGGGTTAATATGCATCTAGACAAGTTTAAAAAGAAAAAAAGGTCGTTAATCAAGGTTGACTTTCGGGTTGACTTTGGTTTTCCCCGTGTAATCTTCGTAGTTCGGGTCAACCGTCTAGGCCGGGCTAAGGGGGTTACATTTGGTGGTATCAGAGCTGAGTTCTCGAGTAATTGGGAATTGTTATGTGGGTGATGTATGCATAATTGCATGATGTGCCTTTTTGAATGAAAGTGTGATGTGTGAATTGTAAAGTATGTTGCAATTGTGATGTAATGCTATGTTGAAGCATGTTAGAGGGACCCATTGCCATATCAAAGCTAATGAAATGAATTGGTTTTGAAAAATGAGCTTGAGTGCTTGGATTACTTACCTTGCTGAGCCTGATTATGTTTATTGCATTTGTGATAGTGCATTTGTATTAGAGTATGAGACCTCATAGAGAGACGAGAGTTAATACGCGAGATATGGCTCAGAATGAGAATGAAGAGAATGCCGATAATGTACTGGATTTACCTCCTCCTCCTGGTGGTGGACCGCCCGGTGGTGGTGGTGCTGGAGGTGACGGAGCTGGTGTTGATGCTGGTGCTGGGGTCGCTGGACCTGAAGCTGGACAGGGGCAAGCTACTCCTGATATGACAATTTTGATACAAGCTATTGCAGAAGCCTTTCAGGCGGCAGTAGCTGGAGATCATGGAGCTGGGCATCAGGGAGATGCTAATGCTAGACTACCTTTGGAACGTTTGCGCAGTCTAGGAGGGACTGAGTTCAGAGGTTTGTCTGCTGAAGGTTCCGAATCTTGGTTGGAAAGTACCAAGAGGATTTTGGGACAAATGAACTGCAATGATGTGCAGAAGTTAGGATGTGTGGTATCGCTGTTACATGATGATGCATATACCTGGTGGACGACCGCTAGGTGTGAGATACCTGGATGAAAAGAAAAGGGAGCATGACAGTAGCTGAGTACGAGATTCAGTTTGTTCATCTCTGTCTGTACGCACCTGAGCTTATCCCTGATGAAAGGGAAAGGTGTGATCGTTTCCGATATGGTTTAGTGACGGATGTAAAGACCTATATGCTTATAGCTGAGTACACTGATTTTGATGTACTGGTGGGGAGAGCGAATGATATTGAGAAGAACCTGGGATTGTCTTCTAGGAGTGCTGGTTCTGGCTCGGGCAAGAGAGCTACTGAGTATAGTTCCGGTGGAGGTCGGTACAAGAGAGGACGAGATCGGAGGTATCAGTATTCTGCTAGATGTGGTGGTGGAGGGCATGGTGCGCCTGTTCAGAGAGATAGGGCGAGAGCTGATCAGAACACGTGCTGAGCGTTTGGATAGCGTGGCCACTTGAGGCGTGATTGCCCTCGAGCTGTAAGGGAGTTATAGGCTCCTGTTGTTGTAGCTGGTAATTCGTGTTGGAATTGGGGTTCGGCAGACCACATGAGAAGGGAGTGTCCATTGTTGGCCGGTGGCGGTCAGGGACGTGCTCCTGGAGTTGTTGCACCACAACGAGGTCGTGGGCGCGGCCGTGGTAACTTCCAGCGTAGGGAGGATGGTGGAAGGAATGTGGCGCATGTGGTGGCTATTAAACCCGAGGGTGGAGGCCAGGCTCGAGTGTATGCGCAGCGAAAGGGGATGAATGACACGGATGTGATCGCAGGTACCTTCACTTTGCAATCCTTGTCATTACTTTCCTTGATTGATTCTGGATCTACACACTCATACATATTGCGTGAACATGCTCAATTGCTTGGTTTGCCTGTTGAGTATTTGGATGTTGGTATGTGTGTAACTAGTTCCTTTGGTGAGACCGTTGTGACACGGAAGTTGTATAGAAGGTGTCCCTTGGTTGTTCACGACCATGTTTTTCATGTTGATCTTATGGAATTGCCTTTCTATGGTTTATATGTAATCCTTGGAATGGATTGGCTTGTTGAACATCAAGCTGTGGTGGATTTTGAGAACAAGCGAGTTTCGTTGAAGCTTGCGGATGATTATGAGTTAGTGGTGGTTGGTGAGAATGTGAAGTTCTTTCTAATTTGGTGTCTACATTGGAGGCGAGTCGGATGCTGAGGCAAGGTTGTGAAGCCTATCTAACCTTTGTGATGAATCCTAGTTCTAAAGAGTTGCGAGTGCAAGATATTAGGACTGTGCGAGAGTTTCCTGGTGTGTTTCCGGAGGAGTTGCCTGGATTGCCTCCTAATCGAGAGGTAGAGTTTGGAATTGAGCTGTATGAAAATACAACTCTGGTTTCCATTACTCCTTATCGAATGGCACCTAAGGAGTTGAAAGAGTTGAAGACGCAACTTCAAGAGTTGCTTGATCGTGGTTTCATTCGGCCGAGTGTGTCACCTTGGGGTGCACCGGTCTTGTTTGTGAAGAAAAAGGATGGCACTATGAGAATGTGCATCGATTACCGTCAGCTGAACAAGTTGACTATCAAGAATCGGTATCCATTGCCGAGGATTGATGATCTTTTTGATCAATTTCGGGGAGCGGTTGTGTTCTCTAAAATTGACTTAAGGTCAGGGTATTATCAGTTGAAGGTGAAAGATGTGGATGTGCCAAAGACAGCCTTCAGAACGAGGTATGTGCATTATGAGTTCCTTGTGATGCCGTTTGGTTTGACGAATGCTCCTTCAGATTTTATAGACATGATGAATAGAGTGTTCCATGAGTATTTGGACAAGTTTGTTGTGGTGTTCATTGATGATATCCTCGTGTACTCTCGTACTGAGGAGGAGCATGAAAGGCATTTGAGGATTGTATTGCAGGCTTTGTTGGAGAATCAGCTGTATGGTAAGTTAAGCAAGTGTGAGTTCTGGCTCAGGGAAGTTGTGTTCCTTGGTCATGTGGTTTCTGCGGAGGGGATTCGTGTTGATCCTCAGAAGATTGAGGCAGTGATGAATTGGAAGCCTCCTAAGTCTGTTCATGAGGTCTGTAGTTTCCTTGGTTTGGCGGGATACTACCGGAGGTTCGTGGATGGATTTTCAAAGATTGCTGCACCTTTGACGAAGTTGTTGCAGAAGGATGTTAAGTATGAGTGGACGGAAGCGAGACAACAGACTTTTGAGAAGCTGAAGGCAACTTTGACGCAAGCTCCTATCTTGGTTCAGCCTGAATCAGGGAAAGAGTTTGTGGTGTATAGTGACACGTCCTATGTTGGTTTGGGATGTGTGTTGATGCAAGAGGGTAAGGTGGTAGCTTATGCATCGCGCCAGTTGAAGGTGCATGAGCGCAATTATCCTACGCATGACATTGAGTTGGTTGCGGTGGTTTTTGCCTTGAAAATTTGGAGACATTACCTGTATGGTGAGAAGTGTAATGTGTATACGGATCACAAGAGTTTGAAGTATCTGATGTCTCAGAAGGAGTTGAATCTTAGGCAACGATGTTGGGTGGAGTTGCTTAAAGATTACGATCTGACGATCGAATATCATCTAGGAAAAGCCAATGTGGTGGCGGATGCCTTGAATAGAAATGTGGCAGTAGAGTTGAGGGCTATGTTTGCCAGTTTGAGCATTTCGCGTGATGGTGGTCTTGTGGCTGAGTTGCAGGTGAAACCGTCCTTGGTTCAGTTGATAAAGGATAAGCAGTTGTTGGATGATTCCTTGGTGCCACATGTTCAGGATATTGCTAAGGATAAGCCATTAGATTTCTGCTTTAATGATGATGGAGTGTTATGTTTTGGGAGTCGGATAGTCGTGCAAAATGATGCTGAGTTGAGGCGTACTATTCTGACTGAAGCTCATAGTAGTCCTTTTGCTATGCACCCTGGTAGTACTAAGATGTATCATGATCTTCGTGATGAGTACTATTGGGTGGGTTTAAAGAAAGATGTTGCTGAGTATGTAAGCAAGTGCATGGTTTCTCAGCGAGTTAAAGCTGAGCATCAGTTTCCTTCTGGGTTGTTGCAACCATTGAGGATTCCTGAGTGGAAATGGGAAAGGATTACCATGGACTTTGTGTCTGGTTTGCCCTTGTCGCCATCGAAGAAGAATTCGGTGTGGGTGATTGTGGTCGCCTGACGAAGTGTGCGAATTTCTTGCTTGTGCATACCACGTATACTTTGGACAAGCTTGCAGAGCTGTACATCGCTGAGATTGTGCGGCTGCATGGTGTGCCAAAGTCGATCGTGTCGGATAGAGATCCGAGGTTTACATCGCGTTTCTGGGAGTGTTTGCATCAAGCTTTGGGTACACGGCTGAATTTCAGTACTTCCTATCATCCACAGTCGGATGGACAGTCAGAGCGTGTTATCCAAGTGCTGGAGGATATGTTGAGGTGCTGTGTGATTGAGTTTCAGGGCTCTTGGGAGAAGCATTTGCCGTTGGTAGAGTTTGCTTATAACAATAGCTACCAAGCAAGTATTCAAATGGCACCTTATGAAGCCTTGTACGGGAGGAAGTGTAGGACTCCTCTTTGTTGGGCTGAAACAGGTCAGAATTTGGTTTCAATGCCAGCTTTGTTGAAAGGAACCACCGAGAAGGTGAAGCTCATTTGTGAGCGCTTGAAGGCAGCTTCTGATCGACAGAAGTCTTACGCGGATCTGAAACGTAAGGAGATTGAGTATGCGGTAGGTGACCGTGTGTTTTTGAAAGTTTTACCTTGGAAGAAGGTGATGAGGTTTGGTCGAAAGGGTATGCTGAGCCCTAGGTACATTGGGCCATACGAGGTGATTGAGCGTGTGGGTCCTGTTGCGTACAAGTTGAGGTTACCGCAAGAGTTGGAAAAGATTCACGATGTGTTTCATGTTTCTATGCTTCGAAGGTATAGATCGGATCCTTCGCATGTTATGCCTGTGGAGGAAGTGGAGTTGAATCCAGATTTGACCTATGATGAGGAACCGGTGGAAATTCTGGATTCGGACAGTAAAGTTCTTCGAGGCAAGACCATTGAATTGGTAAAGGTGTTGTGGAAGCATCGTGGGAAAGGAAGGATGACATGTTGAGACAGTTTCCATACCTTTTTCCTCCAGGTAAATTTCGAGGACGAAATTTCTTAAGGGGGGAGAGTTGTAACGCCTCAATTTTGGGCTTGGAAGTTTAGGGTCTGAACCGGACCGGTCTGATTTTTTGGTTCGAATATAAAAGGTGATTTTAGGGAAAGCCTAGTTCAGGATGCATTAAAAATATGGAAAAATATCTAAAAATTATCTGTTTTGAGATGTCTTTTTAAAGTATTTTGGATGTTTAATGATGTGTAATTGAGATCTAATCAATGCAATCCCGAATAGGTTGATTTTCCTAAGTGTTACATGTGAAAATGGTGGTTTTTAGGGTGATGTTGGTGTTCTGTTGTTGCTGGAGGTATAAGGACGAGTTTAGATCCTTTTTGGATGTTAATTGATGTTTAAGAATGTTTAGAAGTGATGGATCATGGCTGGGTAATGTTGTGGATGAGTTTGGTAGTGATTTCGGTTGTGTTTGGTAGCCGAAATGTTAGATTTGTTGAGAGTAGCGAGTTTAGGTGTTGTGGCTGAAGATTTTAATGCGTGATGATGCATTAATCCTCTGCTTTGATGTGTTTAAAACAGGGGAGGCACATTCGGATCCTTGTGGTGTTGATCCGGAGGCTTGATTTGCGTTTCGGCAAGCTTGTGAAACAGAATCGGTGAGTGAAGTTTAGTTTTCAGCTTTGAAACCAATGTTTGAAGGTTTTGGGAGCTTAGTTTAAGTCTAAGCAACTTAACTAAGCTCAAGAGTAAGTTTTCGGTGAAACTCTCTCTTTGATGAACCATGAGATGGTTGGATGCAATGTGTTTAATTTGCATGTTTAAATTCTATTTTGAAAGCATGTTTGAGCATGATTGATGCTGATTTTGAAAGCCATGTGTTGAAGGATGCTCAAGGTAAGAGATCCTTGGTTTGACATTGATAAATGTGGATTTGATGCATAGTGATGCATGATTGTTTAATGGCTTTGATTAATGTTGTAAAACAGTGGATTGTTGATGATAATTGATGTATATTGGCAAGTGATGTGTTGGTTTTAAAGTACTTGAATCGGATATAGTTAGCCGGCTATAGGATTGGGTGCACCGTGAATAAAGTCGCCTTGGATGTTGAGGGGTTGTAATGGTACCGTAAACTCCATCCAAGTACACTAACGAGATGTCTAAGGTCACAGTGGTGGTTAAAAGTCCATGTGTGAATCTTGTGTTGTGTGTCCCGTGTTCTCGTTAGTGATGTTATACCACTACCAATGAGTGATGTGGAGGGGTTGTGATTGTACCGTTAAACTCCATCACGGGTGTTAAGGGCTTGTCATTGTACTGGTAAACTCCACCTTGTGTGTTTGGTAGTGTGTATGAAGCGTATGGGACAACGCTTGTAATCCGCGTATCCGATTGTGTTTTATGTTGAAAATGGTTATGGTATCACTTGGAAGCCAATATGACATGTTAATGTTTGTAAAGCACGAGATGCTTGTTGTTTAAGACTTGTTGATGATTATAAAGCATGAGATGCTGTTGTTAATGCATTGTTGCATGAAAATGATTTTTATGAATGAAAAGGCCTTATGAAAGGTGTTTTGTAAAAGTGCATTATTGTGTTGTTTCATTAGAGCATGCCTCACTAAGCATTGTGCTTACGCTCTCTTTCTTGAACCAATAATGCAGAGAATTGAAGTGCTTAAAGGGCAGCAAGGAGGCTAAGGATCCAAGGAAAGGCTAACCTCATGTATGGTGACTATTTTTACAACATTATTGGCCTTTGATATTTGGCAATGGAAACCTAGGTTGTGTTTGTTGGGAGATGTTTTGGACTCCCTGAGTTTGGCATGATGCCTATGATGTTTTGGACTTGTAAATGGCCACTTTGGTGTTTGCTTTGATGGTTTGATGCTTGGATGGTTTACAATAGTAGGATGCATGCCTATAGATTGTGTTTCTTCCTAATTGTTGCCATAAATGTGTTTTGATGATGCAAATATGTTCCCTGTATGCATGATGATTTGTTGGCATGATTAGGAGGTCATAGGGATGCATATGAGTGGTTAATTGTTTGTTAAACCAGAAAAATCTGCATTTTCTGGGCAGTCCGTATCGGAACGGGTACTACCGTTCCGAAACGGGGGCCTGTAATGGCCTTCGTGTATCGAAACGGGTAGAGGGCGTTTCGGAACGGATTTGCCACTGTCAAGCCTTGTTTCGAAACAGGTCTCGAAACGGACCCGCGTTTCGGAACGGTCAACCCCTGTTCCGAAACACTTGACCGTTGGGCACTGATTTTAATGGTTTAAGGTTTGCGAGCTTTACGTTTTAGTCCTGAATTTTGTATAAGCAATTGCTCGAGTTTGAGATGTCCGTTTGAGGTGAAATTTGACAGAGAAGCATGTAATATGACTAATTTCATAATGGTAACTTAAAAATCAATTTAATCCTCTTAATTTACAGAATTTACATTTTGGTCCCTAAATGTTGTAAGTTATGCAATTGAGTCCCTTATTGCTTTTCGATCGCCGTGCTTTTCATGTATGTTTTCCTCGAGTCTACGCTTTTCATGTATGTTTTCCTCGAGTCAACGCTTAGAATTTACAGAATTTTCCTCGTGTAATCTTTGTAGTTCGGGTCAACCGTCTAGGCCAGGCTAAGGGGGTTACAATACCAAACCATATCGGAAACGCTCCCACCTCTCCCACTCATCAGGGACAATCTCAGGTGCGTACTGACTGAGATGGACAAATTGGATCTCGTACTCAACCACCGTCATGCTCCCTTGTGTTAGAGACATGAATTCTCTTTTCTTTTCATCCAGGTATCGCACACCTAGATACCTCCGCTTGAATGCGTTCAGAAAGAACGTCCAAGTCACATCAACATCCTCCATTCTGGAGATAGCAGTCGTCCACCAGGTATACACATCCTCATGTAACAGCGATACCACACATCCCTACTTCTTCACATCATTGTAGTTTATTTGTCCCAGTAATCTCTTGGTACTTTCCAACCAAGATTCGAAACCTTCACCAGACAAACCCCTAAACTCAGTCCCTCCCAGACTGTGCAGACGTTCCAAAGGTAGTCTAACATTAGCATCTCCCTGTTGCCCAACTCCATGAGCTCCAGCTACTGCCGCCTGAAAGGCTACAGCGATAGCTTGTATCAAAACTGTCATGTCAGGAGCAGCTTGCCCCTGCCCAGCTTTAGGTCCAGCGACCCCAGCGCCAGCATCAACACCGGCTCCATCACCTCCAACACCACCACCAGGAGGAGGAGGTAAATCCACCACATTATCACCATTCTCATCGGTCTCATTCTGAGCCACAGCTCGCGTATTAATCCTCTTCTCTCTACGAGGTCCCATTCACTAAACAATGCACTAACACAAATGCAATAAACATAATTAGGCCCAACAAGGTAAGTAATCCAAGCACTCAAGCTCATTTTCTGAAAACAATTCATTTCATTAGTTTTGATATGGCAATGGGTCCCTCTAACATGCTTCAACATAGCATAGCATCACAATTGCAACATACTTTACAATTCATGCATCAAACTTCCACTTAAAAAAATATATAAAGCAATCATACATCTATCACCCACATAACCATTCCCAATTACTTAAGAACCCAGCTTTGATACCACCAAATGTAACCCCCTTAGCCCGGCCTAGACGGTTAACCCGAACTACGAAGATTACACGGGGAAAACCAAAGTCAACCCGAAAGTCAACCTTGATTAACGACCCTTTTTTTCTTTTTAAACTTGTCTAGATGCATATTAATCCTAAGCGTACCCTCAAGGAAAGCATACTTGAAAAGCACAGCGATCGGAAAACGTTAAGGGACTCAATTGTACAAATTACAACATTTAGGGACCAAAATGTAAATTCTAGAAATTAAGGGGACTTAACTGATTTTCAAATTACAAAAATGAAATTAGTCATATTACATGCTTCCATGCCAAATTTCACCTTTAACGGACATCCCAAACTCAAGCAATTGCATATACAAAATTCAGGACTAAAACGTAAAACTTGCAAACCTTAAACCATTCAAATCAGTGCCCAACGGTCAACTATTTCGGAACGGGGGTTGACCATTCCAAAACGCGAGTTCGTTTCGAGACCTATTTCGAAACAGGGCTTGATAGTGGCAAATCCGTTTCGGAACGCCTTGTTCTCGTTTCGATACACGAAGGCCATTACAGGCCCCCGTTCCGAAACGGTAGAGCCCGTTCCGATACGGACTGCCCAGAAAGTGCAGATTTTGCTGGTTTAACATACAATTAACCACTCAAACACATCCCTGTGACCTCCTAATCATTCCAACAAGTCATCATGCATATAAGCAACATATTTGCATCACCAAAACACATTCATGGCATCAATTAGGAAAAAACCACAATCTATAGGCATGCATCCTAATATTGTAAGCCATCCAAGCATCAAATCATCAAAGCAACACCAAAATGGCCAATTACATTCCCAAAACATCATAGGCATCATGCCAAACTCAGGGAGTTCAAAACATCTCCCAAAAACACAACCTAGGTTCCCATTGCCAAATATCAAAAGCTAATAATGTTGTAAAAAAAATAGTCACCATACATGAGCTTAGTCTTCCCTTGGATTCTTAGCCTCCTTGCTGCCCTTAAAGCACTTCAATTCTCTGCATTATTGGTTTAAGAAAGAGAGCATAAGCACATTTGCTTAGTGAGGCATGCTCTAAAGAAACAACACAATAATGCACTTTATAAAACACCTTTCAAAAGGCCTTTAAACAGAAAACATCATTTCTCATGCAACAATGCATACACAACAAGCATCTCATGCTTCATTAACATCAACATGTCATATTGGCTTCCAAGTGATACCATAACCATTTTTCAACTCAAAACACAATCGGATACGCGGATTACAAGTGTTGTCCCATACGCTTCATACACACTACCGAACACACAAGGTGGAGTTTACCGGTACAATCACAACCCCTCAACACCCGTGATGGAGTTTAACGGTACAATTACAACCCCTCCACATCACTCATCGGTAGTTGTATAACATCACTAACGAGAACACGGAACACACAACACAAGATTCACACATGGACTTTTAACCACCATTGTGATCTTAGACATCTCGTTAGTGTACTTGGATGGAGTTTATGGTACCATTACAACCCCTCAACATCCAAGGCGACTTTATTCTCGGTGCACCCAATCCTATAGCCGGCTAACTATATTCGATTCAAGTACTTTAAAACCAATACATCACTTGCCAATATACATCAATTATCATCAACAATTCACTGTTTTAAACCATTAATCAAAGCCATTAAATCATCTTGCATTACTATGCATCAAAACCACATTTATCAATGTCAAAACAAGGATCTCTTACCTTGAGCATCCTTCAATACATGGCTTTCAAAACCAGCATTAATCATGCTAAAACATGCTTTCAAAATAGAATTTAAACATGCAAATCAAACACATTGCATCCAACCATCTCATGGTTCATCAAAAAGAGAGTTTCACCGAAAACTTACTATTGAGCTTAGTTAAGTTGCTTAGACTTAAACTAAGCTCCCAAAACCATCAAACATTGGTTTCAAAGCTGAAAACCAACTTCACTCACCAATTCTGTTTCGCAAGCTTGCCGAAACGCCGATCAAGCCTCCGGATCAACACCACAAGGATCCAAAGATGTATCCCCTGTTTTAAACACATCAAAGCAGAGGATCAATGCATCATCATGCATTAAAACCTTCAGCCATTACACCTAAACTCGCTGCTCACATCAAATCTAACATTTCGGCTACCAAACACAACCGAAATCACTTCCAAACTCATCCACAACATTACCCAGCCAAGATCCATCACTTCTAAACATTCTTAAACATCAATTAACATCCAAAAAGGATCTAAACTCGTCCTTATACCTCCAGCAATAACAGAACACCAAGATCACCCCAAAAACAACCATTTTCACAAGTAAAAACTTAGGAAAATCAACCTATTCGAGATTGCATTCATTAAACCTCAATTACACATCATTAAACATCCAAAATGCATTAAAAAGACATCTCAAAACAGAGCCCAAACATTCATTACGAATTTCTTCAAGATTTAATCAAAATCTTGAGTTTTAAGCCAAAATCAAGATCACAACATTAAAACCTTTTATAAAACTTAATTTAAGGATTGAGAACTTGAGAATTTCAATAAAGAACTGAATATTTAGAGGAGAAGAACATCCTTACCTCTAAATGTAGATTTCTCCTTGTTTAGATCCAAAATCCATGAAAATTCAATGAGCAAATGAAGAGGATTTGATGTAGAAAAGCTTAGGAATCAATTGATGATTGAAACCTCATCATTTAGAGTGAAAATCAAAAGAAAAGCTGCTGTGGAAATG
Source organism: Hibiscus trionum (assembly GCA_030270665.1). Taxonomy (NCBI): domain Eukaryota; kingdom Viridiplantae; phylum Streptophyta; class Magnoliopsida; order Malvales; family Malvaceae; genus Hibiscus; species Hibiscus trionum. Next base: position 37,469,201 of record BSYR01000027.1, read on the forward strand.
TGTTTGGCTGAGGGAATTTTGAGAGAAAATGAAATGGGAAAATTTTAGCAAAAGTTAGTTATGAAACTAAAATATGGTTTTCCCTCTTTTCTTTTAATTAATTAAACATTAAATGAGTCATTAAAATTAAGAAAAATCTGGAGAAATCCTTCCTTCGGTAAATTAGCTCCTTAAAGATTCAAAGTTTCAATCCTTACAAAACAGTCACCACTGCACTTTTCAAAAATTACATTTTAGTCACTATTTCGAAATGTCACACTTCCAACCCTTATTTTGTAAAATTGATTTCATCACTCTCTTATATATATTAAAAGAGGTTTTTTAGATATTTTTCCATATTTTTAATGCATCTCGAACTAGGCTTTCCCTAAAACCACCTTTTATATTCGAACCCAAAATCAGACCGGTCCGGTTCAGACCCTAAACTTCCAAGCCCAAAATTGGGGTGTTACATGATGCATGGTTATGGCATAGGAAACTAGGACATGCTAGCATTAGCATTTTGAAAAAAATAGCTTCTCTTAATCTAGTTCGAGGCCTACCTAAGCTCAAGTTCTCATTAGATAAAATTTGGGATGCATGTGCTAAAGGTCAACAACATAGAGCCTCGTTTAAGTCCATTAATGATGTTTCTACAAGTAGGTGTTTGCAATTGATCCATATGGATCTCTTTGGGCCAACTAGGACTACTAGCTTGGGTGGAAAATCATATGCATTTGTGCTTGTTGATGATTACTCTAGATATACTTGGGTTCTCTTTTTAAGCACCAAAGATGAGGCTTTAGAAAACTTCATCACATTTTAAAAAATAACCCAAAATGGTCTTGAACTTAAAATTTCACATATTAGAAGTGATCATGGAATCGAATTTCAAAATATGTATTTTGATGATTTTTGTAATGAAAATGGGATTACCCATAAAATTTCGGCTCATCGAACACCACAACAAAACGAGGTAGTTGAGAGGAAAAATAGAACTTTCTAGATCTATGCTCTGTGAAAACAATTTACCAAAGTATTTTTAGGCGCAAGCCACTAACACCGCTTGCTACATTATAAACCGTGTAATGATTGGGCCTATTTTAAAGGAAACACCTTATGAGATTTTAAAATCTAAAAAGTCTAACATTATCTATTTTCATCATTTTGGTTGCAAGTGTTTTGTTTAAACAATGATAAAGATAATTTAGGTAAATTTGGTGCAAAGAGTGATGAAGCTATTTTCCTAGGAATCTTTTCATTTGGTTTTCGATGATAACCTCCTTCCGATGAAGGATTCTTGTGATGATGATGATGTAGGGATCTTTGAAGTCAATGATGGTGGATAATAATCAAAGGTGAATGTGATTCCAACAAAAGAGGAAGAAGCACAAGAACATCCTCTAGAAGCATTGCAAGACATGTCTCTTGAGGAAAAGGAAGTGAGCTACCGAAGGGAGTACAACTATGTCAAGGGTGGTGAGATCTTGGGTGATCCATCCAAAAGGGTAACTACTCATTCTTCTCTTAAAATGTTTAATCGTGTTGCTTTTATCTCATGCATTGAGCCTAAGAATGTTAAAGAAGCATTAAAAGATGACTTTTAGATTATGGCCAAGCAAGATGAGTTAAATCAATTTGAGAGAAGTAAAGTGTGGACATTAGGTGATATGCCTAGAAACAAATCTACTATAGGAACTAAATGGGTCTTTAGAAACAAACTAGATGAGAGTGGCAACATAGTGAGAAACAAGGCTAGGCTTGTTGCTCAAGGTTACACTCAATAAGAGGGAATTGATTTTGATGAAACCTATGCACCCGTAGCTAGAATGGAAGCAATTAGGATGCTACTTGCATTTGCATGTTATCATGATTTCAATCCTTTTCAAATGGATGCCAAAAGTGCGTTTTTAAATGGTTTTATAAACGAAGAAATTTATATGGAACAACCACCGGGTTTTGAAGATCCTAGTTTTCCAAACCATGTTTTTAAATTGTCAAAAGCTTTATAGGGTTTAAAATAAGCTCCTAGAGCTTGGTACGAAAGATTATCAAGTTTTCTAGTTGGAAAAGGTTTTGAAAAATGATAGGTGGACACAACACTTTTTATTAAAAAAATTGAAAAGATATCTTAGTAGTTCAAATTTATGTTGATGATATTATATTTGGTTCTACTAATGAGTTGCTTTGTCAAGATTTTTCTAAGTTGATGCAAGGTGAATTTGAAATGAGCTTGATGGGGGAGGTCTCATTTTTCTTGGGACTCCAAATCAAACAAATGAAGGATGGCATCTTCATCAATCAAGCTAAGTACATCAAAGATATGCTCAAAAAGTTTGACTGGAAATAAGCAAAGCCTCAAGCTACACCAATGAGCTCATGCACAAAGCTTGACAAAGATGAAGGAGGTAAGTGTGTTGACTGTAAGCTTTATCACTCTATGATTGGATCTTTGCTTTACCTTACCGCAAGTAGACCATATATATTGTTTAGTGTTTGCTTATGTGCTAGGTTTGAAGCTAGTCCTAGAGAGTCTCACCTTATAGCCGTTAAAAGGATCTTTAGGTACCTTAGAGATACTCCTTGTTTAGGTCTTTGGTACCCTAGGGACTCAACGTTTAACCTTCATGCTTATTCGGATGCGGATTACGAGGGTTGTAAGATAGATAGGAAAAGTACTCTCGGCACTTGAAAATTCCTATGTAATATGCTCATATTTTGGTTCTCTAAGAAGCAAAATAGTGTAGCTTTATCTACCACCGAAGCCGAGTACATATCCTTTGGGAGTTGTTGTGCTCAAGTCCTTTTGATGAAACACAAACTCTTAGACTATGAAATTAAGGTAGACACCATACCCCTTAGGTGTGATAACACTAGTGCCATATGTCTTACAAAAAATCCCATTCAACACTCTAGAACCAAACATATAGAAATAAGGCATCATTTCATTAGAGATCATGTCCTTAAGGAAAATGTTGTTTTAGAGTATGTAGACACCTTAAATCAATTAGCGGATATATTTACCAAACCTCTAGATAAAGAGTGTTTTGGTCCCTTAGGAGAGAGTAAGGTCTAACTAGCCTATCTTGACCTTTTAGGACCTTTTTGTGCTTAAAATCGTCTGATTTCTTGTTAAATGCCATGCTTATGTGTTTTTTATCCTAATTTCATCCTTGTTATAGTTAGGGGGAGTATGTTTATGTTTTGATATGTTAAACTTGCTCATACAACTCATTCATGCATCTAGGATCAATTAAAATTCAACTTTTTTTTGCAATTTAGAGCCTCATCTGCACTTCCAGGAGAATTGGTATCGAAACGTGTCACCCTATTTCGATACGGGTTCCTTCTAAGAACACAAATGGACCAAGGTGTTTCAAAACCCCCCCCCAAAGGGTTTCGAAACAATTTGGTTATGCCAGAACATGAATCGAAACGCCCCCTATGCATTTCGATACGGGCAACCTCTTAGGCTTCGATACAATCAAACATGTATCGAAACGATCAACATGTTTTGGAACGTTCGTAGACGTTTCGGTACACCTGTTTCAAAACGGTTTCTTCTGTTTCGAAATGCGTATTAGGAAAAGCCTATATTAAAGGGTTTTAAATGCACAAATAATATTTTAATCAAACTTAAAAACCTTAAAAAGCCTAAATCGATTTCCTCTATAAAATCCCTCCAAATCTCATTGTTTTTCATTAAAACTTGAGGGCTTTTACTCCTAAATGAAAATCTAAGCAAGCTTCATCAATTTGGTGCAATTTCATCCACCAATTCTTCCAAAATCTCATATTTGAGGTATTTTCTATCCTTTTAATTTTCTTTTGATTTTGTTCGAATCTTATGTTAAAAATTATAATTTTATATAGAATACATGTTTTATATTATGGGTTTTCAAAATCTTGTAAAAAAAATTTAAAATATCAAATTTTTTTATTTGAATATATCTTATTTTTTTCGTAGTTTTTAACATTGTTTTTCAAATTTGTTTTCTTAAAAAAAATTAATATATGTATATACTTTCAAAGTGTTTTAAAAACCTTCATGGGATTTTTATTGGATCGAATTAGGATTTACATGCATACACTCAAAATTTCTTGCTTGCTTTGGTTTTAGGTGCTTTTAAATGAAATCTAAGAAAAGAAAGACTGAAGGAGGTGAAGGTTCGAACCAAGACAATATCCGTCCAAACCTCACCCTTCTCTATTCCAAGAGTCATAGGAATCAAGATGCTAAGCAACGTTTTAAACTCTTTCCAGATGCCATTGTTCGAAGAGAGCGAGTTGTGGATATGACTTTCCTCCACTCCAAGCGTTTTCTTTTCTGATACCTACCTTTTTTGACGGAATGGAGTTTCCTAAGCTTCTTGAGCATTCCCGACATCATCTACAAGAATATGGTTTTGCTCTTCTACTCTAATGTTATTCTTATCAACCATGAGGATCATTTTGAAGTCATAGCCACTGAGTCTTACTTAGTGGGCAAGAAGTTCTGTGTTGATCCACCCGTCTTAGTGAACATCCTTGAGCTAAAAGATGAGGGAATTGAGGATGAAAATCATTTTGGAGCTCATACCGGATCGGTTCTTACCTTGGATGCCCATGACCGTTTCTTGCACTTGATCATCTCATGGTTCATTCGCCCATCAAGAGGGAAATTTGCCCACATCCGCAAAGTCGATTATTTTTTGCTCGAGTGTTTTCGTTAAGAACAACCACTAAACTTGGTGAAGATTATGTTTGCGGAGATGCTCCATCAAGTGAGTATTCATCAAACCGATGCCCTCACTTCCTTCACCTATCAGACAGTGTTGAGCTACATTTTTGTTCGCATTGGTCTTGATTGCTCATATGATTCTTCGGAACCCCAAAAGCAAAAGATTGGAGAATCTTCTCTTGTGAGATCTGGATTTCGTTACAACCTTTGTGAATGGGTTCGTGTTGATAGAAGAGCTCAAGCACCCCAAGTTGAGCCTCATCCTCAAGCTCCGGCTCTCGTTGTGGCTCCCAACAATGATGCTCTTATGTCCTTCCTTACTGAAAGGTTCAACATGATGGACACGACCATGGCTTCGGGATTTGGTGCTATCAACACTAATTTGCAATCCTTGGAGGATCGTGTTCTTGGAAACGAGAATCGTCTTACCGCTCTTGAAAACCAACAATCGTCCATGGATCTCTCCTTATCCACCTTCTATGGTGATTGGAGGCGTTTATGCAATGATCAAGCAAAGGATAAGGATGAATTTTTGGATGACATTGGAGACGATGACGGTAATGAGGCACCCTAGGCTTCTTATTGCATACCCTATTATTATATAATACTAGGATTAAGTTTGCACCTATTTATGTTTTTTTTGTTTCAAGACCTATGCTTTAATTTTCTTGTTTTAGGATTGAGATTGCTATTATGTTTTGATGTTGTTTCTTGAACTTAAATGCTATCTATAATATTATGTTGTTTGGTTTATGCTTTACGTCTCTTTTATTTTATTATTAGCCTTGATTATATATTTTGATCTAACAAAAGGGGGGAGAAGTAATTCCTAAGATCCTAAGTGTTTTTAAGTTTCAAAAGCTTTAAATCTCATCTTTTCAAATATTTAAAACCTATCTTAAATTGAGGGGGAGTTAAAACATTTTCAAAGATTTCAAAACACATAAAATTTATACCTGGTTATGTTATATCAAAAAGGGGAAGATTGTAAATCTAAAGAATTGATTTTGATATAACAAAGGATTTCAGGACTAAATTGAAATTGGAAAATAAATTTTTAAGTCCTCAAAACTTCCCAAAACCTTTAAGCAAAATGGTCAAGTCAAAACCTAATATTTATACAAATGTTTCTAAGTGTTTTCCAAGTTAAAACAGTGACTTTCGAGTCACCGTTTCGAAACGGCCCTTAGGCGTTTCGGAACATTTTGAAACTGTTAACATGTGTTTCGGAACAAGCCTTCCCATTTCGATAATGGTGTATCGAAACGGATGAAGAACAACTGAACGGGTTGATCCATTTCGATACAGCATTATCGAAATGACCTCAAACGTTTTGAAACGATTTTCAAACTTGGATTCAAAAATATGACCGTTTCAATTTTATAACTGATTTTTAGAAAACGGTTAAGGTGTACCAAAACGAGTTAAGCACGTTTCGATACAGGTTTTGACAGCTGCAAAATGTTTCGAAACGACATCTAGCACGTTTCAGAACATGCTCTTAGTGTATCGAAATGATCATATTCGTTTCGATAGAGTCTCTTAATTACACCCCAACAGCTATTTCTATTTTGTTTTGTTTCGAAACAAGTACAAGTGTTTCGAAACGGGTAGTTGCAGAAGTGCATTTATGGTGGGAAGATTGCATCCCAATGACTATATTTATGATGGAAACAACCCCAACGACTAGAATTTAATGAGAAGGTATAAAAGGGAGTCTCAAATCAACTAGTAACAATTATTGATCCTCAAACAAACATTCCAACATCAAATCCAAGCTCTAGTGCTAAATTTCCATATTCTTTGTAAAACCCCAATTGTGGTTCTTTGTAATTCCTATTTTCTTTGATTCAATTGGGTTGAGTGCTTGTAATTCGGCAACATTTGTATTGAAAAATACTTTCTATTTGCCTTAATCTTCTTTGTATCCTTGTGAAAGGGTTTGGTTAATTTTGGGTAGAAAATTGACCACTTGTGTAAAGGTTTCCTCCTAAGCCTAGAAAAGGAGAAGATCAACTAGCGGAGTTGTTGGAAAATCCTTAGTGGGAGCTATGGTAGTGGGTGTAGAGTTCAATTGGAACTTGAACCACTATATGTTCCTTGTCTTCTATTTTTATTTTACCACTTCACTTCCAAATACTTTTAAAATCCAATTCATCCCCTTTTGGCTTAAATCGATTCAACGATCCAATCAACAAGAAGTAACGGTGCAAAAGCATCACTTGACGATCCAGACCAAGCCATCCTTTGATGCCAAGCCTTACCGAGTAACGCAGAACCAAGAGAACGAGCCCTGCTGAGCAGAGAAGATTGACAAACCATTGTCAAGGCAATGACCAAGCCACTACCGAGGCAATGCCTAGACTTTTGTCGACATGAGAGAAAATATGCAAAGTGGTAGGCGACTTGAAGAACATAAAATGCTAAATTTTTAGAGAAACTTTGCATGAAGATCAGAGCACGGGGAGATCATGAAAACGTCAGAGGATGGTGAAGGATAGGAAGTCGATACCGAGGAATAAAATAATGAATTAAAGGAGATTTATCTCTTTTATGAAGTTATGACTCAACTCCAACTAATTCTCCTATTCCAAGAAGGATACGGCAAGGCCATGCCCTATAAAACTAATACCTAGCCACCTCATTGAGGCATCAGACAAGAGAGAGAGGTCAAGGGATTTTTGTAGAGTGCTCTATTTGGCATTATGTTGTAATTCTTCTTTTAGGCTAGGATTATTTTGTTTAGTAGTTGTGAGAAGACGATTTTTATTTGTTTAGGTCTTTGTTAATGCAATCATGTTCAAGGTTTGCTTATTCTTTGTATTTATTTTTTTGCAATTGAGTTGAAAGAGGATATTGCGATTGCATCTATTTGTTTAATAACGGGAGAGTTAAACTCACGAAACGAGTAAGCATGGTATTTACCCCAATTAGTGAAGTCTAATTCGACTTAGGGATAAGTAAGAATTTCTACGGTTAAGATTAAGCATAAGATTGGTTGTTCTTCACCTTTCGTTCAAGTTTGGAGGTATTGCCAAGGCCTGCACATCCATAGTGTTTTGACTTAGGGATAAGAGGCAACCAGTGAAGAATGCTTTGTCGAACCTTGAAGGTTTTCGCTCAATTGCCCAGGCAGTAGTTGTGTTCTTTGTCGTGGCAATAGCTTTGCCTAATATCGAGGCAATTCTCTTGCCCATTGACGAGGCAATCAAGTTGACGTTTGCATTCAAAATCAAGACAGATTCATTCAACTTCCACACTATGACGCAACATAATTTGGCCTGCTCTATCATCATATTTATTCAATCTCTTAATTTACTTGTTTTTTTTTATTTTTAGTTATTTTCTTAACCAAACCATTACTTATGTTTTTACTTTTCTATAGTGCGAGACAATAATTTCTGGAAGTAGCACCAATCGTTGTGGAGACAATATCTTTTATACTAAACTTGGCAACGTGTATACTTGCACAAAAATTGCAACACTGAATATGTGCAATAGGTACGCGGTTGAGTTTCAGTACTTCGTATCATCCGCATATGGATTGTCAGTCTGAACGGGTTATCCAAGTGTTGGAGGATATGTTGAGGTGTTGCATCATTGATTTTCAAGGTTCTTGGTAGAAACATTTACCTTTGGTAGAGTTTGCTTACAATAATAGTTATCAAACAAGCATTCAAATGGCTCTTTATGAGGCTTTGTATGGAAGGAGGTGTAGAACGCCTCTGTCTTGGGCGGAAATGGGGCAGAAGTTTGTCTCTTACGCGGATTTGAAGCGGAAGGAAGTTGAGTATGTCGTACGTGATAAGATGTTTTTGAAGGTTTCACCTTGGTAAAAGGTGATGAGGTTTGGCCGGAAAGGCAAGTTGAGTCCGAAATTTATTGGACCATATGAAGTGCTTGAGCATGTTGGACCTGTTGCTTATAAGTTAAGGTTGCCTCCCGAGTTAGAGAAGATACATGATGTTTTCCATGTATCCATGCTTCGGAGGTACAGGTTGGATCCGTCTCATGTTATGCTTGTTGAGGAGATTGATTTGAATTCGGATTTGTCCTATGATGTGGAACCGATTGAGATCTTGGATTCAGACATCAAAGTTCTTCGTGGTAAGATCATTGAGTTGGTCAAGGTTTTGTGGCGACATCGTGGTGTAGAGGAAGCCACATGGGAAATGAGAGATGACATGGAGAAGCAGTTTCCTTATCTTTTTCCACAAGTTAAATTTTAGGGACAAAATTTCTTAAGCGGGGGAGAGTTGTAACATCGTGTTTTTTTGCTTGAGAGTTAGCCGGGTTGGCTAGGAAGTTCGTTAGAATCGGTTCGAGCAAGTTAGACTAGTTTCGGGAATAATTTGGAATAAATGGTTTTTGAATGAGATAAAATATATGGGGAATGGTTAAAAAACATTATTTTATAAATATATGATTTTGGTGAAACCAATTTTTGAAAATAAGTTTTGGAAGAAAGACATTTTAGATTTAGTGACTAAAATGCAATTTTTAAAAACTATTTTTCAAGTGATTAAATTGTAAAAGACCATAACTTTGAATCTTTAAGGAGTAATTGACCAAACGTGTAACTAAGCCTTTTTCCTCTTAATTGATTTAATTTAACAAGATTTTAATAAACAAAACGAGTTGGAAAAAGACTAGATGTCCTTTATTTTCTAAAAACAAGTTTTACGTAACTAACTTTCTCTCTATCATTTTCTCTCAAATTCTCTTAAGCCAAACATTGTTTTCCTCTTCAAAGATTTAAGGTAAACATTGGATTTGATTTATCTTTTCATATTAAATGATTTCCTATTGTTTTACTATCAAAATATTATGTTTGTATCTTTGGTTTTCTCATGAAAATCTATTTAATTGGAGGAAAAAGTTAACATTAGAGGTAATTTCGTTCTTCTCCTCTAATTATAAATTCTTTATTGAAATTCCTAAGTTTTTGGTCTTTTATGAGTGTTTTCTAATGGGTTTTGATATTATGTTTATGGGAAATGGATTTAATTGATGTTTGATGTGTTTAATAAAGAGATATTTGTTTCGAATTAATTTTGCTAAGTTTATAATGAGATTTAATCATGATTACGATGTGTTGGAATGTTGATTTAATGATTTTAGTAATGGAAACCCGAAACTAGTTAGATTGCTTGTTTTCTTGATTGAAATCTTTGAGATTATGGGTTGCTTTTGTGGTTAATTGATAGCTGGTGGTTATTTAGTGTTGAGATGAAGTTTTTAGATGTAAATCGATGTGGTTTAGATGTTAGTTTCGCTGGGTAACAGCTGGAGGTTAAGTAGATAGGGTTTTCTGATGTTTTTTGTTGTTTTTGGATGCCAATTGCTTGGCGATTGTGGGTAGAAGTTGAGATGTTGTGTTCCTGGGGATTTTGGTGCAATGTGTTGCTATAGTTCTCTATTTTTCTTTGGTTAGAAGCAGGGGATGATGTTTCGTTAACTTCGGAAGGAGTTGCGGTTGATCTGGAAGCTTGATTACGCTTCGACAAAGCAAGCGAGGCGTTGTCGGTGAGTGGAATTGGTTTAAAATCTTTTCAAAGGTTTGAAAGCAAGATTTGGGGGTTTAGATTAAACTTGAAATGCTAATCTAAGCTCACAAGTAAGTATGAGATGTTTCGCTCTCGTTTCTCGGTTTTATCTCATTGTTTTATGTGACCATGCTCATGTTTTGAAGATAGAACGAAACCTACTATTTTATGCATGTTTTGAGAAATGATTTGATGATTTATGCGTTCCCATGAGATAGATTTATGATTTCAAAGAGATAGAACTTGTTGAGAAAATACTATGCATTGTTTATGCTTTTGAAATAGGATGGGGATTGGTTTATGTTTATACATTGAAAAACAGTGGGTAAATGATGTCTAAAAGTGTATATTGGCATGAAATGAGATTACTATTACCGGGTATAATTGGTCGACCAATAGGATGAGAAGTCCACTACAATATACAAAATCCGTACATGCTCTTCGTTTCGGGCAATAGGGGTAGTGCCATCCCGTTCCGAAGTAAGAGTGTGGTGATGCAAGATTCCCTCACGGTAAGTCTTGATGATGTGAGATTCTATCAAGCTTTGTGGCGATGAGAGATGCCGCCATGAGTGTTTGGTGATGTGAGATTCCACCGAGGTAGGACTTGACGATGTGAGATTCTGTCAAGCTATCCGCATATCCGAGTAATGTTGCTAAAATTCCAATATATGAGATTCACATGTACCTTGTTTATAAATGAGTTTATGTATTGAGTTTGCATATGAGAAACATGATTTGAGAAATGCTTTATGAGAAACATGCACGAGTGGCTTTGCCTTGAGATTTTGCATTATGGATAATGCATGAGATAGTTGGTACATCTGGTTTTATTGTTGTTAATTTTTCTTTGAAAATGATTTCAAGAATGAGATGGAATGAGCATGATGAAATAGAGATTCCTACTCGAGAAATGGTTTTAATATGCATTGTTGTTGTTGGTTTGTTTTGAGCATCTCTCACTAGGCATTATTGCTTATGCTTTCTTTTTCCAACAATGCAGAGAAATACCACATTTGGGGCTGCAAGAAAGATAGAAGGATTTCAAGAAGTGATACAAAGCTCAAGTATGGCTTTTCATTTACCTAATAGTAATAATTGGCAATGGGAGGATGCCTTAAAGTTTTGGGAGAGTGTGTTTTGAAACTCCATGTTTTGTGGCAAGTTTGTGATGCCTGTGTTGTCATGTAAATGGCCTTTTGTATTTGGTTTATTCTTTGTTATGCATTTCAATATCATGCTTGACTTATTTTCTAGGTTGCATGCCTATAGTTTACTTATGTTGCTAATTAACCTGGAATGATGTTGATCATGTTTGGAATGATTGAAGATTGATGTTTGGATATGTTATATATAAGTTAGTAGCATGTTTGGATGTTTATGGTTGCTTAAAAATTAGAAAAACCTGCAAAAATATGACATTTCAGGTCCAGTGTTTTGGTACGCCTAAGGCTGTATCGAAACGATATCTCTGAAATGGCTTAAGGTTTTGAAATAGGGCATGGTGTATCAGAACGGGCTCATGAAGTCTGGCTACTAGAATATGGTGTACCGAAACACTTTAGAGGGTGTTTCAATACGGGCTCGTGTTCTGAAACACTAGGTCTTGTTTCGAAATAGGGTGTTTCGATATGGTGCTCTGTGTTTCGAAACACCAAGTTGTTGAAAGTTCTGATTTTTTACGTTTCGGTCCATGAATGTCGTGGATGTAATTAAATGTGCTTGGATGATTGTTTTGAGTTGAGATTTGATAGAGTGGCATGTAATGTAACTAATTAATGGTTGATAACTTAAAAATTGAAGAAGTCCATGTAAATGGCTAAAATTACAAAATGGTCCCTAAAACGTGATTATATTCAATTGAGTGCTTAATCGATGCTTGTTTGAGATGTTAATTGAGCCGCAGTGAGTCTTTACACTTAGGGTAACAAAGTGCATTAAGACAAGATAAAAAGAAAAAAAAAGGGTTATTTATTGAGGTAAATCTTCCCGGTTTACTTCAATATTACCAGTGTCACTCATTTGATTCGATCTTTTGCCCAGACTGGGTCAAGAGGTTTATATTTGGTAGTATCATAGCCGTGTTACGAAAGAATTAGGATGTAAGGTTGGTGTGATATTGTTATTTGGACAATTTCTTAATGATTGCTATGCACGGTGTTTGATAACATGATTTATGGTTGTTATATGCTGCTGGGGAGAGATTAAGGGTACCAATTGCCATATTACTATTAGCATAAATAGGTTTTTGGTTTAAAAAGAAAACTTGAACTCCTTGGATTCTTGCTTCTGGTTGGCCTAACTATTTTATTATGGCATTATGATGTTTTAGATTTGTACTCTAATTGATATGAGACCGAGACGGGAGCTTAGGGTTGGTAATCGTGATGCTGTGAATGAGAATGTTGAGAATTTGTCGCCCCCTCCACCTCCTCTTAGTGGTAATGGAGCTGGTGCGGAAGCTAACGCTGGAGGTGTTGGACCTCAGGCGGTGTAAGGGCTGGCTGCTGCTGATATAACACCTTTGATTCAGGCTATAGTAAGGCCTTTTTAGGCAGCGATGAAGGGTATGCATACGGCTACACCAAAGCCTGGTGCAAATGTTGGTTTATCTTTGGAGCATCTACGCAGTTTGGGTGGAACTGAGTTTCGAGGTCTATCTCATGAGGATTTTGAGGCTTGGTTTGAGAGCACCCGAAAGATTCTTGGTCAGATGGGTTGTAATGATGTGCATAAGTTGGGTTGTGTTGTATCCTTGCTGCATGGAGATGCTTATACGTGGTGGATAACCATTACTGCAGATATGGAACCAGCCAATGTGACTTGGGAGTTCTTCGGAACTGCTTTTAAGAGGAAGTATTTGGGTGTTCACTATCTTGATGAAAAGAAGCGAGAATTCATGTCTTTGGTGCATGGAAACATGTATGTTTCAGAGTATGAGGTTCATTTTGTTTGGTTGAGCCAGTATGCCCTTGAACTGGTTCCCAGTCAATAAAATATATGTGATCATTTTTGCTATGGGCTTGTAAAGGAGGTTAAGACGTATATGGTGGCTTCGGATTACACAGATTTCGATGTCTTAGTCACTCGGGCTAAGGACATCGAGCAGAATTTGGGTCTAGTTGCTCGTTCAGGTGGTTCTAGTTTAGGAAAGAGGTCGGCTGAGCTCGATGCTGGTAGAGATCATTTAAAGAAGCATAAGGATAGGTGGTACCAATCGGATCCAAGGCATGGTGGTGGTAACCATGGTAATGGGCAACAAGGCCATAATGCTTTTGTTCGTACTCTAGAGTGTAATCGGTGTGGCAGAAGGCACATGGGAGAGTGTTGGGGGTAATATAGGTACGTGTTGGAATTTTGGGTCACGAGGTCATATGAAGCATGATTGCCCACAACTAGTTAGAGATGGTCAAGCTTCGGTAAAAGTTGCTAAGCCACAGAGAGCCGTGCGCGCGGTCGTGGTAATTTTCAGCGTAGAGAGGATAGATAGAGGAATGTTGCTCTTGTTGTTGATGTTCAGCCTAAGGGATGTGGACAAGCTAGGGTGTATGTACACCGTGAGGGAAGGAATGACACAGATGTGGTTGCAGGTGAGCGTGTAACAGACAACGTTCCTTGTCTGTTAACGGATATAGGATCGTAGTAAACATTTCTCTACAATAAAACACAAGTATGTGGCGTTTTTAAGCGTTAAAATAACAAGGAAAATAAAGAAAATAAAACAAAAGAAAAGAATGAACAAGGTGTAGGAATTTCTGGACGAATTTGGACTCGACCAAAGATGAAGACGCCAAAGGGCTTTGAAGGCTGTTTCGATGTCCAAAATGTGGCAAAAACGTTGCTGAAAATTCAGCGGTCAAATCACGACAACGAACTCAAAAGAACTCGAACAATATGTTGAACGAACCCAAATCAAATATGTTCATCGCCAAACGGACTTGGACCCACCAGATAGTGATCTAGGAACCCGAAGTATCAAGAAAGATGACACAATCAAACAAAGTCTGAAAATGTCAAGTAGTTCAATGAACAACCGAAAATGAGAGAAAATCTCACAAGTGTAATGTATTTCATAAAATGTCTAACCTTGTACAATGTAAATTCACTTTACATTTATAGGGAGAAAAGGCAGTTTAGCTGAAATATACATGTGCCTATAATTAAAAGAGATTTTGAATTTAAATTCAAAAATAAAAACTATAATTAACTTCCATGGGTAGATTGCATTTCAACCATGTATTTTGAACATGAAAGTGGCGCCCCTTTGTGTAAACAAGCACATGTTAAATGTGCAATGTTTGAAATTCAAATTTTGGAAACCATTTGATCTTATCCGCACTTCTCCATATGCATGGCTAATTCAGTTGTACCCTTGCTGCCCTTAGGTCGGTCATGCATGGCTAATGCAAAAAGAATAGGGCTGTCTCGCATGGCACATGCACACACGTGCACTTAGGCTGCCCATGCACTCGTAGGACACTCTCTTACATGTAAGATAATTTTCAGCTGGTTTTGGACTCGTCAGCTAGAGTTGAGATGGTGCAGCTGAAGTTGAGCTGACTGGAGTTGAAACGAGCTAAATTCAGCTAGCTGAGAGTGAAGTGAGCTGACTTGAACTGCCTACACTCCTTTGACCTGAAAGTGAGCTGCGTACACGCTTGTAAGCTTCAACAGAGCTAGCATGAAGCCTTTGAGATGTTGTACAATAGTGCACCTACTCCAAAACACAAGAAACATGCATAAACAACCTTGTATTCTTATTTAAACTTATAAACACACTTATAAACATAATGCAAATATACTTATCATACTATATTCATACATAAACATACCTACTAAGTAATATACCCTAAGTATGTCACATATCAGCATGGAACACATTATAAAAATTGTATTCTAAGGCATGAACATGCTCGAATGAATCAGGAATGGTAGCACAAGTAAGGAAAAGAGCTTCCCTAATTTTCTTTACATTAGAACGGGCGATATGTCCTAATGGTAAGACCTACGGATCAACGTGCTTGTCTTGAAAAGATGTGCTCACATCATCCCCCCTTCTTGAAAAGGATTTGACCTCAAATCTGCTGAATCGTCATAAGGGGTTAAATCATAAACATTAAATGTGGCACTTACATTGTAGTCTCCCGGTAAGTCTATCTTGTAAGCGTTTTCATTCACTTTTGCCAACAACTGAAAAGGACCATCTCCACGTGGTAACAGCTTGGACCGTCGTTGGGCTGGAAATCTTTCCTTGCGGAGATGAACCCAAACCCAATCTCCAACATCGAAGGTGACTCACTTTCTTCATTTGTTTGCTTGCTTTTTGTATTGCTGAGTCCTTCGTTCCAGATTCTCCTTCACATGTTGCTGCAACGTCTTTACGTATTCTGCCTTCGCTTGATCGTCCCTGTTTGTCACTTGTTCTTGTGGCAAAGGCAACAAATCTAGAGGCGTAATAGGGTTAAAACCATAAAAACCTCAAATGGTGACATCTTAGTAGTGGAATGTACAACATGATTATACGCAAACTCAACATGTGGCAAACAATCTTCCCAAGTTTTAATGTTATTTTTAATGATGGAACGAAGTAAAGTAGATAAGACTCTGTTAACAACCTCAGTTTGTCCATCAATCTAGGGATGCCAAGTAGTAGAAAACATATGTTTCATACCTAATTTGCTCCAAAGAGTCCTCCGGAAGTGACTCATAAACTTTACATCCATGTCAGAAACAATCTACTTAGGAATACCATGTAATCGCACAACATCTCTCAAGAACAAGTTAGCCACCTTAACAACATCATCAGTTTTATTGCATGCAATAAAATGTGCCATCTTAGAGAATCTATCAACCACAACAAATATACTATCTCTACATGTCCTAGTCCGAGGCAATCCCAAAGCAAAATCCATAGAAATATCAGTCCAGGGGGAATCAGGAATAGGTAAAGGTAAGTACATACCATGCGGTGAAACCTTGGATTTTGCTTTTCTGCAAGACACACCAACGTTCACAATACCTTTCGAAATATCTGCGAATCTTAGGCCAAAACAAATGCTCCTTCAAGGTATGTAATGTCTTGGTGACTCCAAAATGACCCATCAATCCACCTTAATGTGCCTCACGAATCAAAATGTCACGCATCGAACCCTATGGAATGCATATCCTATTTTCTTTGAGAAGATAACCATCATGCCTATAGAATTTTCCATCTACACCTTTCTCACAAGCATTATACTTATCTCTAAAATAAGGATCATCAGGGTATAACTCACGAATGTATGCAAAATCAATCAAATGTGAATCAAGATAACTCAAAAGTGCATACCTACGTGATAATGCATCAGTAACCACATTATCTTTCCCCTTTCTATATCGAATGACATAAGGAAAAGATTCTAAGAATCAACCCATTTAGCATGTCGTTTATTTAATTTATGTTGACCTGTGATATATCGCAAAGCCTCGTGGTCAGTGTTGATCACAAACTCCTTAGGCAACAAATAATGCTGCCACATCTCCAATGCCCGAATCAGTGCATACATCTCTTGTCATACATTGGATAATTCAATGTCACTCCACTCAGTTTTCCGCTGAAATATGAAACGAGCCTCTTTTCCTGCATTAAAATTATGCCTATACCAAATCCAAAATCATCACATTCAATTTCAAAACTTTTATCAAATTCAGGTAAGGCTAACACTGATGCTCGAGTCAAACAATCCTTAATTTTCAGAAAAGCATATTCTTGTTCTTTACCCCATAAGAAGACTGAATTCTTCTTTATAATCCCGGTTAAGGGGGCGGTAATAAAACTAAAGTTAGGAACAAACCATCAATAATGTAACACCCCAATTTTGGGCTTAGAAGTTTAGGGTCTGATCGGACCGGTCTGAGAAACGGTTCGAATATAAAAGGAGGTTGTAGGGAAAGCCTAGTTCAGATGCTTTAAAAATATAGAAAAATATCTAAAATCCTCATTTAATATATTTAAGAGAGTGGTGAAATAAATTTTACAAAATAAGGTTTGGAAATACTACATTTTCGGTGTAGTGACCAAAATGCGATTTTTGCAAAGTTTAGTAGTGACTGTTTTGTAAAGGATTGAAACTTTTAATCTTTAAGGAGCTAATTACCCAAAATGTTTTTCTCCAGATTTTTCCTTAATTTGGGTGATTTAATTAATGTTTAATTAAATAAAAGAAAGGAGAGAACTACTTTTTGATTTTTCATAACTACCTTTCTCTAATTTTCCCTCATTCCTTTTTCTCTCAAAATCCTATCATCCAAACACATTTTCTCCAGCAAAATTTACCTTGATCTTCACTTCAATTTATGATATTTCCATCTCCTATTGGTTTCTAATCAATCTTGCAACAAATCCTTTTGATTTCCACATTACATTTTCATGGAATTTTGCCCAAATCAAGGAGAAATCACCATTTAGAGGTAAGATTGTTCTTCTCCTCTAAATAATTAGTTCTTTACTGAAATTCCCATGTTGTCAATCCTTTATTAAAGTTTTATAAATGGTTTTAATGTTAGAAGCAAGATTTTGGCTTAAAACTCAAGATTTTGGAAGAGATCTTGATGATTTTCGTTGTAATCGATCGGGCTATATTTTGAGATAGTTCTCTAATGAATTTTGGATGTTAAATGATGTTAAAAATGAGGTTTTATCAACCCTAAACTCAAAATAATGGTTTTTGAGGTGTTTTTGGTGTTCTGTTATAGCTGGAGGTATAAGGACGAGTTGAGAGTTGTTTTTGATGTTAATTGATGTTTAGAAATGATTAGAAGTGATGGATCTTGGCTTGGATAAGTTTTGGAAGTGTTTGGAGGTGATTTCGGTTGTGTTTGGTACCCGAAATGTTGGTTTTAGGTAGAGTAGCGAGTTTAGGAGTGTTGGCCGAAGATTTCAATGCATGATGATTCATTAATCCTCTGCTTTGATTTGTCTAAAACAGGGGAGATATCTTCGGACACTTTTGGAGTTGAACCGGAGGCTTAATCGGTGTTTCGGCAAGCAAGCGAAACGAATTCGGTGAGTGCGTTTGGTTTTGAAGTCCATGAGGACCAAAACACAAGGTTTGGGGATTTAGGAGAGGTTTGAAACACCTTCCTAAATCCGGAAGTAAGTATGGTTTGATTTGATCTCTCTAAAGTGGAGTTTGCCCCTAAAATGCTTTTACACGCTCATGGTTTGTGATTGTTAAATTCCTGTTGTTTTTATGCATGTTTTGGAGCATGAGATTATGCTTGTAGAGGTGTCATGAGATGGCATGTTGCATTGTATAGATTTAAGCTTTTGGTTTGAAGCAAAGTATGATTTATGATTTGAAATGTGATGAGGAAACATTTGAGTTATTTTGCATGATAAACAGTAGGTGTGATGATATTTTAACACATTATATTGGCATAGATGTTGAGAACTTACCAGATATAATTGATCGATCAATAGGATGAGAGTGCACTATAAACTAAAAATTCATACGTGCTCTTTGGTTAGACCAAAGGGAGATTTTCCGATGATGGGCATTCCATCGGGTAGGACTTGCTGAAATACCCAAGCTTTGTGGTGATGAGAGATTCCGCCATCTGAGTACGGTGATGAGAGATTCCACCGGAAGTTGTTGCTAGACAAGTGAGTACGGTGATGTGAGATTCCACCGGAAGAGTCTAGTGTAGAAATGTGTCCGCATATCCGAGTATTGATGAGATGCTAAATGCCAATATAAATGATGAAATGGTTTTTGTTACACATGTACCTTGGTGAAATGATTTATGCTTTGTGTTATGCATATGTGTTTTGTTTAGAAATGTTTTGATAATACAAGCATGTGAATGGCCTTGCCATGAGATTTGCATTGGTTTTAATGCATGAGATAGAATGAAGGTACATGTGATTTCAATGAGTTTGCTTGAAGTTTTCCAAGCATGAGAAAGAGATGAGCATGTGGTTTAAAAGCTTTGGTGAAAGTGTTTTCTAAAAATGCATTATTGTGTTGGTTTTCTTTAGAGCATGCCTCACTAAGCATTTGTGCTTACGCTCTCTTTTACCAATAATGCAGATAATTGAGGTGTTTAAGGGCATCAAGGAAGCTAAGTTCATCCAAGGAAATCCAAGCTCACGTATGGTGAAGTTTTCATACACTATTAGTTTTGATAGATCGGCAATGGGAACCTAAGATTTGTTTTGGGAGATGTGTTAAACTCCCTGTAGTTGTGGCAGGTTTGCCTTGGTTGTTTGGGTTGTAAATGGCCTTTATTACTTGTTTTGAGGTTGGATTGCCTATTAGAGTTTTGATAATAGGAAACATGCCTCTAGACTTATGAATTTTCATGTTTGATGCTATGAATGTGTTTAGGAGTTCTAAACATGCACCTTATATGTTTGATGACTTGTTAATATGCTTGGGAAGTCTTTTGGATGTGTTTGATCGAGTTTATGCTTGAAAAACCAACATTTGCTGCTGTTTCTGGGCAAAACGTATCGAAACACCTCCTAGTGTTTCGAAACGGGGGCCTGAAATGGCCTTCGTGTTTCGAAACGCTAAGGGATGTTTCGAAACGATTTGGCTACTGGAAGGCCTCGTTTCGGAACTGGTCTCGGAACCAACCCGCGTATCGAAACGGTTAACGTTGTTTCGATCCTGTGTTTCGATACAGCAGGTGGGCGTTTCGAAACAGGTGACCGTTGGGCACAAATTTGAATGGTGCTGAAGTTTGTAAGCTTTACATTTTTGGCCCAAATGTTGAAGTTGCAATTACTTGAGTTTGTGATGTTCAATTACGATGAAATTTGGCAGTGAAGCATGCAACATGACTAATTTCATATTGGTAACTTTAAAATCAGTAAGACCTTCTAATTTACAGAAATTACAAAATGGCCCCTAATCTTATAATTAGTGCAATTGAGTCCCTGTATGACATCCGATTGTTGTTCCATTCTCAAATATGTTTTATGAGTACTCACTTAGGGTTAATGTTTATCTAGATAAGATTAAAAAGGAGAAAAAGGGTCGTGAATCAAGGTTGACTTTCGGGTTGACTTTGGTTTTCCCCATGTAATCTTCGTAGTTCGCGTCAACCGTCTAGGCCGGGCTAAGGGGGTTACATTTGGTGGTATCAGAGCCAGGTTCTCGTGTAATTGGGAATTGTTATGTGGGTGTTGTATGTGTATTTGCATGATATGTCTTTTGGGTGAAAAAATGTTCTGTGAATAGTGATGTATGGTTTCAAATGTGATGATATGCTATGTTGGAATGTGTTAGGGGATCCCATTGCCATATCAAAACTAATCAAAGGAATTGTTTTCAAAAAAGAGCTTGAGTACTTGGATTACTTACCTTATTGAGCCTAATTGTGTTTATTGCATTTGTGTTAGTACATAGTTTTCTTTGTAAATGGGGCCACGTAGAGAGATGAGGATGAATACAAGAGCTATGGCTCAGAATGAGAATGATGAGAATGCTGAGAATGTTGTGGATTTACCTCCTCCCCCTGGTGGTCGACCACCCGGTTGTGGTGGTGTTGGAGGTGATAATGTTGGTGTTGGTGCGGGTGCTGGGGTCGTTGGACCTGAAGGTGTGCAGGGGCAAGCTGCTCCTGATATGACCGTGTTGATTCAGGCTATTGCTGGAGCCTTTCAGGCAGCAGTAGCTGGAGCTCATGGAGTTGCGCATCAGGATGATGCGATTGTGAGATTGCCTTTGGAATGTCTTCGCAGTCTAGGGGGGACTGAGTTCAGAGGTGTATCTCCGTAAGGATCTGAGTTTTGGTTGGAAAGCACCAAGAGGATTTTGGGTCAGATGAACTACAGTAATGTGCAGAAGCTGGGTTGTGTTGTGTCACTGCTGCATGGTGATGCTTATACGTGGTGGACGACCACTATCTCTGGGATGGAAGATGATGAGGTGACCTAGACGTTCTTTCTGAGTGCTTTTAAGCGGAAGTATCTGGGTGTGCGACACCTAGATGAGAAGAAAAGAGAATTTATGTCTCTTGTGCAAGGTAACATGACGGTGGCTGAGTACGAGATCCAGTTTGTCCGCCTCAGTCAGTATGCACCTGAGCTGATCCCTAATGAGCGGGAGAGGTGCGAGCGATTCCGTTATGGGTTAGTAACGGATGTGAAGACTTTCATGCTTGCGGCTGACTATACAGATTTCGATGTCTTGGTCACTAGAGCCACGGACATTGAGTCGAATCTTGGTTTGTCTAGCCGAGCGGGTGGATCAAGCTCTGGGAAGAGTGCGGCTGAACGCGATTATGGTAGAGATCGCAACAAGAGGCATAAGGATAGGAGGCCGCACTTTGATGCTAGGCGTGGAGGTTGTAACCCTGGTAGGGGTCAGTAAGGACCTAATGTTGTTCAGACTACTCTTGAGTGTAACCGTTGTGGTAGACGGCATGGTGGCGAGTGTTGGGGTAACCTTGGTACATGCTGGAATTGTGGTAACCGTGAACATTTGAAGAAGGATTGTCTTCAGCCTTTGAAGGAGGGACACGCTCCGGTGAGAGCAGCTGAGCCACAGAGAGGCCGTGGGTGCGACCGTGGTAATTTTCATCGCAGAGATGATGGTGGGAGGAATGTAGCACAAGTTTTGGCCGTCCAACCGGAGGGTGGTGGCCAGGCTCGAGTGTATGCTCAGCGTGAGGGAAGGAATGATACGGATGTGATCGCATGTACCTTTACTTTGCAGTCCTTATCATTACTTTCTTTGATTGATTCTGGATCTACACACTCGTACATATTGCGTGAACATGCTCAAATGCTTGGTTTACCTGTTGAGTCTTTGGATGTTGGTATGCGTGTGACTAGTTCCTTTGGTGAGACGGCTGTAACGCGGAAGTTGTATAGGAGATGTCCCTTGAAAGTGCAAAACCATGTTTTTCTTGTTGATCTCATGGAATTGCCATTCTATGGTTTTGATGTAATCCTTGGTATGGACTGGCTTGTTGAGCATCCTGCTGTGGTGGATTTCTGTAACGCCCCGGTTTTGGGCTTAGAAGTTTTGGGCGTTGACCGGTTTGGTCAAAGTCCTGTTCGAATCTAAAGAGGTTAAATTAGGAAAGCCTAGTTCGGGTTGCATTAAAAATATGGAAAAATGTTCTAAAATCATCTTTTAATATAATTAGATGAACTGTGAAATCAATTTTGGAAAATGAGTTTTGGAAGGTTGATATTTTGGCTAGTGACCAAAATGTAATTTTCGCAAGTTTAGTGGCTGTTTTATAAAGAGTTGAAACTTTGAATCTTTAAGGAGCTATTAATCCAAAAGTGTTTTCTCCAGATTTTTCTAAGATATTTTGGGTAATAATCTGATTTTAAAACATATTAGAAGTGGAGGGAAAATTTATTTGGTATTTTCTCAACTAACTTCTCATTTTCTTCCTATCTTTTTCTCTCAAACCAAACATTGCTTTTCCAGAGAATTTGATCTGATTTCTTCACCTAAATTCCTCCTTTCAACTCTCATTTGATTGCAAATCATTGTATCTTCAAAACCTCTTCATTTGCTACAAGTTTCATCAAGGTTTTTCATTCCAAAAAGTGGAGAATCACAAGTTTGGAGGTAAGTACGTCCTTCTCCTCTAAACTATCAGTTCTTTACTGAAATTCCCAAGTTCTCAACTCTTAATTGATGTTTAATTAAAGGCTTTTGGGTTTGGAATTGGATCTTGGCTTATTATGCAAGATTTTGATGATTTTTGATGATTTTCGTTAGACCTGAGTAATCTGGGTTTTGAGAGGTGTTTTTGATGTTAAATGATCTCTAAATTAATGAGGAAATGAGTTTTGATCAATGCAATCTCGGATAGGTTGAGTTTCCTAAGTTTAGCTTGTGTTTTAAGGTGGTTTTTGAGGTGATCTTGGTGATCTGATGTTGCTGGAGGTATAAGGATGTTAATAGGTTGTTTTTAGATGTTATATGATGTTAATGGAAGTGAGGTTTTGCTGGTTTATGGCTGGGCTTTGTTTAGAAGTGGTTTAGATGCATTTTCGGTTGTTTTTGGTGGCCGAAAATGGAGGTTGGATGAGAGCAGCGAGTTTAGGTGCTTTCATTGAAGTAATTGATGCATGGTGATGCATTAATTTACTGCTTTGATGTGTTGAAACAGGGGAGGCATCTTTGGATCCAAGTTTGGTTGTTTCGGAAGCTTGATTTCGTGCTTCGGCAAGTGGCGAAGTGGAAATCGGTGAGTGCAATTATGGAAATTGGATTTCAGCTTTTTAAACCAAGGTTTGAAGGTTGTGGGAGCTTAGTTTAAGTCTAAACAACTTTGCTAAGCTCAAGTGTAAGTTTTCGGATTTTCTCTCTAGTGGTGGCCATGATCTTGATGTGATGCAAAATGATGATTTGCATGTTTTATTACTGTTTTGAAAGCATGTTTTAGCATGGTTTTTGCTGATGATGTAAGCCATATGTTGAAGGTAACTCTAGGTAGGAGTTCCTTGATTTTGTACATTGGAATGATGTGATTTGATGCTTTGAAATGCATGATGAAATGGCTTGATTTAATGCTTTAAAACAGTGGATTAAATGATGGAAATGATGTATATTGGCAAGTGATGTTTTTAAAATGTTAAGGTCACTAAGGTGGTTAAAAGTCCTTGAGTGAGCCTTGTTTACTTAAGAACATCAAGGTGGTTAAAAGTCCTTGGATGATTCTTGTTACGGACACAAAGGTGTTTAAAAGTCCTTGTGTGGTCCTTTCTATGGTGTTTAAAAGTCCATAGGCCAAGGTGTTTAAAAGTCCTTGGGATCAAGGTGTTTAAAAGTCCTTGATGTGATACTTCATGGTGTTTAAAAGTCCATGGCCAAGGTGTTTAAAAGTCCTTGGGATCAAGGTGTTTAAAAGTCCTTGATGTGATACTTCATGGTGTTTAAAAGTCCATGGCCAAGGTGTTTAAAAGTCCTTGGGATCAAGGTGTTTAAAAGTCCTTGATGTGATACTTCATGGTGTTTAAAAGTCCATGGCCAAGGTGTTTAAAAGTCCTTGGGAAGTTGTTGAACTTGTTTTATGAAATGGAATTTGTCACTTGAGCCAATATGACATGTTAAGTATGTAAGAAGCATGAGATGCTTGTTTTAGATATATGACATGAAGCATGAGTTTGCTTGTTTTAAAGTATGCTTTGGGCATGTGCAAAGGTTGACTATAAGCATGATTTATAAATGGTTTTAATTGCATTATTGAATTGTTTTTAATGAGCATGCCTCACTAAGCTATTGCTTACGCTCTCTACGTTTTCTTAATTCAATAATGCAGAGCATTAGAGTACCTTGAGGGCAGCAAGAAAAGGCAAGCAATCAAGTTCAAGTGAAGCTCAAAGTACGAAGGTTTTATAAGTGCAATTTAGCTTTTGTATGTTTTGGCAATGGGGGACCAATGTGTAAGTTTTGGGAGGTGTTTGAGGCTCCCTAAGTATGTTGATTGTTGATGTGTTTGCTGGTTTTTGCATTGGAACCATATATGCTTGTTTTGGAAGTTTGGTGTTGAATAGCTAGCTTGTTAGGAAGCATGCCATTAGAATTTGGGGCTTTTCATATGTGTTGGTTATATGTTGAATTGGTGCTGCATTTATGGTCCTTGCATGTTGGTAGACCATGTGGTATGATTTGGTGTTGTATAATTGAGGTTTGATGCATGTATGTTGCTGTTTTAAGTCGATTTCTGGCAGGAGTATCGATACTCGGGCTTGCGTATCGATACGCAAGAGCCAAATATGCAGATTTCTGCCCAGGCGTATCGATACGGGCTGGGTATCGATACTCGTCTTAGTTTCTGTCATACCCGCGTATCGATACGACTCCAGGCGTATCGATACGTGACCGTTAATTTGGTTGAAAGTATCTTTAAATGTTTTGTTTTGTTTGCATTTTGGTCCTGAAACTTGTTTGTGCAATTGTGTGAGTTTGGGAAGTCCTTTTGAGCTGAAATTTCACAGAGAAGCATGAAACATGATTAATTTCAAGATGGTAACTTCAAATTGGGTTAAGTCCTTATATTTATCAGAAATTACAATTTGGTCCCTAAAGTTGTAATTTGATCAATTGAGTCCCTGTTTGATCTCTGATGGTTGTGATCTTTTGGTATGATGTTTGTGTGATCACCTTTAGGCTTAAGGTGCATCTAGACAAGTTTTAAAAAGAAAAAAAAGGGTCGTTAATCAAGGTTGACTTTCGGGTTGACTTTGGTTTTCCCCGTGTGACTTTCTTAATTCGGGTCAACCGTCTAGGCCGGGTTAAGGGGGTTACAATTTCGAAAGCAAGCGGGTTTCGTTGAAACTTGCGGATGATTATGAAGTTGTGGTTATGGGCGAGAATGTGAAGTTTCTTGCTAGTGTGGTATATACGTTAGAAGCAAGTCGAATGCTGAAGCAAGGTTGCGAGGCTTACCTAGCTTTTGTGATGAATCCTAGTTCAAAGGAGTTGCGCGTACGAGAGTTTCCTGGAGTGTTTATGGAGGATTTACCTGGATTGCCGCCTAGTCGAGAGGTGGAGTTTGGAATTGAGCTGTATGAAAACACAACACCGGTGTCCATTGCTCCCTATCGCATGGCACCTAAGGAGCTAAAGGAGTTGAAGATGCAACTTCAGGAGTTGCTTGACCGTGGCTTCATTCGGCCTAGTGTGTCGCCTTGGGGTGCACCGGTCTTTTTTGTGAAAAAGAAGGATGGCACTATGAGAATTTGCATCAATTATCATCAACTGAACAAGTTGACTATCAAGAATAGGTATCATTTGCCGAGGATTGATGATCTTTTTGATCAGTTTCGGGGAGCGGTTGTGTTTTCCAAGATTGACTTGAGGTCAGAGTACTATCAGCTTAAGGTGAAAGATGTGGATGTACCAAAAACAGCCTTTAGAACGAGGTATATGCATTATGAATTCCTTGTAATGCCGTTTGGCTTGACGAATGCTCCTGCTGCTTTCATGGACATGATGAATAGAGTTTCCATGAATACTTGGACAAGTTTGTTGTGGTGTTCATCGACGATATCCTTGTGTACTCTCGTACTGAGGAGGAGCATGAAGGTCATTTGAGAGTTGTCTTGTAGGCGCTTCTGGAAAATCAGCTTTATGCTAAGCTGAGCAAGTGTGAGTTTTGGCTAAAGAAAGTTGTGTTGCTTGGTCATGTGGTTTTGGTTGAGGGGATTCGTGTTGATCCTCAGAAGGTTGAGGCGATGATGAATTGGAAGCTTCCTAAGTCTGTTCATGAAGTCCGTAGTTTCCTTGGGTTGGCAGGATATTACCGAAGGTTTGTGTATGGATTTTCAAAGATTGCTGCCGCTTTGACGAAGTTGTTGCAAAAAGATGTTAAGTATGAGTGGACGAAAGCGAGACATCAAGCTTTTGAGAAGCTTAAGGCAGCTTTGACGCAAGCCCCTATCCTGGTTCAACCTGAATCAGGAAAAGAGTTTGTGGTGTATAGTGACGCATCCTACGTTGGTTTGGGGTGTGTTCTAATGCAAGAGGGTAAGGTGGTGGCTTACGCATCGCGACAGTTGAAGGTGCATGAGCGCAATTATCCTACGCATGATATTGAATTGGCTGCGGTGGTTTTTGCTTTGAAGATTTGGAGACATTATCTTTATGTCTTAGAAGGAATTGAATCTTAGGCAATGATGTTGGGTGGAGTTGCTTAAAGATTACGATCTAACGATCGAATACCATGCAGGAAAAGCTAATGTTGTGGCAGATGCCTTGAGCAGGAAAGTGGCGGTAGAGTTAAGGGCTATGTTTGCTAGCTTGAGCTTTTCGCGAGATGGGGGTCTTGTGGCTGAGTTGCAAGTGCAACCATCTTTGGTTCAGTTGATAAAGGATAAACAGTTGTTGGATGATTCCTTGGTGCCACATGTTCAGGATATTGCCGAGGATAGACCATCAGATTTTTGTTTTAATGATGATGGAGTTTTATGTTTCGGAAAACGGATAGTAGTGCCGAATGATGTGGAGTTGAAGCGTACTATTCTGACCGAAGCTCATAGTAGTCCTTTTGCTATGCACCCTGGTAGTACAAAGATGTATCGTGATTTGAAGGATGAGTACTATTGGCTGGGTTTGAAGAAAGATGTTGCGGATTATGTGAGTAAGTGTATGGTTTGTCAGCGGGTTAAAGCTGAGCATCAGTTTCCTTCAGGGTTGTTGCAACCGTTGAGGATTCCTGAATGGAAGTGGGAAAGAATCACCATGGACTTTGTGTCTGGTTTGCCTTTGTCGTCATCGAAGAAGAATTCGGTGTGGGTGATTGTGGATCGCCTTACGAAGTGTGCGCATTTCTTACCTGTGCATACCACGTATACCTTAGATAAGCTTGCAGAGTTGTACATTGCTGAGATTGTACGTCTACATGGGGTACCAAAATCTATAGTGTCGGATAGGGATCCGAGGTTTACATCACGATTTTGGGAGTGTTTGCATCAAGCGTTGGGTACGCGGCTGAATTTTAGTACTTCTTATCACCCACAATCGGATGGACAGTCTGAGCGTGTTATCCAAGTGCTTAAGGATATGTTGAGGTGCTGCGTGATTGAGTTTCAAGGCTCTTGGGAGAAGCATTTGCCTTTGGTGGAGTTTGCTTATAATAATAGCTACCAGGAAAGTATTCAAATGGCACCTTTTGAAGCCTTGTATGAGAGGAAGTGCAGAACTCCTTTATGTTGGGCGGAAGCAGGTCAGAAGTTGCTCTCGATGTCGGTATTGTTGAAAGGAACCACCGAGAAGGTGAAGCTCGTTTGTGAGCGGTTGAAGGCTGCTTCTGATCGGCAGAAGTCCTACGCGGATTTGAAGCGTAAGGAGATTGAGTTTGCGGTGGGCGACCGTGTGTTCTTAAAGATTTCACCTTGGAAGAAGGTGATGAGGTTTGGCCGGAAGGGTAAGTTGAGCCCTATGTATATTGGACCATATGAGGTGATAGAACGTGTGGGTCCTGTTGCGTATAAGCTGAGATTACCACAAGAGTTGGAAGAGATACATGATGTGTTTCATGTCTCCATGCTTCGGAGGTATAGATAGAATCCTTCCCATGTTATGCCTGTTGAGGAAGTTGAGTTGAATCCCGATTTGACGTATGATGAGGAGCCGGTTGAGACTCTGGATTCGAACAACAAAGTTTTCGTGGTAAGACCATTGAATTGGTTAAGGTGTTGTGCAAGCATCGTGGTGTTGTGGAAGCCACGTGGGAAAGAAGAGATGATATGAAGAAGCAGTTTCCTTACCTTTTTTCTCCAGGTAAATTTCGAGGACAAAATTTCTTAAGAGGGGGAGAGTTGTAACACCCCAATTTTGGGCTTAGAAGTTTAGGGTCTGAATCGGACCGGTCTGAGAAATGGTTCGAATATAAAAGGGAGTTTTAGGGAAAGCCTAGTTCAGGATGCTTTAAAAATATAGAAAAATATCTAAAAATCCTCATTTAATATCTATAAGAGAATGGTGAAATCAATTTTACAAAATAAGGTTTGGAAATACTACATTTCAGTGTAGTGACCAAATCGCAATTTTTGCAAAGTTTAGTAATGACTGTTTTGTAAAGGATTGAAACTTTGAATCTTTAAGTAGCTAATTTACCAAAAATGTTTTCATCAGATTTTTCCTTAATTTGGGTGATTTAATTAATGATTTAATTAAATAAAATAAAGAGATAAACTACCTTTGACTTTCATAACCATTTTTTTTTCTAATTTTCTCTCAAAATCCTATCAACTAAACGCTTTTTCTCCAGCAAAATTCACTTTGATTTCCACTTCATTTGATGAGATTTCCATCACTCATTGATTCCTAAATAATCTTCCATCAAATCTACTTGTTTTCTACATTGAATTTTCATGGAAACTTGCCCAAATCAAGGAGAAATCATCTTTTAGAGGTAAGATTGTTCTTCTCCTCTAAATACTCAGTTCTTTACTGAAATTCTCAAGTTGTCAATCCTTTATTAAAGGTTTATGAATGGTTTTAATGTTGGAGACAAGATTTTGGCTTAAAACTCAAGATTTTGGAAGAGATCTTGAAGATTTTAGTGGTAATTGATTGGGCTCTGTTTTGATATGGTTTTCTAAAGTATTTTGGATGTTAAATAATGTTAGAAATGAGATTTTATCAATCCAATCTCGAATACGTTGTTTTTCCTAAGTTTTTGCTTGTGAAAATGGTGGTTCTTGGGGTGTTTTTGGTGTTCTGTTATAGCTGGAGGTATAATGACGAGTTTAGGGTTGTTTTTGATGATAATTGATGTTGAGAAATGTTTAAAAGTGATTGATCTTGGATGAGTCATGTTTTGGAAGAGTTTGGAGGTGATATCAGTTGTGTTTGGTAGCCGAAATGTTGGGTTTAGATAGAGCAGCGAGTTTAGGAGTGTTTGCTAAAGATTTCAATGCACGATGCATTAATCCTCTGCTTTTATGTGTCTAAAATAGGGGAGACATCTTCGGACACTTTTGGAGTTGTTTCAGAAGCTTAATTGGCGTTTCGGCAAGCAAGCGAAACGTAAATTGGTGAGTGCGATTGGGTTAGAAGTCCATGAGGACAAAAATACAAGGTTTGGGGATTTAGGAGAGGTTTGAAACACCTTTCTAAATCCAAAATTAAGTATGGTTTGAATTGCTCTCTTTAAAGTGGTGTTTGCCCCTACAAATTCTTTTACATGCTCATGGTTTTAGATTGATAAATTCCTACTGTTTTTATGCATGAATTATAGAATGAGATGATTCTTGATATGATTTCATTAAGTAACATTTTGCGTAGTTGAGATTTGAGCTTTTATGTTGATGTATAGCAAATGTTATGATTTTGAAAAGAGATGAGAATACTGGGTTTTAATGTATGAAAAACAGTAGGTGAGATGTTGATTTGACATATATATTGGCATAGATGTTGAGTAACTTACCGGATATAATTGATCGATCAATAGGATGAGAGTGCACTATAAACTAAAAATTTGTACGTGCTCTTTGGTTAAGCCAAAGGGAGAAATTCCGGTGATGGGCATTCCATCGGGTAGGTCTTGGGAAATACCCAAACTTGGTGGCGACGAGAGATTCCGCCATGTGAGTACGGTGATGAGAGATTCCACCGGAAACTATGTTGCTAGACGAGTGAGTACGATGATGAGAGATGCCACCGGAAGTTTCTAATGAGATGTCCGCATATCTGAGTAATAAATAGATCTGAAATGTCAATATAAAATATGTTATTGTTTTGATTCACATGTACCTTGCTATAATTTTATGCTATGAGAAATGCATATGTAGTTTGGTTGTGAAATGCTTTAGAGCGCAAGCATGATTTGGACTTGTCATGGGTTTTGCATTGGTTTAAATGCATGAGATAGAATGAAGGTACATGTGGTTTCCATGAGTTTTTCTTTGAAAGATTTTCAAGCATGGGATAGAAATGAGCACGTGGTTTAAAAGCTTTTAACGAAAGTGATTTCAAAACGTGCATTATTGTTTTGGTTTGCTTTAGAGCATGCCTCACTAAGCATTTGTGCTTACGCTCTATCTTTACCAATAATGCAGATAATTGAGGTGTTTTCAGGCATCATGGAAGCTAAGTCCATCCAAGGAAATCCAAGCTCATGTTTGGTGAAGTTTTCATACACTTTAGTTTTGATAGATTGGCAATGGGAAACCAATATTTGTATTTGGGAGATGTGTTAAACTCCCTAGAGTGGTGGCATGCTTGCATTGGTTGGTTGAATTGTAAATGACCTTAATTGCTTGGTTTACCTGTTGAGTCTTTGGATGTTGGTATGCATGTGACTAGTTCCTTTGGTGAGACAGCTGTAACGCGGAAGTTGTATAGGAGATGTCCCTTGAAAGTGCAAAACCATGTTTTTCTTGTTGATCTCATGGAATTGCCATTCTATGGTTTTGATGTAATCCTTGGTATGGATTGGCTTGTTGAACATCGAGCTGTGGTGGATTTTGAAAGCAAGCGAGTTTCGCTGAAACTTGCGGATGATTACGAAGTGGTGGTGGTTGGTGAGAATGTGAACTTTCTTGCCAATGTGGTGTCCACATTAGAAGCGAGTCGAATGCTAAGGCAAGGTTGCCAGGCTTACTTAACCTTTGTGATGAATCCTAGTTCAAAGGAGTTGCGCGTTCAGGATATCAGAACTGTACGAGAGTTTCCTAAAGTGTTTTCGGAGGAGTTACCTGGATTGCCGCCTAGTCGAGATGTGGAGTTTGGAATTGAGCTGTATGAAAACACAACTCCAGTGTCCATTGGTCCCTATCGCACCTAAGGAGTTGAAGGAGTTAAAGACGCAACTTCAGGAGTTGCTTGACCGTGGTTTCATTCGGCCAAGTGTGTCACCGTAGGGTGCACCGGTCTTGTTCGTGAAGAAGAAATATGGCACTATGAGAATGTGCATCGATTATCGTTAGCTGAACAAGTTGACCATCAAAAATCGGTATCCTTTACCGAGGATTGATGATCTTTTTGATCAGTTTCGTGGAGCGGCTGTATTCTCTAAGATTGACTTAAGGTCAGGGTACTACCAGCTTAAGGTGAAAGATGTGGATGTGCCAAAAACAGCCTTTAGGACGAGGTACGGGCATTATGAGTTCCTTGTAATGCCGTTTGGCATGACGAATGCTCCTGAAGCTTTCATGGACATGATGAATTGAGTGTTCCATGAATACTTTGATAAGTTTGTTGTGGTGTTCATCAACGATATCCTTGTGTACTCTCGTACTGAGGAGGAGCATGAAGGTCATTTGAGGGTTGTCTGGCAAGCACTTCTGGAAAAATAGCTTTATGCCAAGTTGAGCAAGTGCGAGTTTTGGTTGAAGGAAGTTGTGTTCCTTGGTCATGTGGTTTCGGCTGAGGGGATTGGTGTTGATCCTCAAAAGATCGAGGCAGTTATGAGTTGGAAGCCTCCTAAGTCTGTTCATGAAGTCCGTAGTTTCCTTGGGTTGCGTGGATATTACCGGAGGTTTGTGGATGGGTTTTCAAAGATTGCTGCCCCTTTGACAAAGTTGTTGCAAAAAGATGTGAAGTATGGTGGACAGAAGCAAGACAACAAGCTTTTGAGAGGCTTAAGGCATCTTTGACGCAAGCTCCTATCTTGGTTCAACCTGAATCAGGGAAAGAGTTTGTGGTGTACAGTGACACATCTTATGTTGGTTTTGGATGTGTGCTAATGCAAGAGGGTAAGGTGGTGGCTTATGCATCGCGACAGTTGAAGGTGCATGAGCGCAATTATCCTACACATGATATTGAGTTAGCTGCGGTGGTTTTTTCTTTGAAGATTTGGAGACATTATCTGTATGGTGAGAAGTGTACTGTGTAGACAGATCACAAGAGTTTGAAGTATCTGATGTCTCAGGAAGAGTTGAATCTTAGGCAACGACGTTGGGTGGAGTTGCTTAAGGATTACGATCTGACGATTGAGTACCATCCGAGAAAAGCTAATGTTGTGGCGGATGCCTTGAGCAGGAAGGTGGCAGTGGAGTTAAGGGCCATGTTTGCCAGCTTGAGTATTTCGCAAGAAGGAGGTCTTGTGGCTGAGTTGCAAGTGAGACCATATTTGGTTCAGTTTATAAAAGATAAGCAGTTGTTGGATGATTCTTTGATGCCACATGTTCAGGATATTGTTGAGGATAGACCATCGGATTTCTGTTTTAATGATGATGGAGTTTTATGTTTTAGAAGTCGAATAGTAGTGCCAAGTGATGCGGAGTTGAGGCGTACTATTATGACTGAAGCTCACATTAGTCTTTTTGCTATGCACCCTAGTAGTACAAAGATGTATCATGATTTAAAGGATGAGTACTATTGGGTGGATTTGAAGAAAGATGTTGCAGAATATGTGGGTAAGTGCATGGTTTGTCAGCGGGTTAAAGCTGAACATCAGTTTCCTTCAGGGTTGTTGCAACCGTTGAGGATTCCTGAGTGGAAGTGGGAAAGAATTACCATGGGCTTCGTGTCTTGTTTGCCTTTGTCGCCATCGAAGAAGAATTCGGTGTGGGTGATTATGGATCGCCTTACGAAGTGTTCGCATTTCTTACCTGTGCATACCACATATACTTTGGATAAGCTTGCAGAGCTGTACATTGCTGAGATTGTGCGTCTGCATGGTGTGGCAAAGAATATAGTGTCGGATAGAGATCCGAGGTTTACATTGCGTTTTTGGGAATGTCTGCATCAAGCTTTGGGTACGTGGCTGAATTTCAGTACTTCTTATCATCCACAGTCGGATGGTCAGTCTGAGCGTGTTATCCAAGTGCTTGAGGATATGTTGAGGTGCTGCTTAATTGAGTTTCAAGGCTCTTGGGAGAAGCATTTGCCTTTGGTGGAGTTTGCTTGTAACAATAGCTACCAGGCAAGTATTCAAATGGCACCTTATGAAGCCTTGTATGGGAGGAAGTGCAGAACTCCTCTTTGCTGGGCTGACACAGGTCATAAGTTGGTCTCGATGCCGACTTTTTTGAATGGAACCACCGAGAAGGTGAAGCTCATTTGTGAGCGGTTGAAGGTAGCTTCTGATCGGCAGAAGTCTTACGCGGATTTGAAGCGTAAGGAGATTGAGTTTGCGGTGGGTGACCGTGTGTTTTTGAAGGTTTCACCTTGGAAGAAGGTGATGAGGTTTGGTCGCAAGGGTAAGTTGAGCCCTAGGTATATTGGACCATACGAGGTGATTGAATGTGTGGGTCCTGTTGCGTACAAGCTGAGGTTACCGCAATAGTTGGAAAAAATACATAATGTGTTTCATGTCTCTATGCTTCGGAGGTATAGATCGGATCCTTCACATATTATGCTTGTGGAGGAAGTGGAGTTGAATCCAGATTTGACCTATAATGAGGAGCCGGTTGAAATTTTGGATTCGGACAGTAGAGTTCTTGGGGATAAGACCATTGAGTTGGTTAAGGTGTTGTGGAGGCATCGTGGTGTTGAGGAAGCCACATGGGAAATAAAGGATGACATGACGAAGCAGTTTCCTTACCTTTTTCCTCCAGGTAAATTTCGAGGACGAAATTTCTTAAGGGGGGAGAGTTGTAACACCCCAAATTTGGGCTTAGAAGTTTAGGGTCTGATCGGACCAGTCTGAGAAATGGTTCGAATATAAAAGGATGTTTTAGGGAAAGCCTAGATCGGGATGCTTTAAAAATATAGAAAAATATCTAAAAATCCTCATTTAATATATTTAAGAGATCGGTGAAATCAATTTTACAAAATAAGGTTTGGAAATACTACATTTCGGTGTAGTGACCAAAATGCGATTTTTGCAAAGTTTAGTAGTGACTGTTTTGTAAAGGATTGAAACTTTTAATCTTTAAGGAGCTAATTACCCAAAATGTTTTTTTCCAGATTTTTCCTTAATTTGGGTGATTTAATTAATGTTTAATTAAATAAAAGAAAGGAGAAAACTACTTTTTGGTTTTCATAACTACCTTTCTCTAATTTTCCCTCATTCCTTTTTCTCTCAAAATCCTATCATCCAAACACATTTTCTCCAGCAAAATTTACCTTGATCTTCACTTCAATTGATGAGATTTCCATCACCTATTGGTTTGTAATCAATCTTGCAACAAATCCTTTTGATTTCCACATTGCATTTTCATGGAATTTTGCCCAAATCAAGGAGAAATCACCATTTAGAGGTAAGATTGTTCTTCTCCTATAAATACTCAGTTCTTTACTGAAATTCCTAAGTTGTCAATCCTTTATTAAAGTTTTATAAATGGTTTTAATGTTAGAAGCAAGATTTTGGCTTAAAACTCAAGATTCTGTAAGAGATCTTGAAGATTTTCGTTGTAATTGATTGGGCTCTGTTTTGAGATAGTTCTCTAATGAATTTTGGATGTTAAATGATGTTAGAAATGAGGTTTTATCAATCCAATCCCGAATAGGTTGTGTTTCCTAAGTTTTTGCATATGAAAATGGTGGTTTTTGAGGTGTTTTTGGTGTTCTGTTATAGCTGGAGGTATAATGACGAGTTGAGAGTTGTTTTTGATGTTAATCGAGTTTAGGAGTGTTGGCCGAAGATTTCAATGCATGATGATGCATTAATCCTATGCTTTGATGTGTCTAAAACAGGGGAGAGATCTTCGGACACTTTTGGAGTTGAACCGGAGGCTTAATCGGCGTTTCGGCAAGCAAGCGAAACGAAATCGGTGAGTGCGTTTGGTTTTGAAGTCTATGAGGACAAAAACACAAGGTTTGGGGATTTAGGAGAGGTTTGAAACACCTTCCTAAATCCGAAAGTAAGTATGGTTTGATTTGATCTCTCTAAAGTGGAGTTTGCCCCTAAAATGCTTTAACATGCTCATGGTTTGTGATTGTTAAATCCCTACTGTTTTTATGCATGTTTTGGAGCATGAGATTATGCTTGTAGAGATGTCATGAGATGACATATTGCATTGTATAGATTTGAGCTTTTGGTTTGAAGCAAAGTATGATTTATTATTTGAAATGTGATGGGGAAACATTTGAGTTATTTTGCATGAAAAACAGTAGGTGTGATGATATTTTAACACATTATATTGGCATAGATGTTGAGAACTTACCGGATATAATTGATCGATCAATAGGATGAGAGTGCACTATAAACTACAAATTCGTACGTGCTCTTTGGTTAGACCAAAGGGAGATTTTCCGATGATGGGCACTCCATCGGGTAGGACTTGGTGAAATACCCAAGCTTTGTGGCGATGAGAGATTCCGCCATGTGAGTACGGTGATGAGAGATTCCACCGGAAGTTGTTGCTAGACAAGTGAGTACGGTGATGTGAGATTCCACCGAAAGAGTCTAGTGTAGAAATGTGACCGCATATCCGAGTATTGATGAGATGCTAAATGCCAATATAAATGATGAAATGGTTTTTGTTACACATGTACCTTGGTGAAATGATTTATGCTTTGTGTTATGCATATGTGTTTTGTTTAGAAATGTTTTGACAATACAAGCATGTGAATGGCCTTGCCATGAGATTTGCATTGGTTTTAATGCATGAGATAGAATGAAGGTACATGTGATTTCAATGAGTTTGCTTGAAGTTTTCCAAGCATGAGAAAGAGATGAGCATGTGGTTTAAAAGCTTTGGTGAAAGTGTTTTCTAAAAATGCATTATTGTGTTGGTTTTCTTTAGAGCATGCCTCACTAAGCATTTGTGCTTACGCTCTCTTTTACCAATAATGCAGATAATTGAGGTGTTTAAGGGCATCAAGGAAGCTAAGTTCATCCAAGGAAGTCCAAGCTCACGTATGGTGAAGTTTTCATACACTATTAGTTTTGATAGATTGGCAATGGGAACCTAAGATTTGTTTTTGGGAGATGTGTTAAACTCCCTGTTGTTGTGGCAGGTTTGCCTTGGTTGTTTGGATTGTAAATGGCCTTTATTACTTGTTTTGAGGTTGGATTGCCTATTAGATTTTTGATAATAGGAAACATGCCTCTAGACTTATGAATTTTCATGTTTGATGCTATTTATGTGTTTAGGAGTTCTAAACATGCACCTTATATATTTAATGACTTGTTGATATGCTTGGGAAGTCTTTTGGATGTGTTTGATCGGGTTTATGCATGAAAAAATCAGCATTTGCTGCTGTTTCTGGGAAAACCGTATCGAAACACCTCCTAGTGTTTCGAAACGGGGGCCTAAAATGGCCTTCGTGTTTCGAAACGCTAAGGGATGTTTCGAAACGATTTGGCTACTAGAAGGCCTCGTTTCGGAACTGGTCTCAGAACCAACCCGCGTATCGAAATGGTCAACGCTGTTTCGATCTTGCGTTTCGATACAGCAGGTGGGCGTTTCGAAACAGGTGACCGTTGGGCACAGATTTGAATGGTGCTGAAGTTTGTAAGCTTTACATTTTTGTCCCAAATGTTGAAGTTGCAATTACTTGAATTTTTGATGTTCAATTAAGATGAAATTTAGCAGTGAAGCATGCAACATGACTAATTTCATATTGGTAACTTTAAAATCAGTAAAGACCTTCTAATTTACAGAAATTACAAAATGGTCCCTAATCTTATAATTAGTGCAATTGAGTCCTTGTATGACATCCGATTGATGTGCCGTTCTCAAATATGTTTTATGAGTACTCACTTAGGGTTAATGTGTATCTAGATAAGATTAAAAAGGAAAAAAAGGGTCATGAATCAAGGTTGACTTTCGGGTTGACTTTGGTTTTCCCTATGTAATCTTGGTAGTTCGGGTGAACCGTCTAGGCCGGGCTAAGGGGGTTACAAATAAAAACTCGCTACACCATGAAATGATCTAACTTGAGTAATTGATGTCGATCGTGGCCATTCCTGAATTGCTTTAATCTTCTCATGATCGACTTCAACACCCTGTTCACTCACAATATAACCAAGAAATATAAGTTTGTTAGTACAAAACACACATTTCCATGTAACCAAATAATTTCACATTTCTCAAAGTTTGCAAAACGTCTCTCAAATGTTCTGCATGATCCTTCAAAGTCTTACTGTAAATTAAAATATCGTCAAAGTACACATCACCGAATTTACCAAAAAAAAGATCGCAAAACATGATTCATTAATCGCATGAAAGTACTAGGTTCATTAGTTAAACCAAAATAAATCACTAACCATCCGTACAAACCTAGCTTTGTTTTGAAGGTCGTCTTCCACTCATCGCCTTCTCGCATGCGAATCTTATGATAACCGCTCGTTAAGTCAATCTTGAGAAGATGACGGCTCCACAAAGCTCATCTAACATATCATCAAGTCTCGGAATGGGATGACGATACTTAATTGTAATCAGGTTCACAACTCTACAATCTACGAACATCCTCCAAGAACCATCTTTCTTCGGCACTTATAGTGCCAGAACAACACACAGACTCAAACTCTCTTGAATGAAACCCTTGTCCATCAACTCTGTAACTTGCCTTTGAAGTTCTTTCGTTTCTTCAGGGTTAGTCCGATAAGCTGGCCGATTCGAAAAAGTAGCACCTAGAATGAAATCAATCTGGTGCTCAATGCCACGAAGAGGTGGCAATCCCTTTAGTGTTTCCTCCGGAAACACGTCCTCAAATTCCTACAAAAGAGATGAAATAGAAGCAGGTAAATCACAAGGAATCTCAGACAATAAATGTAGAGTGTCTAGAAGTCCTATATTTTATGCATATTCCTTCTCATATTAATATTGTTCTAAATCTCATTTAGTCATATTTAGTTTCATATCATGCATTACACAATATTTTCTCTTTTGCCATGCTTTTATTGAATACTTTACGTTTGAGCTAAGAAAAGATATTGTTTTAGTTAGTTTTTCATTCCAAGTGATGGTTGATGATCAGAGGAAGAAATGACATGAAAGCATGGAGCAGAAGGAGTTGTACTGAAGCAATTCCAGTTGCCGCCAAAGACGTCGCCGCTGTAGAATGCCGCCACTAAGGGCGTTGTCGCCGCAGAATGCCGCCTAGACGACAATACGTCGACATAGTCAAGATGGGTCTCGTTTCATAGAGGACATTTTTCTGACTCCATTGAGTCCAATCTTGCATTTTTCTGAGGCCTCGAGCGGTGTATGGAGCTGATTGAAGATCGATAAGCAATGTGGCTTATACTTACTTGCTGAACAAGTAAACATCCAAAGGAGTCCATATTTAAGTCAGAATTTAATGAATCATTAAATGTAAAGATATTTTATCATCAATGAAGACTTCTACTCCAAGGAGGACTTAACCTTAGGCCAAGCCGTATGTATACCCATGTATGTGAGGGTATGGGGGCATAGAGATAGAGAGAGATAGAGAGAGGGAGTCGGCTATGTTCTAAACTCCCTAGGGTTTAGGTTTTTGCTTGTAAATTAGTTGTGAGAAACAGTTGTAAAGTTTGTGAGTTTATTTTTGCAATAAATATTCCAAGTTTAATTAATCTATGCACTTCATTCTTTCAAATAGTCCTAACCAGTCACTTGAAAGAATCCATTTGTCTGGCACGAAAGTGTAAGTCTCATGAAAGGGTTAAGCACAGTCACAACATGTTGGGGCGTGACTAAGTTGGTTCCTAACAAGTTCACAAGTTTCAACGGCTAAAAGGGATCACCAACCGAGTTTACTAGCCTGTGTTAGATTCACATTGAGATTGCTAGGTATTGCCTACGTCACGCTAGGTTTTGAGCATCATTTCCTAGAAATAGGGATGATCACTATCGACTATCCCGCCGAACTTGGAATATCTGCCAGACTTGCCGCCAAGACTTCTCCCCATTCCACCTGCCGAGACACCGAAAGTTGCAGGGGCAGTGACCCGCTGCGACCGCGTGACAGGGTCGTAGGTGCCGTCCATTACCCGCCGAGGTCGCAATTGAGGCAGCGCAGAAGTAACTTTATATCTTCACAACGCAGTCAACACACTACTGATCAGCAATAACATGGCCCATTTTATCACTTTGATCTCCCATTCTTTAATTAATTGTGTTTTTAGTTTTATTTCTTTAACCAAACCTGAAATTAATTGTGCATTTAAATTTCTTGTGCAAATACACACTTGAAGGAGCTATTCCAATCCTCGTGGGATTCGACATCTTTTATACTATAACTTGGCAGGAGTGTGCACTTACGCTATCACAAAAAGGGAACACCTACATGCCCTACAAGTTTTTGGCGTCGTTGTCGGGGATTGGCAATAGCGACTTTGTTTTGTTTTCTGCATTCTTTATTTAATTGCATTTAAATTGCATGTTTTTTACTTTTTTTCTTTTGTATATATATAAAAATAATTCAGGTACGCTACAAGTCCAAGGGCATCACAATGTCGAGGAAAACTATACGGGAGCTGATGTTGGAAAATATTACAATCTATGTGAGGGAAATCATGTGTTCGAAAATTTCCCTTTACTTATCGGAGAATACATATGGGACCAACAGTAGGAGAAGCCACAACATCAACTGAGACAGCAGATGCACCTGCCGCAATATTTGCCGCCGCAACAGAATTTTTCATGGTATGATCAACAACCTCAAAAAAAATTTACCATGACAATTGTGTTGCCACAATGGCAAATATACCCTGGTAGTGTAGTCCTCCGCAAGAACAATCACAAACCCTGGAGGACATGCTTCAAGTTTTCATTGCTAGTACTGCATCCTTTATTGATTCCACTCAAAGGCTTTCGCAGAAAATGGATACAAGGATTGCACAGTGGGATTCAACCTTATGGGATATAGTAGATCGATTGAACACATCCACATATGCCATGAACGAAGAAAATGTCCCAACAACTTCTGCCTTGGCAACTATTGATCACCAACTAGTCAGTCATTAGGATACTGATGTCCCAAGGCAAGAGGACGAAGAAATATGCGAAGAAAGTTCTCTGATGTGTGAGGAACAACTAGAGGATGAAGAAAACTGCCCAACACATGATAAGCCTATGCGAGAAATTGCCCTATCAAGGAT
Organism: Hibiscus trionum; assembly: GCA_030270665.1. NCBI lineage: Eukaryota > Viridiplantae > Streptophyta > Magnoliopsida > Malvales > Malvaceae > Hibiscus > Hibiscus trionum. The sequence continues at coordinate 37,509,833 of BSYR01000027.1, forward strand.
TGAGGAAACTGCACAGAGCAATTTTTCGACAACACCTAGTGAGGCTGACAGAAAAATTAATGATGTCACATACGAAGCCATAGCAACCTTGCATGCCTCAGCAGCAGTCGTAGTACCTATGCCCGCCACGATAGAGGCCTCAGCAGCGCTGCCCACCTCAGCAGAAATCTCAACAACTATGGAATATGTATATCAATAGGAGTCGATGCTGGCAAATCTAAAGCCATCACAATCTCTACTGGTGGAGATGTTCGAGGGACCTGAAGAACACATTGTTATGAATGATGAAGCCCTTCAATCTGCCGAGTTTTTTTTTTACATGAACCACAATATGACAGACTACTACTCTGACAGTTGCCGCCCGAACAACTACCTTGGCATCAAAAGCCATCCTACACTATAACAAATCAGGACAAAGATAAGGTAAGTACATGGTTTGATAGTGGTATAATTTTTACTAATCACATGTTCATGCCTTCAGGATAAGAAACAAGGTGGAGGATTCGCATGGATTACAAGGAAATGAGGAAGAAAGACTCCCCCATGAGAATAGTCACTCGATGGAGGGTGCAAGTGGACTATAAGAAGTATCGGAAACGAACCCACTGTAACATAATTTTAGTTTTTCCACATCTTTACCGTTTTCTTTAGGAATAGATCTTAATAAGCTTAGGACCATATTTTATTTTCATTTATATTATTTTTATTTAGTCCATCTCACAACTACCTATCTAGATTCAGACCCTACTATAAAAGGCAAGCCGCCAAGAAAGATGAGGGGTAGACAAAGTACAGCCGCCCAAGAGACAGAGACGGTAGCAAAAGAGACAGCCCAGGCCATCGATTCTCTTGACGACGAGGTGTCAGATTCCTCCCATGATGCAGAGTCGATCGAGGTAACAAAGAAAATAGGCACGTGATAGCAGCCGAACCAGAGGATGAAAGGCCAGAGACCGAGCTGGAGCAGCAACCAAAGAGATCCACTCCATCAGAGTCCAGCTATCTCGCAGCCAGAAGCAAAGCCTTGCTGCCAAATCACCCGCCGCCTAGTCCTCTCATCTTCCTCCAAGTCCACCGAGTTAAAAGACAACTCGGGCTGCTTCTAGCAGCATTATTTTCTTTATTTTTTTCTACTTTATTTTATGCTTTTCTGTTTAGATTTTATTTTGTCTAAGGCATTGAGGGCAATGCCCGCCTTGAGTTGGGGGGGGTTAGTCCTCATGTTATTTTGTCAAGCATGTAGTTACATATAGTTGCATTGTAAATCCTGCCTAGTACTTAATGAAAATGGGAAATCTGGGTTAAATAACTTGTGACTACGATAGTTAGCCGATTCTATTTTCGCACCACACATAAAATTGAACTTAATCTTGGGAAGAAGCATGAAAAACACCTTAGAATTTTTTTTAGTTGCAAAACATTTAATACACTTCTATTAAGTGTTGAATATTATTTGAATTCTAAGTGTACATTGCCCGCTTAAACTTAATGAAAAATTATTATATTGGATGCGGGTATGCCGCCGCGGCAGTACATGGCAGCAAAGTAAAATAAAAGGCAATGTTGTCACTGCCGCAAAACAAAGAAAAGGATGAATGCCTTAGAGATGCCCAAAACAGGCTGTAGGAAGGATCATGAGCAAGGACACTCCTCTACTATCAAAGTCCATGTATCTAAAATTCTTTGAAGTGACGGACAAATTAGCATGAGTGAATGAAAGCCTTCACATGATGACTCTAATAAAAGGGTTCGAAGTTTCGTAGTTTTCTCCTATCTTAGCTTCAGACCTAGAGAGTAGTTGTGATGAGCTGAAGCCCTTAAAAGCCATGATCAGAAAAAGGAAGAAAAGAAGTGCTTAACTGTTTTGCCAAAGAAGCAACTCTATATCATTTTTCTTTAACTTTTACGTTATTCTTTGTTTACTTAGTATACTTAGCATATTCCGCATGTACACGGACCTGCACAAACTGCACTGGCACTAGAATTAAAATTCTAAGTTATTTCATGTTATTCCCTCTCACTAAACTAATATAGGTTTCACGACCTTGAAGTATGAAACCAAGTTAAAAACTAGCTTTCCTTTTTGATTTATATACAATGACAGGTTTTCTAGTTTAGGTTGCATTGCTTGAGGACAAGCAATAGTTCGAGTTTGGGGGTGTGTAGAGTATCTAGAAGTCCTATATTTTATGCACATTACTGCTCATATTATTATTGTTCTCAAGCTCATTTAGTCATATTTAGCTGAATATCATGCATTATACAATATTTTCTCTTTTGCCATGCTTTTATTGAATACTTTACTTTTGAGCTAAGAAAAGATATTGTTTTAGTTAGTTTTCTATTTCAGGTGCTTGTTGCTGATCAGAGGAAGAAATGACAGGAAAGCAGGGAGTAGAAGGAACTGTATTGAAGTAGTTCCAGTTGCTGCCAAAGACGTCGCCGCTGCAAAATGCCGCCACTAAGAACGATGCTGCCGCAGAATGCCGCTCAGAGGGAAATACGCCAACATAATCAAGATGGGTCTCGTTTGATAGAGGACATTGTTCTAAGTCTATTGAGCCCAATCTTGCATTTTTCTTAGGCTTGGAGCAGTGTATAGAGTTGATTGAAGATCGATAAGCAAGGTGGCTTATACTTACTTGCTGAACAAGTAAACATCCAAAGGAGTCCATATTTAAGTCAGAGTTGAATGAAGCATTAAATGTTAAAGCTATTTTATCATCAATGAAGACTTCTACTCCAAGGAGGACTTAACCTTAGGCCAAGCCCTATATAAACCCATGTATGTGAGGGTATATGGGCATAGAGATAGAGAGAGATAGAGAGATTGAGTCGGCTATGTTCTAAACTCCCTAGGCTTTAGGTTTTTGCTTGTAAAGTAGTTGTGAGAAACGGTTGTAAAGTTTGTAAGTTTATTTTTGCAATAAATATTCTATGTTTGATTAATCTATGCACTTCATTCTTTCAATTAGTCCTAACCAGTCAGTTGAGAGTATCCATTTTTTGGGCACAAAAGTGTAAGGCTCACGAAAGGGTTAAGCACGGTCACTATATGTTGGGGCGTGACTAACTTGGTTCCTAACAAGTTCACAAGTTTCAGCGGCTAAAAGGAATCACCAACCGAGTTTACTAGCCTGTGGTAGGTTCACGCTAAGATTGCTAGGTTTCAAGCATCCTTGCCTAGAAATAGGGAGGATCAGTGTCGACTATCCCATCAAACTTAGAATATCTACCAGACTTGCCACCAGTACTTCTCCCCATTCCACCTACCGAGATAGCAAAAGTTGCAGGGGTAGTGACCCGCTGCGACCACGTGACAGGGTCGTAGCTGCCGTCCATTACCCGCCGAGGCCGCAATCGAGGCAGCGTAGAAATAACTTTACTTCTTCACAACGCAGTCAACACACTACTGAGCAGCAATAACCTGGCCCATGTTATCACTCTGATCTCCCCTTCTTTAATTAATTGTGTTTTTAGTTTTATTCCTTTAACCAAACCTGAAATTAATTACGCATTTAAATTTCTTGTGCAGACACACACTCGAAGGAACTATTCAAATCCTCGTGGGATTCGACATCTTTTATACTACAACTTGGCAGGAGTTTACACTTGCGCTCTCACAAAAAGGGAACACCTACATGCCTTACAATAAATAATGATCTTTAAATAACATAATAAACACAAATGACTTAGAAGAAAGACATTTCCTGATTTCCTTGCTTCTAGCATACATGTTCATCTTCTTTTTCCAACAAACTTCTTCAGCATTCTTTTGCAATCTTGCTTGATCTTCTTGCACTTGACTGGGCGTCAATGGTGCCAAGGTTATCTTCTTTCCTACATGCATACAAGAATACATGTTCGTAAAGCCATCATGTGTCGTCTTTTTGTCAAACTGCCAAGGATGACCCAATAGTAAATGGCGTGCATCCACTGTGACGACGTGAAAAATACTCCATTCTCGTACTTTCAAATGGAAAGCGGCACTAAAACTTGTTTCGTTGCTCAAATCTTTCCACCGTCATTTAGCCACTATAATTTGTATGGTTTTGGAATGTTTTGCCATCTTCAAACCTAATTTTTCAACCATCATACAAATAGCAACATTAGTGCAACTCCCACAATAAATAATCACAACACATACCTTATTATTCACGAGGCATCTTGTGTGAAAGATGTTCTCTCGTTGTTGTTCATCCTGAATCAGTTGAGTATTCAGACTCCTTTTGACAACAAGTGCTTCACCCGCGGCAAACAAATGCACATTGTCATCATCTTCTTCTGCGTCCACTATAGGGGGGTCCTGCTCGTCTTCGTCAAACTCAGACTCGATCTCGACACTTTCTAACATCAACATGGTCCTCCAATTTTGGCACTGACTGGCGATATGTCCTCGTCCCAGACATTTGAAACACATAATCACTCTCGAATGTTCTTGTGTCACCACCTGCTTGTCACGCCTATTCTCAGTAATAGGGGTCTTTGACTTGCTTGATTCTGCCTTTTCGCGAATTTGAAGTGGTTCTTGTGGTGCAGGCTTCCTGAAATTGTTAGGAGCACTTAAAGAATTGGAAAATGAATTAAACGAAGTATTACCTCGACTTGAAGACTTCCGGCGTTGTTGCCTCTCAATTTTGATTGACATATGCACCATGTCACCCAATTCGACATAATGCTGCAACTCAACAACATTAGAACTTTTGGAATTCAAACCTGCAGGAAAACATGCCATAGTTGCCTCTCGATCTTCCTTGATGTTTGCACGCATCATGGCCATCTCCATCTCCTTGAAGTAGTCATAAACACTCTAATTACCCTGTTTCAAATATTGTCATTTCTTATATAAATCACGATGGTGATGGGATGGAACAAATCGTTTTCACATTATTCGCTTCATTTCCTCCCATGTAGTCATTGGACTTTCACCTGTACGTCTCCGACTAAGCAGTAACTGATCCCACCATATCAGGGCATAATCGACAAACTCCATCGCTGCTAATCGAACCTTCTTTTGTTCTAAATAGTTGTAATACTTGAAAACGTGGTCAACTTTACTTTCCCAAGCTAGGTACGCATCAGGATCTGTACGTCGCTGAAAAGAAGGAATGGCAACCTTAATGCTAGTCAAATTGGCATCTACCTGTTGCAAACGTCCTTGTCTAGAAGTATGTCTCGGTGACTGTTTGACTTCATTATCATTAAGTCCCTCATGGGCAGAATTGGATCCTCCATCAATTCTATCCATTCTAGATAGTAACGGCTCCAATGCATTAGCAACAACTCATTGCATCATGCGCTCCAAGGCTTGCATCTAGAGATCCGGTGGTTGTTCACCCGAATTATCATCAGAACCTGTCATTTTCAAACACTAAAACAAACAAAAGAAAAGATGTTATATGTTAGTAAAATAAAGAAAAAGGACCTCACAATAACACGCTCAAAAAAGTCTCACGGATCATTCCAAAGAACAGTGCACTCAGAAAATAACACTCAGCGTTCGTGTTTCACTCGGGAGAATGCTTGAATAGCTTTTTTTGTTTCCCCTGCTGTTCTCACACGCATCATGGACGTTTTAGGCTCTCAAACCATATGATAACGGGTACGTTGGTTCAAAAACAATGTTCCTTGTCTGTTAACGGATCTAGGATTGAAGCAATCATATCTTTACAATATAAACACAAGAAGGGACGTTTTAGGCTTTAAAAATTACGAAAAAATTCAAAAAAATTATATTCTAAATTATTATAAAGGTGTACGTTGCTTCAGAAACAATGTTCCTTGTTTGTTAACGGATCTAGGATTGAAGCAAGCATTTCTCTGCAACAAAACACAAGTCACAGACGTTTTTAATATGTTAAAATAACAAAGAACACAAAAGAAAACGAAAAGAAAGAAAGAAAGAAAAGGTGTAGGAATTTCTGGACAGATTTGGGCTCGAATGAAGATGAAGGCTTCAACGGGCTTTCAAGGTTGCATTTGAACGTCCAAAATTGCAGAAACGTTGCTGGAAAATCAGCAGATAATTCAACAACGTTGAACTCAAAAGAATTCGAATAATATACTGAACGAACCCGAATCGAATATATTCTTCGTGAACAGACTTGGACCCACTAGATAGCGATCTAGGAACCCGAAGTATCAAGTAAAATTTGACACAACAAAACTCAGTTTGAAATGTCAAAAGATAGTTCTAAAAAGAACCGAACAAGAGAAACTCTCTCAAATAATTTTATTTCCATAATGTCTAACCTTCTTACATTGTTTTAAGCACATATATATAGGAAAATAAAGATGGTGGCCGAATTTACTTGTGTGGCTAAAATTAAAGGAGTTTAAAAATTAAATTTGAATGGAAATAACTCCTTTTGGGCGAAATTAATTTGCAGCCACAACTTTGAAAGGTGTAGGGCACCTAAAATACATGAAAATTACATTTAACATGTGATTTATATGTTTGAATTTCAAACACAAACTTCCTTTGTTCTTATCTTCAAGTTTGCCGCACATTTGAGAGAGGAATGGGCTGATTTTGGGCCAAACTTGCACATACATGTGTCAAGGCTACCACGTGTGCAAGTTACATACTTGGATGCCACCTAGGCTACCACGCATGCACTGGTACACTCCCCGACATGTAGGATGTTTTTCAGCTACTTTTAGACTTGTCAGCTGAAGTTGAGTCGACGAGAATCAAGTTGAGCTGAAATGAGCTAGCTAAGAGTGTTAGGAGATGAACTGAGCTGGGAGCTAAGCCTCTGAGCTGACTTGAGCTCAGGATGAGCTAACCACACTCTCCTGAGCTGAAAGTGAGCTGGTTACACTCTCCTGAGCTAGGGCTGAGCTGCATACACTATGATGAGCTGAAGATGAGCTGCATACACTCACTTGAGCTGGAGAGCTGCATATGCTCACTTGAGCTAGTGTCCTCCTACGTACCTATGTGAAAAGGTAACAAACTTCCTTCAAAGTAGTGTAAACTTAATGTAAACACTAATACAAGTCGTAAACACTTGCAACCTTATTTATTAACTCTCAAACAAATATAGACATACCATAAGTTATATCAAACTAAGTTAAAACACACATAGCATATTATATACATACTCGAACACACTAATAAGTAGTATAAGTATAAGAAATGATACACATCAGTATGTAACAAGTGAAAAAGCGAACTTCCCTGAAAGTTTGAAGTTGCATCGTTGGGTGGCATAATCGTGCTCATATCAATTGTTGCTCATGTTGTTGATGTTCAGCCTAAGGGCGGTGGACAATCTAGGATGTATGTACACCGAGAGGGAAGGAATGACACGGATGTGATCGCATGTACCTTTACTTTGCAATCCTTGTCATTACTTTCTTTGATTTATTTCGGTTCTACTCATTCATATATTTTGCGTGAGCATGCACAAGCGCTTGAACTACCTGTTAAGTTGTTAGATGTTGGTATGCGTGTAACCAGTTCTTTTGGTGAGACGGTTGTTCCGAGGAATATGTATAGGAGGTTTCATCTGTTTGTTCAAGGTCATGTGTTTGAGGTTGATCTTATGGAGTTGCCTTTCTATGGTTTTGATGTAATCCTTGGAATGGATTGGTTGACCGAACATAGAGTCGTGGTTGATTTTGATACCAAGCGAGTTACCTTGAAATTTGCTGATGATTACGAAGTGGTAATCGTTGGCAAGAATGTTAAATTCTTGTCCAATGTTATTTTGGCTCTAGAAGCGAGTCGTTGGATGGAATTGAGTTGCGAGCCTTTCTTAGCTTATGTTATGAATCCATGATCAAAAGAAATGCGTATGCAGGACATACGTACGTTATGTGAGTTTCCAGGTGTATTTCTGGAAGTGTTGTCTGGTTTGTCGCCGAAAAGAGATGTTGAGTTTAGCATTGGGTTGTATGAAAATATGACAGTGTTTATTGCTCCCTATCGAAGGGTTCCGAAAGAGTTGAAGGAGTTGAAGACGCAACTTTAGGAGTTTCTTGGTCGAGGGTTCATTAGGCCTAGTGTTTCACCTTTGGGGTGCACCAATTTTGTTTGTGAAGAAGAAGGATGGCACGATGCGAATGTGTATAGATTATCTACAATTGAACAAGTTGATGATTAAGAATAAGTATCCCTTTCCAAGGATTGAAGATCTTTTTGATCAGTTTCGAGGTGCTTCGGTGTTTTCCAAGATTGATTTGAGATCTGGATATTACAAGTTCAAGGTAAAGGATGTAGATGTGCCTAAGACTGCTTTTCCCATGAGATATGGGCATTACGAGTTTTTGGTGATGCCGTTTGGTTTGACTAATGCCCTTGATGTATTTATGGACATGATGAACCGAGTATTTCATTAGTTTTTGGACCAATTCGTGGTTGTGTTTATCGATGACATTCTCGTGTATTCACGTACTGAGGAACATCAATACCAACACTTGCGAATTATGTTGCAAACGTTATTGGACAATCGGTTGTATGTAGAGTTGAGCCAATGCGAGTTTTGGCTTAAGGAAGTCGTTTTCCTTGGACATATGGTATCGGCCGAAGGGATTCGGGTCGATCCCCAAAAGGTTGAGGCAATGATGACTTTGAAGTCGCCTAAGTCGGTCCAGGAGGTGCGTAGCTTCCTTGGTTTGACGGGATACTATCGTAGGTTTGTGGATGGTTTTTGAAAAATCGTTGCTCCTTTGACAAAGTTATTGCAAAAGAATGTTAAGTTTGAATGGATGGAGGTTAGGCAACAAGCTTTTGAGAAGTTAAAGGAAGCGTTGACGCAAGCTCCTATCCTGATTCAAATTGAATCGGGTAAAGAGTTTATGGTTTATAGTGATGCGTCCTATGTTGGGTTGGGATGTGTGTTGATGCATGAGGGTAGGGTGGTAGATAATGCTTCTTGGTAGTTGAAGGTACATGAGCGTAATTACCCTACACATGATATGAAATTAGTTGCAGTGGTGTTTGCCTTGAAAATTTGGAGGCATTACCTTTATGGTGAAAAGTGTACGGTCTGCACAGACCATAAAAGTTTGAAGTAGTTGATGTCACAAAAAGAGTTGAATCTTAGGCAATGACGATGGTTGGAGTGGCTTAAAGATTACGACTTGACGATTGAGTACCATCCGGGGAATGCGAATGTTGTAGTTGATGCTTTAGGTAGAAAAGGTGGTTGTAGAGTTGAGGGTGATGTTCACTCAGTTGAGTATAACACGGGATGGTGGTTTGGTGGCTGAGTTACATGTAAAACCTTCGTTGGTAGATTTGATTAAGGAGAAGCAGTTGTTGGATTGTTCTATGGTACCGCATGTGCAGAATATTGCGGAAGGAAACCCAACGGACTTTTGTTTCAATAATGATGGTGTTTTGTGTTTTAAGAATTGAATAGTCTTTCTGGGTGATGTTGGGTTGAGGTGCACTATCCTAACTGAGGTGGATTTTAGTCCTTTTTCCATGCATCCTGGTAGTACTAAGATGTACAGTGGGTTGAGGGATGAGTACTATCGGGTTGGTTTAAAGAAAGATGTGCTGATTTTGTTAGTAAGTGCATGATTTGTCAACATGTTAAAGCCGAGCATCAGTTTCATTCTGGATTATTGCAACCGTTGGGGATTTTAGAATGGAAATGGGAGAGAATCACCATAGATTTTGTGATAGGTTTGCCTTCGACAATGTCCAAGAAGAACTTCATTTGGGTGATTGTTGATCATTGTACGAAGTGTGCACATTTCCTGGCAGTGCATACTACGTATACGTTAGACAAGTTGGCAAATTTGTACATCTCTAAGATTGTGAGGTTACATGGGGTCCCTAAGTCAACTATTTTGGATCGAGATTCGCGTTTCATAGCGATGTTCTGGGAGTGTTTACATCAAGCGTTGGGTACGTGGTTGAGTTTCAGTACTTCGTATCATCCGCAGAAGGATGTTTAGTCTGAACGGGTTATCCAAGTGTTGGAGGATATGTTGAGGTGTTGCATCATTGATTTTCAAGGTTATTCAGAGAAACATTTAACTTTGGTGGAGTTTGCGTACAATAATAATTATCAAGCGAGCATTCAAATGACTCCTTATGAGGCTTTGTATGGAAGGAGGTGTAGAACGCCTCTATGTTGGGTGGAAACGGGGCAGAAATTTGTCTCTTTGCCGAATGTGTTAAAGGGCACTACAGAAAAGGTGAAGCTCATTAGTATGCAGTTGAAAGCGTCTTCGGATCGACAAAAGTCTTACGCGGATTTGAAGCGCAACGAAGTTGAGTATGTCGTAGGTGATAAGGTGTTTTTGAAGGTTTCACCTTGGAAAAAGGTGATGAGGTTTGGTCGGAAAGTCAAGTTGTGTCCGATGTTTATTGAACTGTATGAAGTGCTTGAGCGTGATGGACTGGTTTCTTATAAGTTAAGGTTGCCTCCCGAGTTAGAGAAGTACATGATGTTTTCCATGTAACCATGCTTCGGAGGTATAGGTTGGATACATCTTATGTTATGCTTGTTGAGGAGATTGAGTTGAATCAGGGTTTGTCCTATGATGAGGAACCATATATCTTGGATTCGCACAGCAGAGTTCTTCGTGGTAAGATCATTGAGTTGCTCAAGGTTTTGTGGCGACATCGTGGTGTAAAGGATGCCATGTAGGAAAGGAAAGATTACATGAAGAAGTTGTTTCCTTATCTTTTTACATAAGGTAAATTTCGGGGATGAAATTTCTTAAGTGGGGGAGACTTATAATGCCCCGATTTTGGGCTTGAGAGTTAGTTGGGTTGACTAGGAAGTTCGTTAGAATCGGTTCAAGCAAGTTAGACTAGTTTCGAGAACAATTTGGAATAAATGGTTTTTGAAAGAGATAAAATGTAGGGGGAAATGGTTAAAAATCATTATTTTATAAAATATATGATTATGGTGAAACTAATTTTTGAAAATGAGTTTTGGAAGAAAGAAGTTTCAGATTTAGTGACTAAAATGAAATTTTTGAAAACTGGTTTTCAACTGACTAAATTGTAAAAGACCATAACTTTGATTCTTTAAGGAGTAATTGACCAAAGGTCTAACTCAGCCTTTTTCCTCTTAATTGATTTATTTTAAGATGGTTTTAATAAATAAAAAGAATTGGAAAAGGACTAAATAGCCTTTATTTTCTAAAAACACATTTTACGTACCTTTCTCTCTATCATTTTCTCTCAAATTCTCTTCAGCCAAACATTGTTTTTCTCTTCAAATATTTAAGGTAAACATTGGATTTGATTTATCTTTTCATATTAAATGATTTCCTATTCATTTATTATCAAAATCTTATGTTTGTATCTTTGGTTTTCTCATGAAAATCTATTCAATTTGAGGAAAAAGATAACATTAGAGGTAATTTCATTCTTCTCCTCTAATGATAAATTCTTTATTGAAATTCCCATGTTTTTAGTATTTTATGAGTGTTTTCTAATGAGTTTTGATATTATGTTTATGGAAAATTGATTTAATTTATGTTTGATGGGTTTAATCAAGAGATCTTTATTTCGAATTGATTTTGTTGAGTTTATAATGAGATTTAATCATGATTATGATGTGCTGGAATGTTGATTTAATATTTTAGTAATGGAAACTCGATGCTAGTTAGATTGCTTGATTTAAATCTTTGATATTATGGGATGTTTATGTGGTTAATTGATAGTTGGAGGTTCTTTGGTGTTGAGATGAAGTTTTTAGATGTAAATCGATGTTTTTTAGATGGTAGTTTCGCTTGGTAACAGCTGGAGGTTAAGTAGAAAGAGTTCGCCGATGTTTTCGGTTGTTTTCGGATGCCAATTGCTTGGCGATTGTGGGTAGAAGTTGAGATGTTGTGTTGCTGAGAATTTTGATGCAATGTGGTGCACTAATTCTCTGTTTTGCTTTGGTTAGAAGTAGGGGATGATGTTTCGTTAGCTTCAGAAGGAGTTGTGGTTGATTCGTAAGCTTGATTACGCTTCGGCAAAGCAAGTGAGGCGTTGTCGGTGAGTGGAATTGGTTTAAAAGCTTTTCAAATGTTTGAAAGAAAGGTTTGGGGGTTTATATTAAGATTTAAATGCTAATATAAGCTCGGAAGTAAGTGTGAGATATTTCGCTCTCGTTTCTCGGTTTTATCCCATTGTTTAATGTGACCATGCTCATGTTTTGAAGATAGAACTAAACCTATTGTTTTATGCATGTTTTGAGAAATGATTTGTTTATTTATGCTACCCCATGAGATAGATTTATGATTTCATAGAGATAGAACTTGTTGAGAAAATGCTATGCATTGTTTATGCTTTTGAAATGGGATGAGGAATGGTTTATGTTTATGCATTGAAAAACAGTAGGTAAAAGATGTTTAAAAGTGTATATTGGTATGAGACGAGATTACTATTACCGGGTATAATTGGTTGACCAAGAGGATGAGAAGTTCACTATAATATACAAAATTCGTACGTGCTCTTCGGTTCGGGCAATGGGGCTAGTGCCATCTCGTTCCGAAGTGAGAGTGTGGTGATGCGAGATTCCACGACGGTAGGTCTTGATGATGCGAGATTACATCAAGCTTTGTGGCGGTGAGAGATGTTGCCATGAGAGTTTGGTGATATGAGATTCCACCGATGTAGGACTTGACGGTGTGAGATTCTGTCAAACTATCCACATATCTGAGTAATGTTGCTAAAATGCCAATATATGAGATTCACATGTACCTTGTTTATAAATGATTTTATGTATTGAGTTTGTATATGAGAACATGATTAGAAAAAATGTTTTGTGAGAAACAAGCATGAGTAGCTTTGCCTTCAGATTTTGCATTATGGATAATGCATGAGATAGTTGGTACATGTGGTTTTAATGCTGTTAATTTTGCTTTGATAATGATTTCAAGCATGAGATAGAATGAGCATGATTTAATAGAGATTCCTACTCGAGAAATGGTTTTAATATGCATTGTAGTTGTTATTTTGTTTTGAGCTTCCCTCACTAGGCATTATTGCTTATGCTCTATTTTTCCAACAATGCAAAAAATAGAACATTTGGGGCAGCAAGGAAGCAAGAAAGATTTCAAGGAGTGATACAAAGCTCAAGTATGGTTTTTCGTTGTAACACCCCGGTTTTGGGCCCAGGAGTTTCTAGGTTGGTTTCGGGGTTTGGTGAACCTAGACTGGAGATCCAAGTTAGTTCGAGGTTGGTTGAGGGAAAAGATGGTTCGTGATGTGATAAAATTATGAGAAAAATTCATAAAATCCTTTTAAAATATATAAAAGGGTGTGGTGAAGTCTATTTTGGAAAATGACTTTTGAAAGATGGACATTCTAGTTTAGTGACTAATTAGTAAAAATGTAAAAACTGTTTTTAAAAGACTGTTTTGAAAGAGGGCCAAAACTTAGAATCTTTAGGGAGCTAATTCAAGATTAATGAGATATTCCTTTAATTGAGCACATTTTAATTGCGGGTTAATTAAAAGATTAAAAAGAGTTTTATTATAAGGGGATTTAGTTTTATAAATCTATTTTTACGTAACTTCTATTTTCTCTCTTTCTCATCAGCCAAACATCTCTTTTCTCTCATAACTTCCCGAGATTTTCATCTTTGCACTTCACTTTGGTTTGATAATGATGTCTTTGGTGTTTCCTCAATATATCTCAAAGGATTCTTGAAGTTTTTCATCAAAATCTTGTCAATTGAAGGAATAGGAATAGATAAGAGGTAATTTTTGTGCTTCACCTATAATGAAGGTTCTTTAATGAAATTTGTAACCCCCTTAGCCCGGCCTAGACGGTTGACCCGAACTACGAAGATTACACGGGGAAAACCAAAGTCAACCCGAAAGTCAACCTTGATTAACGACCCTTTTTTATTTTTAATCTTGTCTAAATGCATAATAACCCTAGGTGTATTCTTGGAAAGAACATACTCAAAAATCACAGCAATCGGATAACATTTAGGGACTCAATTGCACAACATACAAATTTAGGGACCAAATTGCAAATTCTAAAAATTAAGAGGACTTAACCAGTTTTAAAGTTACCATCATGAAATTAATCATATTTCATGCTTCTCTGTCAAATTTCATCTCATTCGGACATCTCAAACTCAACCTATTGCATGTACAACTTTGGGACCAAAACGTGAGAGTTTCAAAACATTTAACCATCAGATTCAGTGCCCAACGGTCGAGTGTTCCGAAACGGGGAATGACCGTTCCGAAACGCGGGACCGTTCCGAAACCTGTTGCGGAACAGGGCTTGGCAGTGGCAAATCCGTTTCGGAACAGCTCTTACCTGTTTCGAAACGCCATGGCCATTTCAAGCACCTGTTCCGAAACAATAGCACCTGTTCCGATACGGGCTACCCAGAAATGCAGAATTTTGCTGGTTTACTACTCTTTCAACCCATCAAACACATCCGTAAGGCCTCCATATCATACACACAAGTCATCAAACACTTAAGGAACATATTAGAACCATCTAATCTCAATCATGGCATCATTCAAGGAAAATCCCAATTCTATAGGCATGCATCCTATATTGAAAATCATGCAACCCTCAATTCACCAAAACCAAATACCAAAAGGCCATTTACATGTTCCAACATCATCAAAGGCATTAACCAAACTTAGGGAGTCCAAAACATCTCCCAAAAACACAAACTAGGTTCCCATTACCAAATGCCAAAAGCTAATAGTGTTAGGAGAACATTCACCATACATGAGCTTAGTCTTTCACTTGGATCCTTGACCTCCTTGCTTCCCTTTAAGCACTTCAATGCTCTGCATAATTGGTTTAAGAAAGAGAGAGCGTAAGCACATATCTTAGTGAGGAATGCTCAATTAAAACATCACAATAATGCATTTGTAAAAACACCTTTTCAAGGCCTTTAGTTTCAAAACAACATTTATCATGCAATTATGCATACAAACCAAGCATCTCATGCTTCAATCCATCACCATGTCATATTGTCTTACAAGTGATAATCCATAACCATTTTACAACTCAAAACACAATCGGATACGCGGATTACAAGCGTTGTCCCATACGCTTCATACACACTACCAATATCAAGGTGGAGTATATGGTACAATCACAACCCCTCAACACCCGTGATGGAGTATACGGTACAATCACAACCCCTCCACATCACTCATTGGTAGTTGTATAACATCACTAACGAGAACACGGGACACACAACACAAGATCCACACATGGACTTTTAACCACAATTGTGATCTTAACACAAGATCCACTCATGGACTTTTAACCACCATGGTGATCTTAACCATCTCGTTAGTGTACTTGGATGGAGTTTACAGTACAATCACAACCCCTCAACATCCAAGGCGACTTTATTCACGGTGCACCCAATCCTATAGCCGGCTAACTATATCCGATTCAAGTACTTTTAAACCAACACATCACTTGCCAATATACATCATATAGTAACATCAATCCACTATTTTAAAGCAATTAACAAAGCCATTAAATAGTCATGCATTACAATGCATCAAACCACATTTATCAATGTTCAAAACAAGGATCTCTTACCTTGAGTATCCTTCAACACATGGCTTACAAAACCAGCATTAAACATGCCAAAATATGCTTTCAAAACAGAATTTAATCATGCCAATAAAACACATTGCATTCAACCATCTCATGGTTCATCAAAAAGAGAGTTTCTCTGAAAACTTACTCTTGAGCTTAGCTAAGTTGTTTAGACTTAAACTAAGCTCCCATAACCTTCAAACATTGGTTTCAAAGCTGAAAGCCAAACTTCACTCACCGATTCCGTTTCACAAGCTTGCCAAAACACCAATCAAGCTTCCGGATCAACACCACAAGGATCCGAAGATGTCTCCCCTGTTTTAAACACATCAAAGAAGAAGATTAATGCATCATCATGCATTAATACCTTCAACCAAGACACCTAAACTCGCTGCACTCATCAACACTCACATTTCGGCTACCAAACACAACGGAAATCACATCCAAACACCTCTACAACATTACCCAGCCAAGATCCATCAATTCCAAACATACTTATACATCAATTAACATCAAAAAAGGATCTAATCACGTCCTTATACCTCCAGCTATAGCAGGGCATCAAAAACACCTCAAAAACCACCATTAACTCAAGCAAAACTTAGGAAAATCAACCTATCCGGGATTGCATTGATTAAACCTCAATTACACATCATTTATACATCCAATAATCATCAAAAAGACATCTCAAAACACAGCCCAATCATTTAGTACGAATTTAATTAAAATTAAATCCAAATCTTGCATTTTAAGCCAAAATCAATAACACAACATTAAAACCTTTAATAACACTCAAATAAAGAATTGGGAACTTGGGAATTTCAGTAAAGAACTGAGTATTTAGAGGAGAAGGACGTTCATACCTCTAAATGTGAGTTTCTCCTTGTTTAAAGCCAAGATTCATGAAAATCCAATAAGCAAATGATAAGGATTTGATGTAGGAATGATTAGAGATCAATTAGAGATTGAAATCTCATCTTTAGATGTTAAAATCGGAGGAAAAATGGCTGGGGAAATGTGTTTGGCTGAGAGAAAATGAAGTGGGAAATTTTTTAACAAAAGTTAGTTATGAAAACCAAAATATTCATTTCCCTCTTTTTCCTTTTATTAAATATCATTTAATAAATGTTTAATATTAAGAAAAATCTGGAGAAAACTCTTCTTGGGTAAATTAGCTCCTTAAAGATTCAAAGTTTCAATCCTTTTTAAAACAGTCACTAACTTTTCAAAAATTACATTTTAGTCACTATCTTGAAATGTCACATTTCGAAACCTCATTTTGTAAAATTGATTTCACCACTCTCTTATATATAATAAAAGAGGATTTTTAGATATTTTTCCATATTTTTAATGCATCCCGAACTAGGCTTTCCCTAAAACCACCTTTTATATTCGAACCGCAATCCAACTGGTCCGATTCAAACCCAAAACCTCTAAGCCCAAAATTAGGGTGTTACAAAATTCCCAAGTATTTGGCTCTTTATTAACGTTCAAATGAAGATTTGATCATGTTAATCCCAAAACTAGTTGGATCTCTAGTTGTTTAGGTTGTTAGAATTGGGTTTTGTGGTGTTAATGTGAAATTGGGGTTGCTGGAGATAAAACAATGCAAATAGGTTGGTTTTGGATATTAATTGATGACTAAAAATGGATGGAAGTGTTAGGTTTTGGCTGGGCTGAGTTTGTAGCGTAATCGAAGGTGTTTTCTATTGTTTTGGATAGGTGTTTTGGTGTTTTTGGTCAGAACAACGTGGTAGGTATGTTTTCTGGAGATTTTAATGCATTGAGATGTATTAATCATCTATTCGTGTGTGGTATAAACAAGGGAGAATGTATCAGAAGCAATCAGTGAAGTTTCGTGAGATTCGGAAGCTTGGTTTCGCATCGACTAGTCAAGTTTTCGCATGTCGGTGAGTGAGATCGCGATTTTCAGCTTTGAAACACTTTAAAGGTAGTTTTGGGAACTTAGATGTAAGCTTAAAACAATTTTCTAAGATCATAAGTAAGTATAAGGAATTTCTCTCTCGGTTGTGCTATTATGGGTTGGTTTATGCACTTGATTTTAAACACATGTTTACCTAATGTTAAAGCATGATTTATAGCATGTGGTTTTCTATTTTTAAATGTTGGAGTGGTGAATGATGCATGTGGTAAGTGATCCTTGTAAGTATATGTTTTCCACTAGTGATTTAAAGCAAGCTTTAATGCTTTGGAAAATGATTTATTGATGATGCTTTGAAAACAATGAGGTACGTTGTAACACCCCAATTTTGGGCTTAGAAGTTTAGGGTCTGAACCGGACCGGTCTGAGAAACGGGTCGAATATTAAAGGGAGTTCTAGGGAAAGCCTAGTTCAGGATGCTTTAAAAATATAGGAAAATATCTAAAAATCCTCATTTAATATATAAAGGTGATTGGTGAAATCAATTTTACAAAATAAGGTTTGGAAATGTACATTTCGGTGTAGTGACCAAATCGCGATTTTTGCAAAGTTTGGTAGTGACTGTTTTGTAAAGGATTGAAACTTTGAATCTTTAAGGAGCTAATTTACCAAAACTGTTTTCATCAGATTTTCCTTAATTTGGGTGATTTAATTAATGATTTAATTAAATAAAATAAAGGTGATAAACTACCTTTGACTTTCATAACTACTTTTCTCTAATTTTCTCTCATTTCATTTTCTGTCAAAATCTTATCAACCAAACACTTTTTCTCCAGCAAAATTCACTTTGTTTTCCACTTCATTTGATGAGATTTCCATCACTCATTGATTCCTAATCAATCTTGCAACAAATCCATTTGATTTCCACATTGTATTTTCATGGAAACTTACCCAAATCAAGGAGAAATCATCTTTTAGAGGTAAGATTGTTCTTCTCCACTAAATACTCAGTTCTTTACTGAAATTCCCAAGTTGTCAGTCCTTATTAAATATTTATGAATGGTTTTGATGTTAGAAACAAGATTTTGGCTTAAAACTCAAGATTTTGGAAGAGATCTTGAAGATTTTTGTGGTAATTGATTGGGCTCTATTCTGATATGGTTTTCTAATGTATTTTGGATGTTAAATGATGTTAGAAATGAGGTTTTATCAATCCAATCCCGAATAGGTTGTTTTTCCTAAGTTTTTGCTTGTTAAAATGGTGGTTTTTGGGGTGTTTTTGGTGTTCTGTTATAGCTGGAGGTATAAGGACGGGTTTAGGGTTGTTTTTAATGTTTAGAAATGTTTAGAAGTGATAGATCTTGGCTGGGTTATGTTTTGCAAGAGTATGGAGGTGATTTCAGTTGTGTTTGGTAGCCGAAATGTTTGGTTTAGGTAGAGTAGCGAGTTTTAGAGTGTTGGCTGAAGATTTCAATGCATGATGATGCATTAATCCTCTGCTTTTATGTGTCTAAAATAGGGGAGACATCTTCGGACACTTTTGGAGTTGATCCGGAAGCTTAATTGATGTTTCGGCATGCAAGCGAAACGAAATCGGTGAGTGTGATTGGGTTAGAAGTCCATGAGGACAAAAATACAAGGTTTGGGGATTTAGGAGAGGTTTGAAACACCATCCTAAATCCGGAAGTAAGTATGGTTTGATTTGGTCTCTCTAAAGTGGTGTTTGCCCTATAATGCTTTTACATGCTCATGGTTTGAGATTGATAAATTCCTACTGTTTTTATGCATGATTTAGAGCATGAGATTATGCTTGTAGAGATGTCATGAGATGGCATGTTGCATTTAATAGATTTGAGCTTTTGGTTTGAAGCAAAGTATGATTTATGTTTTGAAATGTGGTGAAGAAACCTTTGGGTTATGTTGCATGAAAAATAGTAGGTGTGATGATGTTTTAACACATTATATTGGAATAGATGTTGAGAAACACACTATAAACTAAAAATTCGTATGTGCTCTTTGGTTAAGCCAAAGGGAGATATTCCGATGATGGGCATTCCATCGGGTAAGACTTGGTGAAATACCCAAGCTTTGTGGTGATGAGAGATTCCGCCATGTGAGTACGGTGATGAGAGATTCCACCGGAAGCTATGTGCTAGACAAGTGAGTACGGTGATGTGAGATTCCACCGGAAGAGTCTAGTGTAGAAATGTGTCCGCATATCTGAGTATTAATGAGATGTTAAATGCCAATATAAATGAAGAAATGGTTTTTGTTACACATGTACCTTTGATAAAATGATTTATTCTATGAGTTATGCATATGAGATTTGTTTAGAAATACTTTGACACTACAATCATGTGTATGGCCTTGCCATGAGTTTTGCATTGGTTTTAATGCATGAGATAGAATGAAGGTACATGTGGTTTCAATGAGTATTGCTTTGAAAGTTTTCCAAGCATGAGAAAGAGATGAGCATGTGGTTTAAAAGTTTTGATGAAAGTGTTTTCAAATGTGCATTATTGTGTTGGTTTTCTTAGAGCATGCCTCACTAAGCATTTGTGCTTACGCTCTCTTTTACCAATAATGCAGATAATTGAGGTGTTTTCGGGAATCAAGGAAGCTAAGTCTATCCAAGGAAATCCAAGCTCATGTATAGTGAACTTTTCGTACACTTTAGTTTTGATAAATTGGCAATGGGAAACCAAGTTTTGTATTTGGGAGATGTGTTAAACTCCCTAAGGTTGTGGCATGCTTGCTTTGGCTGGATTGAATTGTAAGTGGCCTTAATTGTTTGTCTTGAGGTTGGATTGCCTATTTGAGTTTTTTTTAAATTAGGAAGCATGCCTCTAGACTAATGAGATTCCATGTTTGATGCTATGATTGTGTTTGTGTGTCTCAAATATGTACCTTGTATGTATGTCGGCTTGTTGATATGATTAGAGAGTCCTTGGGATGTGTTTGAATGGGTTTTTGGGTGAAAAACCAGTCCTTGCTGCAGTTTCTGGGCAAACCGTATCGAAACACCCTCTAGTGTTTCGAAATGGGGGCCTATAATGGGCTTCGTGTTTCGAAACGATTGGAGGCTGTTTCGAAACGTTTTGGCTACTGGAGTGCCGTGTTTCGGAACAAGTTTCAAAACGGGAGGGTGTCTTGCTCTAGCGTTTCGATACAGCAGGTAGGTGTTTCGAAACGGGTGAACGTTGGTCACAGATTTGAATTGTTCTGAAGTTTGCATGTTTTACATTTTAGTTCTAAATGTTGCGATTGCAATTGTTTGAGCTTGAGATGTCCAATTAAGATGAATTTTGGCAGAGAAGCACGTAACATGACTAATTTCTTATTGGTAACCTTATAATCAATAAAGACCTTCTAATTTATAGAAATTACAATTTGGTCCCCAAATTTGTATATTGTACAATTGAGTCCCTATATGTTACCCAATCGATGTGCCTTTCTCTATCGTATCTCGTGAGTACTCACTTAGGGTTAACAAGCATCTAGACAAGATTAAAAAGAAAAAAAGGGTCGTGAATCAAGGTTGACTTCCGGGTTGACTTTGGTTTTCCCCGTGTAAGCTTCGTAGTTCGGGTCAACCGTCTAGGCCGGGCTAAGGGGGTTACATTTGGTGGTATCAGAGCTTGGTTCTCGTATAATTGGGGTTTGTTATGTGGATGATGTATGTATAATTGCATGATGTGCCTTTTGTGTGAAAGAATGTTGTGTGAATAGTGATGTATGGTTTCAATTGTGATGTGTCTGTGATGTTATGCTATGTTGGAGTGTGTTAGGGGATCCCATTGCCATATCAAAACTAATGAAGGGTATTTGTTTTCGAAAATGAGCTTGAGTACTTGGATTACTTACCTTATTATGCCTAATTGTGTTTATTGCATTCTTGTCAGTGCATTGTTTTCTATATAATGGGGCCACATAGAGAGATGAGGATAAATACAAGAGCTATGGCTCAAAATGAGAATGAGGAGAATGCTGAGAATCTACCTCCTCCTCCTGGTGGTGGACCACTCGGTGGTGGTGGTGCTGGAGCTGGTAATGATGGTGCTGGTGTTGGGGTCGCTGGACCTGAGGGTGCGCAGGGGCAAGCTGCTCCTGACATGACCATGTTGATTCAGGCTATTGCTGGAGCTTTCCAGGCAGCAGTAGCTGGAGCTCATGGAGCTGTGCATCAGGATGATGCCAATGGGAGGTTGCCTTTGGAACATCTTCGCAGTCTGGAAGGGACTGAGTTCAGAGGTTTATCTCCGGAAGGATCTGAGTCTTGGTTGGAGAGCACCAAGAGGATTTTGGGACAGATGAACTGCAATAATGTGCAGAAGCTGGGTTGTGTTGTATCACTGCTGCATGGTGATGCTTATACATGGTGGATGACCACTATCTCTGGGATGGAGGATGATGAGGTGACTTGGACGTTCTTCCTGAATGCATTCAAGCAGAAGTATCTATGTGTGCGTTACCTAGATGAGAAGAAATGAGAGTTTATGTCCCTTATGCAAGGTAGCATGTCTGTAGCCGAGTTTGAAATAAAGTTTGTCTGCCTTAGTCAGTATGCACCTGAGCTAATCCCTAATGAGCAGGAGAGGTGCGAACGATTTCTCTATGGGTTGGTAACGGATGTGAAGACTTTTATGCTTGCGGCTGATTATACAGATTTCGATGTCTTGGTCACTGGAGCCAAGGACATTGAGTCGAACCTTGGTCTGGTTGGTCGATCGGGTGGATCTAGCTCCAGAAAACGAGCGGCTGAACGCGATTATGGTAGAGATCGCAACAAGAGGCATAAGGATAGGAGGCCGCATTATGATGCTAGGCGGGGTGGTGGTAACCCTGGGAGAGGTAAGCAAGGACCTAATGTTGTTATGAGGACTCCTGACTGTAACCGTTGTGGTAGACGACATGGTGGCGAGTGTTGGGGTAACCTTGGGACATGCTGGAATTGTGGGAACCGTTGACATTTGAAGAAAGATTGTCCTCAGCCTCTGAGAGAGGGACAGGCTCCAGTGAGAGCAGCTGAGCCACATAGAGGTCGTGGGCGCGACCGTGGTAATTTTCAGCACAGAGATGATGGTGGCAGGAATGTAGCACATGTTGTGGCTGTTCAACCTGAGGGTGGTGGTCAGTCTCGGGTGTATGCTCATCGTGAGGGAAGGAATGATACGGATGTGATCGCAGGTACTTTTACTTTGCAATCCTTGTTATTACTTTCTTTGATTGATTCTGGATCTACACACTCGTACATATTGCGTGAAAATGCTCAAATGCTTGGTTTACCTGTTGAGTCTTTGGATGTTGGTATGCGTGTGACTAGTTCCTTTGGTGAGACGGTTGTAACACGAAAGTTGTTTAGGAGATGTCCCTTGAAAGTGCAGGATCATGTTTTTCTTGTTGATCTCATGGAATTACAATTTTATGGCTTTGATGTGATCCTTGGTATGGATTGGCTTGTCGAGCATCGAGCCGTAGTGGATTTTCAGAGCAAGCGAGTTTCGTTGAAACTAGCTGATGATTATGAAGTGGTGGTGGTAGGTGAGAATGTGAAGTTCCTTGCCAATGTGGTGTCTACATTGGAAGCGAGTCGAATGCTGAGGCAAGGTTGCGAGGCTTACCTAGCCTTTGTGATGAATCCTAGTTCAAAGGAGTTGCGCGTTCAGGATATAAGAACTGTACGTGAGTTCCCAGGAGTGTTCCCGGAGGAGTTACCTGGATTGCCACCTAGTCGAGAGGTGGAGTTTGGAATTGAGCTGTATGAAAACACAACTCCAGTGTCCATTGCTCCCTACCGCATGGCACCTAAGGAGTTGAAGGAATTGAAGACGCAGCTTCAAGAGTTGCTTGACCGTGGTTTCATTCAGCCTAGTGTGTCACCTTGGGGTGCACCGGTCTTGTTTGTGAAGAAGAAGGATGGCACTATGAGAATGTGTATTGATTATCGTCAGCTGAACAAGTTGACTATCAAGAATAGGTATCCTTTGCCGAGGATTGATGATCTTTTTGATCAGTTTTGGGGAGCGGCTGTGTTCTCCAAGATTGACTTAAGGTCATGATACTATCAGCTTAAGATGATAGATGTGGATGTGCCAAAAACAGCCTTTAGAACGAGGTATGTGCATTATGAGTTCCTTGTAATGCCGTTTGGCTTGACGAATGCTCCTGCAGCTTTTATGGACATGATGAATAGAGTGTTCCATGAATACTTGGACAAGTTTGTTGTGGTGTTCATTGACGATATCCTTGTGTACTCTCGTACTGAGGAGGAGTATGAAGGTCATTTGAGGGTTGCCTTGCAAGCACTTCTGGAAAATCAGCTTTATGCTAAGTTGAGCAAGTGCGAGTTTTGGTTGAAGGAAGTTGTGTTCCTTGGTCATGTGGTTTCGGCTGAGGGGATTCGTGTTGATCCTTAGAAGGTTGAGGCGGTGATGAATTTGAAGCCTCCTAAGTCTGTTCATGAAGTCTGTAGTTTCCCTGGGTTGGCAGGATACTACCGGAGGTTTGTGGATGGATTTTCAAAGATTGCCGCCCCTTTGACGAAGTTGTTGCAAAAAGATGTTATGTATGAGTGGACGGAAGCAAGACAACAAGATTTTGAAAAGCTTAAGGCAGCTTTGACGCAAGCTCCTATTTTGGTTCAACCTGAATCAGAAGAAGAGTTTGTGGTGTATAGTGACGCATCCTATGTTGGTTTGGGGTGTATGCTAATGCAAGAGGGTAAGGTGGTGGCTTATGCATCGCGATAGTTGAAGGTGCATGAGTGCAATTACCCTATGCATGATATTGACTTAGGTGCATGAGCGCAATTACCCTATACATCGATTATCATCACCTGAACAAGTTGACTATCAAGAATAGGTATCATTTGCCGAGGATTGATGATCTTTTTGATCAGTTTCGGGGAGCGGTTGTGTTTTCCAAGATTGACTTGAGGTCAGAGTACTATCAGCTTAAGGTGAAAGATGTGGATGTACCAAAAACAACCTTTAGAACGAGGTATGGGCATTATGAATTCCTTGTAATGCCGTGTGGCTTGACGAATGCTCCTGCTGCTTTCATGGACATTATGAATAGAGTTTCCATGAATACTTGGACAAGTTCGTTGTGGTGTTCATCGACGATATCCTTGTGTATCTCGTACTGAGGAGGAGCATGAAGCTTATTTGAGAGTTGTCTTGTAGGCGCTTCTGGAAAATCAGCTTTATGCTAAGCTGAGCAAGTGTGAGTTTTGGCTAAAGAAAGTTGTTTTGCTTGGTCATGTGGTTTCGGTTGAGGGGATTCGTGTTGATCCTCAGAAGGTTGAGGCGATGATGAATTGGAAGCCTCCTAAGTCTGTTCATGAAGTTCGTAGTTTCCTTGGGTTGGCAGGATATTACCGAAGGGTTGTGTATGGATTTTCAAAGATTGCTGCCGCTTTGACGAAGTTGTTGCAAAAAGATGTTAAGTATGAGTGGACGAAAGCGAGACATCAAGCTTTTGAGAAGCTTAAGGCAGCTTTGACGCAAGCCCCTATCTTGGTTCAACCTGAATCAGGAAAAGAGTTTGTGGTGTATAGTGACACATCCTACGTTGGTTTGGGGTGTGTTCTAATGCAAGAGGGTAAGGTGGTGGCTTACGCATCGCGACAGTTGAAGGTGCATGAGCGCAATTATCCTAAACATGATATTGAGTTGGCTGCGGTGGTTTTTGCTTTGAAGATTTGGAGACATTATCTTTATGTCTTAGAAGGAATTGAATCTTAGGCAACGACGTTGGGTGGAGTTGCTTAAGGATTACGATCTAACGATCGAGTACCATCCGGGAAAAGCTAATGTTGTGGCGGATGCCTTAAGCAAGAAAGTGGCGGTAGAGTTAAGGGCTATGTTTGCTAGCTTGAGCATATCGCGAGATGGAGGACTTGTGGCTGAGTTGCAAGTGAAACCATCTCTGGTTTAGTTGATAAAGGATAAGTAGTTGTTGGATGATTCTTTGGTGCCACATGTTCAGGATATTGTTGACTATAGACCATCAGATTTCTGTTTTAATGATGATGGAGTTCTATGTTTCGGAAGACGGATAGTAGTGTCGAATGATGTGGAGTTAAGGCGTACTATTCTGACCGAAGCTCATAGTAGTCCTTTTGCTATGCACCCTGGTAGTACAAAGATGTATCGTGATCTGAGGGATGAGTACTATTGCGTGGGTTTGAAGAAAGATGTTGCGGAATATGTGAGTAAGTGCATGGTTTGTCAGCGGGTTAAAGCTGAGCATCGGTTTCCTTCAGGGTTGTTGCAACCGTTGAGGATTCCTGAATGGAAGTGGGAAAGAATCACCATGGACTTTGTGTCTGGTTTAACTTTGTCGCCATCGAAGAAGAATTCGGTATGGGTGATTGTGGATCACCTTACGAAGTGTTCGCATTTCATACCTATGCATACTACGTATACCTTAGATAAGCTTGCAGAGTTGTACATAGCTGAGATTGTGCGTCTGCATTGGGTACCAAAATCTATAGTGTCGGATAGAGATCCGAGGTTCACATCGCGATTTTGAGAGTGTTTGCATTAAGCTTTGGGTACGCGGCCGAATTTCAGTACATCTTATCATCCACAGTCGGATGGACAGTCTGGGAGTGTTATCCAAGTGCTTGAGGATATGTTGAGGTGCTGCGTGATTGAGTTTCAAGGCTCTTGGGAGAAGCATTTTCCTTTGGTGGAGTTTGCTTATAATATTAGCTACCAGGCAAGTATTCAAATGGCACCTTATGAAGCCTTGTATGGGAGGAAGTGCAGAACTCCACTTTGCTGGGCTGAAACAGGTCAGAAGTTGGTCTCAATGCCGACTTTGTTGAAGGGAACCACCGAGAAGGTGAAGCTCGTTTGTGAGAGGTTAAAGGCAGCTTCTGATCGACAAAAGTCTTTGTAACCCCCTTAACCCGGCCTAGACGATTGACCCGAATTAAGAAGTTTACACGGGGAAAACCAAAGTCAACCCGAAAGTCAACCTTGATTAATGACCTTTTTTTCTTTTTAATCTTATCTAAATGCACATTAACCCTGGATATATTCATAGCAACAACATGTTCAAAGATCACAGCAATCAGAACACATTTAGGGACTCGATTGCACAAAATACGAATTTAGGGACCAATTTGTAAATTTTGAAAATTATAAGGACTTAACCCACTTTTAAGTTACCAATATGAAATTAGTCATATTTCATGCTTCTCTGCCAAATTTCAACTCAAACGGACATCCCAAACTCATTCAATTGCATATACAAAGTTCAGGACTAAAACGCGAAGATTTCAAAACATTTAACCGTCAATTTCAGTGCCCAACGGTCGGGTGTTTCGGAACAGGGATGATCCGTTCCGAAACGCGGGACCGTTCCGAAACCAGTTCCGAAACATGGTCTGGCAGTAGCATTTTCGTTCCGGAACGATTCCTCCCGTTTCGAAACGCCTAGGCCATTTCAGGCCCCCCGTTCCGAAACGGTAGCACCCGTTCCGATACGACCTGCCCAGATTGCAGAAATTTTGCTGGTTAAATGCACAATTGACCCACCAAACATGCTCCAAAGGCAACCAAATCATACCAGCAAGTCATTCAACACTCAAGGAACATAATGGCATCAACAATTCATAAACATGGCATCAAACAAGGAAAGCCCCAATTCTATAGGCATGCATCCTATATTGGAAACCATTCAAACACCAAGTCACCAAACAATCCTCATTAAGACCATTTACATGATCCAACATCAACAACAACATAAAATCAACTTAGGGAGTCCATCATACACAATCTCATAAAACATCAACAAGAGATTCTCCCCCCATAGCCTTTATTATCTATAGCTATTTACCGAGACATACATCTCAAGTGGAGCTCTCCTTGAATCCCTTGCTTCTCGCTGTCCCAACCTCAAATATCTGCATTGATGGACAAAAAGAGCGTAAGCACATAATGCTTAGTGAGGAATGCTCAAAACCAAAACACCATCAATGCAGCGAGTCATAAAACCTCTTTAAAAAAACATCACAATTCGATAAACCAAAGCAATGATTGAAAACCCCTTTAACAACATGCTTTAAATCATTCATTGCTCAAATATGAAAACCAACTCTTAGCTTAGAAAAGCCAAATAATTCACTTCAAAGCACAACCTTGCAAAACCATCATTTTAACCATTCCATGCATGAACATCATATGCAAAGTTAAATACAAGATCCTTGGAAAACACTTCCACTTCACATCATACTTTTCTCATACTTGAAAACCATTTCAAAGCAAGAAACTTTTGAAAACCACTTACTCATTCAAACTATCTCATGCGTTAAACAAATGCAACATATGAACCACAAAAATCAATGTTTGCATTTCATGCCTTTAAAAACAAGTCTTCGCAAGACTACAATGCACTTAAGAGATTTCATGCACACATGCACCATTCTCACTAGAGAATAAACTCTTGTTCAAGCTAACAAGTAACACATGCATTCATAGAACATTACACCCTTCTCATGCAAACATGCATCATTTCAAGCATCTCATGCTTCATCATAATCAAGAACATTATATTGGCTTCCAAGTGATAATTCACAAACCATCATAACACATGACACAATCGGATACGCGGATCACAAGCATTGTCCCCACGCTTCATACACACTACCAATCACAAGGTCGACATATGGACTTTTAAACACCATATGACCTTAACATTCACAAGGTCCTCAAATGGAATTTTAACCACCATTTGACCTTAACATTCACAAGGTCCTCAAATGGAATTTTAACCACCATTTGACCTTAACATCACTCATTGGTAGTTGTATAACATCACTAACGAGATCCCGGGACATACAAGATCCACACATGGACTTTACACCACCATTGTGATCTTACCATACACAAGGTCCTCATATGGACTTTTAAACACCATATGACCTTAATGTATACAAGGTCCTCATATGGAATTTTAACCACCATATGACCTTAGCACAAGACCCACCCATGGACTTTTAAACACCATGGTGTTCTTGACCATCTCGTTAGTGTACTTGGATGGAGTTACCGGTTCAATCACAACCACTCCACATCCAAGGCGACTTTATTCACGGTGCACCCAATCCTATAGCCGGCTAACTATATCCGATTCATGTAACCAAGAACCACTTACATCACTTGCCAATATAACCAATTTTACCATATTAATCCATTGTTTTACAAGCATAACCAAAATGCCAAAACCACCAATTACCATCATCAATCCACTGTTTTTGAAGCATTACGCAAAGCCATTAAACAACATGCTACACTATGCAACAATTCCACAATTTCAATTTACAAAACCAAGGATCTCTTACCTTGAGCATCCTTCACACATGGCTTTCAAAACCAGCATTAAACCATGCTAAAATATGCTCTCAAAACAGAATTTAAAACATGCAAATCACACGCATTGCATCCAACAATCACAAGTGCTTTAAGAACCAAATCATAACACAACCCAAGAGAGAAATTCCATTTACTTACTCTTGAGCTTAGCTAAGTTGCTTAGACTTAAACTAAGCTCCCAAAACCTTCAAACCTTTGTTTTAAAGCTGAAAACCCAACTTCACTCACCGATTTCCGTTTCGCCACTTGCCGAAACACCAATCAAGCTTCCGGATCAATACCACAAGGATCCGAAGATGTCTCCCCTGTTTTAAACACATCAAAACAGTAGATTAATGCACCATCATGCATTAATATCCTCAACCAAGACACCTAAACTCGCTGCTCACATCAACACTCACATTTCGGCTACCAAACTCAACCGTAATCACATCCAAACACTTCCAAAACTTAACCCAGCCAAGATCCATCACTTCTAACCATTTTTAAACATCAATTAACATCCAAAATGGATCTCATCACGTCCTTATACCTCCAGCTATAGCAGAACATCAAGATCACTCCAAAAACCACCAAAAACTTAAACAAAACTTAGGAAAATCAACCTATTCGGGATTGCATTGATTAAACCTCAATTTTTCATCAATTATACATCCATTTTACATCAAAAGCACATCACAAAACAATGCCCAATCAGATCATACGAATTTCATCAAATTTAAAGCAAATCTTGCATTTTAAAGCCAAGATCAAGAACACAATTGCAAAACCTTAAACAAATCATAATTCAAGGATTGAGAACTTGGGAATTTCAGTAAAGAACTGAGAATTTAGAGGAGAAGGACGTTCATACCTCTAAACTTGAGTTTTCTCCCTTTTTGGAACCAAAATCTTGAAAATCCAATAAGCAAATGCTAAGGTTTTGTTGTAGATTTGATTAGAGATCAAATGAGGATAGAAATCTCATCTTAAGTTGTCAAAATCAAAGGAAATTCTGCTGGAGAAATGTGTTTGGGTTGAGAGAAAAGTTGAGAGAAAAGAAAATGGAAAATTTGGGAAAAGTTTGTTAAAATGCCAAAAATATCTTTCCCCCCTTTTACCTTTATTCTAAAACCATTAATTAATTGATAAATATTCAGAAAAATCTGGAGAAACTCTTTTGGGTAAATAGCTCCTTAAAGATTCAAAGTTTTAATCCTTTTTAAAACAGTCACCAAGTTTCCGAAAATTACATTTTGGTCACTAACCCAAAATGTCACCCTTCCAAACCTCATTTTGTAAAATTGATTTCACCTTTCTCTTATATATAATAAAAGAGGATTTTAAGACATTTTTCCATATTTTTAATGCAACCCGAACTAGGCTTTCCTAAAAGCACCCTTTTATATTCGAACCGCAACCCGACCGGTCTGGTCCAAACCC
Source organism: Hibiscus trionum (assembly GCA_030270665.1). NCBI lineage: Eukaryota > Viridiplantae > Streptophyta > Magnoliopsida > Malvales > Malvaceae > Hibiscus > Hibiscus trionum. The sequence goes on from BSYR01000027.1 coordinate 37,540,023, forward strand.
AAAACTTCTAAGCCCAAAATTGGGGTGTTACAACTCTCCCCCCCCCCCCTTAAGAAATTTCGTCCTCAAAATTTCAACTGGCAAAAAGAGAACAACCAAACTTCTCAAGCAACACACTGGGCAACACAGGAGACTTAACCACCACTGAACACTCTCCTCACAAAACTCCACCAACCCAACACCAACACATACTGTTCACGAATTCCAGAACACTCAGACGTTAACCACATCTTAACCTTTCACACTTCCGGACTGCACACAGCCCCAACAACAACCTGAAGAACCTCCAAACTTTTACAGCATACACCACCTCAGCTCATAACTCCCAAAACTCGTACACACGGTGCCACCAACCAATCCAGTTCAGCCACCATGTGACCCACAACCTTCACTGCTTTTAAAAACCACTTGCACAACTGCTCAACCTCTTCCAAAGATTACCACATCAAGCAAAAATTTCTAAGCATCAACCGCTTACCCAAACTTCTCAACGTAATGCTGACATTCTTCACATCCGCCGCTATCATTACCATAACGATTCACCAGAACTACTCACCTAACACCTGAAAATCACAACACAAAACCCCAACCTTGACTCTGCCAGCCGTTCCACACACCACCAGCTAACTTCAGACGGAATTTACTTATACACAACTAGCCAGCCACTACTCACAAGAACCCGTCCAACCAACAATGGCCTTTGATCTTACATTGCCTTTCCACTTCAAGCCTGGACTAGAACACCAGCCTTACCAGGGCACCACCCATTCTATACATACGTAAGATTACGAAACTTCTATTCTCCCCGGCTAACCCTTTTCTACAACCCACATCACAACCTCTTCTCAACTCTTCGAAGGTTGCTACGAACCATCACCTACAAAAACAATCCTTCTACTACAACATCAATGCCAAGTTACCTCAGCACTCTGGAACACATCCACTAACTTACCACATCACTTAACACCAAGAACTACCACTTCTACCAGCTATTCACAACTACTCTAACCGATTCTAACTTCAACCAGTAATCTCCTCACCACCATACCGCTAAACTCATTAAGCGCTAAACACTTTCCTTCTACCAACATGCTATACCACACTCACTATTATGGTCAGCCCGCTTAATACCCCCCATAACTTCTAACATTCTCCTAGCACCAACACAACTTTTAAAATCCAACATCCAACTTAACCCTATCCCAACACTATCGGACCCGATTAACTATCAGCGAGTGTGAACGTTCGTATGCATGGTCACCAATATGCCCTATCAATGCCTGATGTACATGCATGCAAAACCTCTAATGTCATGTCACATGTATGCATGGACCAGTACATATATAATATAGTATATAACAAATGATTTTAACTGTGCATGTATGTCGGTTCACACCCACCAATAACATCCTCAAAATCCGTCTAAAAACAACCTCCTATCTCACTCCTAACTTGACCAACTCCATCATTCTAACAACCCATTGTCCACAAGATACTCACTAATGCCCTCTTCACACTAAAGTTGTTTTCAAAACAACACCAACTACTACCCCAAACATGCTAGCAACAAGACCATACTCACTACGCAAGGAAATACCAACTGAAACCAAACTAAGATACTAGAGCAAAGGTTACTTAACAAGGTTACCTGAAAACACCTCACTGCCCCGGAGCTTGAACAGACAAGCTCTCTTCCTCGCAGAACCACCATCCTCTAGCCGCACTGCTGCAGCATCAGCTAACACATTAAGGTCATCACCATCTCCCTGCGGTAAAGAACCTTGACTACCCCGAGCCAACTTCCAGCAATTACGTCTCAAATGTCCAACAGACCCACAATTCCAACAAGACTCATTCTCCAAGCTCCTCACACCTTTCTGCCCTTCCTGTCACCTTCGAACCTTGTCTCGGTCGTGCCCACGACCCTTCAGAGACCCTTTTGCTACTACTGAAGCTGATCTCAACACTTGAGAACAATCCCGCTTCACATGTTCTTTAGAACCACAGTTCCAACAAACTCCTGCGCCCCAACAACCTCCAACATGGCGCCTTCCACAACGGTCACACACTGGTAGCTGAGCTTCCACTCGTTGATCATGCAGCACTTGCCCCAGATTTGCACTACCACTCAGACTTCGATTCAAGCAAAACCTTCTATCACGTAGCCTCTTACGCTGACCGCTCTCGAGGTCAGTACCCACAACTCTCTCGCTTAAACTTTTCTCACCTTCATAATATGGAACCACACCCCCACATCGCTTAACCCTTGGGAATTTCTCTCCAAGATACCTTTCATAAAAGGCAGACACAAAGAAGTCCCAATCTATATCGTGGATGTGCGATGCCACCGCCACAGATGTCCACCAGGCACAAGCGTCCTCCAACATCAATGAGACCACACTTCCCAGCTTACAGGCATAGTCACAACCTTCCTGATCCAAAATCAGAATTACACTGGCCAACCAGACCTCGAACATTTCAGGCGTCGAACCATGATACTCCACAGCTCCCAAATCATGTAAACGCTGTTTCGACAAACCCGCACATCCCACAACTGGCACGTCTACAGGCCTTACTTTTGCCACAGCCTGAGATGTTCCCAATACCTCTTGAACTACAGGTGATGAACTCTTCATCACAGAACCAACTTCTTCCTCCTGCCTTACAACCTCAACTCCAGGCACTGTAGGCTGAAACGAAACACCTCCACCAAAAGGTGAATTCCACGCCTTAACAACCTGCTCTAAAGCAGCAACCATCTCACCCAACTGCCATTCTCTCATCGATTTCACCATACTATTAACAACAAACAATCATAACAAAACAAACAAATCGATCAGACCAGCTTTAAGCAAGGATTCAAAGCTCCAACTCCAAAATAACACAATAGCTATAATAATAAGGCAATGGGTATCCCAAATTTCCCCCTTTTACATGACATAACAGTCAATAACAACATGGATATCACAACATTGAGCATATCAATCAACATATTTCGATCATGCTCTCATCAAACAACATTCACTCGCAACAGCATACTGTCAACATATCATACCCACCACACTTTCATCATTCATAAAATCAGCTCACAACACCAGCATAACATCAGCACAAATCCACATTAGCTCAATAAAGATTCTCAATCAAGAAGCATGCTAAAAACATCAACAACTCGCTCAAAAACACGCATTCCAACCGACTTTCAACCACACATCAGAATAAACATCAAACACATATTACAACAATTTACCATTTTCCCCAAGCTTTCACAACTCAGCTCTGTTACCACCAAATGTAACCCCCTTAACCCGGCCTAGATGATTGACCCGAATTAAGAAGTTTACACGGGGAAAACCAAAGTCAACCCGAAAGTCAACCTTGATTAACGACCCTTTTTTTTTCTTTTTAATCTTATCTAAATGCACATTAACCCTAGATATATTCATAGCAACAACATGTTCAAAGATCACAGCAATCAGAACACATTTAGGGACTCGATTGCACAAAATACGAATTTAGGGACCAATTTGTAAATTCTAAAAATTATAAGGACTTAACCCACTTTTAAGTTACCAATATGAAATTAGTCATATTTCATGCTTCTCTGCCAAATTTCAACTCAAACGGACATCCCAAACTCATTCAATTGCATATACAAAGTTCAGGACTAAAACGCGAAGATTTCAAAACATTTAATCGTCAATTTCAGTGCCCAACGGTAGGGTGTTTCGGAACAGGGATGATCCGTTCCGAAACGCGAGACCGTTCCGAAACGCGGGACCGTTCCGAAACCAGTTTCGAAACATGGTCTGGCAGTAGCATTTTCGTTCCGGAACGATTCCTCCCGTTTCGAAACGCCTAGGCCATTTCAGGCCCCCCGTTCCGAAACGGTAGCACCCGTTCCGATACGACCTGCCCAGATTGCAGAAATTTTGCTGGTTAAATGCACAATTGACCCACCAAACATGCTCCAAAGGCAACCAAATCATACCAGCAAGTCATTCAACACTCAAGGAACATAATGGCATCAACAATTCATAAACATGGCATCAAACAAGAAAAGCCCCAATTCTATAGGCATGCATCCTATATTGGAAACCATTCAAACACCAAGTCACCAAACAATCCTCATTAAGACCATTTACATGATCCAACATCACAACAACATAAAATCAACTTAGGGAGTCCATCATACACAATCTCATAAAACATCAACAAGAGATTCTCCCCCCATTGCCTTTATTATCTATAGCTATTTACCGAGACATACATCTCAAGTGGAGCTCTCCTTGAATCCCTTGCTTCTCGCTGTCCCAACCTCAAATATCTGCATTGATGGACAAAAAGAGCGTAAGCACATAATGCTTAGTGAGGAATGCTCAAAACCAAAACATCATCAATGCAGCGAGTCATAAAATCTCTTTAAAAAAACATCACTATTCGATAAACCAAAGCAATGATTGAAAACCCCTTTAACAACATGCTTTAAATCATTCATTGCTCAAATATGAAAACCAACCCTTAGCTTAGAAAAGCCAAGTAATTCACTTCAAAGCACAACCTTGCAAAACCATCATTTTAACCATTCCATGCATGAACATCATTTCAAAGTTAAATACAAGATCCTTGGAAAACACTTCCACTTCACATCATACTTTTCTCATACTTGAAAACCATTTCAAAGCAAGAAACCTTTAAAAACCACTTACTCATTCAAACTATCTCATACGTTAAACAAATGCAACATATGAACAACAAAAATCAATGTTTTCATTTCATGCCTTTAAAAACAAGTCTTCGCAAGACTACAGTGCACTTAAGAGATATCATGCACACGTGCACCATTCTCACTAGAGAATAAACTCTTGTTCAAGCTAACAAGTAACACATGCATTCATAGAACATTAAACCCTTCTCATGCAAACATGCATCATTTCAAGCATCTCATGCTTCATCATAATCAAGAACATTATATTGGCTTCCAAGTGATAATTCACAAACCATCATAACACATGACACAATCGGATACGCGGATCACAAGCGTTGTCCCCACGCTTCATACGCACTACCAATCACAAGGTCCACATATGGACTTTTAAACACCATATGACCTTAACATTCACAAGGTCCTCAAATGGAATTTTAACCACCATTTGACCTTAACATTCACAAGGTCCTCAAATGGAATTTTAACCACCATTTGACCTTAACATCACTCATTGGTAGTTGTATAACATCACTAACGAGATCTCGGGACATACAAGATCCACACATGGACTTTACACCACCATTGTGATCTTACCATACACAAGGTCCTCATATGGACTTTTAAACACCATATGACCTTAATGTATACAAGGTCCTCATATGGAATTTTAACCACCATATGACCTTAACACAAGACCCACCCATGGACTTTTAAACACCATGGTGTTCTTGACCATCTCGTTAGTGTACTTGGATGGAGTTACCGGTTCAATCACAACCACTCCACATCCAAGGCGACTTTATTCACGGTGCACCCAATCCTATAGCCGGCTAACTATATCCGATTCATGTAACCAAGAACCACTTACATCACTTGCCAATATAACCAATTTTACCATATTAATCCATTGTTTTACAAGCATAACCAAAATGCCAAAACCACCAATTACCATCATCAATCCACTATTTTTGAAGCATTACACAAAGCCATTAAACAACATGCTACACTATGCAACAATTCCACAATTTCAATTTACAAAACCAAGGATCTCTTACCTTGAGCATCCTTCACACGTGGCTTTCAAAACCAGCATTAAACCATGCTAAAATATGCTCTCAAAACAGAATTTAAAACTTGCAAATCACACGCATTGCATCCAACAATCACAAGTGCTTTAAGAACCAAATCATAACACAACCCAAGAGAGAAATTCCATTTACTTACTCTTGAGCTTAGCTAAGTTGCTTAGACTTAAACTAAGCTCCCAAAACCTTCAAACCTTTGTTTTAAAGCTGAAAACCCAACTTCACTCACCGATTTCCGTTTCGCCACTTGCCGAAACACCAATCAAGCTTCCGGATCAACACCACAAGGATTCGAAGATGTCTCCCCTGTTTTAAACACATCAAAACAGTAGATTAATGCACCATCATGCATTAATATCCTCAACCAACACACCTAAACTCGCTGCTCGCATCAACACTCACATTTCAGCTACCAAACACAACCGAAATCACATCCAAACACTTCCAAAACTTAACCCAGCCAAGATCCATCACTTCTAACCATTTTTAAACATCAATTAACATCCAAAATGGATCTCATCACGTCCTTATACCTCCAGCTATAGCAGAACATCAAGATCACTCCAAAAACCACCAAAAACTTAAACAAAACTTAGGAAAATCAACCTATTCGGGATTGCATTGATTAAACCTCAATTTCTCATCAATTATACATCCATTTTACATCAAAAACACATCACAAATCAATGCCCAATCAGATCATACGAATTTCATCAAATTTAAAGCAAATCTTGCATTTTAAAGCCAAGATCAAGAACACAATTGCAAAACCTTTAACAAATCATAATTCAAGGATTGAGAACTTGGGAATTTCAGTAAAGAACTGAGAATTTAGAGGAGAAGGACGTTCATACCTCTAAACTTGAGTTTTCTCCCTTTTTGGAACCAAAATCTTGAAAATCCAATAAGCAAATGCTAAGGTTTTGTTGTAGATTTGATTAGAGATCAAATGAGGATAGAAATCTCATCTTAAGTTGTCAAAATCAAAGGAAATTCTGCTGGAGAAATGTGTTTGGGTTGAGAGAAAAGTTGAGAGAAAAGAAAATGGAAAATTTGGGAAAAGTTTGTTAAAATGCCAAAAATATCTTTCCCCCCTTTTACCTTTATTTTAAAACCATTAATTAATTGATAAATATTCAGAAAAATCTGGAGAAACTCTTTTGGGTAAATAGCTCCTTAAAGATTCAAAGTTTCAATCCTTTTTAAAACAGTCACCAAGTTTCCGAAAATTACATTTTGGTCACTAACCCAAAATGTCACCCTTCCAAACCTCATTTTGTAAAATTGATTTCACCTTTCTCTTATATATAATAAAAGAGGATTTTAAGACATTTTCCATATTTTTAATGCAACCCGAACTAGGCTTTCCTAAAATCACCCTTTTATATTCGAACCGCAACCCGACCGGTCCGGTCCAAACCCAAAACTTCTAAGCCCAAAATTGGGGTGTTACAGTCTTACGCGGATTTGAAGCGTAAGGATATTGAGTTTGCGGTGGGTGACCGTGTGTTCTTGAAGGTTTCACCTTGGAAGAAGGTGATGAGATTTGGCCGGAAGGGTAAGTTGAGCCCTAGGTATATTGGACCATATGAGGTGATTGAACGTGTGGGTCCTGTTGCTTATAAGCTGAGGCTAACACAAGAGTTGGAAAAGATACATGATGTGTTTCATATCTCTATGCTTCAGAGGTATAGATCGGATTCTTCGCATGTTATGCATGTGGAGGAATTTGAGTTGAATCCAGATTTGACCTATGATGAGGTGCCAGTTGAGATTCTGGATTCAGACAGTAAAGTACTTCGAGGTAAGACCACTGAGTTGGTTAAGGTGTTGTGGAGGCATCGTGGTGTTGAGGAAGCCACGTGTGTGAGGAAAGATGACATGAAGAAGCAATTTCCTTATTTTTTTCCTTCAGGTAAATTTCGAGGACGAAATTTCTTAAGAGGGGGAGAGTTGTAACACCCCAATTTTGGGCTTAGAAGTTTGGGGTTTGAGCCGGACCGGTCCGAGAAACGGGTCGAATATTAATGGGAGTTCTAGGGAAAGCCTAGTTCGGAATGCTTTAAAAATATAGGAAAATATCTAAAAATCCTCATTTAATATATAAAGGTGATTGGTGAAATCAATTTTACAAAATAAGGTTTGGAAATGCTACATTTCGGTGTAGTGACCAAATCACGATTTTTGCAAAGTTTGGTAGTGACTGTTTTGTAAAGGATTGAAACTTTGAATCTTTAAGGAGCTAATTTACCAAAAATGTTTTCATCAGATTTTTCCTTAATTTGGGTGATTTAATTAATGATTTAATTAAATAAAATAAAGGTGATAAACTACCTTTGACTTTCATAACTACTTTTCTCTAATTTTCTCTCATTTCATTTTCTCTCAAAATCCTATCAACCAAACACTTTTTCTCCAGCAAAATTCACTTTGTTTTCCACTTCATTTAAGGAGATTTCCATCACTCATTGATTCCTAATCAATCTTGCAACAAATCCATTTGATTTCCACATTGTATTTTCATGGAAACTTGCACAAATCAAGGAGAAATCATCTTTTAGAGGTAAGATTGTTCTTCTCCTCTAAATACTCAGTTCTTTACTGAAATTCCCAAGTTTTCATTCCTTTATTAAAGATTTATGAATGGTTTTAATGTTAGAAACAAGATTTTGGCTTAAAACTCAAGATTTTGGAAGAGATCTTGAAGATTTTCGTGGTAATTGATTGGGCTCTGTTTTGAGATGGTTTTCAAATGTATTTTTGGATGTTAAATGATGTTAGAAATGAGGTTTTATCAATCCAATCCCGAATAGGTTGTTTTTCCTAAGTTTTTGCTTGTGAAAATGGTGGTTTTTGGGGTGTTTTTGATGTTCTGTTATAGCTGGAGGTATAAGGACGGGTTTAGGGTTGTTTTTGATTTTAATTGATGTTTAGAAATGTTTAGAAGTGATGGATCTTGGCTGGGTTATGTTTTGGAAGAGTTTGGAGCTGATTTCGGTTGTGTTTGGTAGCCGAAATGTTGGGTTTAGGTTGAGCAGCGAGTTTTGTAGTGTTGGCTGAAGATTTCAATGCATGATGATGCATTAATCCTCTGCTTTTATGTGTCTAAAACAGGGGAGACATCTTCGGACACTTTTGGAGTTGATCCAGAAGTTTAATTGGCGTTTCGACAAGCAAGCGAAACGAAATTGGTGAGTGCGATTGGGTTAGAAGTCCATGAGGACAAAAATACAAGGTTTGGGGATTTAGGAGAGGTTTGAAACACCTTCCTAAATCCGGAAGTAAGTATGGTTTGATTTGGTCTCTCTAAAGTGGTGTTTGCCCTGTAATGCTTTTACATGCTCATGGTTTGAGATTGATAAATTCGTACTGTTTTTATGCATTATTTAGAGCATGAGATTATGCTTGTAGAGATGTCATGAGATGGCATGTTGCATTAAATAGATTTGAGCTTTTGGTTTGAAGCAAAGTATGATTTATGTTTTGAAATGTGGTGAAGAAACCTTTGGGTTATGTTGCATGAAAAACTTTGATAAAATGCCAATATAAATGAAGTTATGCTATGATTTATGTCTAGTGTAGAAATGTATCCACATATCCGAGTATTAATGAGATGTTAAATGCCAATATAAAAGAAGAAATGGTTTTTGTTACACATTTACCTTTGATAAAATGATTTATGCTATGAGTTACGCATATGAGATTTGTTTAGAAATACTTTGACAATACAATCAGGTGTATGGCCTTGCCATGAGTTTTGCATTGGTTTTAATGCATGAGATAGAATAAAGGTACATGTGGTTTCAATGAGTATTGCTTTGAAAGTTTTCCAAGCATGAGTAAGAGATGAGCATGTGGTTTAAAAGTTTTGATGAAAGTGTTTTCAAATGTGCATTATTGTGTTGGTTTTCTTAGAGCATGCCTCACTAAGCATTTGTGCTTACGCTCTCTTTTACCAATAATGCAGATAATTGAGGTGTTTTCGGGCATCAAGGAAGCTAAGTCTATCCAAGGAAATCCAAGCTCATGTATGGTGAAGTTTTCGTACACTTTAGTTTTGATAAATTGGCAATGGGAAACCAAGTTTTGTATTTGGGAGATGTGTTAAACTCCCTAAGGTTGTGGCATGCTTGCTTTAGCTGGATTGAATTGTAAGTGGCCTTAATTGCTTGTCTTGAGGTTGGATTGCCTATTTGAGTTTTTTTTTTTTACAATTAGGAAGCATGCCTCTAGACTAATGAGATTTCTTGCTTGATGCTATGATTGTGTTTGTGTGTCTCAAATATGTACATTGTATGTATGTCGGCTTGTTGATATGATTAGAGAGTCCTTGGGATGTGTTTGAATGGGTTTTTGGGTGAAAAACCAGTCCTTGCTGCAGTTTCGGGGCAAACCGTATCGAAACACCCTATAGTGTTTCGAAACGGGGGCCTATAATGGCCTTCGTGTTTCGAAACGATTGGAGGCTGTTTCGAAACGTTTTGGCTACTGGAGTGCCGTGTTTCGGAACAAGTTTCGAAACGGGAGGGTGTCTTGCTCTAGCGTTTCGATACGACATGTAGGTGTTTCGAAACGGGTGACCGTTGGTCACAGATTTGAATTGTTCTGAAGTTTGCATGTTTTACATTTTAGTTCTAAATGTTGAGATTGCAATTGTTTGATCTTGAGATGTCCAATTAAGATGAATTTTGGCAGAGAAGCACGTAACATGACTAATTTCATATTGGTAACCTTATAATAAATAAAGACCTTCTATTTTATAGAAATTACAATTTGGTCCCAAATTTGTATATTGTACAATTGAGTCCCTATATGTTACCCAATCGCTGTGCCTTTCTCTATCGTATCTCGTGAGTACTCACTTAGGGTTAACAAGCATCTAGAAAAGATTAAAAAGAAAAAAAAGTGTCGTGAATCAAGGTTGACTTCCGGGTTGACTTTGGTTTTCCCCGTGTAACCTTCGTAGTTCTGGTCAACCGTCTAGGCCGGGCTAAGGGGGTTACATACGTGATTAAATGTGAATTATATTGGCATGCGATGCTGTAAAAATGGTTTATAAATGAAATAAGATATAATTAGCCGGCTGTAGGATTGAGTGCACTATAAACAAGTCGCCTTTGGTATTGAGGGGTTTATACGGTGTACCGAATACTCCACCACCGGTGTCACAACGGTGGAGGGTAGCTCCTGTGTGTGAACCTTGAGATGCCGGTGAGAATATATGAAGTGTTGGGAAAAAACTTGTGAATCCGCGTATCCAATGTTGTTTTGGAGAAATGAGGATGTTGATGATCACTCGTAAGCCAATATAATTGATGATGCATTATGAAATGGGTTATGATGCATAATGTGTAAATGTGTGTTTTACTCTTTAAGCTTTGCATATGGAGGTTATGCATGGGAAGGCTTAAATGGAGTGTTAGTGTAAAGTGTCCACAAGTTCTATATTTCATGCACATTCCATCTCATATTATCTTGGGTTTTCTATAGACATAGCTTGAGTGTTCTTTGCCATCGCCATGTTCAAAAATTCTCTTGGGTTTGGGGTTATGTTTTAATTAGATGTGAAACGATTGTATTAGGTGTTTGAGTTGTTTTCAATAAAATATTCCAAGTTTTCTTAATTCATGATCTTCACTTATTCAATTAGTTCCAAAAGTCCAGTTGAAGAAATCTATTTTTCGGGCATGAGAGTGTCAGACTCATGAAAGAATTAAGTACGGTCTCATCATGTCGAGGTGTTGACTAATTCGGCTTAGACATAAGTTGGAGTTTTAGCGGCTAAAAGGTGCAACCAAACGTCGACTACCTGTGTTAGGTTTATGCTGAGCTTGCTAGGTATTTCTTACATAACTAGGTGACAGAATCCTTGCCTAGACATAGGAAGGATCACTTAAGAATTGCTCTGCCGAACTTGGAGTATCTGCCAGACTTGCCGCCAGGACTTCTCTCCATTCCACCTGTCGAGACAGTGAAAGTTGCAAGAGCAGAGACCCGCTGCGGTAGCAAAAGGGTCGCAGCCTCAATCCGCCAGTACCCGCCAAGGCAGCATATCGTGGTAGCGCAAAACAACTAAGCATATACAACGCAGTTTCACACTAAGTGGCAGCATAACCCTACCCGCTCTATCAACCTGATCACTTCCTTTATTACATGTGTTTTAATTTACTTTTCTTCTCAACAATCGCTTTATTTATGCAATTTACTTTTCCTTGTGCATGAACGACAATTAGAAACAACCTGTCCAATCCTCGTGGGATTCAACATCTTTTATACTATCACTTAGCAAGAGTGTGCACTTGCACCATTACAAAAAGGGAACACCTACACGCCCTACAAGTTTTTGGCGCCGTTGCTGGGGATTGGCAACAGCGAATTTCATTTTTAATTTCAGCACCTTTTTATTTTATCTTTATTTTTAATCGAAAAAAAAGAATTTTACCGTGTCCTTTACTAGTGTATGACCAGAGCAAACCCAAAAGGTGAACTCCTCTTTTACGACTATATCGAGCGTAAGGAAAGAGAACTTAAGAAGAAGATCAGGGTAATCCTAGCGAAAAACAAAGAAGAAAAAGGAGAAGAAAAGGAAAACATGGACCCACCCACCAATGCCGCAAATGGCAGGGACGAGCAACAAGACTTGCCGCCCAGAGGTCTGCAAGATCCACCGAGGCAGGACCCTCCTTTACCACCCAGGCAGCCCCAGCCAGTTCGAACCACTAGAGATTTTCTCGAACATGACTTCAGAGGGATCGATCTAACAGTGACATAACTTGATATTGAGGCGGACCACTTCAAGTTAAGCCGGTCATGTTTAACATGCTCAATACATTAGGGTACTTTGGAGAGACTGCAACTAAAGATGCTTGGCAGCATTTGAGAGGATTCCTAGACATTTACAGAGCATTTAAAATACACAGGGTCCATCAAGATGTATTGGGGCTGAGGTTATTTCCCTATTCACTGAGGGATAAAGCTAAACAGTGGTTGAATAACTAGCCAGCGGGGCCGTTTAACACATGGACAGAGCTATGTAAAGACTTTCTAGATCGATTCGGCCTGTCGAATGTAACTGACATGTTACGCAATGAAATAACAGCCTTCAGACAAGGGGATGACGAGCCGATGTATGAAGCATGAGAGCGGTACAAACAGATGTTGAATAACTGCCCGCTACATGGTCTTCTGGCTTGGACGAAGGTATCGATATTCTACAACGGGGTGAACTACCCAACACGAATGATGATAGAAGCAAAGTATGATTTATGTTTTTAAATGTGGTGAAGAAACCTTTGGGTTATGTTGCATGAAAAACTTTGATAAAATGCCAATATAAATGAAGTTTTGCTATGATTTATGTCTAGTGTAGAAATGTGTCCGAATATTCGAGTATTAATGAGATGTTAAATGCCAATATAAAAGAAGAAATGGTTTTTGTTACACATTTACCTTTGATAAAATGATTTATGCTATGAGTTATGCATATGAGATTTGTTTAGAAATACTTTGACAATACAATCAGGTGTATGGCCTTGCCATGAGTTTTGCATTGGTTTTAATGCATGAGATAGAATAAAGGTACATGTGGTTTCAATGAGTATTGCTTTGAAAGTTTTCCAAGCATGAGAAAGAGATGAGCATGTGGTTTCAAAGTTTTGATGAAAGTGTTTTCAAATGTGCATTGTTGTGTTGGTTTTCTTAGAGCATGCCTCACTAAGCATTTGTGCTTACGCTCTCTTTTACCAATAATGCAGATAATTGAGGTGTTTTCGGGCATCAAGGAAGCTAAGTCCATCCAAGGAAATCCAAGCTCATGTATGGTGAAGTTTTCATACACTTTAGTTTTGATAAATTGGCAATGGGAAACCAAGTTTTTTATTTGGGAGATGTGTTAAACTCCTTAAGGTTGTGGCATGTTTGCTTTGGCTGGATTGAATTGTAAATGGCCTTAATTGCTTGTCTCGAGGTTGGATTGCCTATTTGAGTTTTTTTTTTAAATTAGGAAGCATGCCTCTAGACTAATGAGATTTCTTGCTTGATGCTATGATTTTGTTTGTGTGTCTCAAATATGTACATTGTATGTATGTCGGCTTGTTGATATGATTAGAGAGTCCTTGGGATGTGTTTGAATGGGTTTTTGGGTGAAAAAACAGTCTTTGCTGCAGTTTCTGGGCAAACCGTATTGAAACACCATCTAGTGTTTCGAAACGGGGGCCTATAATGGCCTTCGTGTTTCGAAACGATTGGAGGCTGTTTCGAAACGTTTTGGCTACTGGAGTATCCGACAGCCCGCCGAGGCAGCATGAGAAGGCCAGCCACTCTGAATGAGGTAGAAGCCTCAGACTCTGTTAATGTCTGCCTTGACACGCTGACAGAGCTGGTCATGAGCATCGTGAAACCCGCTGGGAAGGTCCATAAGGTAAAGGTTGTGGAACCGTTCTGTGGCGAATGTGGGGGCAACAATGATTCCTCTGACTGCACTGAATCTGCAAACTATATGGGAGGATATGAAAGTAGCAGCAGACCTTCCTAAAACTCCTACAACCCTAGATGGAAGAATCATCATAATATAGGAGGATATGAAAGGAGCAGCAGACCTGCAAACCCACAACAGCTACACGGAGGCTACCAACAGAACCAGTCTAGACAGCAGACTCAACAACAACAAAACAATAATTCACTAGAAGCAACCCTTCATATCTTTATGTCTAGAACTAGTGACTTTATTGTTCGTACCAATAAATTTATTGATAAAATTGAGTCTTTTATGGATGAGACGGAGATGAGGATGAACAACTAGGAGGTTGCTGTAAAGAACCTAGATACCTAATTTGGGCAGTTCACTGAGATCTACAGCAGCCGAACAATGGGAGCAGCATCCAGCAGCTAAGAGGCAGCAGCCAAACCCGATTACGAACAATCCAAGGCCATATCTACAAGAAGTGGGAAGTAGTTTGATGAACCCAGGATGGAAAAGCAGCCAGAAACTCAGCCAGACAAAGAAGAAAAGCCTGTCGTAGTAGCACCAATACCAGCCGCCCCAGCAGCTGAATAGGATAGTGGTCCTAAAGCAGATTATCCTCCCCAGACTAAGCCCCCAAGCAAGGAGCATATAGAGGACATCCGCCTGCCAGTACCTTTTCCCCAGAGGCTGAAGAAACAAAAGCAAGAGAACCAGTTTAGGAAGCTTCTGGACATTCTAAAATAGGTGCACATAAAAAAAACCTCTAATAAAAGCCATTCAAAGTATGCTCAACTATGCCAAACATATAAGAGACATGGTTTCTAAAAAGAAGAGGATTGAGGAATCCGAGACAGTTGCTGTCACAGAAGAGTGAATGGCAATGCTGCACAACAAGCTGCCGCCCAAGCAGACAGACTCAAGTAGCTTTGTTATCCCATGCAGGATAGGCAGCAAACATGAAACCAGATCCCTGTGCGACTTGGGAGCCAACATCGACCTTATGCCTAAGGCAGTCTTCGATAAACTAGGTATTGGGCCTGCCAAACCTACATACGTCATGCTAAAACATCATGGTACAAGTTGGCAACCTGATTCTTCCAGTTGATTTCCTCATCTTAGATTGCGAGGACGGTGAAAAAGCCCCTATCATTCTTGGGCGACCATTCTTGGTCACGGGCAGAACACTAATAGATGTGGAACTTGGGGAGATGACCATGAGGGTAGATGACTAGAGCATCAAGATGAATGTCTTACAACCCTCATAAAAAGGAAAGGAGGGATGCCAGATGCAAGAGCTGCCATCATCAGCATAGAAATAGGCCAGGGCAGCAGCTGTCATGACAGACCAAGGGCCAGACTGAAGGAACCAGCAGCACAGAACTTAAAGGAACAAGAGGACCCAACTGAGGAGGGAAGGACATACCTGGACGAAAAGCCAAACACAAAACCCTCAGGAATATGTTATGTTTGGGAGATGCATCTCCCAACAAAACCTAATTTTCATTTTATTTTTATTTTTATTATTATGCATTATGATTAGAGTTTAATTTTTTTAGGATTAGATTTGCTTTCAGTTTTTTATTTTTCAAATATAATTACTTTTATGTTTATCTTTATTTTTATTTTAGGTTTAAGAATAAAAGAGCCAGACGAAGAAGAAGGCCCAGCAAGGAGCCCGCCTACCATGCCGTCGAGACAGCCCAGGGGAGCCCAGCGCAACAACACGTAACGACTAGTTGGCCGCCAATGGCTCCAAAAATAACGGGAAGAAATCTCGTAACATGCGCAAGATAACCGGACCATAGGGCATTTAATGCCGCCACGGCACCTCTCGATAACCCCTATTTAAAACCCTCCCACTCCATTCGTTTACTTTCCTTCTATCTCCTTGCTATCACAGTCTTGCATCCACTGCTCTTACCTATTTTTGTCATTCTAGTTTCAGTTGCATACAACCGTTTCACATCGCATCCGCATCACAGCCCAAACCCACTTACAAAAGATTTTGCTCCAAGGCGAACAAAGAGAGATAAAGAGACCAATTATCTAAGCATGTAATATGGGAGGAGGAGGGTTTCAATTACACAAAGCAAACCGGAGACCTTGGATTAGAGCCTCCATGTTCGAAACCATCCACATCAAAGGATAAGAGATGTTCGCTCGGCAGCCAGAGATAGCCAACATTACCATGGTTAGGGAATTCTACTCCCACCACCCCTACCTAGAGCAGCCATTTGTCTATGTCCGCGAGAAGCCAATCAAGCTGAACGCTGTTGTCATCAACATATACTATGGCCTAGATATGTACGACAACCCTCACGAGGAATGAAGGCAGTCACTGACTGCTGCCAACTATGAGAAAATCAAGGCCAAACTCTGCAAGCCCAACACGCCATGATTGGAAGGAAAACATGTGGGATCTGCCCAGCGCCGCCACCTGCTGCCTGAGGCCGAGCTGTGGAACACCTTTGTAAAGAGGCGCCTGCTGCCCTCCTCCCACAACTCTACCATTGATTGACCGCGTCTCGCCCTCTTTCATAGCATTTTGATGAACCAACCAATAAACGTTGGGGAAATCATATGCACATAGATCCACAATTGCTTCAAAAAGATGAAGGGCAGGTTGTACTTCCCATCCCTCATCACAGGCCTTTAAGCCAATTTTGGTGTTCCGACCGAACCGAAAGATCAGATGATAACAGCCAAAGAGGGGTGGACCAAAAAAGTCCTCATATAGATGATGCAGGCCCCAGAGACAGAGCCTACATTGCCCAACCAACCATCTGCCGCCCAACCTAATACTCTAGTCGCCCCGGCAATACTGAAGCTGCCCCAGAAAATGAAGTCCTCACACTGTTGTACACACTTATAGACATCATAAAGCTCATAGAGCAGCTGCAGTTGACCTTCATGAAATTCGTGGGGGAAGTCCAAGAAGACTTTATAGCTTATCTCCTGCAGAAATTCCCTGATGACGGACCCATCCTGCCTTCACACCCTGTAGAGCTTGAAGCAGTAGCCCAAGCACGAGGAACACCACCCGCCGCCGCTGCCCGCCAAACCAACCGCCAGGTGCCCACTCCAATGCACTATCCAACATACTCAGCCACAACCCCATCCAACACAGTGGCAGACTCCCCTGAGAGGCACCAACAACACCATTCACCTGCTTGCACAGCATCGACAGTGGCAAACACCTCCTTATCAGAGGAGATTGCGCAGCAGATGCTGGAACCCAAAAAAGCAGTGGTATCAGCAGCGGCAGCTATTCCAATGGCGATTGTCCCTCCGGAAGCACCCACAGAGGAAAGTACTACGAAGAGGAAGCGACACATCATAGTCGTCGAGCCTGTGGACTTCGACACATAATCATAAGAGAGCGAAACACCTCTTGCCGCTCCCCCTGCCGAACATCAAGAAGAGCCACATCCTACACCGAAAAGAGTCCAGCCGCCGTGAAAAGAAAAAACCTCACGTGCTAAGGCCGTTGCCAAGACATCTGCCGGCCGCCGCTTCGTCATCCACACATCTTACTCCTCCTCAGCTGAAATGAATCCCGCCTCCTCTCAACCCTCGACCAACTTTTAGTTTTTCTTTCTCTTTTCATTTATTTTTCTTTTTCTGTTTTGTTTTGTGCATTGAGGGCAATGCCCATCTCGAGTTTGGGGGGATAGCTCTCGCGTCTTTTGTCTAGGCATACTTAGGAGCATATAGGTTGCATTGTACTTGCCTTAGTAATAATCAAAAAAGAATAATTTGTTATAACTTGTGCCTATGGTAGGATAGCCGATTAATTTATTTTCACACCAAATTAAAATTGAACTTAATATGGGAAAAGCATGAAAAAAGACTTAGAATTTTTTCTTTTTTTCCTAAAATTATCAAACACCTATGTTACTTGATGAATGTGTTAGAATATCTGATGAACACTACCTGCTTAACTTTTGAATTCTTTCCAAAGATCTAACAATGATTGCAGGTAGTCGTCGAGGCGGGCAAAAGAAACAAAAAAATATAGCACTACCAAGGCAGCAAAAGCAAAAACAAAAAAAATTGTTGTTTTACCCTAGAGGTGCCCGCAACAGGCTCTAGGAAGAATCATATGTGAGGACACCCCGCTGCTATCAAAGTCCATGCATATGAAATCTTTGAAGTGACGGACAAATTAGCAGGAGTGAATGAAAGTCTTCACGGTATGACTCTACTCTAAGGGTTCGGGGTTTTGTAGTTTGGTCCTATCTTAACTTCAGACCTAGAAGAGTAGTTGTGATAAGCTGAAGCCCTCACTGCCATGATTAAAATATTTTGCTTAACTGTGCTACCTCGGCAACAACCTTATATCGTAACAACATCTTCGTTTATTTAGTTATTCGGCATATTCAGCCTGTACACAGTCATGCACATACTGCACTGGCATTTGAAATTAATTCTGAGTTATTTTGGTACTTAATTCTCTTCACTAATTTCATATAGGTTCCACGGTCTTGAGGCATGAAATCAAGTTGAAAAACTAATTTTTCTTTCTGATTATTATTAGAGCAAGTATGTTAGGTTGCATTGCTTGAGGACAAGCAATAGTTCGAGTTTGGGGGTGTGTAAAGTGTCCACAAGTTCTATATTTCATGCACATTCCATCTCATATTATTTTTTTAAGCACATCTTAGGCATAATTAGGATCATGCATTGCATTTTACAGTTGTTTACCTTGTTTTTATAGATTATCTCTTATTTGGTGAAGAAAGATATTGATTTAGTGTATTCATGGTTTTAGGTATTAAAGGCTGACAGATGGAAAGAGGAACTGAGGATATGATGCTAAGGCAGCGAACCAAGGAGCTGTACTAATGCAGTTCTAGCCAAAGACATTAGCTGCCAAGTGCTGTCGCCACCAACCTTGCTGCCCACGGCAAAAAACTATGGAGTTAGTTAATCGGAGTGCGATTTGTAGAGCCAAAACCCCTAATTCTATCGATGCCGACCACTTAATTTTGGGACGCCTGTAGAAGCGGGCAGAGCCGCCAAAGTAAAATCTCAAGATTGCTTGCGGGCTAAGGCAAACATGATAAAGTCCACATTCAACTCAAAGAAGTCAGAGTTTAAAGTCACATTAAATGTGGAAAGCTACTTTTGAGTTCTTTTACTTTAAGGAGGACTAGACATAGCTATTTTTCTATAAATACTCATTGTACTCCTAGTTCAAATCATCTTGGGTTTTCTATAGACATAGCTTAAGTGTTCTTTGCCGCCGCCATGTTCTAAACTTCTCTTGGGTTTGGGGTTATGTTCTAAATTAGTTGTGAAATGGTTGTATTAGGTTTTTGAGTTGTTTCAATAAAATATTCCAAGTTTACTAAATTCATGATCTTCACTTCTTCAATTAGTTCCAAAAGTCTAGTTGAAGAAATCCATTTGTCGGGCACGAGAGTGTCAAACTCACGAAAGAATTAAGTACGATCTCATCATGTCAAGGTGTTGACTAATTTGGCTTAGACATAAGATTGAGTTTCAACGGATAAAAGGAGAAACCAAACGTCGACTGCCTGTGTTAGGTTTACACTGAGATTGCTAGGTATTACCTACATCACATAATGACAAAATCCTTGCCTAGACATAGGAAGGATCACTTAAGAATTTCTCTACCGAACTTGGACTATCTGTCAGACTTACCGCCAGGACTTCTCTCCATTCCACTTGCCGAAACAATGAGAGCTGCAAGTGCAGAGATCTGCTGCGGCAGCGAAAGGGTCACAGCCTCAATCCGACAGTACCCGCCGAGGCAGCATATCGTGGCAACACAAAACAACTTAGCCTATACAACGTAGTTTCACACTAAGTGGTAGCATAACCTTGCCCGCTATATCAACCTGATCACTTCCTTTATTTCTTGTGTTTTAATTTACTTTTCTTCTCAACAATCACTTTACTTGTGCAATTTACTTTTTCTTATGCAGGAACGACAATTCGAAACAAGCTGTAC
The DNA here is from genome assembly GCA_030270665.1 of Hibiscus trionum. Lineage (NCBI taxonomy): Eukaryota > Viridiplantae > Streptophyta > Magnoliopsida > Malvales > Malvaceae > Hibiscus > Hibiscus trionum. Next base: position 37,560,257 of record BSYR01000027.1, read on the forward strand.
AATCCTCGTGGGATTCGACATCTTTTATACTATAACTTGGCAGGAGTGTGCACTTGCACTCTTAAAAAAGGGAACACCTACACGCGCTACAATTAGCAATGTGATTTGCTGTTGATTCATACTATATGTAATGCTGATTTTTTATTAAGTAAAGTGCACGGTTTTGAAGGCATGATGGGTTTTAGTTGATGTTTTGAAGTAATTGAAATGTGATTTCAATGTGGCCTTGGAAAATGGTTTTAATGCATTGACATTGTTTTGTTTTTTAGCACTCCTCACTAAGCCTTGTGTGCGTACGCTCTCATTTGTCCATCAATGCAGATAATTGATATTTTGAAAGCAGCAAGTTTGGGCAATGGGGGGTTTGTTGTGTTTTGGGAAGATTTGTGCAAATACCTTTTTGAGCAAGTTTTATATGTGGTTTTTGACTTGTAAATGTGTAACACCCCAAATTTGGGCTTAGAAGTTTAGGGTCTGAACCAGATCGGTCTAGAAATCGGTTCGAATCTAAAAGGGAGTTTTAGGGAACACCTAGTTCAGGATGTTTTAAAAATATAGAAAATATCTAAAAATCCTCATTTAATATATAAAAGAGAATGGTGAAATCAATTTTACAAAATGAAGTTTGGAAATACTACATTTCGGTGTAGTGACCAAATCACAATTTTTGCAAAAGTAAAATAGTGACTGTTTTGTAAAGGATTGAAACTTTGAATCTTTAAGGAGCTAATTTTACCAAAATGTTTTCATCAGATTTTTCCTTAATTTGGGTAATTTTATTAATGTTTTAATTAAAGGAAGTTGAGGTTAATTAAATGAAATGGAGCTAATTCCTCTTTGATTCTTAATTAATTCCTCATCAAATCCACTTGATTTCTACATTAAATTTTCAAGAAAATTTGCCCAAATCAAGGAGAAATCATCATTTAGAGGTAAGCTTGTTCTTCTCCTCTAAATACTCAGTTCTTTACTGAAATTCCCAAGTTGTCAATCATTTATTAAAGTTTTATGAATGGTTTTAATGTTGGAAACAAGATTTTGGCTTAAAACTCAAGATTTTGGAAGAGATCTTAAGGATATTTGTGGATCTTGGTTAGGCTCTGTTTTGAGGTTGTTTTCTAATGTATTTTGGATGTTAATTGATGTTACAAATGAGGTTTTATCAATCAAATCCCGAATAGGTTTGTTTTCCTAAGTTTTGCTTGCTAGAATGGTGGTTTTTGGGGTGGTTTTGATGATCTGCTGTTGCTGGAGGTATAAGGTCATGTTTATGTTGCTTTTTGATGTTTAAATGATGTTTATAAAAGGTTAGAATTGATAGATTTTGGCTGGGCTTTGTTTTGGGAGAGTTTGGAGATGATTTCGGTTGTTTTTGGTAGCCGAAATGAGGTTCTTGGGTAGAGTAGCGTGTTGGGTTGTGTTGCTGGTGATTTTAATGCATGGTGATGCATTAATCCTCTGTTGTTATGTGTTAAAAATAGGGGAAAATGATCTGGAAGCGATAGAGGTGGCGTTGGAGGTTTCGGACGCTTGGGAGGCTTGTCGGCTAGCATAGTTTTGTGTATCGGTGAGTGAGTTCATGTTTTCCAGCTTTGGAATGGTTTTGAAAAGAGGTTTGTGAACTTAAATTTAGGCTTGAAACGCCGGTTTAAGTTCGGAAGTAAGTGAAGTTGAATTCTCTCTCAATTGTGCTATTATTGTTTTCAAAACTATCAAAATGGGTTTTGAGGTGATTGATTTGACAATGTGTTTTAATTTGTTGTTTGAGCATGGTTTTAAAGCATGTGAGTTGGTTGTCAACTTGGTTTGAGGAAAGATGCATGAAATTGATATTCCTTGTGAGCATGAGTTGTCAATTTGTGTCTCAAATGCTTTGTTCGGCTTTTTGGTCTTGAAGGTGTTGCATGCTTTAAAAACAGCGAATGTGTTGATGTTTAACATGATATATATTGGCATAGATGATGTAAAGATTACCAGATATATTGATCAATCAATAGGATGTATAGTGCACTATAAACTAAAAATCCGTACGTGCTCTTGGGTGTCGTCCCAAAGAGAGAGACCAATGATGGGAATTTCATTGGAGTAGGACTTGGTGAGAGACCAAGCTTTTTGGCAACAAGAGTTATTGCCATGAGACCAATGATGGGATTTTCGTTGGAGTAGGACTTGGTGAGAGACCAAGCTTTTTGGCAACAAGAGTTATTGCCATGTGAAATCGATGAGGGGCATTCCATCGTAGTAGGACTTGGTGAAATACCCAAGCTTAGTGGCGAGGGTAGATACCGCCATGAGAGCCGGTGGCGAGATCCCATCGGGGTAGGACTTGACCTCGAGTCAAGTTGTCCGCATATCCGTGTATAATAGAATATGAAATTGCCAATATATGAGAATGAAATGTGTCACATGTACCAATGCTTGAGTTGTTGTTTGTAATGAGAAATGCATATGAGATAATAATTTTAAGAAATGCTTTTGTGTATCGAGCATATGTGGTCTTGCCATGAGATTTGCATAGGTTGTATGCATGTGTTAGCTAGATGGTACATGTGGTTGTCAAAATGGAGATTTGCTTATGCAAATGAGGTTTTGAGTTTATAAAATGCTTTTGAGTAACAAGCATGTGTGGCGTTGCCATGAGTTTATAAAATGCTTTTGAGTAACACATGGTTTTCAAAAGGTATTTTGCTTTGAAATGATCATCAATCATGAGAAAAGTATAGTGTGGAGTGGAAGTGATTTCCAAGGAATTTGGTTTAAACTTTGCATGAGGTGGTTATGCATGGAAAGGTTTAAATGGTGGTATTTGCAAGGATGTTGTTTGGGGTGAGTTGTTTAGTGTTTTCAAGTTAAATGTTGGTTTTCTTGTTGTGCAATGCATGTTTTAAAGCAATGGTGTTTCAAAGGAGATTTTCAATCAACACTTTGGTTTATTGGGTTGTGATTACATTTTAAGAAGGTTTTATGATTCGTTGCATTGATGGTGTTTTGGTTTTGAGCATTCCTCACTAAGCATTATGTGCTTACACTTATTTTTGTCCATCAATGCAGATAGTTGAAGTTGGGACAGCAAGAAGCAATGGATTCAAGAAGAGCTCCACTTGAGAAGTATGTTTTGGTTTATAGCTATAGATAATAAAGGCAATGGGGGTAGTCTTTTACGTTGATGTGTAATGAGATTGTTTATCTTGACCAAGTTCGGTTATGGTTTTATACTTGTTGATGATTGTTTTGCAACTCTTGGATCTTCTTCTTCATATGTTGATATGCTATGTTCTTTGGTTAAGGTAATATCTTGTGTTGAATGTGATGAATGAGTAGGTGTGCTTAATGCTTGAAATGTATCTAGTCTTTGATGTAATTTGGTAGTTATAATGCTTATCGTGTTGATGATATGTTATGGAATGGTTTCAATTATGTTTGATGGTGTTTTAGAGTGAACAACCAGAATTTTCTGCTGTTTCTGGGCAGGGTGTATCGAAACACCCTTGGCTGTTTCAAAACGGGTGCTTGAAATGGCTTGGGCATTTCGGAACGACTAGGAGTGTTTCGAAACACTTTGGCTACTGGAAGTATCTGTTTCGGAACTAGGTTCGGAACATACTCGCGTACCGAAACGATCAACACCGTTTCGATACTGACGTCCGACGTGGGTGTTTAGAAACAGTTGTCAGTGTTTCGAAATGGGTGACCGTTGGACACAGTTTTGAATTGCTATGAAGTCTGCATGCTTTACATTTTAGTCCTGAATTTTGTAATCGCAATTGCTTGAGCTTGAGATGTCTTGTTAAGCTGAAATTTGACAGAGAGGCTTGTACTATGATTAATTGAGGTCCGGTAAAACTAAAATCTTGGAAGTCCTTTTATTTTCCAAAATTTACATTTTTGTCCCTAAAAGTGTATTTCTTGCAATTGAGTCCTTAACCGTCCTCCGATCGCTGTGTTTCCTTTTCCAAGGTTCTTGGGCTTTCACATAGGTTTAATGTGCATCTAGAGAAGAAAAAAAAGGGTCGTCAATCAAGGTTGACTTTCGGGTTAACTTTGGTTTTCCCCATGTGATCTTCGTAGTTCGGGTCTAGTGTCTAGGCCGGGCTAAGGGGGTTACATTTGTTGGTATCAAAGCTAGGTTGCGAATATTTAGGGTGATGGTAAGTTTGTAGTAAGTTGTTATGGTAAGTGTTGGATGTTTATTCTGATGTGTGGTTGAAAGTTGGTTGAAAAATATGTTTCTGAGTGAATTGTTGTTGCTTTTATCGTGCTTTGTGGTTACGATTCTTCATTAAGCTAATGTGAACATATGTTGGTGACATGATGGTGTTGTGAGTTGATTTTTTGAATAATAGAAATGTGATGGGTATGATATGTTGATGTTATGCTGTTGAGGGTGAATGTTATTTGATGAGAGCATGATTGAAGTTTGTTGATTGATAAGCTCGATGTTTGTGATATCAATTTTTTGTTGATTGTTATGTTATATAAAAGGGGAGAATTTGGGATACCCATTTCCTTATTATTATAGCTATTGTGTTATGTTGGACTTGGAGTCTTGAATCCTTGCTTGAAGCTGCCCTGATCGTTTTGTTTGTTTTGTTATCATTGCTTTGTTAATAATAGCACAATGGGATCGATGAGAGAATGGCAGTTGGGTACGATGGTTGCTGCTTTAGAGCAAGTTGTAAAGGGGTGGAATTCACTTTCTGGTGGGAGTGTGTCATTTCAGTCGTCTGTGCCTGGAGTTGAGGTGGTAAGGCAGAATGAAAGAGTTGGTTCTGTGACAAAGGATTCGTCATCTGTGGGACATGAGACTTTGTCAAAGTAGCGTTTGCATGATTTGGGAGCTGTGGAGTATCATGGTTCGACACCTGAGGCGTTCGAGGCTTGGTTAGCCAGTATAATTCCGTTTTTGGATCAGGAAGGGTGTGAGAACGCCTGTAAGTTGGGAAGTTTTGTCTCGTTAATGTTGGAGGATGCTTGTGCTTGGTGGACATCTGTGTCGGTGGCAACGAATATCCACGATATAGATTAGGAGTTCTTTGTGTCTGCCTTTAATAGAAGATACCTTGGAGAGAACTTCTCAGGGGTTAAGCAACGCGGGTGTGTGGCTTCAGATTATGATGGTGGGAAAAGTATAAGTAAAAGAGCTGTAAGTACCGACTTTTTGAGTGGTCAGCGTAAGAGGTTACGCGACGGAAGGGTTTTCCTGAATCAAGGTTTTGGTGGTGGTGCTGATGTGGGTCAAGTACAATATGACCAAGGAGTGGTAGCTCGGTTGCCGATGTGTTACCGTTGTAGAAGGCGTCACGTTGGAGTTTGTTGGGGTGTGGGAGTTTGTTGGAGTTGTGGTTCTATGGAGCATGTGAAGCGGAATTATCCTCAAGTGGTGAGATCAGCTTCAGTGGGTGCAAAAGGGTCTTAGAAGGGTCGTGAGCGCGGCCGAGACAGAGTTCGGAGGTGGCAAGAAAGGCAGAAAGGTGTGAGGTGTTTGGAGGATGGATCTTGTTGGAATTGTGGGTCTGTTGGACATTTGAGACGGAATTGTCTGGAGTTAGCTCGGGGTAGTCGGGGTTCTTTACCGCAGGGAGACGGTGATGACATTAAAGTGTTGGTTGATGCTGCGGCGGTGCGGCCTGAGAGTAATGGTTCTGCGAGGAAGAGAGTTTGTCTTTTGGAGCTCCGGGGCAATGAGGTGATTACAAGTAACTGTGCTAAGTAATCTTTGCCCTAGTTATCTTTGTTTGGTTTCGGTTTGGATTCCCTTGTGTAGTGGGTAAGGTCTTAAAGCTAGCAAGTTTGGGTAGTAGCCGGTGTTGTTTTTGAAAACAACTTTAGTGTGAAGAGGGTATTAGTGGAGTACTTTTTAGTTCGCAAATTGTTAGAATGGTAGAGCATGAAAAGTTAGAAGTGAGTTAAGAGGTTGTTCTTAGGCGGATCCTGAAGATGTTGTTGGTAAGTGTGATCCGACATACATGCACAGTTAAAACCATTTGTTATATATTATATATATATGTTGGTACATGCATAAATGCGACATGACATTAGAGGTTTTGCATACATGTACACATGCATTGATAGGGCATATTGGTGACCATGCATACGGACGTTCACACTTGCTAATAGCTAGTTGGGTCCGTTAGTGTTGTGGTAGAATTAGGTTGGATGGTGGGTTTTAAAGTGTTGTTTTGGTGCTAGGTGAATTGTAACCCCCTTAGCCCGGCCTAGCCGGTTGACCCGAACTACGAAGATTACACGGGGAAAACCAAAGTCAACCCAAAAGTCAACCTTGATTAACGACCCTTTTTTTTCTTTTTAAACTTGTCTAGATGCATATTAATCCTAAGCGTACCGTCAAGGAAAGCATACTTGAAAAGCACAGTTATCGGAAAACGTTAAGGGACTCAATTGCACAAATTACAACTATTAGGGACCAAAATGTAAATTCTTGAAATTAAGAGGACTTAACTGATTTTTAAGTTACCATTATGAAATTAGTCATATTACATGCTTCCATGCCAAATTTCACCTTAAACGGACATCTCAAACTCAAACAATTACATATACAAAATTCAGGACTAAATCGTAAAGCTTACAAACCTTAAACCATTGAAATCAGTGCCCAACGGTCAACTGTTTCAGAACGGGGGTTGACCGTTCCGAAACGCGGGTTCGTTTCGAGACCTCTTTCGAAACAGGGCTTGACAGTAGCCAATCCGTTTCGGAACGCTCTGTTCCCGTTTCGATACATGAAGGCCATTACAGGCCCCTGTTTCGAAACGGTAGTGCCCGTTCCGATACGGACTGCCCAGAAAGTGCAGATTTTGCTGGTTTAACATACAATTAACCACTCAAACACATCCTAATGACCTCCTAATCATGCCAACAAGTCATCATACATATTAGGTACATGTTTGCATCAACGAATCACATTCATGGCATCAATTAGGAAAACCACAAATCTATAGGCATGCATCATAATATTGAAAACCATCCAAGCATCAAATCATCAAAGCAAACACCAAAATGGCCATTTACAATCCCAAAACATCAAAGGCATCATGCCACACTTAGGGAGTCCAAAACCTCTCCCAAAAACACAACCTAGGTTCTCATTGCCAAATACCAAAAGCTAATAATGTTGTAAAAATAGTCACCATACATGAGCTTAGTCTTCCCTCGGATTCTTAGCCTCCTTGTTGTCCTTTAAAGCACTTTAATTCTCTGCATTATTGGTTCAAGAAAGAGAGCGTAAGAACATTTGCTTAGTGAGGCATGCTCTAAAGGAACAACACAATAATGCATTTTATAAAACACCTTTCAAAGGCCTTTAATTTCATAAACATCACTTCTCATGCAACAATGCATAAACAACAAGCATCTCATGCTTCATTAACATCAACATGTAATATTGGCTTCCAAGTGATAATACATAACCATTTTCAACATAAAACACAATCGGATACGCAGATTACAAGAGTTGTCCCATACGCTTCATACACACTACCGAACACACAAGGTGGAGTTTACCGGTACAATCACAACCCCTCAACACCCGTGATGGAGTTTAACGGTACAATTACAACCCCTCCACATCACTCATCGGTAGTTGTATAGCATCACTAACGAGAACACGGGACACACAACACATAATCCTCACATGGCATTTTATCCACCATCATGATCTTAGACATCTCGTTAGTGTACTTGGATGGAGTTTACGGTACCATTACAACCCCTCAACATCCAAGGTGACTTTATTCACGGTGCACCCAATCCTATAGCCGGCTAACTATATCCGATTCAAGTGCTTTAAAACCAATACATCACTTGCCAATATACATCAATTATAATCAACAATCCACTGTTTTAAAGCATTAATCAAAGCCATTAAATCATAATGCATTACTATGCATCAAAACCACATTTATCAATGTCAAACCAAGGATCTCTTACCTTGAGCATCCTTCAACACATGGCTTTCAAAACCAACATTAATCATGCTAAAACATGCTTTCAAAACAGAATTTAAACATGCAAAACAAACACATTGCATCCAACCATCTCATGGTTCATCAAAGAGAGAGTTTCTCCGAAAATTTACTCTTGAGCTTAGTTAAGTTGCTTAGACTTAAACTAAGCTCCCAAAACCTTCAAACATTGGTTTCAAAGCTGAAAACCAAACTTCACTCACCAATTCAATTTCGCAAGCTTGCCGAAACGTCGTTCAAGCCTCTAGATCAACACCACAAGGATCCGAAGATGCCTCCCCTGTTTTCAACACATCAAAGCATAGGATTAATGCATCATCATGCATTAAAATCTTCAGTCATTACACCTAAACTCGCTGCTCACATCAAATCTAACATTTCGGCTACCAAACACAACCGAAATCACTTCCAAACTCATCCACAACATTACCCAGCCAAGATCCATCACTTCTAAACATTCTTAAACATCAATTAACATCCAAAAAGGATCTAAACTCGTCCTTATACCTCCAGCAACAACAGAACACCAAGATCACCCCAAAAACCACCATTTTCACAAGTAAAAACTTAGGAAAATCAACCTATTCGGGATTGCATTCATTAAACCTCAATTACACATCATTAAACATCCAAAATACATTAAAAAGACATCTCAAAACAGAGCCCAAACATTCATTACGAATTTCTTCAAGATTTAATCCAAATCTTGAGTTTTAAGCCAAAATCAAGATCACAACATTAAAACCTTTTATAAAACTTAATTTAAGGATTGAGAACTTAGGAATTTCAGTAAAGAACTGAGTATTTAGAGGAGAAGGACATCCTTACCTCTAAATGTAGATTTCTCCTTGATTAGAGCCAAAATCCTTGAAAATTCAATGAGCAAATGAAGAGGATTTGATGTAGAAAAGCTTGGGAATCAAATGATGATTGAAACCTCATCATTTAGAGTGAAAATCAAAAGAAAAGTTGTTGTGGAAATGTGTTTGGCTGAGGGAATTTTGAGAGAAAATAAAATGAGAAAATTTTAGCAAAAGTTGGTTATGAAAACTAAAATATGGTTTTCCCTCTTTTCTTTTAATTAGTTAAACATTAAATGAGTCATTAAAATTAAGAAAAATCTGGAGAAATCCTTCCTTGGGTAAATTAGCTCCTTAAAGATTCAATGTTTCAATCCTGACAGAACAGTCACCACTGAACTTTTCAAAAATTACATTTTAGTCACTACTTCGAAATGTCACACTTCCAAACCTTATTTTGTAAAATTGATTTCATCACTCTCTTATATATATTAAAAGAGGATTTTTAGATATTTTTCCATATTTTTAATGCATCCCGAACTAGGCTTTCCCTAAAATCACCTTTTATATTCGAACCAAAAATCAGACCGGTCCGGTTCAGACCCTAAACTTCCAAGACCAAAATTGTGGTGTTACAACTCTCCACCCTTAAGAAATTTCGTCCTCGAAATTTACCTGGAGGAAAAAGGCATGGAAACTGTTTCAACATGTCATCCTCTCTTTCCCACGTGGCTTCCTCAGCACCACGATGCTTCCACAACACCTTTACCAACTCAATGGTCTTGCCTCGAAGAACTTTACTGTCTGAATCCAGAATTTCCACCGGCTCCTCATCATAGGTCAAGTCTAGATTCAACTCCACTTCCTCCACAGGCATAACATGCGAAGGATCCGATCTATACCTCCGGAGCATAGAGACATGAAACACATCATGAATCTTTTCCAACTCTTGCGGAAATCTCAACTTGTACGCAACAGGACACACACGCTCAATCACCTTTTTCCAAGGCGAAACTTTCAAAAACACACGGTCACCTACCGCATACTCAATCTCCTTACGCTTCAAATCCGCGTAAGACTTCTGTCGATCAGAAGCAGCCTTCAACCGCTCACAAATGAGTTTCACCTTCTCGGTGGTTCCTTTCAACAAAGCTGGAATTGAAACCAACTTCTGACCTGTTTCAGCCCAACAAAGAGGAGTCCTACACTTCCTCCCGTACAAGGCTTCGTAAGGTGCCATTTGAATACTTGCCTGGTAGCTATTGTTATAAGCAAACTCCACCAACGGCAAATGCTTCTCCCAAGAGCCTTGAAACTGAATCACACAGCACCTCAACATATCCTCCAGCACTTGGACAACACGCTCAGGCTGTCCATCCGACTGTGGATGATAAGAAGTACTGAAATTAAACCGTGTACCCAAAGCCTGATGTAAACACTGCTAGAAACGCGATGTAAACCTCGGATCTCTATCCGACACAATCGACTTTGGCACACCATGCAGCCGCACAATCTCAGCAATGTACAGCTCTGCAAGCTTGTCTAAAGTGTACGTAGTATGCACAGGCAAGAAATGCGCACACTTCGTCAGGCGGTCCACAATCACCCACACTGAATTCTTCTTCGATGGCGACAAAGGCAAACCATACACAAAGTCCATGGTAATCCTTTCCCACTTCCACTCAGGAATCCTCAACGGTTGCAACAACCCAGAAGGAAACTGATGCTCAGCCTTAACTCGCTGACAAACCATGCACTTGCTCACATACTCAGCAACATCTTTCTTTAAACCCACCCAATAGTACTCATCACGAAGATCACGGTACATCTTAGTACTACCAGGGTGCATAGCAAAAGGACTACTATGAGCTTTAGTCAGAATAGCACGCCTCAACTCAGCATCATTGGGCACTACTATCCGACTCCCAAAACATAAAACTCCATCATCATTAAAGCAGAAATCTGACGGTCTATCCTCAGCAATATCCTGAACTTGTGACACCAAGGAATCATCCAACAGTTGCTTATCATTAATCAACTGAACCAAGGATGGTTTCACTTGCAACTCAGCCACAAGTCCTCCATCACGCGAAATACTCAAACTGGCAAACATAGCCCTCAACTCCACTGCTACCTTCCTACTCAAGGCATCCGCTACAACATTAGCTTTTCCCGGATGGTACTCGATCGTCAGATCATAATCTTTAAGCAACTTCACCCAACGTCATTGCCTAAGATTCAACTCTTTCTGAGACATCAGATACTTCAAACTCTTCTGATCCGTGTACACAGTACACTTCTCACCATACAGGTAATGTCTCCAAATTTTCAAGGCAAAAACCACCGCAGCCAACTCAATGTCATGCGTAGGACAATTGCGCTCATGCACCTTCAACTAGCGCGATGCATAAGCCACCACCTTACCCTCTTGCATCAACACACATCCCAAACCAACGTAGGATGCGTCACTATACACCACAAACTCTTTCCTTGATTCAGGCTGAACCAAGATAGGAGCTTGCGTCAAAGCTGCCTTAAGCTTCTCAAAAGTCTGTTGTCTTGCTTCCGTCCACTCATACTTAACATCCTTCTACAACAACTTCGTCAAAGGTGCAGCAATCTTAGAAAATCCATCCACGAATCTCCGATAGTATCCTGCCAAACCAAGGAAACTACGTACTTCATGAACAGACTTAGGAGGCTTCCAATTTATCACTGCCTCAATCTTTTGAGGATCAACACGAATCCCCTCTGCAGAAACTACATGACCAACTAACACAACTTCCCTGAGCCATAACTCACACTTGCTTAACTTAGCATAAAGCTGATTTTCCAACAAAGCCTGCAACACAATCCTCAAATGCCCCTCATGCTCCTCAGTACGAGAGTACACGAGGATATCATCAATGAACACCACAACAAACTTGTCCAAATACTCATGGAACACTCTATTGATCATGTCCATGAAAGCTGCAAGAGCATTCGTCAAACCAAACGGCATCACAAGGAACTCATAATACCCATACCTCGTTCTGAAAGTTGTTTTTGGCACATCCACATCCTTCACCTTCAACTAGTAATACCATGACCTTAAGTCAATTTTAGATAACACAGCCGCTCCCCAAAATTGATCAAAAAGATCATCAATCCTCGGCAACGGATACCGATTCTTGATAGTCAACTTGTTCAGCTGACGGTAATCGATGCACATTCTCATAGTACCATCATTTTTCTTCACAAACAAGACTGGTGCACCCCAAGGTGACACACTCGGCCAAATGAAACCACGATCAAGCAACTCCTGAAGTTGCGTCATCAGCTCTTTCAACTCCTTAGGTGCCATTCGATAAGGAGTAATGGAAACTGGAGTTGTATTCTCATACAACTCAATTCCAAACTCCACCTCTCGATTAGGAGGCAATCCAGGCAACTCCTCCGGAAACACACCAGGAAACTCTCGCACAGTCCTGATATCTTGCACTCGCAACTCCTTAGAGCTAGGATTCATCACAAAGGCTAGGTAGGCTTCACAACCTTGCCTCAACATCCGACTCGCCTCCAATGTAGACACCACATTGGCAAGAAACTTCACATTCTCACCAACCACCACTACCTCATAATCATCCGCAAGCTTCAACGAAACTCGCTTGTTCTCAAAGTCCACCACAGCTCGATGCTCAACAAGCCAATCCATACCCAGGATTACATCAAAACCATAGAAAGGCAATTCCATAAGATCAACGTGAAAAACATGATCTTGAACAACCAAGGGACATCTTCTATATAACTTTCGTGTCACAACGGTCTCACCAAAGGAACTAGTTACACGCATACCAACATCCAAAGACTCAACAGGCAAACCAAGCAATTGAGCATGTTCACGCAATATGTATGAGTGTGTAGATCCAGAATCAATCAAGGAAAGTAATGACAAGGATTGCAAAGTGAAGGTACCTGCGATCACATCCGTGTCATTTCTCCCCTCTCGCTGCGCATACACTTGAGCCTGGCCTCCACCCTCAGGTTGGACAACCACCACATGCGCTACATTCCTTCCACCATCCTCTCTGCGCTGGAAGTTACCACGACCGCGCCCACGACCCCTTTGTGGTGCAACAACTCCAGGAGCATGTCCCTGACCACCACCGGCCAACAAAGGACACTCCCTCCTCATGTGGTCTGCCGAACCACAATTCCAGCACGAATTACCAGCTACAAAAACAGGAGCCTGAACCTCCCTCGCTGCTTGAGGACAATCACGCCTCAGATGGCCACGCGATCCACACGCCCAGCATGTGTTCTGATCAGCACTCGCCCTGTCTCCCTGAACAGGCGCACCATGCCCTCCACCACCACGCCTAGCCGAAGACTGATATCTCATATCTCGTCATCTCTTGTTCCGTCCACCACCGGAACTATACTCAGCAGCTCGCTTGCCCGAGCCAGAACCAGCACTCCTGGAAGACAAACCCAGGTTCTGCTCAATATCCTTCGCCCTACTAACCAGCACATCAAAATCAGTGTACTCAGCTGCAAGCATATAGGTCTTTACATCCGACACCAAACCATATCGGAAACGTTCACACCTCTCCCGCTCAACAGGGATAATCTCAGATGCGTACTGACTGAGAAGGACAAACTGGATCTCGTACTCAGCCACAGTCATGCTCCCTTGCGTAAGAGACATGAACTCTCTTTTCTTCTCATCCAGGTATCGCACACCTAGATACCTCCGTTTGAACGCATTCAGAAAGAACGTCCAAGTCACATCAACTTCCTCCATTCCGGAGATAGCGGTCGTCCACCAGGTATATGCATCATCATGTAACAGCGATACCACACATCCTAACTTCTGCACATCATTGCAGTTCATTTGTCCCAGTATCCTCTTGGTACTTTCCAACCAATATTCGGAACCCTCAGCAGACAAACCTCTGAACTCAGTCCCTCCCAGACTGCGCAGACGTTCCAAAGGTAGTCTAACATTAGCATCTACCTGATGCCCAGCTCCATAAGCTCCAGCTACTGCCGCCTGAAAGGCTCCAGTGATAGCTTGTATCAACACTGTCATGTCAGGAGCAGCTTGCCCTTGCCCAGCTTCAGGTCCAGCGACCCCAGCACCATCACCAACACCTGCTCCATCACCCCCAGCACCACCACCACCAGGTGGTCCACCACCAGGAGGATGAGGTAAATCCACCACATTATCAGTATTCTCCTCATTCTCGTTCTGAGCCATAGCTCGCATATTAATCCCCGTCTCTCTACGAGGTCCCATTCACTAAACAATGCACTAACACAAATGCAATAAACATAATCAGGCTCAGATACGACCAAATGTAACCCCCTTAGCACTCAAGCTCAATTTTTCAAAAACAATTCATGTCATTAGTTTTGATATGGCAATGGGTCCCTCTAACATGCTTCAACACAGCATAGCATCACAATTGCAACATACTTTACAATTCACACATCAAACTTTCACTTAAAAAGCACACAAAGCAATCATACACATATCACCCACATAACCTTTCCCAATTACTCGAGAACTCAGCTCTGATACCACCAAATGTAACCCCCTTAGCCCAGCCTAGACGGTTGACCCGAACTACGAAGATTACACGGGGAAAACCAAAGTCAACCTGAAAGTCAACCTTGATTAACGACCCTTTTTTTCTTTTTAAACTTGTCTAGATGCATATTAATCCTAAGCGTACCCTCAAGGAAAGCATACTTGAAAAGCACAGTGATCGGAAAACGTTAAGGGACTCAATTGCACAAATTACAACTATTAGGGACCAAAATGTAAATTCTGGAAATTAAGAGGACTTAACTGATTTTTAAGTTACCATTATGAAATTAGTCATATTACATGCTTCTATGCCAAATTTCACCTTAAACAGACATCTCAAACTCAAGCAATTGCATATACAAAATTCAGGACTAAAACGTAAAGCTTGCAAACCTTAAACCATTCAAATCAGTGCCCAATGGTCAACTGTTTCGGAACGGGGGTTGACCGTTCCGAAACATGGGTTCGTTTCGAGACCTCTTTCGAAACAGGGCTTGACAGTAGCCAATCCGTTTCGGAACGCCCTGTTCCCGTTTCGATACACGAAGGCCATTACAGGCCCCCGTTTCGAAACGGTAGTGCCCGTTCCGATACGGACTGCCCAGAAAGTGCAGATTTTGCTGGTTTAACGTACAATTAACCACTCAAACACATCCTAATGACATCCTAATCATGCCAACAAGTCATCATACATATTAGGTACATGTTTGCATCAACGAATCACATTCATGGCATCAATTAGGAAAACCACAAATCTATAGGCATGCATCATAATATTGAAAACCATCCAAGCATCAAATCATCAAAGCAAACACCAAAATGGCCATTTACAATCCCAAAACATCAAAGGCATCATGCCACACTTAGGGAGTCCAAAACCTCTCCCAAAAACACAACCTAGGTTCCCATTGCCAAATACCAAAAGCTAATAATGTTGTAAAAATAGTCACCATACATGAGCTTAGTCTTCCCTTGGATTCTTAGCCTCCTTGCTGTCCTTTAAAGCACTTTAATTCTCTGCATTATTGGTTCAAGAAAGAGAGCGTAAGCACATTTACTTAGTGAGGCATGCTCTAAAGGAACAACACAATAATGCATTTTATAAAACACCTTTCAAAGGCCTTTAATTTCATAAACATCACTTCTCATGCAACAATGCATAAACAACAAGCATCTCATGCTTCATTAACATTAACATGTCATAAATAACAAGCATCTCATGCTTCATTAACATCAACATGTCATATTGGCATCCAAGTGATAATCCATAACCATTTTCAACATAAAACACAATCGGATACGCGGATTACAAGCGTTGTCACATACGCTTCATACACACTACCGAACACACAAGGTGGAGTTTACCGGTACAATCACAACCCCTCAACACCCGTGATGGAGTTTAACGGTACAATTACAACCCTCCGCATCACTCATCGGTAGTTGTATAACATAACTAACGAGAACACAGGACACACAACATAAGATCCTCACATGGCATTTTAACCACCATCATGATCTTAGACATCTCGTTAGTGTACTTGGATGGAGTTTACGGTACCATTACAACCCCCCAACATCCAAAGCGACTTTATTCACGGTGCACCCTATCCTATAGCCGGCTAACTATATCCGATTCAAGTACTTTAAAACCAATACATCACTTGCCAATATACATCAATTATCATCAACAATCTAATGTTTTAAAGCATTAATCAAAGCCATTAAATCATCATGCATTACTATGCATCAAAACCACATTTATCAATGTCAAACCAAGGATCTCTTACCTTGAGCATCCTTCAACACATGGCTTTCAAAACAAGCATTAATCATGCTAAAACATGCTTTCAAAACAGAATTTAAATATGCAAAACAAACACATTGCAACCAACCATCTCATGGTTCATCAAAGAGAGAGTTTCTCCGAAAACTTACTCTTGAGCTTAGTTAAGTTTCTTAGACTTAAACTAAGCTCCCAAAACCTTCAAACATTGGTTTCAAAGCTGAAAACCAAACTTCACTCACCAATTCCGTTTCGCAAGCTTGCCGAAATGCCGTTCAAGCCTCCAGATCAACACCACAAGGATCCGAAGATGCCTCCCCTATTTTCAACACATCAAAGCAGAGGATTAATGCATCATCATGCATTAAAATCTTCAGGCATTACACCTAAACTCGCTGCTAACATCAAATCTAACATTTCGGCTACCAAACACAACCGAAATCACTTCCAAACTCATCCACAACATTACCCAGCCAAGATCCATCACTTCTAAACATTCTTAAACATCAATTAACATCCAAAAAGGATCTAAACTCGTCCTTATACCTCCAGCAACAACAGAACACCAAGATCACCCCAAAACCACCATTTTCACAAGTAAAAACTTAGGAAAATCAACCTATTCGGGATTTCATTCATTAAACCTCAATTACACATCATTAAACATCCAAAATACATTAAAAAGACATCTCAAAACAGAGCCCAAACATTCATTACGAATTTCTTCAAGATTTAATCCAAATCTTGAGTTTAAAGCCAAAATCAAGATCACAACATTAAAACCTTTTATAAAACTTAATTTAAGGATTGAGAACTTGGGAATTTTAGTAAAGAACTGAGTATTTAGAGGAGAAGGACATCCTTACCTCTAAATGTAGATTTCTCCTTGATTAGAGCCAAAATCCTTGAAAATTCAATGAGCAAATGAAGAGGATTTGATGTAGAAAAGCTTAGGATTCAATGATGATTGAAACCTCATCATTTAGAGTGAAAATCAAAAGAAAAGCTGCTGTGGAAATGTGTTTGGCTGAGGGAATTTTGAGAGAAAATGAAATGAGAAAATTTAGCAAAAGTTGGTTATGAAAACTAAAATATGGTTTTCCCTCTTTTCTTTTAATTAATTAAACATTAAATGAGTCATTAAAAATAAGAAAAATCTGGAGAAATCATTCCTTGGGTAAATTAGCTCCTTAAAGATTCAAAGTTTCAATCCTTACAAAATAGTCACCACTGAACTTTTCAAAAATTACATTTTAGTCACTACTTCGAAATGTCACACTTCCAAACCTTATTTTGTAAAATTGATTTCACCACTCTCGTATATATATTAAAATAGGATTTTTAGATATTTTTCCATATTTTTAATGCATTCCGAACTAGGCTTTCCCTAAAATCACCTTTTATATTCAAACCAAAAATCAGATTGGTCCGGTTCAGACCATAAACTTTCAAGCCCAAAATTGGGGTGTTACATGAATGCTAGAGGTAGTGGAAGGTAGTAACAAGTTGTCAGTAATAGAGAGTGCGATCTAGCATGTTGGCAGAAGGAAGGTGTTTAGGTGCTTAAAGAGTTTAGCGGTGAGGTGATAAGGATGTGGTCGTTTGGAGTTAGAATCGGTTGAGGTGGTTTCGAATAACAAATAAGTTCTGTAGTTTCTTTGTGTTAGATGATGTTGTAGGCTGGTGGATGTGTTTCTGTAGTGTTGAGGCGTCTTGGCGTTGATGTTTCCAATGGGATGGTTGTTTATGTAGGTGATGGTTCGTAGCAACCTTCGAGGAGTTGGGAGGAGGTTGTGTTGAGAGCTTTAGATAAGGTTTGGCTTGGGATGAGTAGAGGTTTCATAATCTTTTTATGTTTGTATGGAATGGATGGTATCCACGTAAGGTTAGTGTAAGTTCAAGGGCCATTGTTCGTTGGCTGGTTCTTGTGAGAAGTGGTTTGTTAGTTGAGTGTAAGTAAATATTTCCTAAGTTGGTTGGGGGTAAGTGGAACAGCTGGCAGAGTTAAGGTTGGAGTCTTGTGACGTGGATTTCGGATGTTGTGTGAGTAGTTTTGATGAGTTGTTATGGTAGTGATAGTGGCGGATGTGAAGGAATGTTATCAATACATTGAGAAGTTTGAGTAAGCAGTTGTTGCTTATGAAATTTTTGCTTGTTGTGGTAATCGTTGAGCAGGAGTGGAGCGGTTGACGAGAGGTTTTAGAAGCCGAGTAGGTTGTGGGTCACATGGTGGCTGAAAATGGATGGGTTGGTGTCACTGTGTGTGCAATTTTTGTTGAGGGAGTTATGAGATGAGGCGGAGTATGTTGTAAAGATTTGAGAGTTCTTCGGGTTGTTGGGGCTATGCACAGTTCGAAAGTGTGAAAAGTTAAGCTGAGGCTAATAATCGAGTGTTCTGGAAGTCTTGAACCATAAGTAGTGGTGTTGGATTTGGGTATAGTGTAAGTTTGATTTGAGGATGAGTTGATTTTGTGGTGTTTTGGGTTGAGGATGTTTCAGTGGTGGTTAAGTCTCCTGTGTTACATTGTGTGATGCTTTGGGAAGTTTGGTATCGTGCTCTTTTCGCAGATTGAAATTTCGAGGACGAAATTTCCTAAGAGGGGGAGAGTTGTAACACCCCAAATTTGGGCTTAGAAGTTTAGGGTCTGAACCGGATCGGTCTAGAAATCGGTTCAAATCTAAAAGGGAGTTTTAGGGAACACAAAGTTCGGGATGTTTTAAAAATATAGAAAAATATCTAAAAATCCTCATTTAATATATAAAAGAGAATGGTGAAATCAATTTTACAAAATGAAGTTTGGAAATACTACATTTCGGTGCAGTGACCAAATCGTAGTTTTTGCAAAAGTGAAATAGTGACTGTTTTGTAAAGGATTGAAACTTTGAATCTTTAAGGAGCTAATTTTACCAAAATGTTCTGTAAATGGAGGTTAATTAAATGAAAAACTAACTTTGATGATTCATAACTACTTTTCACAATTTTCCCTCTCTTCATTTTCTCTCAAATTCCTTTCAACCAAACACATTTTCTCCTGCAAATTTACTTTGATTTTACACTTCATTTGATGAGATTTCAATTCCTCTTTGATTCTTAATCAATTCCTCATCAAATCCACTTGATTTCTACATTGAATTTTCAAGAAAATTTGCCCAAATCAAGGATAAATCATCATTTAGAGGTAAACTTGTTCTTCTCCTCTAAATACTCAGTTGTTTACTGAAATTCCCAAGTTGTCAATCCTTTATTAAAGTTTTATGAATGGTTTTAATGTTGGAAACAAGATTTTAGCTTAAAACTCAAGATTTTGGAAGAGATCTTGAGGATTTTTGTGGATCTTGGTTAGGCTCTGTTTTGAGGTTATTTTCTAATGTATTTTGGATGTTAATTGATGTTACAAATGAGGTTTTATCAATCAAATCCCGAATAGGTTTGTTTTCCTAAGTTTTGCTTGCTAGAATGGTGGTTTTTGGGGTGGTTTTGTTGATCTGCTGTTGCTGGAGGTAAAAGGTCATGTTTATGTTGCTTTTTGATGTTAATTGATGTTTATAAAAGGTTAGAATTGATAGATTTTGGATGGGATTTGTTTTGGGAGAGTTTGGAGATGATTTCGGTTGTTTTTGGTAGCCGAAATGAGGTTCTTGGGTAGAGCAGCGAGTTTGGTTGTGTTGCTGGTGATTTTAATGCATGGTGATGCATTAATCCTCTGTTGTTATGTGTTAAAAACAGGGGAGAATGATCCGGAAGCGATAGAGGTGGCGTTGGAGGTTTCGGACGCTTGGGAGGCTTGTCGGCTAGCATAGTTTTGTGTATCGGTGAGTGAGATCATGTTTTCCAGCTTTGGAATGGTTTTGAAAAGATTTTTGGGAACTTAAATTTAGGCTTGAAACGCCGGTTTAAGTTCGGAAGTAAGTCAAGTTGAATTCGCTCTCAATTATGCTATCATTGTTTTGAAAACTATCAAAATGGGTTTTGATGTGATTGATTTGACAATATGGTTTAATTTGTTGTTTGGGCATGGTTTTAAAGCATGTGAGTTGGTTGTCAACTTGGTTTGAGGAAAGATGCATGAAATTGATATTCCTTGTGAGCATGAGTTGTCAATTTGTATCTCAAATGCTTTGTTCGGCTTTTTGGTCTTGAAGGTGTTGCATGCTTTAAAATAGCGAATGTGTTGATGTTTAACATGATATATATTGGCATAGATGATGTAAAGATTACCGGATATATTGATCGATCAATAGGATGTAGAGTGCACTATAAACTAAAAATTCGTACGTGCTCTTGGGTGTCCTCCCAAAGAGAGAGACCAATGATGGGAATTTCATTGGAGTAGGACTTGGTGAGAGACCAAGCTTTTTGGCAACAAGAGTTATTTCCATGAGACCAATGATGGGATTTTCATTGGAGTAGGACTTGGTGAGAGACCAAGCTTTTTGGCAACAAGAGTTATTGCCATGTGAAATCGATGAGGGGCATTCCGTCATAGTAGGACTTGGTGAAATACCCAAGCTTAGTGGCGAGGGTAGATACCGCCATGAGAGCCGGTGGCGAGATCCCACCGGGGTAGGACTTAACCTCTAGTCAAGCTGTCCGCATATGCGTGTATAATAGAATATGAAAATGCCAATATATGAGAATGAAATGTGTCACATGTACAAATGCTTGAGTTGTTGTATGTAATGAGAAATGCATATGAGATAATAATTTTAAGAAATGCTTTTGTGTATCGAGCATATGTGGTCTTGCCATGAGATTTGCATAGGTTGTATGCATGTGTTAGCTAGATGGTACATGTTGGTGTTAAAATGGAGATTTGCTTATGCAAATGTGGTTTTGAGTTTATAAAATGCTTTTGAGTAACAAGCATGTGTGGCGTTGCCATGAGTTTTGCATTTGTTGAATGCATGAGATAGATAGAAGGAACACATAGTTTTCAAAAGGTATTTTGTTTTGAAGTGATCATCAAGCATGAGAAAAGTATAGTGTGGAGTGGAAGTGATTCCTAAGGAATTTGGTTTAAACTTTGCATGAAGTGGTTATGCATGGAAAGGTTTAAATGATGGTATTTGCAAGGATGTTGTTTGGGGTGAGTTGTTTAGTGTTTTTAAGTTAAATGTTGGTTTTCTAGTTGATCAATGCATGTTTTAAAGCAATGGTGTTTCAAAGGAGATTTTCAATCAACACTTTGGTTTATTGGATTGTCATTACATTTTAAGAAGGTTTTATGATTCACTGCATTGATGGTGTTTTTGTTTTGAGCATTCCTCACTGAGCATTATGTGCTTCCGCTCCTTTTTTGTCCATCAATGCAGATAGTTGAAGTTGGGACAGCAAGAAGCAAGGGATTCAAGAAGAGCTCCGCTTGAGAAGTATGTTTTGGTTTATAGCTATAGATAATAAAGGCAATGGGGGAGAGTCTTTTACGTTGATGTGTAATGAGATTGTTTATCTTGACCAAGTTCGGTTATGGTTTAATACTTGTTGATGATTGTTTTGCAACTCTTGGATCTTCTTCTTCATATGTTGATATGCTATGCTCTTTGGTTAAGGTAAGATCTTGTGTTGAATGTGATGAATGAGTAGGTGTGCTTAATGCTTGAAATGTATCTAGTCTTTGATGTGATTTGATAGTTATAATGCTTATCATGTTAATGATATGTTATGGAATGGTTTTAATTATGTTTGATGGTGTTTTGGAGTGAAAAACCATAATTTTTGGCTGTTTCTGGGCAGGGTTGTAACACCCCAATTTTGGGCTTAGAAGTTTTGGGTTTGAACCGGATCGGTCGGATTTCCAATTCGAATATAAAAGGTGGTTTTAAGGAAAGCCTAGTTCAGGATGCATTAAAAATATGGAAAAATATCTAAAAATCCTCTTTTAATGTATATAAGAGGATGGTGAAATCAATTTTACAAAATGAGGTTTGGAAATATGACATTTCGAGTTAGTGACTAAAATGTAATTTTCGTAAAGTTCGTGACTGTTTTAAAAGGATTGAAACTTTGTATCTTTAAGGAGCTAATTTACCCAAAGGAAAGAGGGAAAAAGATATTTTTAGTTTCATAACTAACTTTTACCAAAATTTTCCCATTTCATTTTCTCTCAATTTTCCCTCAGCCAAACACATTTCCACATCAACTTTTCCTTTGATTTTCACACCTAAAGTTGAGATTTCAATTCCTAAATGATTCCTAATCATTTCTACATCAAATCCTCACCATTTGCTTAATGAATTTTCAAGGATTTTGGCTCTAAACAAGGAGAAATCCATATTTAGAGGTATGAACGTCCTTCTCCTCTAAATACTCAGTTCTTTACTGAAATTCCCAAGTTCTCAATCCTTAAATTAAGTTTTATTAAAGGTTTTAATGTTGTGATCTTGATTTTGGCTTAAAATGCAAGATTTGGATTTAATTTTGAAGAAATTCGTATTGGATGATTGGGCTCTGTTTTGAGATGTCTTTTTGATGTATTTTGGATGTCTAAATGATGTGTGATTGAGGTTTAATCAATGCAATCCCGAATAGGTTGATTTTCCTAAGTTTTTACTTGTGAAAATGGTGGTTTTTAGGGTGATCTTGGTGTTTTGTTAATGCTGGAGGTATAAGGACGAGTTTGAGTTTATTTTGAATGTTAATTGATGTTTAATAATGGTTAGAAGTGATGTATCTTGGCTGGGTTAAGTCTTGGAAGTGTTTGGAGGTGATTTCGGTTGTGTTTGGTAGCCAAAATGTTGGATTTGCAAAGAGGAGCGAGTTTAGGTGTGTTGCTGGTGTTTTTAATGCATGATGATGCATTAATCCTCTGTTGTTATGTGCTTGAAATAGGGGAGAATGATCCGTGAGCAATAGAGGTGGCGTTGAAGGTTTCGGATGCTTGGAAGGCTTGTTGGCTAGCCTAGTTTTGTGTATCAGTGAGTGAAGTTGGGTTT
The DNA here is from genome assembly GCA_030270665.1 of Hibiscus trionum. NCBI lineage: Eukaryota > Viridiplantae > Streptophyta > Magnoliopsida > Malvales > Malvaceae > Hibiscus > Hibiscus trionum. Next base: position 37,583,330 of record BSYR01000027.1, read on the forward strand.
TCAGCTTTGAAACCAATGTTTGAAGGTTTTGGGAGCTTAGTTTAAGTCTAAGCAACTTAGCTAAGCTCAAGAGTAAGTAAATGGAATTTCTCTCTTGGTTTGTGTTATGAATTGGTTTTTAAAGCACTTGTGATGCAATGCATGTGATTTGCATGTTTAAATTCTGTTTTGAAAGCATATTTTAGCATGGTTTAATGCTGGTTTTGAAAGTCATGTGTGAAGGATGCTCAAGGTAAGAGATCCTTGGTTTTGTACATTGGAATTTTGGAATTGTTGCATAGTGTTGCATGTTGTTTAATGGCTTTGTTTAATGCTTCGAAACAGTGAAGTGATGATGGTAATTGGTGGTTTTGGCATTTTGGTTATGCTTGTAAAAACAATGGATTAATGTGGTAAAATGGTTATATTGGCAAGTGATGTAAGTGGTTCTTGGTTACTTTAATCGGATATAGTTAGCCGGCTATAGGATTGGGTGCACCGTGAATTGAGTCGCCTTGGATGTCGAGGGGGTTGTAATTGTACCGTAAACTCCATCCAAGAATCCTAACGATTGAGGAAATTGGTGTCACCACGATGGAGGATGGCTCTCGTGGGTGGGCTTGGTTAAGTGCCACCACGATGGAGGATGGCTCTCGTGGGTGAACCTTGTTAAAAGTCACCACGATGGAGGGTGGCTCTCGTGGGTGGACTTTGTTAAGCGTCACAACGGTGGAGGGTTGCTCCCGTGTGTGAGCTTGGTTAAGGTGATTACAATGGTTGTGGTAACTTCCATGTGTAAGCCTTGTGATGTGTCCCGGCTCTCGCTAGTGTATTATACAACTTCCGATGAGTGATGTTGAGGGGTTGTGATTGTACCGTTAAACTCCATCACGGGTGTTGAGGGGGTTGTGATTGTACCGGTAAACTCCACCTTGTGTTGTTCGGAAGTGTGTATGGAGCGTGTGGGACAACGCTTGTAATCTGCGTATCCGATTGTGTCTTATGTTGTGATGGTTTGTGAATTATCACTTGGAAGCCAATATAATGTTCTTGAATGTAATGAAGCATGAGATGCTTGAAATGATGCATGGTTGCATGGGAAGTGTGTGATGTTCTAAGAATGCATGTATAACTTGTTAACTTGTACAAGTGTTTATCTTATATTAAGAATGGTGCATATGTGCATGGGAATCTCTTTATTGCATTGAAGTCTTGCGAAGGCTTGTTTTAAAAGGCATGTAATGCAAATGTTGATTTTGTGGTTCATGTATTGCATTTGTTTAATGCATCAGATAGATTGAAGCAGTAAGTGGTTTTCAAAGGTTTCTTGCTTTGAGATGATTTTCAAGAATGAGAAAAGTATCATGTGAAGTGGAAGTGTTTTCCAAGGAATTTGTATTTAACTTTGCATATGATGTTCATGCAGGGAAAGGTTAAATTGATGGTTTTGCAAGGATGTGCTTTGAAGTGAGTTACTTAGCTTTTCTAAGCTAAGGGTTGGTTTTCATGTTTGAGCAATGCATGATTTAAAGCATGTTGTTTAAAAAGGGGTTTTCAAACACTGCTTTGGTTTATCGAAAGGTGTTTACTTTTAAAAGAGGTTTTATGACTCGCTGCATTGACGGTGTTTTGGTTTTGAGCATTCCTCACTAAGCATTATGTGCTTAAGCTCCTTTTTGTCCATCAATGCAGATATTTGAAGTTGGGACAGCAAGAAGCAAGGGATTCAAGGAGAGCTCCACTTGAGATGTATGTCTCGGTTAATAGCTATAGATAATAAAGGCAATGGGGGAGAGTCTTTTATGTTGATGTTTAATGAGATTGTGTATGTTGAACAAGTTCGGTTTATGATTTGAACTATGTGGTTTATCGCTTGCAACGTTTGAATCTTCTTATTCATAAGTCGTTATGCTATGCTTCTTGTTTTAAAAGCATGATTAAGTGTTGGATGTGTTGAAAGAGTTGGTGCACCTAGGGGTGGTTTTGTATCTAGATTTTAATGCAATTAGGTTGTTATGATGCTTGGCATGTTGATGATTTGTTGTGGAATGGTTTGGAGCATGTTCGATGGGGTTTAGATGTGTTAAAACAGGCCTATCTGCTGTTTCTAGGCAGGGTGTTTCGAAACACCCTTGTCTGTTTCGAAACAGGGGCATGATTTGGCCTGGGTGTTTCGAAACGGGTAGAGGTGTTTCGAAACACTTTGGCTACTGCCAAGCCCCGTTTCCGAATGGGCTAACCCCGTTTCGAAACACTTGACCGTTGGGCACTGATTTGAATGGTTTTGAGGTTTGCAAGCTTTACGTTTTAGTCCTGATTTTTGTATGTGCAATTGCTTGAGTTCGAGATGTCCGTTTAAGGCGAAATTTGGTAGAGAGGCATGAAACATGACTAATTTCATAATGGTAACTTAAAAATTGGTAAAGTCCTCTTAGTTTTCAGAATTTACAAATTGGTCCCTAAATTCGTATTTTGTGCAATTGGGTCCCTTATTGTTTTCCGTTTGCTGTGATTTTTGAGTGTGCTTATCTCAAGAGTATGCCTAGGTTTAATGTGCATCTAGACAAGTTTTAAAAAGAAAAAAATGGTCGTTAATCAAGGTTAACTTTCGGGTTGACTTTGGTTTTCCAGTGTAATCTTCGTAGTCCGGGTCAACCGTCTAGGCCGGGTTAAGGGGGTTACAAGGGTGTATCGAAACACCCTTGGTTGTTTCGAAACGGGTGCTTGAAATGGCTTGGGCGTTTCGGAATGGCTAGGAGTGTTTCGAAACACTTTGGCTACTGGAAGTATCTGTTTCGGAACTAGGTTCGGAAAATACCCGCGCACCGAAACGGTCAACACCTTTTAGATACGGACGTCCAACATGGGTGTTTCGAGACGGTTGTCAGTGTTTCGAAACGGGTGACCGTTGGCCACAGTTTTGAATTGCAATGAAGTCTGCATGCTTTACATTTTAGTCCTGAATTTTGTAATCGCAATTGCTTGAGCTTGAGATGTCTTGTTAAGCTGAAATTTGATAGAGAGACTTGTACTATGATTAATTGAGGTCTGGTAAAACTAAAATCTTGGAAGTCCTTTTATTTTCCAAAATTTACATTTTGATCCCTACAAGTGTATTTCTTGCAATTGAGCCCTTAAACGTCCTCCGATCGCTATGTTTTCCTTTTCCAAGGTTCTTGGGCTCTCACATAGGTTTAATGTGCATCTAAAGAAGAAAAAAAGGGTCGTTAATCAAGGTTGACTTTCGGGTTGACTTTGGTTTTCCCCGTGTGATCTTCGTAGTTCGGGTCTAGTGTCTAGGCCGGGCTAAAAGGGTTACGAAATGGCCTTTAGTATTGAGTTTATGCTTTACTTTGCATTTTGGGTATCTTGCATCGCTTGTTCCTAGGTTACATGCCTATAGTGTAACCCCCTTAGCCCGGCCTAGACGGTTGACCCGAACTACGAACATTACACGGGGAAAACCAAAGTCAACTCGAAAGTCAACCTTGATTAACGACCCTTTTTTTCTTTTTAAACTTGTCTAGATGCACGTTAACCCTAAGCGAGCATTTGAGAAACATTACGTAATAAGCACATCGATCGGATTCAAACAAGGGACTCAATTGCACAATAAAAAAAGATTAGGGACCAAAATGTAAATTTTGAAAATGTGAAGGTCTTAGCTGAATTTCAAGTTACCAATATGGAATTAGTCATATTACATGCTTCCCTATCAAATTTCACTTTAATTGGACTTCTCGAACTCATACAATTACAACTACAACTTTCGGGACTAAAACGTATAACTTGAAGACTTCAATACCATTCAAATCAGTGCCCAACGGTAACTTGTTTCGAAACGGCTTTGACCGTTCCGAAACACGGGTTCGTTCCGAGACTGGTTTTGAAACAGGGCTTGGCAGTAGCCAAAACGTTTCGGAACAGCCTCCAGCCGTTACGAAACACGAAGGCCATTATAGGCCCCCGTTTCGAAACGCTAGTGCCCGTTCCGATACGGGTTGCCCAGAAGCTGTAGATTTTGCTGGTTTTGCATACATAATTCTATTCAAACACATCCTAATGACTTCCTAGTCAAGCCAACAAGTCATCATACATATAGGGTACATGTTTGCAACTTCAAAACACATCCATAGCATCAAACATGAAATTTCACAAGTCTATAGGCATGCACCCTATTATCCAAACCAAGTAATCAATCAATCTCCAAACCAAGCATTAAAAAGGCCTCTTACAAATCCAAAACATCAAAAGCATCATCCCACAAGCTAGGGAGTCCAAAACATCTCCCAAAACACACTTTAGGTTCCCATTGCCAATTACCAAAACTAATAGTGTACGAAAACACCACCATACATGAGCTTGGTTTCCCTTGGACACTCTAGCCTCCTTGTTGCCTTAAAACTCTTCAATTATCTGCATTATTGGTTCAAGAGAGAGAGCGTAAGCACAATTGCTTATTGAGGCATGCTCTAAAGAAAACATCACAATAATGCATTTTAGAAAAACACTTTCATCAAAGCTTTTAAAACCACATGCCCATCTCTTTCTCATGCTTGGAATAACCTCAAAGGAAAACTCAATGAAACCAAATGTACCTCTATTCTATCTCATGCATTAAAACCAATGCAAATCTCATGGCAAAGCCATTCACATGCTTGTATTGACTAAGCATTTCTAAACACAACACATATGCATATCTCATAGCATAAATCATTTCGACAAGGTACATGTGTAACATAAACCATTTCATCATTAATATTGGCATTTAGCATCTCATTAATACTCGGATATGCGGACACATTTCTACACTAGACTCTTCCGGTGGAATCTCGCATCACCGTACTCACTTGTCTAGCAACATAGCTTACGGTGGAATCTCTCATCACCGTACTCACATGGCGGAATCTCTCATCGCCACAAATCTTGGGTATTTCACCAAGTCCTACCCGATGGAATGCCCATCATCGGAATATCTCCCTTTGGCATAACAAAAGAGCACGTACGAATTTTTAGTTTATAGTGCACTCTCATCCTATTGATCGATCAATTATATCCGGTAAGTTTCTCAACATCTATGCCAATATAATGTGTTAAAATATCATCTCACCTACTGTTTTTCATGCAACAAAACTCAAGAGTTCTCTTATCACATATCAAATCATAAATCATACTTTGCTTCAAACCAAAAGCTCAAATCTAGTCAAAGCAACATGCCATCTCATGACATCTTTACAAGCATAATCTCATGCTTCAAAACATGCATAAAAACAGTAGGAATTTAACAAACTCTAACCTTGAGCATGTAAAAGCATTTTGGGGCCAAACACCAATTTAGAGAGATCAAAACAAGCCATACTTACTTCCGGATTTAGGAAGATGTTTCAAACCTCTCCTAAATCCCCAAACCATGTATTTTTGTCCTCATAGACTTCAAACCCAAACGCACTCACTGATTTCGTTTCGCTTGCTTGCCGAAACTTCAATCAAGCCTCCGGATCAACTCCACAAGTGTCCGAAGATTTCTCCCCTGTTTTAAACACGTCAAAGCAGAGGATTAATGCATCATCATGCATTGAAATCTTCGGTTAACACACTAAATCTCGCTGCTCTACCTAAAGCCAACATTTCGGCTAGCAAACACAACCGAAATCACCTCCAAACTCTCCCAAAACTTAACCCAGCCAAGATCCATCACTTCTAACCATATCTAAACATCAATCAACATCCAAAAAGAACCTAAACCCGTCCTTATACCTCCAGCTACAACATAACACCAAGATCACCTCAAAAACCACAATTTTCATAAGCAAAAACTTAGGAAATACAACCTATTCGGGATTGCATTGTTAAAACCTCGTTTACACATCATTAGACATCCAAAATACATTTAAGAATCATCTCTAAATAGAGCCCAAACAATCAAAACGAAATTCTTCAAGATTTCTTCCAAATCTTGAGTTTAAAAGCCAAAATCAAGTTCCTATCATTAAAACCATTTACAAAACTTAAATTAAGTATTGACAACTTGGGAATTTCAGTAAAGAACTGAGTATTTATAGGAGAAGAACAATCTTACCTCTAAATGGTGATTTCTCCTTGATTTGAGCCTATTTCCTTGAAAAACCAATGAGGAAATCAAAAGGATTTGATGTAAGGTTGATTTGGAACTAATTGATGATAGAATCTCATCAATTGTAGTGGAATTCAATGAAAAAGTTGCTGGAGAAAAGTGTTTGGATGATGGAATTTTGAGAGAAAAAGAATAGAGAGAAAACTAGGAAAAAGTAGTTATGAAATTCTAAAAGGTAGTTTCCTTTTCCATTTAATTAATTAAAACATTAATTAATTTACTCAAATTAAGGAAAAATCTGGAGAAAACATTTTTGGGTAAATTAGCTCCTTAAAGATTCAAAGTTTCAATCCTTACAAAACAGTCACCACTAAACTTTTCAAAAATTGCATTTTAGTCACTTCTCCAAAATGTAGTATTTCCAAACCTTATTTTGCAAAATTGATTTCACCAATCTCTTATATATATTAAAAGAGGATTTTTAGATATTTTCCATATTTTTAAAGCATCCCGAACTAGGTTTTCCCTAAAACATCCTTTTATATTCGAACCGAAAATCAGACCGGTCCGGTTCTGACCCTAAACTTCCAAGCCCAAATTTGGGGTGTTGCATATAGTTTACCTTTGATGCATTTTGCCATGCTATGATGATGGATATGCCATGAATGACTGAGAACTGATGTTTTGATATGTTGTGTACATGTTGGAAGCAAGTTGTAATGTTTATGATTGCATTTAAGTGTGAAAAATCAGCAAAAAGTGTCATTACAGGCTCAGGTGTTTTGGTACGCCCAAGGCAATACCGAAACGGTGATCCTAAAATGGCCTTAGGGTTTCGAAATGGGAAGGGGTGTATTATAACAGGCTCGAGAATTTTTGCTACTGGAAATGGTTGTACCGAAACAGGTTGGAGACTAACTCGAAATGACCTCGTGTACCAATACACCTAGACCCGTTCCGAAGCAGGGTGTTTCGATACAAGGCTCTTTGTTTCGAAGATGTGTAGAACTAATGTTTTCATATAATAATTGAAAAATAGTTTTGGACTAAATTGATTAGATTTCAAAATTTTCTTTAGGTCCAAACAACTTGAAAAATAAGTTTGTGGATGTTTTAAATGGTTTTGGCAATGTTTGAAACGTTTTTATGTAACCAAACCAGAGTTTTCGAGGTACCCGTTTCGAAATAGGGGGACATGCATAGAAACATTTTGAAACTGTCAAAACTCGTACCGAAATAGGGCTTGCCCATTTCGATACAGATGGTTATCATTTCGAAACACCCCTTTGGTGTTTCGATACGCCTAACAGTCAAAACCTCCCAACGGCTTTTTTCCCAACGGTAATTTAAATTACAGCTTAACTGTCACTCGTACCAAAACAGACTGTAACTATTTCAATACGTCTAGAAGGGTTGCGAAACAGCCATAGGCATTTCGATACGGCCTACAACATCAGACTTCAACGGCTAGTTCTGAAGAAGGGCGTTCCAAAACGGGCTCGAGTGTTTCGAAACGGACATTTGCAGAACATCATTTATGGTGGGAAATAAAGCCTCCAATGGCTCTAAAACATCCCTAACGGCTAGTAATGACCACAAACTCAATTGGGACTGTAAATTGAAGGTTGGAACACTTGAAGAATGATAGAGAAAACATCCAGCAACATTGTCAAGAGAATTAGAGTCTAAATCTTTATTTTACTATTCTCTTGTACATAGTCTTTAGAGAGTGAGCTTTAGTGTAAATCCTTGTACTCTTGTGAGCTTAAATTTGTGTAAACACTCACCTTGTGAGGTATTAAGTTTTCCAAACAAATCCCTTGTAAAAGGAGCGGTTCTAGTTTAGCCTTGAGAGAAAAGCTAGAGTTGGTTCTATCTTAGCCAAGTCCAAAAGATTGGGTTGTAACGGTTTCCTCCTAAACTGGGAAAAGGGGACGAATTCATTGTTGAGTGAATTGGGAAATCCTTAGTGGTGTGCTAAGGCAGTGGATGTAGGAGCTTCTTAGAAGGTCAGACCACTCAAAAATCATTGTGTCACTTGTCTATCTTTTTTTCGATTTTATCCAATTCAACCACCAAACATTTACAACCCTCTTTGATAGTTTCGGTGATCGATTCAAGCGTGCTATAAACCCAACAATTGGTATCAGAGCCTCGTCTCCATTGAAGGACTAACATCCGGGTGTAAAGATCATTTGCTCGAAGTCCACCGCTCAAGAAAATGGAAAGATTTGAATAAGGTTGCTCTATCTTGTGTCCTCCACTCTTCGAAGGACAAGCATACTTCCAATGGGCAAATATAATGAAATTCTTCATCAAGTCTCAAGACTATGAGGTTTGGGACATCATTGAAGACGGGTATTTGGAAGCTCTACAGAAGAAGAAAAAGCAAAGGAGTGCCAACGAGACGAAGGCAAAGCTAAACACTAAGGCGATGCACATTCTCTATTTTGTCCTTAACGAAGAAGTTTCCAAGAGGATCTCCACATGCAAAAGTGCCAAAGAATTGTGGGAGAAACTTGAGAAGTTGTATGGCAACAAGAAGGGAGAAAAGAAAGATGATGATGAATCATGTGCAAACCTTCTCTCTAATCCAAAGGTGGATGGTGTTTTGGCTCTCAATGAGCTTAAGGTATCTTCTAACTTAAGTGAGCTTTATTCTTACTCTTTCTATGAGTTGTAAGACGCTTTCGATGAATTATTTTTGGAATTTGAGACCATGAATTCCAAATTTAAGAAAATGATTTCAAAACTTTAATTTGAAAATGATTTTCTTTTGAAAATAAAATTTTGAAAAATGATTTAGAGTATTTAAAAATAAGTAAATATGTTTTAGAAAAAGAAAATATTGATTTGAAAGTTAAGCTTGAAAGCTTAACAAAAGAAAAATAAATCATTTTTAATTTTTCATCTTGTCATATAATGGCAAAATGCTCACATTGCCATTATCATTGTCATTTCTTACATACTTGTCCTATTAAGAAGAAAATATTTTATAGGATTAGACAAGTATGGGTTCCTAACGGAACTAAAGACATTGTGACTAGTGTAAATGGATCTAAAACAATTTGGAAACCAAAAATCAAGTGAATGTCTTTTGTAGGTGTGTTAGATCAATGAGAATAAATGCAAAGACATGAAAATTCTCTAGTTACACAAGTGAAGAAATTGGGTAACCTCTAAGCTTATAGCTTTTATTTTCTTTTATCTTTCATTATCTAATTTTCATTTTAAAGTCTGGGATTATTTGTTAAGCCTAACAATGATGCTTGAGTAAGAGGGAGTCATTTTAAAACAAAAATTCTTATTTGTGTCAATTTTTTTAACCTCCTAAGTTATTCACGACATAAAGTTATTTAAATTCTTTTTGATATAACAAAAAAAGGAGAGAAATGGTTTGAAAATATGATTTTTCAAGAGAATAAGGGAAACCTTTAACTTCTTTTATTTTTTGAAATCTCTTATTTAAAATTTTAAAATACAAAGGGGGAGAATCCCAAAATATTTTTCAAGTTAGTTTTATTATATCAAAAAGTGGGAGATTGTAGAACTAATGTTTTGATATAATAATTGAAAATTAATTTTAGACTAAATTGAAAAGATTTCAAAAATGCCTTTAAGTTCAAACAACTTGAAAATAAGTTTGTGGATGTTTTAAATGGTTTTTTTGCAATGTTAGAAACATTTTTAATTAACCAAACCAGAGTTTTCAAGGTACCCGTTTTGAAATAGGGGGACATGTATCGAAACATTTTGAAACTACCAAAACTCGTACCGAAACAGGGCTTGCCCGTTTCGATACAGAGGATTATCATTTCGAAACACCCCTTTGGTGTTTCGATACGCCCAACGGTCAAAACCTCCCCAACAACTATTTTCCAAACGGTAATTTAAATTGCAGCTTAACTGTCACTCATACCGAAACGGGCTGTAACCATTTCGATACGGCTAGAAGGGTTTCTATACGGCCATGGGTGTTTCGATACGACCTACTGCATCAGACTTCAACGACTAGTTCTGAAGAAGGGCGTTCCGAAACGGGCTCGAGTGTTTCGAAACGGGCGTCTGTAGAACATCATTTATGGTGGGAAATAAAGTCTCCAACGGCTCTAAAACATCCCTAACGGCTAGTAACGACCACAAACTCAATTGGGACTATAAATTGAAGGGTAGAACACTTGAAGAATATTAAAGACAACATCCAAGCAACATGGTCAAGAGAATTAGAGTCTAAATCTTTATTTTACTATTCTCTTGTACATAGTCTTTAGAGAGTGAGATTTACTATAAATTCTTCTACTCTGGTGAGCTTAAATTTGTGTAAACACCCACCTTGTGAGGTATTAAGTTTACCAAACAAATCCCTTGTAAAAGGAGAGGTTCTAGTTTAGCCTTGAGAGAAAAACTAGAGTTGGTTCTATCTTAGTCAAGTCCAAAAGATAGAGTTTTAACGGTTTCCTCCTAAACCGGGAAAAGGGGACGAATTCATTGTTGAGTGAATTGGGAAATCCTTAGTGGTGTGCTAAGGTAATGGATGTAGGTGCTTGTTAGAAGGTTGAACCACTCTAAAATCATTGTGTCACTTGTCTACCTTTATTTCGATTTTAGCCAAATCAACCACCAAACATTTACAACCCCCCTTGACGGTTTCGGTGATCGATTCGAGCGTGCTATAAACCCAACAAAATGCCATGTTGTTAAGTTGGTTACTAGAATATTTTGAAGTTTTTTTTCTTTATGTTTTAGTCCCCGAATGTTGTACATGCAATTAAATGAGCTTGGATGATCGTTTTGAGCTGAGTTTGATAGAGTGGCATGTAATGTGACTAATTAAAGGTTGGTAAGTTAAAGGATTGAAGAAATCCTTGTAAATTGATAAAATTATAGAATGGTCCCTAAAATGTAGTTACATTCAATTGAGTGCCTAATCGATGTTTGGTCGAGCTGATGATTCTTTTGCTGCAAGTCTAAATGCATAGGGTGACAATGTGCATCTAGACAAGATTAAAATAAAAAATAGGGTCGTTTATTGAGGTAAACCTCCTGTTTTACTTCAATATTCCGCGTTTAACTTGTTTGGTTCGGTCTTTCACCTAGGCCGGGTCAAGGGGGTTACATTTGGTGGTATCAGAGCAAGGTTTCGAAAGAATGGGATAATGGTAAGCCATTTGTAAGTCGATGTGATGTGATTCTAAGAGAATGATGTTGTTTGCTTTGCACGGTGATTGTTATAATCATGTTGTTGATGAATAAATGATATTGGTTCCATGCATGGTGGTTGTGATGTATGTGTTTTGTTATATATATAAGATGATGTTGTGGGTTGAATTTGGTTGATTGCTATACACGGTGTTTGTGATATGTTTGTGGATTGTTGTATGCCATGATTGGAGGAAAATTGAGATACTCATTGCATTATTACTATAGTTAAAGTGTTTGGAAATTGAATTGGAAGTCTTGGATCTTTGCTTGAAGTTGGCCTAATTATTTTGTTTTGTTTTATTATCATGCCTTAATTATAATAGCACAATGGGACCGAGGAGAGAGCTGAGATCATGTACGATTGTTGCTGCCATAAGGTAGGGAAATCATGAGAGCGAGTTACCTCTTGGTGGGAATTTACCTCATCTACTGCCTCCACCTAGGGGTGATGAGCATGTAAAGCATGAACAGGCCGGACCCGTGTTGGGTGATTGATGCCTTTAGTTCAAGCAATGACTAGAGTATTCCAGGTTGTTGTTGCCATAGTGCAAGTTCAAGCACCTGTTGCTGGGCAAACGGGGTTGTCGTTAGAACGCTTGCGCGGTTTGGGCAGTATTAAGTATTGTGGTTTGTCGCCCGAGGCATCCGAGGCTTGGATGGCTAGTATGATCTGGATTTTGGATCAGATGGGGTGCAACGATGCACGTAAGCTGGAATGTGTTGTTTCGTTGTTGCAAGGCGATGCTTACAGTTGGTGGAAGGCTGTAATTGTGGCTTTAGAGCCTAATGAAGTGAATTGGGAGTTTTTCCCAGCTGCCTTTAAGAAGAAGTATCTAGGAGTTAGATACTTGGATGACAAGAAACATGAGTTCATGTTATTGGTTCAGGGTAGCATGATTGTGACTGAGTATGAGGTACAATTTGTACATTTGATCCAGGTATGCTCCTGAGTTCGTGTCGATTGATAGGCATCATTATGATCGTTTCCATTATGGCTCGGTGCAAGAGGTGAAGACTTTCATGTTGGCCTCTGTTTACACAGATTTTGATGTGTTGGTGATGAGATCTAAGAATATTGAGCAGAGCTTGGGCTTGTCCTCTCGCGTGGGTTGTTCTAGCTAGTGGTGGGAAATTTAAGAGGCATCGTGATCGTAGGTATCGGACTGAGCCGAGGCGAGGTAAAGTTGGGCGTTGTGCTCCAGTTCAAGGTAACAAGGTGAGGTCTGAGAAAAAATGCCTGTTGGGTTTGTGGATCGCGCGAGCATTTGAGGCAGGACTATCCTCGTTTGGCTCTAGAGGGACAGGCTCATGTAGCTATGGCAGCTAACTCTTCTTGGAGCTGTGGATCGGCTGATCATCTGAGGAGTGATTGTCCATTGTAGGCTGGAGGTGGTCAGGTTAGTGCACCTGTTGTTGCACCATAGCGAGGCCGTGGGCGCGGTCCTGGTAACTTCCAGCGTCGAGAGGATGGTCAGAGAGCAGTAGCACATGTTGTAGTTGTTCAACCTGAGGGTGGTGGTCCTGCGAGGGTGTACGCACATCGCGAGGGACGAAATGATACCGATGTGATTTGTAACCTCCTTAGCCCGGTCTAGACGTTTAACCCGAACTACGAAGATTACACGGGGAAAACCAAAGTCAACCCGAAAGTCAACCTTGATTTACGACCCTTTTTTTTCTTTTTTTCTTCTCTAGATGCTTATTATTAACCTATAAGTTCAACAAAGCGATTAGGTGGAAACGGCATAGCGATCAGAGTTCGATTATGGGTTCAATTGTATACATTTAACCTTTAGGGACAAACTGTAAATACCATAAAATAAAGGGAATTTCATGAGTTTAAGGTTACTAATCCTCAATTAGTCATGTAACATGCGAACATGTCAAATTTCAGCTCAAACGGATCACCCAATCACATTAAATTGCACACACAAAATTCAGGGACCAAAATGCAACATTTCCAAACCTTAAAAGATACTTCTAACTGAAATTTAACTACCCATATCGATACACTTGGCCATGTATCGATACGCGGGAAGACAGTTGCTAAAGAAGATTCAAGCGTATCAAAACGCTTCCTCGCGTACCGTTACGGCCTTCAAACTTGGCCTAGGCGTATCAAAACGCAATCTGTTTCGATACCCCTGTACATAAATGCCTCATTTTGCCTTAGCGTATCGATACGCTTCCCCATGTATCGATAAGCATACCAGATTGGCTTCAACTAACATCATTTAAACATACCAAAACACATTCAAACAAGCTCAAATCATGCATACAAGATATACTCTATCTAATAAACTTTCAAACACCATCAAACAACAAATCATACTCATCAACCACTTCATATCATGATGGCATTTAGCTAATCTAGCATGTCTAAGACTTAAAGCTATTAAAAGGGGTAAAACACCACAACAAGGCCATAGGACCATATAAAGGCCAAGTACAAGTCCACAACTAGAAACTAAACATGCTTATAACAACCAACATCTCCAATCCAAATCAGAAAGTAGAGGTTCCACCCATTGCCACTTATTACACTAAGAGTGAACCGCATACATCTCTTTAACAAAACCTTGGATTCCACTTGCTTTTGGGCTGCCTTAAAATGTTCAATTCTCTGCATTGATGAAACAAATGAGCGTAAGCATATAACTTAGTGAGGATCACCAAATCACATTCATCAATGCATTTAACATAATTTGTAAAACACCACTTTTATCTCATGCGTTTCAAAAACCATGTCTTCTCAAGACGACAATGCATTTAATAATCATAAGCTCATATGCATCACTTTAAAATCAGCAATTAAACCATTGCTCATGCTTTACCAAGCATCTCATGCATTCATGCATCATTTACAAGCATCTCATGATTCACATTATTCATTTACATTATATTGGCTCACAAGTGATAATTCATAAACCATTTCAACACAAGACACAATCGGATACACGGATTACAATCGTTGTCCCTCACGCTTCATACAAACTACCGGACTACACAAGGTGGAGATTAATGGCACAATCACAACCCCTCAATACCTGTGATGGAGATTAATGGCACAATCACAACCCCTCAACATCACTCATCGATAGTTGTATAATTCCACTAACGAGAGTATAGGACACATACACAAGACTCACACACGGGACTAACCATTCACCGTTGTAATCTTAACCTCAATCGTTAGGGTACTTGGATGGAGATTACGACACAATCACAACCCCTCGACATCCAACGCGACTTTATTCACGGTGCACCCAATCCTATAGCCGGCTAACTATATCTGATTAAAGTAACCAAAAACCATTTTCATCACTTGCCAATATAATCATTTAACCACATCAACTCACTGTTTTACAAGCATAACCACAATGCCATTTCCACAAGCATCACATGCTTAATATCATATGCATTCAACACATGCAAACCAAGGATCACTTACCTAGTGCATCCTCAACAAAATGGCATTAAAATCCAGCATCAAACCATGCTTAAACATGCTTAAAAACAGTAAACAAATCCACTCTTACATCAAGTGCAATTTAATCAAACATGACACATTTCCAAGAGAGGGATTACCGAAACACTTACACTTGAGCTTAGTTAAGTGTGTCAAACTTACACTAAGCTCTCAAGATCACGCTCAAAGCTTTACAAAGCGGGAAATTGCATTTCCACTCACCGATATGCGAAGCCTTGTTCTTCGACACGGAAATTACACCTCCGGAGCCTCCAAAATCACCTTGTTTGCTTCCAGATCAAGATCCCATGTTTTCACATCATTAAAATAGAGATATAAATGCATTAAAATTCATTATGACACCAGCAACAATTCACACACACGTTGCTCACCCAAACAACACCAAAATACCCATCCAAAGCAACCGAAAACTCAATTGATTGCTTTCTAAACCAAGCCCAGCCAACATACATCACTTCCAAAGCACTATAAACATCAAAATACACCTAACAAACATCCTAACCCAACCTTATACCTCCAAAAAGCAAGATTTCACCAAAACACACCAAAATCTCACCTAAAACAACCAAGAACCTAAAGGATCTCAAGGATTTCGGGATCTATGTTATCAACATATCATTTTGATCAACTTAGAACTCAATTAAAATCAACACAAAACAGAGCCCAACTCATCAAGTCCGAAAATCAAGAATCACATCTCAATTTTGAAAGATTTTGCTCTTAATTCAAAACTATAATAAATATTTAGTTAAAAATCATAAATGAGAGTCAATAATCTTGGGAATTTCAATAAAGAACCTAGATTGAAGCTTAAGAACGGGATTAACCTCCAATCCTTCTCCCTTGACAATTTGGCAAGTTTTCCTTCCAAAAATCTTGAAGAAAAAGAAGTGAATCTTTGAAAAAGAGTTTAGAGAAGAGAGGAATTTGAGAGAAAAGAAATCTGATGAAAAGTTGTTTGACAAATGTGTTTGGATGAAATGAGAGAGGGAAAAGTAGTTACGTGATTAAAACCTCTCTAATTTCTCATTTATTTAATATTTAATTAAAACCATTTTAATTCCTTTATTAAAACCCTTTAAAAACACATGTCAAATTGAAGGAAGGCTAAATTGTACAAACTCTTCCTAAAGATTCTAAGATTTTGACTCTCTTCTTGAAAATAGCATTTTTCCACAGTTTTAAAACTTTACAATTTGATCACTACTCAAAATGTCCATTTTCCAAAACCCTTTTTGTAAAATTGATTTGACCAACCTCTTAAAGATATTTTAAGAGGATTTTAGCAATTTTTATCATAATTTTATCCTATCCCGATCCTTGATTTCCTTAAATCACCTTACGCGATTCGAATCGTTCTCCACCGGTCCGATCCGATGTCTAAAACATCTAGGCCCAAAACCAGGGCGTTACATGATTGCAAGTACTTTTCGTGACATTGCATGTTTTCTTGATATTCCGTTTGAGATGTTAAATGTTGGTATGCAAGTAACTAGTTCTTTTCGTGAAACTGTTGTTACGAGAAGGTTGGTTAGAAGGTGTCATTTATCTGTTCAAGGTCATATGTTTGCAGTTTATTTAATGGAATTACCTTTTTATGGTTTTGATGTAATCCTTGGGATGGATTGGTTGACCGAGCATAGGGTTGTGACTGATTTTGATACCAAGCGAGTTACCTTAAAACTTGTCTATGATTACGAGGTGGTAATCGTGGGTGAGAATGTTAAATTCTTGTCCAATGTTATTTCAGCTCTCGAGGCGAGTCGATTGATGGAATCGAGATGCAAGGCTTTCTTAACTTGTGTGATGAATCCGGGATCAAAGGAAGTGCGTTACAAGACATACGTATGGTATGTGAGTTTTCGGGTGTATTTTCAGAAGAGTTGGCTGGTTTGCCACCAAATATAGAGTTTGAGTTTAACATTGTGTTTTATGAAAATATGACTCTAGTGTCTATTGCTCCCTATCGAATGGTATCGAAAGAGTTGAAGATGCAACTTCAGGAGTTGCTTGACCGAGGGTTCATTAGGCCTAGTGTTTCACCTTGGAATGCACATGTTTTATTTGTGAGGACGAAGGATGGCAAGATGCTAATGTGTATAGATTATCGGTAATTAAACAAATTGATGATTAAGAACAAGTATCCTTTGCCAAGGATTGACGATTTGTGTTATCAGTTTTGAGGTGCTTCGGTGTTTTTTAGGATTGATTTGAGATTCGGGTATTATCAGTTCAAGGTAAAGGATGTAGATGTGCCAAAGATAGCTTTTCGTATGAGGTACGTGCATTATAAGTTTTTGGTGATGTCGTTCGGTTTAACGAATGCGCCTACTACATTCATGGACATGATGAATCATGTGTTTCATGAATTCCTGGATCAGTTTTTGGTTGTATTTATTGATGATATTCTTGTGTACTCTTGTACCGAGGAGGATCATGATAAGCACTTGCGGATTGTGTTGCATGTTTTGTTGGAAAATCAACTTTATGCCAAGTTGAGTAAGTGTGAGTTTCAGCTTAAGGAGGTTGTCTTTCTTGGACATGTTGTGATGGCGAAAGGTATTCGGGTTGATCCACATAAGATTGAGGTGGTGATGAGTTGGAAGACGCCTAAATCGGTGACGGAAGTCTGTAGTTTCCTTGGTTTAGCGGGTTATTATCGTAGGTTTGTGGATGGTTTCTCTAAAATTGCTGCACCGTTAACCAAGTTGTTGCAAAAGTATGTTCGCTATGAATGAACGGAAGTTAGACAACAAGCTTTCGAGAAGTTAACAAAGCTTTGACGCAAGCTCCTATTTTTATTCAACCCGAGTCGGGTAAGGAGTTTGTGGTTTATAGTGATGCATCATATGTTGGTTTGGGTTGTGTGTTGATGCAAGGTGGGAAATTTGTGGCTTATGCATCAAGGCAATTGAAGGTATACGAGCGCAACTATCCTACTCATAATCTTGAGCTTGTCGAGGTTGTGTTTGCTATGAAAATTTGGAGGCATTACCTTTATGGTGAGAAATGTGTAGTTTATACTGATCATAAGAGTTTGAAGTATTTGATGACACAAAAGGACTTGAATCTTAGGCAACGTAGATGGTTGGAGTTGCTTAAGGATTATTTTTGACGATTGAATATCATCCAGGGAAAGCTAATGTGGTGGCTGATGCTTTAAGTAGAAAGGTTACAATTGAGTTGAGAGCCATGTTTGCATGGTTGAGTGTAACACGAGATGGTGGTTTGTTGGCCGAGTTGCATGTTAAGCCATCTTTGTCATAGTTGATAAAGGAAAAGCAACCTTATGATGATGAGTTAGTACCTCATATTAAGGATATTATGGATCAAAATCCGATAGATTTCCGGGTTGATGATGATGGAGTCTTGTGCTTCATGGATCGGATAGTTGTGCCTAACGATGATGAGTTGAGGCGAATTATCTTGACTGAAGAACATAGTATTCCTTTTGCTATACATCCCGGTAGTACCAAGAAGTATTGAGGCTTGGAAGAAGAGTACTATTGGGTCAGTTTAAAGAAAGATGTGGCTGATTTTGTTGCCAAGTGCATGGTGTGTCAGCGTGTCAAGGCTGAACATCAGTTTCCTTCCGGGTTATTGCAACCTTTGAGGATACTAGAATTGAAGTGGGAGAGAATCACCATGGATTTTGTGTCGGGGCTGCTGTTGACACCATCTAAAAAGGATTCCATTTGGGTGATTATTGATCGGTTTACGAAGTGTGCACACTTTGTCCCTGTCCATACGACGTATACTTTGGATAAGTTGGCGGATTTGTACATTGTTGAGATAGCGCGTTTTTACGAAGTGCCCAAGTCTATAATTTCAGATAGAGATTCGTGGTTCACATTGAGGTTTTGGGAGTGCTTGCATTGATCTTTGGGTACTCGGTTGCATTTTATCACTTCGTATCATCCTTAGTCGGATGGCCAATCTGAACATGTGTTTAAGATTTTGGAAGATATGTTGAGATGTTGTGTTATTGAGTTCCAAGGTACTTGGGAAAAATGGTGGCCTTTGGTAGAGTTTGCGTATAACAATAGTTATCAAGCAAGTATACAAATGGCACCGTTTGAGGCTTTGTATGGTAGAAGGTGTCGTACGCCTTTGTGTTGGGTTGAGGTGGGTGAGAAGCATGTTTCCTTGCCTAACGTATTGAAAAGCACAACTGAGAAGATGAAGCTCATTTGTGATCGTTTGAAAGCTGCCTAAGATCGTCTGAAATCCTACGCAGATTTGAAGTGTAGGGAGATTGATTTTGCAGTTGTGATCGGGAATTTTTGAAAGTATCACCTTAGAAGAAGGTGATGAGGTTTGGACGTGAGTGTAAGCTTAGTCCAAGATTTATTGGGTCATATGAAGTTGTGGAGCGTGTTGGTCATGTTGCGTATTGGTTGAGGTTACCTTCCGAGTTGAAGGAAATTCATAATGTGTTTCATGTGTCGATGTTGTGGAGGTATAGGTCGAATCCATCGCATGTTATGCCAGTTGAGGAGATTGAGTTGCGACCAGAATTTGTCTTATGATGAGGAACCAATTGAGATTCTTGATTCTAGTAGCAAAGTTCTTCATGGTAAGACGATTGAACTTGTGAAGGTGTTGTGGCGACATGGAGGAGTTGAGGAGGCCACATGGGAAAGCAAAACGGGCATGTTGAAATAGTTTTCGCACCATTTTCCTCTAGGTAAAATTTTGACGACGAAATATCCTAAGAGGGTGAGAGTAGTAATGCCCCGTTTTGGGCCTAGGAGTTTCTAGGTTGGTTTCGAGGTTCGGTGAACCTAGACTAGAGAACCGAGTTAGTTCGAGGTTGGTTCAGGGAAAACATGGTTTGGGATGTGATAAAATTATGAGAAAATTTCCTAAAATCCTCTTAAAGTAAATAAAAGGGTGTGGTGATGTCAATTTTGGAAAATGACTTTTAAAAGATGCACATTCTAGTTTAGTGACTAATTTGTAAAAATGTAAAAACTGTTTTTAAATGATTGATTTGAAAGAGGGCCAAAACTTAGAATCTTTAGGGAGCTAATTTAAGAGTAATCAGCTACTCCTTTAATTGAGCACGTTTTAATTGTGGTTTAATTAAAAGATTAAAAAGAGTTTTATTAAAAGGGGATTTAGTTTTATGAATCTATTTTTTACGTAACTTCCATTTTATCTCTTTTCTCATAAGCAAAACATCTCTTTTCTCTCATAACTTCCAGAGATTTTTATCTTTCCATTTCACTTTGGTTTGCAAATGATTTCTTTGGTGTTTCCTCAATTTATCTCAATGGATTCTTGAAGTTTTTCATCAAAATCTTGTCAATTGAAGGAATAGCAAGGGATTAGAGGTAATTTTTTTTTGCTTCTCTTCTAATCAAGGTTCTTTAATGAAATTCTCAAGCATTTAGCTCTTTATTTATGTTTCTTGATATGGTTTTGTAATTGATTTGAAGAAAATGACTAAAACAAACATAAAATGGTGATTTGTAATGATTTTCATATTGGATCTATTATGGCTGGTTTATGGTAAATTTTAATCATGTTTTGGAAGAATATTAATGTTGGAATGAAGATTTGATCATTTTAATCCTGAAACTAGTTGGATCCCTAGTTTTTAGGTTGTTAGAATTGGGTTTTATGGTGTTAATGTGAAATTGGGGTTGCTGGAGATATAAGGATGCAAATAGGTTGATTTTGGATGTTAATTGATGATTAAAAATGGATGGAAGTGTTAAGTTTTGGCTGGGCTGAGTTTGTAGTGTAAACGAAGGTGTTTTTGGTTGTTTCGGATAGGCGTTTTGGTGTTTTTGGTTAGAACAACGTGGTAGGTATGTTTGCTAGAGATTTTAATGCATTGAGATGCATTAATCCTCTTTTCTTGTGTGGTATAAACATGGGAGAACGTATATGAAGCAATCAGTGAAGTTCCTTGAGCTTCGGACGCTTGGTTTCGCGTTGGCTCGTCAAGTTTTCGCGTGCCGGTGAGTGAGAATGTGATTTTTAGCTTTGAAACACTTTAAAGGTGGTTTTGGGAACTTAGATGTAAGCTTGTAATGCCTGTCTAAGTTCGGAAGTAAGTATAACGAATTTCTCTCTCGGTTGTGCTATTATGGGTTGGTTTATGCACTTGATTTTAAATCCATGTTTACCTAATGTTAAAGCATGATTATAGCATGTGGTTTGCTTTTTTAAATGTTGGAATGGTGAAGGATGCACGTGGTAAGTGATCCTTGTAAGTATATGTTTTATACTTATGAATTAAAGCATGGTTTAATGCTTTGGAAAATGATTTATTGATGATGCTTTGAAAACGGTGAGGTGTGTGATTAAATGTGAATTACATTGGCAAGTGATGATGTAAATATGGTTTATAAATGAAATCGGATATAGTTAGTCGGCTATAGGATTCATTGCACAATAAACAAGTCACCTTGGATGAAGAGGGGTTTATACGGTGTACAGAATACTCCATCCAAGTACCATAACGATTGAGAAAAGTGTGTGCTGTCTCGTCTCTTGTTAGTGGGGTTATACATCTACCGGTGAGTGGTGTTGAGGGGTTCATACGGTGTACCGAATACTCCACCACGGGTGTCACAGCGGTGGAGGGTAGCTCTCGTGTGGGAACCTTGAGATGCCAGTAAGAATGTACAAAGTGTTGGGACAACACTAGTTAATCCACGTATCTGATGTTGTTTTGGAGAAATGAGCATGTTGATGATCACTTGTGTAACCCCCTTAGCCCGGCCTAGACGCTAGACCCGAACTACGAAGATCACACGGGGAAAACCAAAGTCAACCTGAAAGTCAACCTTGATTAGCGACCCTTTTTATTTTATCTTCTCTAGATGCACATTAAACCTATGTGAAAGCCCAAGAACCTTGGAAGAGAAAAACACAGCGATGGGAAAACATTTAAGGACTCAAATGCAAGAAATACACTTTTAGAGACCAAAATGTAAATTTTGGAAAATAAAAGGACTTTCAAGATTTTAGTTTTACCAAACCTCAATTAGTCATATTACAAGCCTCTCTGCCAAATTTCAGCTTAAAAGGTAAATCTCAAGCTCAAGCAATTGCAATTACAACTTTCAGGACTAAAATGTAAAGCATGCAGACTTCAAGCAATTCAAAGTTGTGTCCAACAAACTCCCACACCCCAACAAGCCTCTTTTGCACCCACTGAAGCTGATCTCACCATTTGAGGACAATTCCGCTTCACATGCTCCATAGAACCACAGTTCCAACAAACTCCCACACCCCAACAAACTCCAACGCGACGCCTTCCACAACGGTCACACATCGACAACCGAGCTACCACTCCTTGGTCATATTGTACTTGATCCACATCAGCACCACCACCAAAACATTGATTCAGGCGAACCCTTCCGTCACGTAACCTCTTACGCTGACCACTCTCAAGGTCGGTATCCACAGCTCTATTACTTATACTTTTCCCACCATCATAATCTGAAGACACACCCCTGCGTTGCATAACCCCTGGAAACTTCTCTCCAAGGTATCTTCTATTAAAGGCAGACACAAAGAACTCCCAATCTATATCGTGGATATTCGTTGCCACCGCCACAGATGTCCACCAAGCACAAGCATCCTCTAACATTAACGAGACAACACTTCCCAACTTACAGGCGTTGTCACACCCTTCCTGATCCAAAACCGGAATTATACTGGCTAACCAAGCCTCAAACGCCTCAGGTGTCGAACCACGATACTTCACAACTCCCAAATCTTGTAAACACTGCCTTGACAAACTCGTATGCCCCACAGTCGGCACGTACACAAGCCTCACCTTCACCACAGCTTGGGACGTTCCCGACACCTCCTGAACCACAGATGATGAATCCTTCATCACAGAACCAGCTTTCTCATTCTGCCTTACTTCCTCAACTCCAGGAACTGTCGACCGAAGCGGTACACTCCCACCTAAAAGTGAATTCCACCCCTTTACAACCAGCTCTAAAGCAGCAACCATCGTACCCAACTGCCATTCTCTCATCGATCCCATTGAGCTATTATTAAGAAAGCAATGATAACGAAACAAACAAAACGATCAGGCCAGCTTCAAGCAAGGATTCAAGACTCCAACTCCAACATAACAATCAATAAGGCAATGGGTATCCCGAATTCTCCCCTTTTATATGACATAACAATCAATAAAAACATTGACATCGAGAATATCAATCAGCAAACTTCAATCATGCTCTCATCAACAACATTCACCCTCAACAGCATAATATCAACATATCATACTCATCACATTTTCATTATTTAGAAAATCAACTCACAACACCAACATATCACCAACACATGTTCACATTAGCTTACAGAAGAATCGTAACCACAAAGCATGATAAAAACATCAGCAATTCCCTCAAAAACGTATTTTTCAACCAACTTTCAACCACACATCAGAATAAACATCCAACACTTACCATAAAAACTTACCACAAACTAACCATCTCCCCAAAAGTTCGCAACTTAGCTCTGATAACAACAAATGTAACCCCCTTAGCCCGGCCTAGACGCTAGACCCGAACTACGAAGATCACACGGGGAAAACCAAAGTTAACCTGAAAGTCAACCTTGATTAGCGACCCTTTTTTATTTTATCTTCTATAGAAGCACATTAAACCTATGTGAAAGCCCAAGAACATTGGAAGAGAAAAACAAAGCGATCGGAAAACATTTAAGGACTCAAATGCAAGAAATACACTTTTAGGGACCAAAATGTAAATTTTGGAAAATAAAAGGACTTTCAAGATTTTAGTTTTACCAAACCTAAATTAGTCATATTTCAAGCCTCTCTGCCAAATTTCAGCTTAAAAGGACATCTCAAGCTCAAGCAATTGCAATTAAAACTTTCAGGACTAAAATGTAAAGCATGCAGACTTCAAGCAATTCAAAACTGTGTCCAAACGGTCACCCGTTTCGAAACACTGACAACTGTTTCGAAACACCCATGTCGGACGCCCGTATCGAAACGGTGTTGACCGTTTCGGTACACAGGTATGTTCCGAACCTAGTTCCGAAACAGACACTTCCAGTGGCAAAAGTGTTTCGAAACACTTCTAGTCGTTCCGAAACGCCCAAGCCATTTCAAGCACCCGTTTCGAAACAGCCAAGGGTGTTTCGATACACCCTGCCCAGAAACAGTAGAAAATTCTGGTTTTTCACTTCAAAACACCATCAAACATAATTTAAACCATTCCATAACATATCAACAACATAATAAGCATTATAACTATCAAATTGCATCAAAGACTAGATACAATACAAACATTAGGTACACCAACTCCCTAGTCACATTCAACACAGGATCTTACCTTAACCAAAGAACATAGCTACATCAACATATAAAGAAGAAGATCCAAATATTGCAAAGCGATCACCAACAAGGTTCAAACCATAAACTGAACATGGTCAACATACACAATCTCATTACACAACAACATAAAAGACTCTCCCCCTATTGCCTTTATTATCTATAGCTATAAACCAAAACATACTTCTCAAGTGGAGCTCTTCTTGAATCCCTTGCTTCTTGTTGTCCCAATTTCAATTATCTGCATTGATGGACAAAAAGGAGTGTAAGCACATAATGCTTAGTGAGGAATGCTCAAAACCAACACACCATCAATGCAGCGAATCATAAAACCATCTTAAAATGTAATCACAACTCAATAACCTAAGGTATTGATTGAAAATCTCCTTTGAAACACCGTTGCTTTAAAACATGCATTGCTCAACAAGAAAAACCAACATTTAACTTTGATACACTAAACAACTCACCCCAACAACATCCTTGCAAGTACTACCATTTTAACCTTTCCACGCATAAACACTTCTTGCAAAGTTTAAACCAAAATCCTTGGAAATCACTTCCACTCCACACAATACTTTTCTCATGCTTGATGATCATTTCAAAGCAAAATTGTAACATCCCAATTTTGGGCTTGGAAGTTTAGGGTCTGAACCGGACCGGTTTAAATTGCGGTTCGAATATAAAAGGTGGTTTTTAGGGAAAGCGTAGTTCGGGATGCATTAAAAATATGGAAAAATATCTAAAAATCCTCTTTTATTATATATAAGAGAGT
Source organism: Hibiscus trionum (assembly GCA_030270665.1). Classification (NCBI taxonomy): domain Eukaryota; kingdom Viridiplantae; phylum Streptophyta; class Magnoliopsida; order Malvales; family Malvaceae; genus Hibiscus; species Hibiscus trionum. The sequence goes on from BSYR01000027.1 coordinate 37,608,177, forward strand.
GGTGAAATCAATTTTACAAAATGGGGTTTGGAAATGTGAGATTTCAAGTTAGTGACTAAAATGTAATTTTTGAAAAGTTGGTGACTGTTTTAAAAAGGATTGAAACTTTGAATCTTTAAGGAGCTAATTTACCCAAGGGAGGGTTTCTCCAGATTTTTTCTTAATATTAAAGATTTAATTAATGTTATTTAATAAAAGGAAAGGAGGGAAAATAGATATTTTGGTTTTATAACTAACTTTTCTCAAAATTTTCCCATTTCATTTTCTCTCCATTTTCCCTCAGCCAAACACATTTCCCCAGCCACTTTTCCTCTGATTTTCACACCTAAAGTTGAGATTTCAATCTCTAAATGATTTCTAATCATTTCTACACTAAATCCTCATCATTTGCCTATTGAATTTTCAAGAATTTTGGTTCTAAACAAGGAGAAACTCACATTTAGAGGTATGAACGTCCTTCTCCTCTAAATACTCAGTTCTTTACTGAAATTCCCAAGTTCTCAATCCTTGATTTGAGTTTTATTAAAGGTTTTGGTGTTGTAATCTTGATTTTGGCTTAAAATGCAAAATTTGGATTTAATTTTGATGAAATTCGTATTGAATGATTGGGCTTTGTTTTGAGATGTCTTTTTGATGTATATTGGAAGTAAAAATGATGTGTAATTGAAGTTTAATCAATGCAATCCCGAATAGGTTGATTTTCCTAAGTTTTGCTTGAGTTAGTGGTGGTTTTTGGGATGATTTTGATGTTCTGCTATAGCTGGAGGTATAAGGACGTGATTAGGTTCTTTTTGGATGTTAATTGATGTTTAAGAATGGTTGGAATTGATGGATCTTGGCTGGGTAATGTTGTAGAGGTGTTTGGATGTGATTTCGGTTGTGTTTGGTAGCCGAAATGTGAGTGTTGATGAGAGCAGCGAGTTTAGGTGTCTTTGTTGAAGATATTAATGCATGATGATGCATTAATCCTCTGCTTTGATGTGTTTAAAACAGGGGAGACATCTTCGGATCCTTGTGGTGTTGATCCGGGGGCTTGATCGGCGTTTTGGCAAGCTTGCGAAACGGAATCGGTGAGTGAAGTTTGGTTTTCAGCTTTGAAACCAGTGTTTGAAGGTTATGGGAGCTTAGTTTAAGTCTAAACAACTTAGCTAAGCTCAAGAGTAAGTTTTTCGAAGAAACTCTCTTTTTGATGAACCATGAGATGGTTGAGTGCAATGTGTTTTATTTGCATGTTTAAATTATGTTTTGAAAGCATATTTTGGCATTTTTAATGCTGGTTTTGTAAGCCATGTGTTGAAGGATGCTCAAGGTAAGAGATCCTTGTTTTGAACATTGATAAATGTGATTTGATGCATTGTAATGCATGACTATTTAATGGCTTGTTAAATGCTTTAAAACAGTGGATTGATGATGGTAAATGATGTATATTGGCAAGTGATGTGTTGGTTTTAAAGTACTTGAATCAGATATAGTTAGCCGGCTATAGGATTGGGTGCACCGTGAATAAAGTCGCCTTGGATGTTGAGGGGTTGTGATTGTACCGTAAAATCCATCCAAGTACACTAACGAGATGTTTAAGATCACAATGGTGGTTAAAAGTCCATGTGTGGATCTTTTGTTGTGTGTCCTAAGATCACAATGGTGGTTAAAAGTCCATGTGTGGATCTTTTGTTGTGTGTCCTAAGATCACAATGGTGGTTAAAAGTCCATGTGTGGATCTTGTGTTGTGTGTCCCGTGTTCTCTTTAGTGATGTTATACAACTACCAATGAGTGATGTTGAGGGGTTGTGATTGTACCGTAGACTCCATCACTGGTGTTGAGGGGTTGTGATTGTACCGGTAAACTCCACCTTGATATTGGTAGTGTGTATGAAGCGTAAGGGACAACGCTTGTAATCTTCGTATCCGATTGTGTTTTTGTGTTGTAAAATGTTATGGATTATCACTTGTAAGCCAATATGACATGTTGATGGTTTGAAGCATGAGATGCTTGGTTGTATGCATAAATGCATGATAAATGATGTTTTGAACTTAAAAGCCTTGGAAAGGTGTTTTTACAAAATGCATTATTGTGTTGTTTGTAATTGAGCATTCCTCACTAAGCTATGTGCTTACGCTCTCTCTTTCTTAAACCAATAATGCAGAGCATTGAAGTGCTTTAAGGGCAGCAAGGAGGTCAAGGATCCAAGTGAAAGACTAAGCTCATGCATGTTGACTATTTTCATAACACTATTAGCTTTTGGCATTTGGCAATGGGAACCTAGTTTGTGTTTTGGGAGATGTTTTGGACTCCCTAAGTTTGGTTTAATGCCTTTGATGATGTTGGAACATGTAAATGGCCTTTTGGTATTTGGTTTGATGAATTGATGAATGCATGGTTTCTAATATAGGATGCATGCCTATAGATTTGGGGTTTTTCCTTGAATGATGCCATGACTGAGATTAGATGATGCTAATATGTTCCTTTATTGATTGATGACTTGTTGGTATGATGTGGAGGTCATATGATTGTGTTTGGTGGGTCAAAAGTGTGTTAAACTAGAGAAATTCTGCAATTCTGGGCAGTCCGTATCGGAACGGGTGCTACCGTTTCGGAACAGATGGCCTGAAATGACCATGGCGTTTCGAAACGGGGTAGAGCCGTTCCGGAACAGTTTTGCTACTGCCAAGCCCTATTCTGCAACAGGTTTCGGAACGGTCCCGCGTTTCGGAACGGTCCTTCCCCGTTTCGGAACACTCGACCGTTGGGCACTGAATTTGATGGTTAAATGTTTTGAAATTCTAACACTTTAGTCCCAAACTTTGTTTATGCAATTGATTGAGTTTGAGATGTCCGTTTGAGATGAAATTTGACAGTGAAGCATGAAACATGATTAATTTCATAGTGGTAACTCAAAATTTGGCTAAGTCCTCTTAATTTCCAGAATTTACAAATTGTTCCCTAAATTTGTATGTTTTGCAATTGAGTCCCTAAGTGTTTTCCAAATGATGTGATTTTCAAGTATGCTTATCTCAAGAGTTCACCTAGGATTAGTATGCATCTAGACAAGTTTAAAAAGAAAAAAAAGGTCGTTAATCAAGGTTAACTTTCGGGTTGACTTTGGTTTTCCCCGTGTAATCTTCGTAGTTCGGGTCAACCGTCTAGGCCGGGCTAAGGGGGCTACATTTGGTGGTATCAGAGCTTAGTTCTCGAGTATTTGGGAATGGTTACGTGGGTGTTAAGTGTTTGATTGCTTCGTATGCTTGTTGAGTGAAAGTATGATGTATGAATTGTAAGAATGTTACAATTGTGGTGCGTGCTTTGGTGAAGCATGTTAGAGGGACCCATTGCCAAATCAAAGCTATTAAAATGGTTTGTTTTAATTGGAAATGAGCTTGAGTACTTGGATTGCTTACCTTGCTGAGCCTGACTTTGTTTATTGCATTTGTGATTGCATTGTTTAGTGAATGGGACCTCGTAGAGAGACGAGGATTAATACGCGAGCTATGGCTCAAAATGAGAATAAGGAGAATGCTAAAAATGTGGTGGATTTACCTCCTCCACCTGGTGGTGGTGGTGCTAGGGGTGAGGGAGTTGGTGTTGGGGCTGATGTTGGGGTCGCTGGTCAGAGGCAAGCTGCTCCTGACATGACAATGCTGATACAAGCTATTGCTGGAGCCTTTCGGGCGACGGTAGCTGGAGCTCAAGGAGCTGGGCATCTGGGAGATGCTAATGTTAGGTTACCTCTGAAACGCTTGCGCAGTCTGGGAGGGACTGAGTTCAGGGGTTTGTCTGCTGAAGGTTCTGAGTCTTGGTTGGAAAGTACCAAGAGAATTTTGGGACAAATGAACTGCAATGATGTGCAGAAGCTGGGCTGTATGATATCTTTGTTGCATGACGATGCGTATACCTGGTGGACAACCACTATCTCCGGAATGGAGGATGCTGATGTGACTTGGACGTTCTTTCTGAACGCGTTCAAGAGGAGGTATCTGGGTGTGCGATACCTGGATGAAAAGAAAAGGGAATTCATGTCTCTTACTCAAGGGAGCATGACAGTGGCTGAGTACGAGGTTCAGTTTGTCCGACTCAGTCAGTACGCACCTGAGCTTATCCCTGATGAGCGGGAGAGGTGTGAACGTTTCCGTTATGGTTTGGTGATGGAAGTGAAGACTTATATGCTGGCTGCTGAGTACACTGACTTTGATGTGCTGGTTGGTAGAGCAAAGGACATTGAGTTGAATTTGAGTTTATCTTCTAGAGGTGTTGGTCCTAGTGTGGGCAAGCGAGCTGCTGAGTATAGTTCCGGTGGCGGATGGAACAAGAGAGGACGTGATCGGAAGTATCAGTCTTCGGCTAGGCGTGGTGGTGGAGGGCAAGGTGCACCTGTTCAGGGAGACAGGGCGAGAGCTGATCCGAATACATGTTGGACATGTGGATCGCGTGGGCACATTGTCCTCGAGCAGCGAGGGAGGTTCAGGATTCTGTTGTGGTGACCGGTAACTCGTGCTGGAACTGTGGTTCGGCGGATCACATGAGGAGGGAGTGTCCTCTATTGGCCGGTGGTGGCCAGGGACGTGCTCCGGGAGTTGTTGCACCACAGAGAGGTCGTGGGCGCGGCCGTGGTAACTTCCAGCGCAGGGAGGATGGTGGAAGGAATGTGGCTCATGTGGTAGTTGTTCAGCCCGAGGGTGGTGGCCAGGCCAGAGTGTATGCTCAGAGATAGGGGAGGAATGACACAGGTGTGATCGCAGGTACTTTCACTTTGCAATCCTTGTCATTACTTTCCTTGATTAATTTTGGATCTACACACTCATACATATTGCGTGAGCATGCTCAATTGCTTGGTTTGCCTGTTGAGTCTTTGGATGTTGGTATGCGTGTAACTAGTTCTTTTGGTGAGACTGTTGTGACGCGAAAGCTTTATAGAAGATGTCCCTTGGTTGTGCAAGATCATGTTTTTCATGTTGATCTTATGGAATTACCTTTCTATGGTTTTGATGTAATCCTTGGTATGGATTGGCTTGTTGAGCAACGAGCTGTAGTAGATTTTGAAAATAAGTGAGTTTCGTTGAAGCTTGCGGATGATTATGAGGTGGTGGTGGTTGGTGAGAATGTGAAGTTTCTTGCCAATGTGGTGTCTACGTTGGAAGCGAGCCAGATGCTGAGGCAAGGTTGTGAAGCCTACCTCGCCTTTGTGATGAATCCTAGCTCTAAAGAGTTACGAGTGCAGGATATTAGGACTGTGCGAGAGTTTCCTGGTGTGTTTCCGGAGGAGTTGCCTGGATTGCCTCCTAATCGCGAGGTGGAGTTTGGAATTGAGCTGTATGAAAACACAACTCCAGTGTCCATTACTCCTTATCGAATGGCACCTAAAGAGTTGAAAGAGCTGAAGACGCAACTTCAGGAGTTGCTTGATCGCGATTTCATTCGGCCGAGTGTGTCACCTTGGGGTGCACCGGTCTTGTTTGTGAAGAAAAAGGATGGCACTATGAGAATGTGTATTGATTACCGTCAGCTTAACAAGTTGACTATCAAGAATCGGTATCCGTTGCCGAGAATTGATGATCTTTTTGATCAATTTCGGGGAGCGGCTGTGTTCTCTAAAATTGATTTAAGGTCAGGGTATTATCAGTTGAAGGTGAAGGATGTAGATGTGCCAAAGACAGCCTTCAGAACAAGGTATTGGCATTATGAGTTCCTGGTGATGTCGTTTGGTTTGACGAATGCTCCTGCAGCTTTCATGGACATGATGAATAGAGTATTCCATGAATACTTGGATAAATTTGTTGTGGTGTTCATTGATGATATTCTCGTGTACTCTCGTACTGAGGAGGAGCATGAGGGGCATTTGAGAATTGTGTTACAGGCTTTGTTGGAGAATCAGCTTTATGCCAAGTTGAGCAAGTGTGAGTTCTGGCTTAGACAAGTTGTGTTTCTTGGTCATGTGGTCTCTGCTGAAGGGATACGTGTTGATCCTCAGAATATTGAGGCAGTGATGAATTGGAAGCCTCCTAAGTATGTTCATGAAGTCCGTAGTTTCCTTGGTTTGGCGGGATACTATCGAAGGTTCGTGGATGGGTTTTCAAAGATTGCTGCACCTTTGACGAAGTTGTTGCAGAAGGATGTTAAGTATGAGTGGACGGAAGCGAGACAGCAGGCTTTTGAGAAGCTTAAGGCAGCTTTAACGCAAGCTCCTATCTTGGTTCAACCTGAATCAGGGAAAGAGTTTGTGGTGTATAGTGATGCGTCCTACGTTGGTTTGGGATGTGTATTGATGCAAGAGGGTAAGGTGGTGGCTTATGCATCACGGCAGTTGAAGGTGCATGAGCGCAATTATCCTACGCATGACATTGAGTTAGCTGCGGTGGTTTTTGCTTTGAAAATTTGGAGACATTACCTGTATGGTGAGAAGTGTACGGTGTACACGGACCACAAGAGTTTGAAGTATATGATGTTTCAGAAAGTGTTAAATCTTAGGCAGCGACGTTGGGTGGAGTTGCTTAAGGATTACGATTTGACGATCGAGTATCATCCGGGTAAAGCTAATGTTGTAGCGGATGCCTTGAGTAGGAAGGTAGCTGTTGAGTTGAGGGCTATGTTTGCCAGTTTGAGCATTTCGCGTGATGGTGGTCTTGTGGCTGAATAGCATGTGAAACCATCCTTGGTTCAGTTGATTAAGGAAAAGCAGTTGTTGGATGATTCCTTGGTGCCACATGTTCAGGATATTGCAGAGGGTAGGCCATCGGATTTCTGCTTTAATGATGATGGAGTTTTATGTTTTGGTAGTCGGATAGTAGTGCCCAATGATGCTGATTTGAGGCGTGCTATTCTAACTGAAGGTCATAGTAGTCCTTTCGCTATGCACCCTGGTAGTACTAAGATGTACCGTGATCTTCGTGATGAGTACTATTGGGTGGGTTTAAAGAAAGATGTTGTTGAGTTTGTAAGCAAGTGCATGGTATGTCAGCGAGTTAAAGCTGAGCATCAGTTTCCTTCAGGGTTGTTGCAACCGTTGAGGATTCCCGAGTGGAAGTGGGAAAGGATTACCATGGACTTTGTGTCTGGTTTGCCTTTGTCGCCATCGAAGAAGAATTCGGTGTGGGTGATTGTTGATCGCCTGACGAAGTGTGCGCATTTCTTGCTTGTGCATACTACGTACACCTTGGATAAGCTTGCAGAGCTGTACATTGCTGAGATTGTGCGGCTGCATGGTGTGCCAAAGTCGATTGTATCGGATAGAGATCCGAGGTTTACATCGCGTTTCTGGCAGTGTTTGCATCAGGCTTTGGGTACACGGTTGAATTTCAGTACATCTTATCATCCGCAGACGGATGGACAGTCTGAGCGCGTTATCCAGGTGTTAGAGGATATGTTGAGGTGCTGCGTGATTGAGTTTCAGGGTTCTTGGGAGAAACTTTTGCCTTTGGTGGAATTTGCCTATAATAATAGTTATCACCCAAGTATTCAAATGGCACCTTATGAAGCTTTGTATGGGAGGAAGTGTAGGACTCCTCTTTGTTGGGCTGAAACGGGTCAGAAGTTGGTTTCGATGCCAGCTTTGTTGAGAGGAACCACCGAGAAGGTGAAGCTCATTTGTGAGCGTTTGAAGGCAGCTTCTGATCGGCAAAAGTCTTACGCGAATTTGAAGCATAAGGAGATTGAGTATACGGTGGGTGACCGTGTGTTTTTGAAGGTTTCGCCTTGAATCAGATATAGTTAGCCGGCTATAGGATTGGGTGCACCGTGAATAAAGTCGCCTTGGATGTTGAGGGGTTGTGATTGTACCGTAAACTCCATCCAAGTACACTAACGAGATGTTTAAGATCACAATGGTGGTTAAAAGTCCATGTGTGGATCTTGTGTTGTGTGTCCTAAGATCACAATGGTGGTTAAAAGTCCATGTGTGGATCTTGTATTGTGTGTCCCGTGTTCTCGTTAGTGATGTTATACAACTACCAATGAGTGATGTTGAGGGGTTGTGATTGTACCGTAGACTCCATCACGGGTGTTGAGGGGTTGTGATTGTACCGGTAAACTCCACCTTGATATTGGTAGTGTGTATGAAGCGTAAGGGACAACGCTTGTAATCCGCGTATCCGATTGTGTTTTTTAGTTGTAAAATGTTATGGATTATCACTTGTAAGCCAATATGACATGTTGATGGTTTGAAGCATGAGATGCTTGGTTGTATGCACAAATGCATGATAAATGATGTTTTGAACTTAAAAGCCTTGGAAAGGTGTTTTTACAAAATGCATTATTGTGTTGTTTGTAATTAAGCATTCCTCACTAAGCTATGTGCTTACGCTCTCTCTTTCTTAAACCAATAATGCAGAGCATTGAAGTGCTATAAGGGCAGCAAGGAGGTCAAGGATCCAAGTGAAAGACTAAGCTCATGCATGGTGACTATTTTCATAACACTATTAGCTTTTGGCATTTGGCAATGGGAACCTAGTTTGTGTTTTGGGAGATGTTTTGGACTCCCTAAGTTTGGTTTAATGCCTTTGATGATGTTGGAACATGTAAATGGCCTTTTGGTATTTGGTTTGATGAATTGATGAATGCATGGTTTCTAATATAGGATGCATGCCTATAGATTTGGGGTTTTTCCTTGAATGATGCCATGACTGAGATTAGATGATGCTAATATGTTCCTTTATTGATTGATGACTTGTTGGTATGATGTGGAGGTCATATGATTGTGTTTGGTGGGTCAAAAGTGTGTTAAACCAGAGAAATTCTGCAATTCTAGGCAGTCCGTATCGGAACGGGTGCTACCGTTTCGGAACAGATGGCCTGAAATGACCATGGCGTTTCGAAACGGGGTAGAGCCGTTCCGGAACAGTTTTGCTACTGCCAAGCCATGTTCCGCAACAGGTTTCGGAACGGTCCCGCGTTTCGGAACGGTCCTTCCCTGTTTCGGAGCACTCGACCGTTGGGCACTAAATCTGATGGTTAAATGTTTTGAAATTCTCACACTTTAGTCCCAAACATTGTTTATGCAATTGATTGAGTTTGAGATGTCCGTTTGAGATGAAATTTGACAGTGAAGCATGAAACATGATTAATTTCATAGTGGTAACTCAAAATTTGGCTAAGTCCTCTTAATTTCCAGAATTTACAAATTGGTCCCTAAATTTGTATGTTGTGCAATTGAGTCACTAAGTGTTTTCCAAATGCTGTGATTTTCAAGTATGCTTATCTCAAGAGTTCACCTAGGGTTAGTATGCATCTAGACAAGTTTAAAAAGAAAAAAAAAGGTCGTTAATCAAGGTTGACTTTCGGGTTGACTTTGGTTTTCCCAGTGTAATCTTCGTAGTTCGGGTCAACCGTCTAGGCCGGGCTAAGGGGTTACAAAAATACCTTTTGAAAACCATATCTTCCTTCTATCTATCTCATGCATTCAACAAGTGCAAATTCATGGCAAAGCCACACATGCTTGTTACTCATAAGCATTTTATAAACATAAAACCTCATTTGCATAAGAGAATCTCCATTTTGAAACCACATGTACCATCTAGCTAACACATGCATACAACCTATGCAAAACTCATGGCAAGGCCACATATGCTTGATACACAAAAGCATTTCATAAAAATTAATATCTCATATGCACTTCTCATTACATACAACATCTCAAGCATTGGTACATGTGACATATTTCATTCTCATATATTGGCATTTTACATATTCTGTTGTACACGGATATGCGGACAGCTTGACTCGAGGTCAAGTCCTACCCCGGTGGGATCTCACCACCGGCTCTCATGGCGGTATCTACCCTCGCCACTGAGCTTGGGTATTTCACCAAGTCCTACTACGATGGAATGCCCATCATCGATTTCGCATGGCAATAACTCTTGTTGCGAAAAAGCTTGGTCCCTCACCAAGTCCTACTCCAATGAAAATCCCATCATTGGTCTCATGGCAATAACTCTTGTTGCCAAAAAGCTTGGTCTCTCACCAAGTCCTACTCCAATAAAAATCCCATCATTGGTCTCTCTCTTTGGGACGACACCCAAGAACACGTACGAATTTTTAGTTTATAGTGCACTCTACATCCTATTGATCGATCAATATATCCGGTAATCTTTACATCATCTATGCCAATGTATATCATGTTAAACATCAACACATTCGTTGTTTTTAAAGCATGCAACACCTTCAAGACCAATAAGCCGAACAAAGCATTTGAGACACAAATTGACAACTCATGCTCACAAGGAATATCAATTTCATGCATCTTTCCTCAAACCAAGTTGACAACCAACTCACATGATTTAAAACCATGCTCAACAACAAATTAAACCACATTGTCAAATCAAACACATCAAACACCATTTTGATAGTTTTCCAAACAATAATAGCACACTTTTGAGAGAGAATTCAACTTCACTTACTTCTGAACTTAAACCGGCGTTTCAAGCCTAAATTTAAGTTCCCAGACCTCTTTTCAAAACCATTCCAAAGCTGGAAAACATGATCTCACTCACCGATACACAAAACTATGCTAGCCGACAAGCCTCTTAAGCGTCCGAAACCTCCAACGCCACCTCTATCGCTTCCGGATCATTCTCCCCTATTTTTAACACATATCAACAGAGGATTAATGCATCATCATGCATTAAAATCAGCAGCAATACAACCTAAACTCGCTGCTCTACTCAAGAACCTCATTTCGGCCACCAAAAACAACCGAAATCACCTCCAAACTCTCCGAAAACAAAGCCCAGCCAAGATCTATCAATTCTAACATTTTACAAACATCAATTAACATAAAAAAGCAACATAAACATGACCTTATACCTCCAGCAACAACAGATCACCAAAACCACCCCAAAAACCACCATTCTAGCAAGCAAAACTTAGGAAAACAAACCAATTCGGGATTTGATTGATAAAACCTCATTTGTAACATCAATTAACATCCAAAATACATTAGAAAACAACCTCAAAACAGAGCCTAACCAAGATCCACGAAAATCCTCAAGATCTCTTCCAAAAACTTGAGTTTTAAGCCAAAATATTGTTTCCAACATTAAAACCATTCATAAAACTTTAATAAAGGATTGACAACTTGGGAATTTCAGTAAAGAACTGAGTATTTAGAGGAGAAGAACAAGCTTACCTCTAAATGATGATTTCTCCTTGATTTGGGCAAATTTTCTTGAAAATTCAATGTAGAAATCAAGTGGATTTGATGAGGAATTGATTAAGAATCAAAGAGGAATTGAAATCTCATCAAATGAAGTGTAAAATCAAAGTAAATTTGCTGGAGAAAATGTGTTTGGTTGAAAGGAATTTGAGAGAAAATTTTAGAAAAGTAGTTATGAAAGTCAAAGTAGTTAAACCTCTTTCTTTTATTTAATAAAATCATTAATTAAATAACCCAAATTAAGGAAAAATCTGGAGAAAACATTTTGGGTAAATTAGCTCCTTAAAGATTCAAAGTTTCAATCCTTTACAAAACAGTCACTACTAAACTTTGCAAAAATCGCAATTTTGTCACTACACCGAAATGTAGTATTTCCAAACCTTATTTTGTAAAATTGATTTCACCACTCTCTTATACATATTGAATGATGATTTTTAGATACTTTTCTATATTTTTAAAGTATCCCGAACTAGGATTTCCCTAAAACTCCCTTCTAGATTCGAACCGATTTCCAGACCGATCCGGTTCAGACCCTAAACTTCTAAGCCCAAATTTGGGGTGTTACAACTCTCCCCCTCTTAGGAAATTTCATCCTCGAAATTGCAACCTGCGAAAAGAGCACGATACCAAACTTCCCAAAGCATCACACAATGTAACACAGGAGACTTAACCACCACTGAAACATCTTCAACCCAAAACACCACAACATCAACTCATCCTCAAATCAAACTTAAACTATACCCAAACCCAACACCACTACTTACAGTTCAAGACTTCCAGAACACTCGGTTATTAATCTCAGCTTAACCTTTCACACTTTCATATTGTATAAAGTCTCAACAACCCGAAGAACTCCTAACCCTTTACAACATACTCCACCTTAACTCATAACTCCCTCAACAAAACTTGCACAGACGGTGACACCAACCCATCCATTTTTCAACCACCATGTGACCCACAACCTTCACTGCTTCTAAAACCCCTTGCAAAATCGCTCAACTCCCTTCAAAGATTACCACAACAAGCAAAAACTTCTTAAGCAACAACAGCTTACTCAAACTTCTCAAAGTATTGATAACATTCCTTTACATCCGCCACTTTCACCACCATAACAACTCATCAAAACTACTTACACAACATCCGAAAACCACGTCACAAGACTCCAACCTTAACTCCACCAGCTGTTCTACTTACCCCTAGCTGACTTAGAAAAGATTTACTTATACTCAGCTAACAACCACTTCTCACAAGAACCCGGCCAACCAACAATGGCCCTTGAACTTACATTGTCTTTCCACTTCAATCTTTGACCATAACACTAACCTTAGCTGGATACCACCCATTCCATACAAACGTTTTAAGATTACGGAACCTCTACTCATCCCAAGCCAAACCTCATCTAAAGCTCTCAACAAAATCTCCTCCCAACTCCTCTAAGGTTACTATGAACCGTCACCTACATAAACAACCCTCCTATTGCAAACATCAACGCCAAGACGCCTCAACACTCCGAAAACACGTCCACTAACCCACAACATCATCTAACACAAAGAAACTACCACATCTATTAGCTATTCACAACCACCTTGATCAATTCCAACTTGAACCGGTAACCTCCTTAACACCACACCGCTAAACTCTTTAAGCACCTAAACACCTTCCCTTTGCCAACAAGCTAAATCGCACTCACTATTACTAACGACTTGCTTACTACCTTCCACTACTTCTAGCATTCACCTAGCACCAAAACAACCCCTTAAACCTCCCAACCAACCTAATCCTACCACAACACTATCGGACCCAATTAGCTATTAGCAAGTGTGAACGTCTTATGCATGGTCACCAATATGCCCTATCAATGCATGTGTACATGTATGCAAAACCTCTAATGTCATGTCGCATGTATGCATGTACCAACATATATATATATACTATATAACAAATGGTTTTAACTGTGCATGTATGTCGGTTCACTCTTACCAATAACATCCTCAGAATCCGCCTAAGAACAACCTCTTACCTCACTTCTAACTTTTCCATCTCTACCATTCTAACAATTTGATAACTACAAAATACTCCACTAATACCCTCTTCACACTAAAGTTGTTTTCAAAACAACATCGGCTACTACCACAACTTGCTAGCTATAAGACCTTACCTACTACACAAGGGAATCCAAACCGGAACCAAACAAAGATAACTAGGGCAAAGATTACTTAGCAAAGTTACCTGTAATCACCTCATTGCCCCGGAGCTCCAACAGACAAACTCTCTTCCCCGTAGAACCATTATTCTCTGGCCGCACCGCCGCAACACCAACCAACACTTTAAGGTCATCATCGTCTCCCTGCGGTAAAGAACCATGACTACCTCGAGCTAACTCCAAACAATTCTGTCTCAAATGTCCAACAAACCCACAATTCCAACAAGATCCATCCTCCAAACACCTCACACCTTTATGCTTTTCTTGCCACCTCCGAACTCTGTCTCGGCCACGCTCACGACCCTTCTGAGACCCTTTTGCACCCACTGAAGCTGATCTCACCATTTGAGGACAATTTCGCTTCACATGCTCCATAGAACCACAGTTCTAATAAACTCCCACACCCCCAACAAACTCCAACGCGACGCCTTCCACAACGGTCACACATCGACAACCGAGCTACCACTCCTTGGTCATATTGTACTTGATCCACATCAGCACCACCACCAAAACCTTGATTCAGGCGAACCCTTACGTCGCGTAACCTCTTACGCTGACCACTCTCAAGGTCGGTATCCACAGCTCTTTTACTTATACTTTTCCCACCATCATAATCTGAAGACACCCCCCGCGTTACTTAACCCCTAGAAACTTCTATCCAAGGTATCTTCTATTAAAGGCAGACACAAAGAACTCCCAATCTATATCGTGGATATTCGTTGCCGCCGCCACAGATGTCCACCAAGCACAAGCATCCTCCAACATTAACGAGACAACACTTCCCAACTTACAGGCATTGTGACACCCTTCCTGATCCAAAACCGGAATTGTATTGGCTAACCAAGCCTCGAACGCCTCAAGTGTCGAACCACGACACTTCATAACTCCCAAATCTTGTAAACGCGGCCTTGACAAACTCGTATGCCCCACAGTCGGCACGTATACAGGCCTCACCTTCACCACAGCTTGGGACGTTCCCGACACCTCCTGAACCACAAATGATGAATCCTTCATCACAGAACCAGCTTTCTCATTCTGCCTTAGTTCCTCAACTCCAGGAACTGTCGACCGAAGCGGTACACTCCCACCTAAAAGTGAATTCCACCCCTTTACAACCTGCTCTAAAGCAGCAACCATCGTACCCAACTGCCATTCTCTCATCGATCCCATTGTGCTATTATTAACAAAGCAATGATAACAAAACAAACAAAACGATCAGGCCAGCTTCAAGCAAGGATTCAAGACTCCAACTCCAACATAACACAATAGCTATAATAATAAGGCAATGGGTATCCCGAATTCTCCCCTTTTATATGACATAACGATCAATAAAAACATTGACATCGAGAATATCAATCAGCAAACTTCAATCATGCTCTCATCAACAACAATCACCCTCAACAGCATAATATCAACATATCATACTCATCACATTTTCATTATTCAGAAAATCAACTCACAACACCAATATATCACCAACACATGTTCACATTAGCTTACAGAAGAATCGTAACCACAAAGCATGATAAAAACATCAGCAATTCCCTCAAAAACGTATTTTTCAACCAACTTTCAACCACACATCAGAATAAACATCCAACACTTACCATAACAACTTACCACAAACTTACCATCTCCCCAAAAGTTCGCAACTTAGCTCTGATACCAACAAATGTAAACCCCTTAGCCCGACCTAGACGCTAGACCCGAACTACGAAGATCACACGGGGAAAACCAAAGTCAACCTGAAAGTCAACCTTGATTAGCGACCCTTTTTTATTTTATCTTCTATAGATGCACATTAAACCTATGTGAAAGCCCAAGAACCTTGGAAGAGAAAAACACAGCGATCGGAAAACATTTAAGGACTCAAATGCAAGAAATACACTTTTAGGGACCAAAATGTAAATTTTGGAAAATAAAAGGACTTTCAAGATTTTAGTTTTACCAAACCTCAATTAGTCATATTTCAAGCCTCTCTGCCAAATTTCAGCTTAAAAGGACATCTCAAGCTGAAGCAATTGCAATTACAACTTTCAGGACTAAAATGTAAAGCATGCAGACTTCAAGCAATTCAAAACTGTGTCCAAACGGTCACCCGTTTCGAAACACTAACAACCGTTTCGAAACACCCATGTCGGACGCCCGTATCGAAACGGTGTTGACCGTTTCGGTACACGGGTATGTTCCGAACCTAGTTCTGAAACAGACACTTCTAGTGGCTAAAGTGTTTCGAAACACTTCTAGCCATTCCGAAACGCCCAAGCCATTTCAAGCACCCGTTTCGTAACAGCCAAGGGTGTTTCGATACACCCTGCCCAGAAACAGCAGCAAATTCTGGTTTTTCACTTCAAAACACCATCAAACATAATTTAAACCATTCCATAACATATCAACAACATGATAAGCATTATAACTATCAAATTGCATCAAAGACTAGATACAATACAAACATTAGGTACACCAACTCCATAGTCACATTCAACACAAGATCTTACATTAACCAAAGAACATAGCTACATCAACATATAAAGAAGAAGATCCAAATATTGCAAAGCGATCACCAACAAGGTTCAAACCATAAACCGAACATGTTCAACATACACAATCTCATTACACAACAACATAAAATACTCTCCTCTCATTGCCTTTATTATCTATAGCTATAAACCAAAACATACTTCTCAAGTGGAGCTCGTCTTGAATCCCTTGCTTCTTGTTGTCCCAACTTCAATTAGCTTCATTGATGGACAAAAAGGAGCGTAAGCACATAATGCTTAGTGAGGAATGCTCAAAACCAACACATTATCAATGCAGCGAATCATAAAACCATCTTAAAATGTAATCACAACTCAATAACCCAAGGTATTGATTGAAAATCTCCTTTGAAACACCGTTGCTTTAAAACATGCATTGCTCAACAAGAAAAACCAATATTTAACTTTGATACACTAAACAGCTCACCCCAACAACATCCTTGCAAGTACTATCATTTTAACCTTTCCACGCATAAACACTTCTTGCAAAGTTTAAACCAAAATCCTTGGAAATCACTTCCACTCCAGACTACACTTTTCTCATGCTTGATGATCATTTCAAAGCAAAATACCTTTTCAAAACCATATGTTCCTTCTATCTATCTCATGCATTCAACAAATGCAAACTCATGGCAAAGCCACACATGCTTGTTACTCATAAGAATTTTATAAACACAAAACCTCATTTGCATAAGCAAATCTCCATTTTGAAACCACATGTACCATCTAGCTAACACATGCATACAACCTATGAAAATCTCATGGAAAGGCCACATATGCATGATACACGAAAGCATTTCATAAATTTTTTTTATCTCATATGCATTTCTCATTACATACAACATCTCAAGCATTGGTACATGTGACACATTTCATTCTCATATATTGGCATTTTACATATTCTATTGTACACGGATATGCGAACAGCTTGACTCGAGGTCAAGTCCTACCCCGGTGGGATCTCGCCACCGTCTCTCAAGGCGGTATCTACCCTCGCCACTAAGCTTGGGTATTTCACCAAATCCTACTACGATGGAATGCCCTCATTGATTTTGCATGGCAATAACTCTTGTTGCCAAAAATCTTGGTCTCTCACCAAGTCCTACTCCAATGAAAATCCCATCATTGGTCTCATGGCAATAACTCTTGTTGCCAAAAAGCTTGGTCTCTCACCAAGTCCTACTTCAATGAAAATCCCATCATTGGTCTCTCTCTTTGAGACGACACCCAAGAGCACGTACGAATTTTTAATTTATAGTGCACTCTACATCCTATTGATCGATCAATATATCCGATAATCTTTACATCATCTATGCCAATATATATCATGATAAACATCATCACATTCGCTGTTTTTAAAGCATGCAACACCTTCAAGACCAATAAGCCGAACAAAGCATTTGAGACACAAATTGACAACTCATGCTCACAAGGAATATCAATTTCATGCATCTTTCCTCAAACCAAGTTGACAACCAACTCACATGCTTTAAAACCATGCTCAATAACAAATTAAACCACATTGTCAAATCAAACACATCAAACCCCGTTTTAATAGTTTTCAAAACAATAATAGCACAATTGAGAGAGAATTCAACTTCACTTACTTCCGAACTTAAACCGGCGTTTCAAGCCTAAATTTAAGTTCCCAAACCTCTTTTCAAAACCATTCCAAAGCTAGAAAACATGATCTCACTCACCGATACACAAAACTATGCTAGCCGACAAGCCTCCCAAGCGTCTAAAACCTCCAACGCCACCTCTATCGCTTCCGGACCATTCTCCCATGTTTTTAACACATATCAACAGAGGATTAATGCATCGTCATGCATTAAAATCAGTAGCAATACAACCTAAACTCGCTTCTCTACTCAAGAACCTCATTTCGGCCACCAAAAGCAACTGAAATCACCTCCAAACTTTCCCAAAACAAAGCCCAGCCAAGATCTATCAATTCTAACCTTTTATAAACATCAATTAACATCAAAAAGCAACATAAACATGACCTTATACCTCCAGCAACAACAGATCACCAAAACCACCCCAAAAACCACCATTCTAGCAAGCAAAACTTAGGAAAACAAACCTATTCGAGATTTGATTGATAAAACCTCATTTGTAACATCAATTAACATCCAAAATACATTATAAAACAACCTCAAAACAGAGCCTAACCAAGATCCACGAAAATCCTCAAGATCTCTTCCAAAAACTTGAGTTTTAAGCCAAAATCTTGTTTCCAACATTAAAACCATTCATAAAACTTTAATAAAGGATTGAAAACTTGGGAATTTTAGTAAAGAACTGAGTATTTAGAGGAGAAGAACAAGCTTACCTCTAAATGATGATTTTTCCTTGATTTGGGCAAATTTTCTTGAAAATTCAATATAGAAATCAAGTGGATTTGATGAGGAATTGATTAAGAATCAAAGAGGAATTGAAATCTCATCAAATGAAGTGTAAAATCAAAGTAAATTTGCTGGAGAAAATGTGTTTGGTTGAAAGGAATTTGAGAGAAAATTTTAGAAAAGTAGTTATGAAAGTCAAAGTAGTTAAACCTCTTTCTTTTATTTAATTAAATCATTAATTAAATCACCCAAATTAAGGAAAAATCTGGAGAAAACATTTTGGGTAAATTAGCTCCTTACATATTCAAAGTTTCAATCCTTTACAAAATAGTCACTACTAAACTTTTTAAAAATCGCAATTTGGTCACTACACCGAAATGTAGTATTTCCAAACCTTATTTTGTAAAATTGATTTTACCACTCTCTTATACATATTAAATGAGGATTTTTAGATATTTTTCTATATTTTTAAAGTATCCCGAACTAGGCTTTCCCTAAAACTCCCTTTTAGATTCGAATCGATTTCCAGACCGATCCGGTTCAGACCCTAAACTTCTAAGCCCAAATTTAGGGTGTTACAACTTGTAAGTCAATATAAATGATGATGTATTATGAAATGGTTTATGAGGCATAATGTGTAAATGCATGTTTTACTCCTTAAGCTTTGCATATAGAGGTTATGCATGGGAAGGCTTAAATAGAGTGTTAGCAATAGGATTCTGTTGTTGATTCATAATACATGTTGCATAAGGTTTATATGCTTATTTTTATTAAGAAAGTGCATGGTTTTGAAGGCATGATGATTTTTAGTTGATGTTTTGAAGTAATTGAAATATTATTTCAATGTGGCTTGGAAAATGGTTTTAATGCATTGATGGTGTTTTGTTTTTTAGCACTCCTCACTAAGCCTTGTGTGCTTACGCTCTCATTTGTCCATCAATGCAGATAATTGAGGTTTTGGAAGCAGCAAGTAGCTTGGGATTCGAAGAGACTTTGTTTAAGAAAGTTTGTTTCGGTTTAGACTAAAGTAATAATGGCAATGGAGGATCTATTGTGTTTTTGGGAGATTTGTGCAAACCCCCTTTTGAGCAAGTTTTATATGTGGTTTTTGACTTGTAAATGGCCTTTAGTATTGGGGTTTATGCTTTACTTTTCATTTTGGGTATCTTGCATGGCTTGTTCCTAGGTTGCATGCCTATAGTTTACCTTTGATGCATTTTCCATGTTATGATGATGGATATGCCATGAATGACTGAGAACCGATGTTTAGATATGTTGTGTGCATGTTGGAATGTTTATGATTACATTAAAGAGTTAAAAACTAGCAAAAAGTGTCATTCAGGCCCCAGGCGTTTCGGTACGCCCAAGGCTGTACCGAAATGGTGAGCCTGAAATGGCCTAAGAGTTTCGAAGCGTGAAGGGGTGTATCAGAACAGGCTCAAGAATTTTAGCTACTGGAAATGGATGTACCGAAACAGGTTGTAGACTGACTCGAAACGACCTTGCGTACCGAAACCCCAAGACCCATTCTGAAACAGGATGTTTCGATACATGGCTCATTGTTTCAAAACACCCTGGTGTTAAGTTGGTTACTAGAATCTTTTGAAGTTTTGTTTCTTTACTGTTCAGTCCTTGAATGTTGTAGATGCAATTAAATGAGCTAGGATGATGGTTTTGAGCTGAGATTTGTCAGAGTGGCATGTAATGTGACTAATTAAAGATCGGTAACTTAAAAAATTGAAGAAGTCCTTGTAAATTGATAAAATTATAGAACAGTCCGTAAAATGTGGTTACATTGAATTGAGTTTCTAATCGATGTTTGGTCGAGCTGATGATTCTTTCGCTGCAAGTCTAAATGCATAGGGTAACAATGTGCATCTAGACAAGATTAAAAGGAAAAAAATAGGGTCGTTTATTGAGGTAAACCTCCCAGTTTACTTCAATATTCCTCGCGTGACCCGTTCGGTTCGGTCTTTCACCTAGGTCGGGTCGAGGGGCTTACAATCATTTACCTAGTAGTAATAATTTGTAATGGGTGGATGCCTTAAAGTTTTTAGAGAGTGTGTTTTGAAACTCCCTGTTTTGTGGCAAGTTTGTGATGCCTATGTTGTATTGTAAATGACCTTTGGTATTTGGTTTATGCTTGGTTATGCATTTCGGTATCATGCTTGCCTTATTTTCTATGTTGCATGCTTGTAGTTATATATTTTAATTATAGTGACAAAATATATTGTCCTAAATGTTTCCCTTTATAATGATGATCAAATGTTTCCCTCCAAAAAAAAATTAATTTATGACAGATTAACATTGACAAATTTATATAGTCAAAATAAAGAATTATGTCAAATTTATTTGTCGATGTTGTTTTCCGTCCTGGTTGAAATTGGTTGGGCCTTCAAAGCCCCATCGTAAATTGGAGTCGTTATCAATCATTTTGGGTTAGGTAAGATCGAAAACTTGTAAAGATAATTTATAAAAATAAAGTTATATAGTTATAAAAATAATTTATGAAAAATATTATTTTCTCACTAAAATATTGCGGGGAAGAAAATTGAGTTCATATTCAAAATTTTGAGAAAATAAGTGTCACAAAATAAATTTAAATTTTTCATTGTAGAAAAGTTGTGAGAAAATAATATTTGTTATAACTATAGTTTTTGTTAAAAATAATTTTTGATATTAAAATTCAAGTTAATTGTGACAAATTTTTTGTTAAAAAATAATATTTTATTGTAACAATTTTTTTTCCTTATAATTAATATTTACTGACAAAATAAAAGTAGTGAGAAATGAAATTTTATTGTAATAAGTATTTTTATTGCAAAAACCTTTTTGGTTCGATGTTAAAATTTAAATTAATTATGAAAAAATTACTTTTTTGTGATAAAAATATATATTTTACTCTAACAAATATTTTGTTTCTGTAAGTTACATTTACTGACGAAATATAAGTTATAAGAAATTAATTTTTGTTGCAATATATATTTTTGTCACAAAACTCATTATATTTAATGTTAAAATACAAGTTTGTTGTGACAAAAGGTACTTCTCGTGAAGAAATAGTTAATTTATTGTGACAAATATTTTTTCGTGATAAGTTAATATAGTAATAAAATTTCATTTTTACGATAAATAATATAAATGGTAATAGACACAATTTCGTCACAATATACTTTACATGACAGGGTTGTTCTAACAAACATGGTAACAAACAAATTTTGTCAAAATAAATATATTGTGACAAATTTAGTACTTTTAGTGATAAATAATTTTGTTGCAATATTATAAATTTCTTGTAGTGAAGGTCCAATTTGTAAGCCTATAACAAATTAGAAAGCGCACACTACATCGTGGTCATGCTCAATTCACCATTTTCTTTCAATACCTTACCTATACATTTTTAATTACTTGATAACATAGTTTACTCTTTATAGAACCAAATCAAACCGATTACAGATTATTGTACATATCATAACAACATATATACTACTTACAGATTCCTCTAATCAAAACATTCATAACCAAAGATGGGGATTGAATCGAAACAATATGAGCATACCAAAATATGAATTAGGGTATCAAACTTCAATGTCCATGGTCCATTAAAAGGATAATTAAGGACCAACTTGAAATGTAAGAACAAGCAGTAACATTATTGGTTTGACTTTTTGAGTTTTGACCAATTACGTTAGGTTTTGGTACAAATTTACCAGTATCGAAATTCATAATCTAAATTTCGATTTAATTATTGTTCGAGTATATGCAAACACTATCTCCAATAAATATTATATCTCTACACTTAAATACGTACATAATTATCTTTCAACATATAAATAAATACCGTTCAGAAGCTTAAAAAATAATAGTCTTCTTCTGCAGTTTGAGTGGGATTGTTTGAAGCTCCACAGTCACTCATCCATACTTCCTCCTGCTCCTAATAAGGCCAAAAAATCGTTTCACACGTTATAATTGACTGGTGAATAAACGCATACATGTAATTTAATAAAATATGGACTAACGTTTTCGTCGATCAGATGCATGTTGTTCATTGCATTATCAGAAAATTCCAAGTCCGGAGCATAAAAATCATCATTACATGTGGATGATGGTGTTGCCAATCCTAACTTCAAATCAGGTCATGTAACTTTATTGTGCCCTTCTGAATTACAAATTGAATAATGGCTCCTACTCTTGCTTCCAACATTTTTTGACCTTGTATCTGGACTTTTGCCTTTCTTTCTTGACGGGTCCCGAACTCTTTTTTAGTGGTGTGGTTTGATCATGAGAATCATTCAACATAAAAGATGCCTCAATTTCGATCGCCAGTCTATGAATCTCATATTTTGTTCGTCGATATCTCTCTTCTGTATTTGCTGCAAGATGGAAAAGTTTATTTGCAAGTGCTCAAAGAGAAGAGAACTGAGCCATGCATTTCGCTTCAGCAGGAACATTGAAGTCAACAAATGATGGGGCAACAACCTTCGCATTATTTGTCCATCGATTTAGAATCAATAAATTGGGGATATGTGTTCTATCCATGATCTTAAGCATGTGTAGTTGATGTCTACATGGAAACCCGAATGTCTCAAATTTACGATAACAACATGTTAGGGTTTCGTGATAACATCAAATTGTACTTCATATTTCTTGCCCGGTTTTCTATATTTCGTCAGATAAAAATGGCTAACAGCGTTATTGTCATCTTCATGCCGTGATACACTATACAATGTCTCACGCATAAGTTCCTCTTGGAAGGTCCTATATGATTTTCTTATATACACTTCAGCTGCACGGCCGTCTAGATCTTTCAATTTTGAAACATCATCGGCTTACTCTATGTGCAAGAAATATTCGGTTTCAACTCTTACAGGTGGATTTGACCTATGACATATTCAATTGCACGAATAAACTCTAAATATCTCTTCTTGCACTTAAGGAAAATAGTCAGAGAGGCATTCATCGATTCACACTGTAAAGTGTCCACAAGTTCTATATTTCATGCACATTCCATCTCATATTATTGTTGTTTTTAAGCACATCTTAGGTATAATTAGGATCATGCATTACATTTTATAGTATTTCTTTGCTTTACCTTGTTTTTATAGATTATCTTTTATTTGGTGAAGAAGAGATATTGTTTTAGTGTATTCTTGGTTTTAGGTACTAAAGGCTGACAAAGGGAAAGAGGAGCTGAGGATGTGATGCTGAGGTAGCGAACCATGGAGCTTTATTGATGCAGTTTCAGTCGTAGATAGTAGCTACCAAGTGTCGTTGACCTTGCTACCCACGACAGCAAAACATGGAGTTGGAGAATCGGAGTGCGATTTGTAGAGCCAAAAACCATGATTCCATCAATGTCGACCACTTGATCTTTCGACGTCTGTAGCAGCGGGCAGAGCCGCCGAAGTGAAATCCCAAGATTGCATGCGGGACAAGGCAACGTGATAAAGTCCACATTCAACTCAAAGAAATTAGAGTTTAAAGTCACATTAAATGTGGAAAGCTACTTTTGAGGACTTCTACTTCAAGAAGGACTAAACCTAGTTATTTGTCTATAAATACTCATTGTACTCCTAGTTCAAAGCATCTTAGGTTTTCTCTCGACATAGCTTAGGTTTTTTGACGCCGTCATGTTCTAAACTTCCCTTGGGTTTGGGGTTATGTTGTAAATTAGTTGTGAAAATGGTTGTTTAGGTTTCATGTTTGTTTTCAATAAAATATTCCAAGTTTACTTAATTCATGTTCTTCACTTCTTCAATTAGTTCCAAAAGAACAGTTGAAGAAATCCATTTGTCGGGCACGAGAGTGTCCAACTCACGAAAGAATTAAGTACGGTCTCATCATGTCGAGGTGTTGACTAATTTGGCTTAGACATAAGTTAGAATTTCAGCGGCTAAAAGGAGCAACTGTAACCCCCTTAATCCGGCCTAGACGATTGACCCGAATTAAGAAGTTTACACGGGGAAAACCAAAGTCAACCCGAAAGTCAACCTTGATTAACGACCCTTTTTTTTCTTTTTAATCTTATCTAAATGCACATTAACCCTAGATATGTTCATAACAACAACATGTTCAAAGATCACAGCAATCAGAACACATTTAGGGACTCGATTGCACAAAAAATGAATCTAGGGACCAAAATGTAAATTCTGTAAATTATATGGACTTAACCCACTTTTAAGTTACCATTATGAAATTAATCATATTTCTTGCTTCTCTGTCAAATTTCAACTCAAACGGACATCTCAGACTCATTCAATTGCATAAACAAGATTCTGGACCAAAACGCAAAGATTTCAAAACATATAACCATCAATTTCAGTGCCCAACGGTCGAGTGTTCCGAAACAGGGAGGACCTGTTCCGAAACGCGGGACCGTTCCGTAACACGTTTCGATACAGGGCTTGGCAGTAGCATTTTCGTTCCGGAACGGTTCCTCCCGTTTCGAAACGCCTAGGCTATTTCAGGCCCCCGTTCCGAAACAGTAGCACCCGTTCCGATACGGCCTGCCCAGATTTGTAGGATTTCACTGGTTTTTCACACAATTGGCCCATCAAACATGCTCCAAAAGCAACCAAATTATATCAACAAGACATTACATGCATAAGGAACATAATTGCATCAACCATACTCAAACATGGCATCAATTAAGCAAATCCCCAATTCTATAGACATGCATCCTATTTAGAAAACCATTCAAGCATCATAATACTCAACCAACTTCACAAAGGCCTATTACATGTTCCATTGTAACCCCCTTAACCCGGCCCAGACGGTTGAACCGAATTAAGAAGTTTACACGGGGAAAACCAAAGTCAACCCAAAAGTCAACCTTGATTAACGACCCTTTTTTTTCTTTTAATCTTATCTAGATGCACGTTAACCCTAGTTATGTTCATACAAACATCATACTCAAAGATCAGCGCAAACGGAAAACGTTCAGGGACTTAATTGAACAAAACACAAACTTAGGGACCAAAATGTAAATTCTGGAAATTACAAGGACTTAACCCACTTTTAAGTTACCAATATGAAATTAGTCATATTTCATGCTTTTCTGTCAAATTTCAGCTCAAACGGACATCACAAACTTATTTAATTGCATAAACAAGATTCAGGACCAAAACGCAAACAATGCAAAACATTTAACCAATAATTTCAGTGCCCAACGGTCGAGTGTTTCGGAACAGGGAAGACCCGTTCCGTAACGCGGGACCGTTCCGCAACTGGTTCCGAAACAGTGTCTGGCAGTGGCATATCCGTTCCGGAACGGTTGCTTCCGTTTCGGAACGCCCAGGCCATTTCAGGCCCCCGTTCCGATACGGTAGAACCTGTTCCGAAACAGGCTGCCCAGATTGCAGAAAAAATTGCTGGTTTATCACACAATTGGCCTATCAAACATGCTCCAAAAGCAACCATACTTTACCAGCAAGTCATTCAACATACAAAGAACATAATTGCATCAACCATTCATCAACATGGCATCAATTATGAAAATCCCCAATTCTATAGGCATGCATCCTACTTAGCAATCCATTCAAGCATCAAAACATCAATCCAAACACATAATGGCCAAATACAAGTTTCAACAACATTAACAACATAATGCCAACTTAGGGAGTCCAAAACATCTCCCAAAACAACAACATAGGTCCCCCATTGCCAAATGCCCATAAGCTAATAGTGTTTAAGAAACCTTCACCATACATGAGCTTTGTTCACCACTTGGATTCTTGTCCACCTTGCTGTCCTCAATGCACTTTAATGCTCTGCATTATTGGTTTAAGAAAAGAGAGAGCGTAAGCAAAAGCTTAGTGAGGAATGCTCGTTAAAACCACACAATAATGCATTTATAAAACACCTTTTTAAATCATTGTTCAAAACCACAATATACATGTTCATAAGCATTTAAAACAAGCAAACCATGCTTCAAGATCATAACATGTCATATTGGCCACAAGTGATACAATCAACATAAGATCCACACATGGACTTTTAAACACCATTGTGATCTTACAATTTTCCAAGGACCACACATGGACTTTTAAACACCATTGTGTCCTTAACAAGAATCATCCATGGACTTTTAAACACCATGACAAGGACCACACAAGGACTTTTAAACACCTTTGTGTCCTTAACAAGAATCACCCAAGGACTTTTAAACACCTTGGTGTTCTTAAATAAACAAGGCTTACACAAGGAATTTTAACCACCTTGAACCTTAACCAAGAACCAACCATGGACTTTTAAACACCATGTTGTTCTTAAAATACACAAGATCCACACAAGGACTTTTAAACACCTTTGTGATCTTAACCAAGAACCAACCATGGACTTTTAAACACCATGTTGTTCTTAAATAAACAAGGCTCACACAAGGACTTTTAACCACCTTTGTGACCTTAACCATCACTTGCCAATATGCATCATTAACAACAATATTCCACTGTTTTAAAGCATTTAACAAAGTCATAAACATCATGCATCTTTAAGCATCAAACCACATTAAAACAATGTTCAAAAACAAGGATCTCTTACCTTGAGCATCCTTCAACACATGGCTTATAATCTCAGCAAATAAACATGCTAAATATGCTTTCAAAACAGAATTTAAAACATGCAAACAAACCACATTGCATACAACCAATCCATGGTTCATCATCAAGAGAGTTTTTCCGAAAACATACTCTTGAGCTTAGCTAAGTTGCTTAGACTTAAACTAAGCTCCCAAACCTTCAAAACATTGGTTTCATAGCTGAAATCCAAAATCCACTCACCGATTCCGTTTCGCCTCTTGCCGAAACACCAATCAAGCTTCCGGATCAACACCACTAGGATCCAAAGATGACTCCCCTGTTTTAAACACATCAAAACAGTATATTAATGCATCGTCATGCATTAATATCCTCAATGAAAGCACCTAAACCCGCTGCTCTCATCCACACTCCATTTTCGGCTACCAAACACAACCAAAAATGCATCCAAACAACTCCACAACACTACCCAGCCAAGATCCATCAAATCTAAACATCCTTAAACATCAATTAACATCCAAAAAGGATCCTACCACGTCCTTATACCTCCAGCTATAACAGATCATCAAGATCACTCCAAAAACAACCAAGAACACAAGTTAAACTTAGGAAATTCAACCTATCCGGGATTGCATTAATTAAACCTCAATTTCACATCAATTTAACATTCATTTAACATCAAATTGACACCTCAAAACACTGCCCAATCAGATCATACGAAATTTCATCAAAATCAATCAAATCTTGCATTTAAAAGCCAAAATCAAGAACACATCTATAAAACCTTTTATAAAACATAAATCAAGGATTGAGAACTTAGGAATTTCAGTAAAGAACTGAGAGTTTAGAGGAGAAGGACGTTCTTACCTCCAAACTTGAGTTTTCTCCCTTTTTGGAACCAAATTCTTGAAAATCCACTTAGCAAATGCAAAGGTTTTGTTGAAGAGATGATTGAAGATCAAAAGAGAATTGAAATGAGATATTTAGATGACAAAATCAGAGGGAAAAGCTCTGGAGAAATGTGTTTGGTTTGAGAGAAAAGATGAGAGAAAATGAAAAATAGAAAATGTGGAAAGTTAGTTGGAAATTTAGGAAAATATCTTCCCTCCCTTTTCTTTTATTTAAAATCCATTTATTAAACCTTTAATATTTTAGAAAAATCTGGAGAAACTCCCATTAGGTAAATAGCTCCTTAAAGATTCAAAGTTTCAATCCTTTTTAAAACAGTCTCACAGTTTTCGAAAATTACATTTTGGTCACTAACAAAAATGTCACACTTCCAAACCTCATTTTGTAAAATTGATTTCACCAAACTCTTATATATAATAAAACAGGATTTTAAGACATGTTTCCATATTTTTAATGCAACCCGAACTAGGTTTTCCTAAATTCACTCTTATATATTCGAACCGCGATCCGACCGAACCGGTCCGAATCCCAAAACTCCTAAGCCCAAAATTGGGGCGTTACAACTCTCCCCCCTTAAGAAATTTCGTCCTCGAAATTTACCTGAAGGAAAGAGATACGGGAACTGCTTCAGCATGTCATCCTTCCGTTCCCACGTGGCTTCCTCAACACCACGATGTTTCCACAACACCTTTACCAGCTCAATGGTCTTGCCACGAAGAACCTTACTATCCGAATCCAGAATCCTCACCGGTTCCTCATCATAGGTTAAATCCGGATTCAATTCCACTTCTTCCACAGGCATCACATGCGAAGGATCCGATCTATACTTCCGAAGCATAGAAACATGGAACACATCATGAATCTTCTCCAACTCTTGAGGTAACCTCAACTTGTACTCAACAGGATCCACACGCTCAACCACCTCGTACGGTCCAATGTATCTAGGGCTCAACTTACCCTTACGGCCAAACCTCATCACCTTTTTCCAAGGCGAAACCTTCAAAAACACACGGTCACCCACCGTATACTCAATCTCCTTACGCTTCAAATCCGCGTAAGACTTTTGCCGATCAGAAGCTGCCTTCAAACGCTCACAAATGAGCTTCACCTTCTCGGTGGTTCCTTTCAACAAAGCCGGCATCGAAACCAACTTCTGACCCGTTTCAGCCCAACACAAAGGAGTCCTACACTTCCTCCCGTACAAAGCCT
This sequence comes from Hibiscus trionum, assembly GCA_030270665.1. Taxonomy (NCBI): domain Eukaryota; kingdom Viridiplantae; phylum Streptophyta; class Magnoliopsida; order Malvales; family Malvaceae; genus Hibiscus; species Hibiscus trionum. The sequence continues at coordinate 37,637,058 of BSYR01000027.1, forward strand.
CATAAGGTGCCATTTGAATGCTCGCCTGATAACTATTGTTATAGGCAAACTCCACCAAAGGCAAATGTTTCTCCCAAGAGCCCTGAAACTCAATCACGCAGCACCTCAACATATCCTCCAAAATCTGGATAACACGCTCGGACTGACCATCCGACTGAGGATGATAAGATGTACTGAAATTCAACCGTGTACCCAAAGCTTGATGCAAACACTGCCAGAACCGCGATGTAAACCTCGGATCCCTATCCGACACAATCGACTTTGGCACACCATGCAGCCGCACAATCTCATCAATGTACAGCTCCACAAGCTTATCCAAGGAGTACGTAGTATGCACAGGCAAAAAATGCGCACACTTCGCCAGGCGATCCACAATCACCCACACTGAATTCTTCTTCGTTGGTGACAAGGGTAACCCAGATACAAAATCCATGGTAATCCTTTCCCACTTCCATTCAGGGATTCTCAATGGTTGCAACAACCCTGAAGGAACCTGATGCTCAGCCTTAACTCGCTGACACACCATGCACTTGCTCATAAACTCAGCAACATCCATCTTCAAACCCACCCAATAGTACTCATCACGAAGATCTCGTACATCTTAGTACTTACAGGGTGCATAGCAAAAGGACTACTATGACCTTCAGTCAGAATAGCACGCCTCAACTCAGCATCATTGGGCACTACTATCCGACTCCCAAAACACAACACACCATCATCATTAAAACAGAAATCCGAAGGCCTACCCTCCGAAATATCCTGAACATGAGATACCAAGGAATCATCCAGCAACTGTTTTTCCTTGATCAACTGAACCAAAGATGGTTTCACTTGCAACTCAGCCACAAGACCACCATCACGCGAAATACTCAAACTGGAAAACATAGCCCTCAACTCAACAACTACCTTCCTACTCAAGCCATCCGCTACAACATTAGCTTTCCCAGGGTGATACTCAATCGTCAAATCATATTCCTTGAGCAACTCCACCCAACGCCGCTGCCTAAGATTCAACTCCTTCTGAGACATCAGATACTTCAAACTCTTGTGATCCGTGTACACAGTACACTTCTCACCATACAGGTAATGTCTCCAGATTTTCAAAGCAAAAACCACCGCAGCCAACTCTATATCATGCGTAGCATAGTTGCGCTCATGCACCTTCAACTGCCGCGATGCATAAGCCACCACCTTACCCTCTTGCATCAACACACATCCCAAACCAACATAGGACGCATCGCTAAACACCACAAACTCTTTCTGCAACAACTTCGTCAAAGGTGCAGCAATCTTAGAAAACCCATCCACAAACCTCCGGTAGTATCCCGCCAAACCAAGGAAACTACGAACCTCATGAACAGACTTAGGAACCTTCCAATTCATCACCGCCTCAATCTTCTAAGGATCGACACGAATCCCTTCGGCAGAAACCACATGCCCAAGAAACACCACTTCACTTAACCAGAACTCACACTTGTTCAGCTTAGCATAAAGCTGATTCTCCAACAAAGCTTGCAATACAATCCTCAAATGCTCTCCATGCTCCTCCTCAGTACGCGAGTACACGAGGATATCATCAATGAATACCACAACAAACTTATCCAGGTATTCATGAAACACACGATTCATCATGTCCATGAAAGCTGCAGGAGCATTTGTCAAACCAAACGGCATCACAAGGAACTCATAATGCCCATACCTCGTCCTGAAAGCTGTCTTAGGCACATCCACATCCTTTACCTTCAACTGGTAATACCCTGACCTCAAGTCAATCTTAGAGAACACAGCTGCTCCCCAAAATTGATCAAAGAGATCATCAATCCTCGGCAAAGGATACCGATTCTTGATAGTCAACTTGTTCAGCTGACGATAATCAATGCACATTCTCATAGTGCCATCCTTCTTCTTCACAAACAAGACCGGTGCACCCCAAGGCGACACACTCGGCCGAATGAAACCACGATCAAGCAACTCTTGCAACTGCGTCTTTAGCTCTTTCAGCTCCTTAGGTGCCATTCGATAAGGGGTAATGGACACAGGAGTTGTATTCTCATACAGCTCAATCCCAAACTCCACCTCGCGATTAGGAGGTAAACCAGGCAACTCCTCAGGGAACACACAAGGAAACTCTCGCACAATCCTGATATCTTGCACACGCAACTCCTTAGAACTAGGATTCATCACAAAAGCTAGGTAAGCTTCACAATCCTGCCTCAGCATCCGGCTCGCCTCCAAAGAAGACACCACATTGGCAAGAAACTTCACATTCTCACCAACCACAACAACCTCATAATCATCCGCAAGCTTCAACGAAACTCGCTTATTCTCGCAATCCACAACAGCACGATGCTCAGCAAGCCAATCCATACCAAGGATTACATCAAAACCATAGAAAGGTAACTCCATAAGGTCAACACGAAAAACATGATCTTGCACGACCAAAGGACATCTTCTATAAAGCTTTCGAGTCACAACAGTCTCACCAAAAGAACTAGTGACACGCACACCAACATCCAAAGACTCAACAGGCAAACCAAGCAATTCAGCATGCTCACGCAATATGTATGAGTGCGTAGATCCAGAATCAATCAAGGAAAGTAATGACAAGGATTGCAAATTAAAAGTACCTGCGATCACATCCGCGTCATTCCTTCCCTCTCGCTGAGCATACACCCTAGCTTGGCCGCCACCCTCAGGCTGAATAGCCACAACATGAGCCACACCCCGACCACCTTCCTCTCTCCGCTGGAAGTTACCACGGCCGCGCCCACGACCTCTCTGTGGTGCAGCAACAACAGGAGCACGCACTTGACCACCAGCCAACATAGGGCACTCTCTCCTCATGTGATCCGTAGATCCACAATTCCAGCACGCATTACCAGCTGCCACAACAGGAGCTTGCACCTCCCTCTCAGCACGAGGACAATCAAGTTTCATATGGCCACGCGAACCACATGTCCAACAAGCACTCGGATCAACTCTAGCGTTGTCTCCCCGAGCAAGCGCACCACCACCTCGCTTAGCTGAGGACTGATACTTCTGATCACGTCCCCTCTTGTTCCGTCCACCACCGGAACTATATTCAGCAGCTCGTTTCCCAGCACCAGAACCAGCACTTTTAGAAGATAAACCCAAGTTCATCTCAATATCCTTTGCTCGGCCCACCAGCACATCAAAATCATCATAGTCGGTAGCCAGTACATACATCTTTACATCCGTCACCAAACCATAACGGAACCTTTCACACCTCGCTCGCTCATCCGGAACAAGCTCAGGTGCGTATTGACTGAGTCGAACAAACTGTACTTCATACTCAGCCACGGACATGCTCCCCTGGGTAAGAGACATGAACTCCCTTTTCTTCTCATCTAGGTACCTCACACCTAGATACCTTCTCTTGAACGCGTTCTGAAAGAACGTCCAAGTTACATCAGCTTCAGCCATCCCAGCGATAGTGGTTGTCCACCACGTGTAAGCATCATCCTGTAGCAAGGATACTACACAGCCCAACTTCTGTACATCAGTGCAACTCATCTGACCCAAGATTCTCTTGGTACCCTCTATCCAAGACTCCGAACCTTCAGCCGACAACCCTCTGAACTCAGTCCCTCCTAGACTGCGCAAATGTTCCAAAGGTAGTCTAACTCCAGCATCTCCCTGATGCACAGCTCCTTGAGCTCCAACTACTGCTGCTTGAAAAGCTCCAGCAATAGCTTGTATCAACACTGGCATGTCAGGAACAGCTTGCCCCTGACCAGCCTCATGTCCAGCGACCCCAGCACCAGCTGCAGCTCCAGCTCCTTCATCCCCAGCACCACCACCACCAGGTGGAGAAGGTAAATCCACCGCACTCTCAACATTCTCATCATTCTCGTTCTCGTTCTGAGCTGTAGCTCGCACATTACTCCTTAACTCTCTACGAGGTGCCATACTCTAACAATGCAATCACAATGCAAATAAACATAGTCAGGACCAGCAAGGTAAGCAATCCAAGTACTCAAGCTAATTTTCAATTAAAAACAATATCATTTCATTAGCTTTGATTTGGCAATGGGTACCCACAACATGCTTCACCACAGCATACACTACAGTTGTAACATACTTACAATTCACACATCATGCTTTCACTCAACAAGCATACAAAGCATACATACTTTAATCACACACACAACCATTCCAAATTACTCGAGAACCTGGCTCTGATACCACCAAATGTAACCCCCTTAACCCGGCCCAGACGGTTGAACCGAATTAAGAAGTTTACACGGGGAAAACCAAAGTCAACCCAAAAGTCAACCTTGATTAACGACCCTTTTTTTCTTTTAATCTTATCTAGATGCACGTTAACCCTAGTTATGTTCATACAAACATCATACTCAAAGATCAGCGCAAAAGGAAAACGTTCAGGGACTTAATTGAACAAAACACAAACTTAGGGACCAAAATGTAAATTCTGGAAATTACAAGGACTTAACCCACTTTTAAGTTACCAATATGAAATTAGTCATATTTCATGCTTGTATGTCAAATTTCAGCTCAAACGGACATCACAAACTTATTTAATTGCATAAACAAGATTCAGGATGACAACACAAACAATGCAAAACATTTAACCAACAATTTCAGTGCCCAACGGTCGAGTGTTTCGGAACAGGGAAGACCCGTTCCGAAACGCGGGACCGTTCCGCAACTGGTTCCAAAACAGTGCCTGGCAGTGGCATATCCGTTCCGGAACGGTTGCTTCCGTTTCGGAACGCCCAGGCCATTTCAGGCCCCCGTTCCGATACGGTAGAACCTGTTCCGAAACAGGCTGCCCAGATTGCAGAAAAAATTGCTGGTTTATCACACAATTGGCCTATCAAACATGCTCCAAAAGCAACCATACTTTACCAGCAAGCCATTCAACATACAAAGAACATAATTGCATCAACCATTCATCAACATGGCATCAATTATGAAAATCCCCAATTCTATAGGCATGCATCCTACTTAGCAATCCATTCAAGCATCAAAACATCAATCCAAACACATAATGGCCAAATACAAGTTCCAACAACATTAACAACATAATACCAACTTAGGGAGTCCAAAAATTCTCCCAAAACAACAACATAGGTCCCCCATTGCCAAATGCCCATAAGCTAATAGTGTTTAAGAAACCTTCACCATACATGAGCTTTGTTCACCACTTGGATTCTTGTCCACCTTGCTGTCCTCAATGCACTTTAATGCTCTGCATTATTGGTTTAAGAAAAGAGAGAGCGTAAGCAAAAGCTTAGTGAGGAATGCTCGTTAAAACCACACAATAATGTATTTATAAAACACCTTTTTAAATCATTGTTCAAAACCACAATATACATGCTCATAAGCATTTAAAACAAGCAAACCATGCTTCAAGATCATAACATGTCATATTGGCCACAAGTGATACAATCAACTTAAGATCCACACATGGACTTTTAAACACCATTGTGATCTTACAATTTTCCAAGGACCACACATGGACTTTTAAACACCATTGTGTCCTTAACAAGAATCATCCATGGACTTTTAAACACCATGACAAGGACCACACAAGGACTTTTAAACACCTTTGTGTCCTTAACAAGAATCACCCAAGGACTTTTAAACACCTTGGTGTTCTTAAATAAACAAGGCTTACACAAGGAATTTTAACCACCTTGAACCTTAACCAAGAACCAACCATGGACTTTTAAACACCATGTTGTTCTTAAAATACACAAGATCCACACAAGGACTTTTAAACACCTTTGTGATCTTAACCAAGAACCAACCATGGACTTTTAAACACCATGTTGTTCTAAAATAAACAAGGCTCACACAAGGACTTTTAACCACCTTTGTGACCTTAACCATCACTTGCCAATATGCATCATTAACAACAATATTCCACTGTTTTAAAGCATTTAACAAAGTCATAAACATCATGCATCTTTAAGCATCAAACCACATTAAAACAATGTTCAAAAACAAGGATCTCTTACCTTGAGCATCCTTCAACACATGGCTTATAATCTCAGCAAATAAACATGCTAAATATGCTTTCAAAACAGAATTTAAAACATGCAAACAAACCACATTGCATACAACCAATCCATGGTTCATCATCAAGAGAGTTTTTCCGAAAACTTACTCTTGAGCTTAGCTAAGTTGCTTAGACTTAAACTAAGCTCCCAAACCTTCAAAACATTGGTTTCATAGCTGAAATCCAAAATCCACTCACCGATTCTGTTTCGTCTCTTGCCGAAACACCAATCAAGCTTCCGGATCAAAACCACTAGGATCCAAAGATGACTCCCCTGTTTTAAACACATCAAAACAGTAGATTAATGCATCATCATACATTAATATCCTCAATGAAAGCACCTAAACACGCTGCTCTCATCCACACTCCATTTTCGGCTACCAAACACAACCGAAAATGCATCCAAACAACTCCACAACAATACCCAGCCAAGATCCATCAAATCTAAACATCCTTAAACATCAATTAACATCCAAAAAGGATCCTACCACGTCCTTATACCTCCAGCTATAACAGATCATCAAGATCACTCCAAAAACAACCAAGAACACAAGCTAAACTTAGGAAATTCAACCTATCCGGGATTGCATTAATTAAACCTCAATTTCACATCAATTTAACATTCATTTAACATCAAATTGACACCTCAAAACACTGCCCAATCAGATCATACGAAATTTCATCAAAATCAATCAAATCTTGCATTTAAAAGCCAAAATCAAGAACACATCTATAAAACCTTTTATAAAACATAAATCAAGGATTGAGAACTTAGGAATTTCAGTAAAGAACTGACAGTTTAGAGGAGAAGGACGTTCTTACATCCAAACTTGAGTTTTCTCCCTTTTTGGAACCAAATTCTTGAAAATCCACTTAGCAAATGCAAAGGTTTTGTTGAAGAGATGATTGAAGATCAAAAGAGAATTGAAATGAGATATTTAGATGACAAAATCAGAGGGAAAAGCTCTGTAGAAATGTGTTTGGTTTGAGAGAAAAGATGAGAGAAAATGAAAAATAGAAAATGTGGAAAGTTAGTTGGAAATTTAGGAAAATATCTTCCCTCCCTCTTCTTTTATTTAAAATCCATTTATTAAACCTTTAATATTTTAGAAAAATCTGGAGAAACTCCCATTGGGTAAATAGCTCCTTAAAGATTCAAAGTTTCAATCCTTTTTAAAACAGTCTCACAGTTTTCGAAAATTACATTTTGGTCACTAACCAAAATGTCACACTTCCAAACCTCATTTTGTAAAATTGATTTCACCAAACTCTTATATATAATAAAACAGGATTTTAAGACATTTTCCATATTTTTAATGCAACCCGAACTAGGTTTTCCTAAATTCACTCTTATATATTCGAACCGCGATCCGACCGAACCGGTCCGAATCCCAAAACTCCTAAGCCCAAAATTGGGGCGTTACAACTCTCCCCCCCTTAAGAAATTTCGTCCTCGAAGTTTACCTGAAGGAAAGAGATACGGGAATTGCTTCAGCATGTCATCCTTCCGTTCCCACGTGGCTTCCTCAACACCACGATGTTTCCACAACACCTTTACCAGCTCAATGATCTTGCCACGAAGAACCTTACTATCCGAATCCAGAATCCTCACCGGTTCCTCATCATAGGTCAAATCCGGATTTAATTCCACTTCTTCCACAGGCATCACATGCGAAGGATCCGATCTATACTTCCGAAGCATAGAAACATGAAACACATCATGAATCTTCTCCAACTCTTGAGGTAACCTCAACTTGTACGCAACAGGACCCACACGCTCAACCACCTCGTACGGTCCAATGTATCTAGGGCTCAACTTACCCTTACGGCCAAACCTCATCACCTTTTTCCAAGGCGAAACCTTCAAAATCACACGGTCACCCACCGTATACTCAATCTCCTTACGCTTCAAATCCGCGTAAGACTTTTGCCGATCAGAAGCTGCCTTCAAACACTCACAAATGAGCTTCACCTTCTCGGTGGTTCCTTTCAACAAAGCCGGCATCGAAACCAACTTCTGACCCGTTTCAGCCCAACACAAAGGAGTCCTACACTTCCTCCCGTACAAAGCCTCATAAGGTGCCATTTGAATGCTCGCCTGATAACTATTGTTATAGGCAAACTCCACCAAAGGCAAATGTTTCTCCCAAGAGCCCTGAAACTCAATCACGCAGCACCTCAACATATCCTCCAAAATCTGGATAACACGCTCGGACTGACCATCCGACTGAGGATGATAAGATGTACTGAAATTCAACCGTGTACCCAAAGCTTGATGAAAACACTGCCAGAACCGCGATGTAAACCTCGGATCCCTATCCGACACAATCGACTTTGGCACACCATGCAGCCGCACAATCTCAGCAATGTACAGCTCCGCAAGCTTATCCAAGGAGTACGTAGTATGCACAGGCAAGAAATGCGCACACTTCGTCAGGTGATCCACAATCACCCACACCGAATTCTTCTTCGATGGCGACAAAGGTAAACCAGATACAAAATCCATGGTAATCCTTTCCCACTTCCACTCAGGAATTCTCAACGGTTGCAACAAACCTGACGTAAACTGATGCTCAGCCTTAACTCGCTGACACACCATGCACTTGCTTACAAACTCAGCAACATCCTTCTTTAGACCCACCCAATAGTACTCATCACGAAGATCACGGTACATCTTAGTACTACCAGGATACATAGCAAAAGGACTACTATGACCTTCAGTCAGAATAGCACGCCTCAAATCAACATCATTGGGCACTACTATCCGACTCCCAAAACACAACACTCCATCATCACTAAAACAGAAATCCGAAGGCCTACCCTCCGCAATATCCTGAACATGAGGCACCAAAGAATCATCCAACAACTGCTTTTCCTTGATCAACTGCACCAAAGATGGTTTCACTTGCAATTCAGCCACAAGACCACCATCACGCGAAATACTCAAACTGGCAAACATAGCCCTCAACTCAACAGCTACCTTCCTACTCAAGGCATCCGCTACAACATTAGCTTTTCCAGGGTGATACTCAATCGTCAAATCATAATCCTTGAGCAACTCCACCCAACGTCGCTGCCTAAGATTCAACTCCTTCTGGGACATCAGATACTTCAAACTCTTGTGATCAGTGTACACAGTACACTTCTCACCATATAGTTAATGTCTCCAGATTTTCAAAGCAAAAACCACCGCAGCCAACTCAATATCATGCGTAGGATAATTGCGCTCATGCACATTTAACTGCCGTGATGCATAAGCCACCACCTTACCCTCCTGCATCAACACACATCCCAAACCAACATAGGATGCATCACTATACACCACAAACTCTTTCCCTGATTCAGGTTGAAACAAGATAGGAGCTTGTGTCAAAGCTGCCTTAAGCTTCTCAAAAACCTGTTGTCTCGCTTCCGTCCACTCATACTTAACATCCTTCTGCAACAACTTTGTCAAAGGTGCAGCAATCTTCGAAAACCCATCCACAAACCTTCGGTAGTATCCTGCCAAACCAAGGAAACTACGAACTTCATGAACAGACTTAGGGACCTTCCAATTCATCACCGCCTCAATCTCCTGAGGATCAACACGAATCCCTTCAGCAGAAACCACATGACCAAGAAACACCACTTCTCTAAGCCAGAACTCACACTTGCTCAGCTTAGCATAAAGCTGATTCTCCAACATAGCTTGCAGCACAATTCTCAGATGCCCTTCATGCTCCTCCTCAGTACGTGAGAACACGAGGATATCATCAATGAATACCACCACAAACTTATCCAGGTATTCATGGAATACACGATTCATCATGTCCATGAAAGCTGCAGGAGCATTTGTCAAACCAAACGACATCACAAGGAACTCATAATGCCCATACCTCGTCCTGAAAGCTGTCTTTGGCACATCCACATCCTTCACCTTCAACTGGTAATACCCTGACCTTAAGTCAATCTTAGAGAACACAGCTACTCCCCGAAATTGATCAAAAAGATCATCAATTCTCGGCAATGGATACCGATTCTTGATAGTCAACTTGTTAAGCTGACGGTAATCAATGCACATTCTCATAGTGCCATCCTTCTTCTTCACAAACAAGACCGGCGCACCCCAAGGTGACACACTCGGCCGAATGAAACCACGATCAAGCAACTCTTGCAATTGCGTCTTCAGCTCTTTCAACTCCTTAGGTGCCATTCGATAAGGAGTAATGGACACTGGAGTTGTGTTTTCATACAGCTCAATCCCAAACTCCACCTCACGATTAGGAGGCAATCCAGGCAACTCCTCCGGAAACACACCAGGAAACTCTCGCACAGTCCTGATATCTTGCACACGCAACTCCTTAGAGATAGGATTCATCACAAAGGCTAGGTAAGCTTCACAACCTTGCCTCAGCATCCGGCTCGCCTCCAATGTAGACACCACATTGGCAAGAAACTTCACATTCTCACCAACCACAACCACCTCATAATCATCCGCAAGTTTCAACGAAACTCGCTTATTCTCACATTCCACTACAGCATGATGCTCAACAAGCCAATCCATACCAAGGATTACATCAAAACCATAGAAAGGCAATTCCATAAGATCAACATGAAAAACATGATCTTGCACAACCAAAGGACATCTTCTATAAAGCTTTCGAGTCACAACAGTCTCACCCAAAGAACTAGTGACACGCATACCCACATCTAAGGACTCAACAGGCAAACCAAGCAATTCAGCATGCTCACGCAAAATGTATGAGTGTGTAGATCCAGAATCAATCAAGGAAAGTAATGACAAGGATTGCAAAGTGAAAGTACCTGCAATCACATCCGCGTCATTCCTCCCCTCCCTCTGAGCAAACACTCTAGCCTGGCCACGCTGCTACCTTGGTTCTTGCTTTATCTCTATGAGTATTTACAATTTTCAGAAACTCGCGTTACATGCGAGGGAGTGAGATGAGAAGAGAAGTACAATAGAAGATAGAGAAAGGCATGACATGCAGGCCGTATTTATAAAAACCAAAACTATAAAGGCTATGGGCTATAACCATGCAAAACAAACACCGTGCAATCTAACATGCATTTCAAACATCGTGCGAACAAAGTAACGACGTGTTTACGGAGTTTTAAACTGATTATCCCTATGTTGCGGTTAATGGGCCAAAGAAGGATCACGAGGTTTCATAAACCATTTGCGTTAACGAACAAATGCACCAGGTAGGTCAACATGAAAGAGAGGTGGCGCACTAGGCACACTTAAGTACCAGGTCTTTGATGATGCCTATCCTAGACATGCATTTTTCATAACGTCTAACCATAACTCTTATGGATTCACCGTGAAAGATAGTTTGATAACTTTTATCAAATTAGAAGCCCTTTTAGAGATTTCATAAATCTATGAAACTACGAACAACTACTTGTTCTCTAGACTAACTATTAGTCTCAACATGTTAACATTTAACATTGAAGCAACCTAACATAGTTATAATTAACTCTTAATCATTCAGTGATAATCGAAATAAGTCTTTATTAGGTGTGATACGATAAATGATAAATATCTAAATCGAATCAAACAACATGCATCTCATACATAAACATCACCTAAGAATTTAAGTCCGAATTCGTATAATACAAGTGGCTCTGATACAGCTGTTGGGTCACGTCGGCACGCCCTGTGGCGCAGCGGAAAAGTTAATCCGATGTAATCAAGCTAGGCTCCATGTACTGGAATGAATCCGGGGTGAAAATATGAAGAGTTGCCTTTTTAAATCTCTGGAAACTGGAAAACCGACGGTATGTCGGAATAACCGCGTCAAGTAAAACCGGAATCGTCACAGGTTCACAACGACCTCTACGGAGTCCACCCGAACAAAACAAACAAAGTTTCCGCCTCCCTAACACTTGGGGATAAATTTCAACAGGTTTGAACACCTTCCAAGGACAAGTCGAAATACCTCCAGGGATTCCTGAGGGAGTCTGAAATCGACCAGGGGATCTACCGATACTTGGATTCGAACTAGAAAATCACCAGGAATTTGCCAGGGGGCAAGAGGAACACCAGAAAAATATCGAACAGTTTCTCAAAAGGAATCTGGGACTTGTCGAAAATTCCAGAGGGGAATTCCAGGGATATGTCGAAATTTGCAAAGAGGAATAGGGATGATTTGGTTGCTAGCCCTTGTCCCTTTAAATAGTATTTAGAGACTTAATTCTAGTTGAATTCCTTAAATCCAAGTTCAACCAATATTCATAGAATCTAATTCTACTTGAAATTGGTTTATATTAAATATACATTATATTTAATAATATTAAATAAAATATATATATTTAATTATGTAGAATCTTATTCTACATAAAACATGGATTTAAATATAAATTATATTTAATCCAAATATATATATTTTTATTATACAGAATCTCATTCGATCTTTACTTGGATATAAATATATTTAAATATATATTTTAATTATGTAGAATCTAATTCTACATAAACTTGGAATTAAATATACATTATATAAATTCCAAAAATATATTTAAATTTCTAGAATCTTATTCTATAATATTTAAGTCTCTAAGTATTTTCCATACTCTAAATAATATCTAATAAATACAATATTTATCCAATATTATTCCCATTTAAGGGAGTTGCCGATTTCCCCTATCCTATAGGGGATTTTCGGCAACCTCCCTAAAATAGGGAGTATGGTTTCCATTTTTTGTTCGTTTCATTCGAAGGGTGTGACCCTTGTAGGTTCATGCAACGTTAGCAACAAAATTAGAACTGTTCTAATTTTACAAACAATGAGTGGCATCTAGCAATATATCATTGCTACCTAAGTTGCATGAAGTCATAGTTTGACTTTCCTAATTCCTGAATAAACTTTCTTTATGTATTTTATCCTTTTGTCCTTTATATCTTAGATGAACACAAGTCATGGGTTAGTCACACTTGCGTTGTCCATCTAGTGTTTCTTGATGTCTTGCCTGGATTATTATAAACGAATCTCTATGATATCTCATATCATAATATTCAAGCATTGCCATGCATTTTCTAATCTCACTCAATCAAGTGGCCGAAGATATTTCTCCCATTATGTAGGAGGGACAAATCCTTTCTTGATCAACCATATTTCACTACATAGGTCATCATGTATCCAATCATTAGTCTTTATAATGTAGTCAGTTACAACACACGTTTGACTATGTTAAAATACGTAAATCTTTGTGTTGAAATCATGTTGATCTCAAGTCTGAGGATTATACATATGTTTATCATGAGCAATGTTGTGACTGTCACATAATTACCCAAGAAACATGCTCATAGCGGGTCAATCCAGTATGTTGTTCTCTAACAAATACTTATGTGTTGATTTTGACATCTCTATGTCAATGACAACGCTTGTCATCAACCACATATTAGTCTTTATATATTATCACTGTCCATGCCTGTAATAATATTCGACTAAGGTTCATATTTAACAATAATCGTATTATTGTATGGAGATTATTATCCAATGGTTAGTTTGATGCACAGAAACATACCAAATGATAATAACGACAATGCCATTACTTGATAAATCTAGTAAAATAGTATGTGTATTCAATCATCATATGATTGGTCTTTGGGCATACTCCAACACCATTTGCATGCACAAAATACAGCTTGAGCATGGCCAAAAGCCAACTATAGATGCCCAGAGGAGATTAAATGAGGCCATGAGAGAAGTTGTCAAAAAGGAGATCATCAAGTGGTTAGACGTTGGTATCATATATCCTATCTCGTACAACGAATGGGTAAGCTCGGTACAATGTGTGCCAAAGAAAGGTGGAATAACTGTGGTAAGCAATGACAATAATGAATTAATACCAACCAGAACAGTAACTGGTTGGCGAATATGCATAGATTACTACAAGTTAAATAAAGCAACAAAAAAAGATCACTTTCCTTTACCTTTTATTGATCAAATGCTTGACCGCCTTGCTGGCAAACCCTTCTATTGCTTTTTAGATGGATATTCATGTTATAACCAATTTGCCATCACACCGGAGGACCGGGCCAAAACAACATTCACTTGCCCATATAGCATTTATGCTTTTCGAAGAATGTCATTTGGTTTGTGCAACGCCCCTGCCACATTCCAGCATTGCATGATGGCTATCTTCTCCGACATGATAGAAGATTTCATGGAAATCTTAATGGATGACTTCTCTGTCTTCGGCAGCAGCTTCGATAGTTGCCTCAGAAACCTTGAAAAAGTACTCACCAAATGCGAGGAAACACACATGGTACTTAATTGGGAAAAATGCCACTTTATGGTCGATGAAGGCATAGTCCTGGGGCATAAAATTTCCGCACAAGGAATAGAGGTAGACAAAGCCAAGATTGAAGTTATTGCCAACTTGCCGCCACTGACCGCTGTCAAGGGCATTCAGAGTTTCCTATGGCACGCAACTTTTTATCGCAGATTTATTGAGAATTTTTCTAAAATCTCGAAACCGATGTGTACTATGCTAGAACAGGACAAACCGTTCAACTTCGATGAGGCATGCCAGGAGGCATTCAAAACCTTAAAGGAAAAGCTAGTGACAGTACATGTGGTTGTTCCCCCTGATTAAAGTCAACCCTTTGAGCTCATGTGTGATACTAGTGATATTACCTTCGGCGTCGCCCTAGGATAGCGCAGAGATAAAATCTTTCGTGTAATCTACTACACTAGCAAAACACTAAATCCTGCCCAAACCAACTACACCACTACAGAGATAGAGTTGCTGGCAGTAGTGTTCGCCTTCGATAAATTTTGGCCCTTCCTGATTGGCACAAAGGTGATAGTCCACACAGATCATTCTGCCTTAAGGTACCTGTTTGCAAAGAAGGATGCAAAGCGCTGCCTGATCCGTTGGATCCTGCTCCTGCAAGAGTTTGACGTAGAGATTCGAGACAGGAAGGGCGCAGAAAATCAAGTGGCAGATCATCTCTCTTGGCTATAGAATGGATAAGAGAAAACCACCAACAGTGAAATTCGGGATGCATTGCCTGATGAACAGTTGCTACTAGCCTCTGCTCTAGTAGCCACCCTGGAAGCTGAAGGCATCTCACTTGCCGCCCACGAAGAAGTCGCGGCAGCAACATCGACAGACACACCCAGGTACGCATATATTGTGAATTATTTAGTATATGGTGTTTTGCCCTATGAACTTAACTTTCAAGAAAAGAAACGATTCCAACATGATGCTAAGCATTATTTTTGGGACGAGCCTTTCTTGTTTAAAAACTGTGCAGACCAGGTTATCAGACGGTGTGTCCCAGAGGATGAATAGCAAGTCATACTCTCACAGTGCCACGTAGCACCATATGTAACGCTCCGGTTTTGGGCTTAGGAGTTTTGGGCGTTGACCGGTTTGGTCAAAGTGCTGTTCGAATCTAAAAAGGTGAAATTAGGGAAGCCTAGTTCGGGTTGTATTAAAAATATGGAAAAATGTTCTAAAATCATCTTTTAATATAATTAAGTGAACTGTGAAATCAATTTTGGAAAATGAGTTTTGGAAGGGTGACATTTTGGCTAGTGACCAAAATGTAATTTTTGAAAGTTTTGTGACTGTTTTCGAAAGGGTTGAAACTTTGAATCTTTAAGGAGCTATTATTCCAAAAGTAGTTTCTCCAGATTTTCTAAGATATTTTAAGCTATATTCTGATTTTAAAACATATCAAAAGAGGAGGGAAAGCCATTTTGGCCATTTTGATAACTAACTTCCTATTTTCTTTTCTCTCATTTTCTCTCAACCCAAACACTTTCTTTCCAGAGAATTGTTTCTGATTTTTCACCTAAATCTCTCCTTTCAACTCTCTTTTGATTCCTAATCATCATATCTACAAAACCTCATCATTTGCTACTTGATTCATCAAGGTTTTTGATTCCAAAAAGAGGAGAAACTCAAGTTTGGAGGTAAGAACGTCCTTCTCCTCTAAACTATCAGTTTTTTACTGAAATTCCTAAGTTTTCAATCCTTAATTGATGTTTTATTAAAGGCTTTTAAGTTGTGAAATGGATCTTGGCTTATAATGCAAGATTTGGTGATTTTTGATGATTTTCGTTTGATCTGTTAAATCTGTGATTTGAGATGTGTTTTTGATGTTATTTGAACTCTAAATTGATAAGGAATTGAGTTTTGATTGATGCAATCCCGGATAGGTTGGGTTTCCTAAGTTTAGCTTGTGATTCTTGTTTGTTTTTGAGGTGATCTTGTGGATCTGGTGTTGCTGGAGGTATAAGGATGTTATTAGGTTCTTTTTAGATGTTAAATGATGTTAAAGGATGTTAGGTTTTGATGGTTTATGGCTGGGCTTTGTTGAGAAGTGGTTTGGATGCATTTTCGGTTGTGTTTGGTGGCCGAAAATGGAGTGTGGATGAGAGCAGCGAGTTTAGGTGCTTTCATTGAAGCTATTAATGCATGATGATGCATTAATCTACTGTTTTAATGTGTTAAAACAGGGGAGTCATCTTTGGATCCAAGTGGTGGTGATCCGGAAGCTTGATTTGGTGTTTCGGCAAGAGGCGAAACGGAATCGGTGAGTGAAATTGGGTTTTCGGCTTTGAAACCAATGTCTTGGGAGCTTAGTTTAAGTCTAAACAACTTTGCTAAGCTCAAGTGTAAGTTTTCGGAAATACTCTCTAGTGGTGGCCATGATTTGATTGTTGTGCAATATGATTTATTGCATGTTTTAAACTCTGTTTTGAAAGCATGATTTAGCATGGTTAATGCTGTTTTTGTAAGCCATATGTT
This sequence comes from Hibiscus trionum, assembly GCA_030270665.1. Classification (NCBI taxonomy): domain Eukaryota; kingdom Viridiplantae; phylum Streptophyta; class Magnoliopsida; order Malvales; family Malvaceae; genus Hibiscus; species Hibiscus trionum. The sequence goes on from BSYR01000027.1 coordinate 37,653,871, forward strand.
GAAGGAAGCTCAAGGTAAGAGTTCCTTGTTTTTGAACATTGATTAAATGTGGTTTGATGCTTTTGGATGCATGATGAATATGGCTTGGTTTAATGCTTTAAAACAATGGATAAATTGATGTTAATGATGTATATTGGCAAGTGATGTTTTGAAAAGGTTAAGGTCACTAAGGTGGTTAAAAGTCCTTGAGTGAGCCTTGTTTACTCAAGAACATCAAGGTGGTTAAAAGTCCTTGGATGATTCTTGCTACGGACACAAAGGTGGTTAAAAGTCCTTGTGTGGTCCTTTCCATGGTGTTTAAAAGTCCATGGGCCAAGGTGTTTAAAAGTCCTTGGGGCCAAGGTGTTTAAAAGTCCTTGGGGTCAAGGTGTTTAAAAGTCCTTGGCCAAGGTGTTTAAAAGTCCTTGGGGTCAAGGTGTTTAAAAGTCCTTGAGGTGAACTTGTTAAGGACACAAAGGTGTTTAAAAGTCCTTGTGTGGTCCTTGCCATGGTGTTTAAAAGTCCATGGGCCAAGGTGTTTAAAAGTCCTTGGGGCCAAGGTGTTTAAAAGTCCTTGGGTGAAAGTTGATGAACTTGTTTTTAAAGAAATGGAACTTATCACTTGTGGCCAATATGACATGTTGTGATATGATGCATGAGATGCATGTTTAAGTATGCTTTTGAGCATGTGTAAATGATGATTTGAAGCATGATTTATAAAGTGTTTATAAATGCATTATTGAATGGTTTTATTGAGCATTCCTCACTAAGCTTTTGCTTACGCTCTCTTTGTTTTCTCAAATCAATAATGCAGAACATTAAAGTACTTTGAGGGAAGCAAGGAAGGAAAGCATTCAAGTGGAAGTAAAGCTCAAAGTATGGAAGGTTTTCTTAAGTACATTTAGCTTTTGGTAATTTGGCAATGGGGGACCTATGTGTATGTTTTGGGAGATGTTTTGAACTCCCTAAGTATTTTGAATGTTGTTGAGGTTGCTGGTTTTTGTGGTTGGCCATTATATGCTTGAATTGAAAGTTTATGCTTGAATGGTTGCTTGTGTAGGAAGCATGCCTATAGATTTGGGGCTTTTCATATATGTGGATGTTTTGATGAATTGTTGATGCAAGTATGTCTCTTATATGTTGAATTGCTTGTTGGTAAAGTTTGGTGGCATTTGGAGCTTGATTGGATGATTAATTGCATGTTAAAGTATGCATTTTGGGGTAAACTGTGCAGGGTGTTTCGGAACAGCACCTACCGTTTCGGAACGGGTGCCTTAAACAAGCCCAGGCGTCCGAAACGGGAGGGACAGTTCCGAAACGGTTTGGCTACTGCCAGCCCGTGTTTCGGTACGCGTTGCGGAACGGCCCTGCGTTTCGAAACGGGCTCTGCCTGTTTCGGAACGGGTGACCGTTAGGGGCTGACATTGGCAGTTAAATGTTTTGAATTGTTTGCATTTTGGTCCTGAATCTTGTTTGTGCAATTGTATGAGTTTGGGAAGTCGTTTTGAGCTGAAATTTCACAGAGAAGCATGAAACCTGATTAATTTCAAGTTGGTAACTTTAATTTGGGTTAAGTCCTCATATATATCAGAAATTACAATTTGGTCCCTAAAGTTGTAATTTGTTCAATTGGGTCCCTGTTTGATCTCTGATGCTTATGATCTTTGAGTATGCTGTTGTATGATCATATCTAAGGATTAATATGCATCTAGAAAAGTTTAAAAAGAAAAAAAAGGGTCGTTAATCAAGGTTGACTTTCGGGTTGACTTTGGTTTTTCCCGTGTGACTTTCTTAATTCGGGTCAACCGTATAGGCCGGGTTAAATAGGGTTACACCATATGGATGCCATTTTGGAGGGTAGCGCACGACAGCAAAAGTGCTACAATCAGGTTTCTTTTGGCTGACACTGCATAAAGACGTCAAAGCATTCTACAAACAGTGTGACAGATGCCAAAGAACAAGAAACATATCGAGAAGGAACGAAATGCCCCTACAAACAATCTTGGAGGTCGAGTTATTCCATGTTTGGGGGATAGATTTTATGGGACCATTCCCATCTTCGTGTGGTAATATGTACATCCTTCTAGCAGGTGACTATGTTTCCAAGTGGGTAGAAGCCATTGCCACCCTTTACAATGATGCAAAGACTGTCTAATGGTTCTTACGAAAGAACATATTTACGAGGTTCAGAATTCCAAGAGCAATCATTAGTGATGTGGGCATCTATTTCGATAACAAACTGATTGCCAAAGCACTCCAAAATGTTGGTGTCAAGCACAAGATTGTCGCGGCCTATCATCCACAAACAAATGGGCAAGCAAAAAATTCGAACAGGGAAGTTAAGACCATCTTGGAGAAAGTTGTAAACCCGAGTAGGAAAGATTGGTCATTAAAATTAGACGATGCTCTTTGGGCATACCGGAAAGCATACAAAACACCACTCGGGATGTCCCCATATCGTCTAGTTTACGGAAAGGCCTGCCACCTCCATGTCGAAATAGAACACAAGGTGTATTGGGCAGTCAAGGAAATAAACTTGGACTGGAAATAGGCTGGCAAAAAGAGATTACTGAATCTGATAGAAATGGAGGAATTCAGGCGGGAGGCATACGAAAACGCAAAGCTGTACAAGGAAAAAGTTAAAAAAATGGCACGACAGTAAGATTCAGCAGTGGCAGTTCCTGCTCGGGCAGCACGCGCTGCTGTTCAATTCCCGCTTAGGCTGTTTCCTGGGAAGTTAAAATCAAGATGGTCAGGACCGTTCGAAGTAGTCCAAGCCTTCCCACATGGTGTCGTGACAATAAAACCAGTAAAAGGAGGGACAAAGTTCAAAGTTAACGGGCAGCTATTAAAGCACTATACAGGAGAATCTGCCCTAAAAGAACGGGAAGTATTCACATTGGGGGATGCCCACCTCACTGTGACATAACCTTATCTTTTCATATCTTTACCACTTTAGTATGAGTAGTTTTTAGGACTAGGTTTTATTTGTTTTCCTTTTCTTTATTATTTATTCCCGTCTCACAATTTTCTCCCTTTATTTTTCTTTATTATACAGGGCAACAATGTCAAGCCCGTTGTCGTAACCTGCCAATGACAGCAACCTAAGTCTTCTTCCCCTTTTCTTGCCTTTATTTTTCTTTTATTTATTTTCATGTATTGTGCATTGAATGCAATGCCCATCTCGAGTTTGAGGGGGGATAGCTCTCGCATCTTTTGTCTAGGCATACTTAGTTGCATATAGGGTGCATTGTACTTGCCTTAGTGAATGAAAGTCTTCACGGGATGACTCTGCTCCAAGAGTTCAGGGTTTTGTAGTTTGCTTCTATTTTAACTTCAGACCTAGAAGAGTAGTTGTGATAAGTTGAAGCCCTTATTGTCATGATTAGAATATTATGCTTCACTGTGCTGCCTTGGCAACAACCTTAAATCATAACAACAACTTTGTTTATTTAGTTATTATACATATTTAGCCTGTATACAGTCTTGTACACACTACACTGGCATTAGAAATTAATTCTAAGTTATTTTCCTGCTTAATTCCCTTCACTAATTTAATATAGGTGCCATGGACTTGAGGTATGAAATCAAGTTGAAAACATGTTTTTCTTTTTGTTTATTATTAGAGCAAGTATGTTAGGTTGCATTGCTTGAGGACAAGCAATAGTTCGAGTTTGGGGGTGTGTAAAGTGTCCACGAGTTCTATATTTCATGCACATTCCATCTCATATTATTGTTGTTTTTAAGCACATCTTAGGCATAATTAGGATCATGTATTGCATTTTACAGTATTTATTTGCTTTACCTTGTTTTTATAGAATATCTTTTATTTGGTGAAGAAGATACATTGTTTTAGTGTATTCTTGGTTTTAGGTACTAAAGGCTTACAAAGGGAAAGAGGAGCTGAGGATGTGATGCTGAGGCAACGAACTATGGAGCTGTACTGATGCAGTTCCAGTCGTAGACAGTAGCTGCCAAGTGCTGCCACCAACAACCTTGCTGCCCACGGCAGCAAACTATGGAGTTGGAGAATTAGAGTGTGATTTGTAGAGCTAAAAACCCTGATTACATCGATGTTGACCACTTGATTTTTCGACATCTGCAGCAAGAAGCAGAGCCGCCAAAGTGAAATCTCAAGATTTCTTGCGGGACAAGGCAACGTGATAAAGTCCACATTCAACTCAAAGAAGTCAGAGTTTAAAGTCACATTAAATGTGGAAAGCTGCTTTCGAGGACTTCTACTTCAAGAAGGACTAAACCTAGTTATTTGTCTATAAATACTCATTGTACTCCTAGTTCAAAGCATCTTAGGTTTTCTCTAGACATAGCTTAGGTTTTCTGACGCCGTCATGTTCTAAACTTCCCTTGGGTTTGGTGTTATGTTGTAAATTAGTTGTGAAAACGGTTGTTTAGGTTTCAAGTTTGTTTTCAATAATCCAAGTTTACTTAATTCATGTTCTTCACTTCTTCAATTAGTTCCAAAAGTCCAGTTGAAGAAATCCATTTGTCGAGCACGAGAGTGTCAAACTCACGAAAGAATTAAGTACGGTCTCATCATGTCGAGGTTTTAAATAATTCGGCTTAGACATAAGTTAGAATTTTAGCGGCTAAAAGGAGCAACCAAGCGTCGATTGCATATGTTAGGTTTACGCTGAGATTGCTAGGTATTGCCTACATCACGTGGTGACAGCATCCTTGCATAGATATAGGGAGGATCACTTCAGAATTGCTCTGCCGAACTTGGAGTATCTTCCAGTCTTGCCGCCAGGACTTCTCTCCATTCCACCTGCCGAGACAGCGAACATTGCAAGAGCAGAGATCTGTTGCGGCAGCGAAAGGGCCATAGCCTCAATCAGCCATTACCTGTCGAGACAGCATATCGTGGCAGTGCAAAATGACTTGACCTTTTCAACGCAGTTTCACACTAAGCAGCAGCATAACCCTGCCCTCTCTATAAATCTGAGTACTTCTTCTATTACTTGTGTTTTATTTTACTTTTCATCTCAAACAATCACCTTACTTGTGCAATTTACTTTTCCTTGTGCAGGAATAATAATTCAAACCAAGTTGTCCAATCCCTCTGCAGACGATATCTTATATACTATAACTTGACAAGAGTGTGCACTTGCGCTCATAAAAAGAGTATACCCAAACGCTCTACACGCACTTTTGGGTTGACCTCATTTTTGCAAAAAAAATGACCTGGCATATAAGCTTGTGCCTATAAGTGTCGGGTGTTTCTCTTCTTCGACACCCACTGATGCTTTTCCAAATTAAACTTCTCCATAGTTGTCACCCATTATTCATCAACTTCCTCAGGTGTCCACCAAGCATTCATGCATCTGCTAAATTCCTATGTAAAATTTTGATCCCTAATATTTGCTTGTGCATTGCGAGCTAGATGCCAAGAATATATTCGATGTTTAGCATCAGGAAAAACATTTTTCATCGCCCTCTGCATTACCCTATCTGCATATGTAACAACTGTAAGTGGAGACTTCTTCAGCATAGCTTCCGCAAAAGTATTTAAGACCCACTCAAACCTATCTACGGTCTCGTCTGCAAGGATAACAACAACAAACACAATTGTTTGATGATGGTGATTTAAACCAATGATGGGCATAAGAGGTCGACCGTATGCATTGCCATTGTAGGTGGTGTCAAATGGAATAACATCACCGAATACGGCGTAGTCAGCTCTAGAAGTTGAATTAGCCCAAAATAGATTACGCAAATGATCTGAAATACCGACTGAGATTTGCATGAACAAACTGAGATCTAACTCTTTCTTCGTGTCGAGGTAACCTAGTACGACATTCACATCCCTATCAATAACTTCATTTGTTTTTATTTTGTCAAGGGCATTTTCTAGGTCTTTCTTAGTAAAACCAACAGTTTGATGACCACCAGACTGTTGCATGAAGAATTTCATAATTTTTTATGTTCTGATACCGACATTTTGCAATGCAAAAGCCTCTACAATATCGGCCTCCGTCACAAATTGATGCGAACGAAGGAAGGGTACCATGGATGGCGGACAATGTAACACCCCGGTTTTGGGCCTAGGTGTTTTGCGAGTCGGGTTGGGCCGGTGGAACCGGTAAACGGTTGTTCGAATCGTTATGAGGTGGTTTAGGGAAATTAAGGTTCAGGATGAGATAAAATATGATAAAAATTCTTAAAATCCTATAAAATCATATTTAAGAGGTTGGTTAAATCGATTTTACGAAACAAGTTTTGGAAAGTATACATTTTGAGCGGTGACCAAAATGTAAAGTTTTAAAGTTGTGGAAAAGGATGTTTTTCAAAAAGAGTCAAGATCTTAGAATGTTTAGGGAGCTTAATGGCAATTAAGCCATTTTTCTCTAATTTGGCATGTGTTTTAAATGATTTATTAAATATTAAATTGGTTTTAATTGATTTAATTAAAGAGGTAGTTCTTTTGGTTAAAAGATTTTGACGATTATTTTCATTCTCTTCTTTTCAATTCAGCCAAATACTCTCCATTAGCTCTCAAATTCCAGATTTTCATCACCTTCATTTCTTTTCCTGGTTTCTAACTTCATCTTTGTAATTTCTCTCAAATTCTTCAAGATTCTTGAAAGCTAAACTTGCCAAATTAGAAGAGAAGCAAGGATTGGAGGTAAATTTCATGCTAACCCTCTAATCAAGGTTCTTTAATGAAATTCCAAAGATATTTGACTCTTTATTCATGTTTTTTATTGAGGTTTTGTTATTGATTTGATAAAATGATGAAATCTTGGTAGAAAAGTGGATTTGATGTGATTTTCAGAGTTGTGTTGATTTGATTTGTATGAGATGGTTTCTAAGTGGGTTTTGAAAGGTTTAAGATGTTGAAATAGAGTTTTAATCATAGTAATCCCGAAATCCTTGAGATCCTTGGTTTTTGAGGTATTTTTGGTTGGGTTTTTGGGGTGTAATGTGGAATCTGAGTTGATAGAGGTATAAGGATGGTTTTAGGTTTTTTTTGGATGTTGATTTATGGTTAAAATGTGTTGGATGTGTTCGTTGATGGCTGGGCTAAGTTTAGAGATAAATTGATTGAGTTTTTGGTTGCATCGATTGGGTAAATTGATGCTTTAAAGCAGGGTTGTGGGTTCTCTTTTGAGTGTTGGTGTTTGAACGCATTATGATGCATTGAATCTCTGTTTTTAATGTGTTGAAAATAGAGGATAGTGTTCCGGAATCGAACGAAGTGATTTTGGAGGCTTCATGTGTTTGATTTGTGCATCTACGAGTGTGGTTTCGCAAGTGGGTGAATGGAAATAAGATTTCATGCTTTCAAACTTCATAAAAGAGGTTTTGGGAACTTAGTAAGAGCTTGAAACGCTTTACTATGTTCGGAAGTAAGTAAAGTGAATTTCTCTCTCGGGTTGTGCTATTGTGAGACTTTTAATGCACTCGTTCTAATTGTGTTAACCTACTATTTTAAAGCATGTTTTGAGTATATGAAACGTGGTTGATTATGCCATATGGTTTAAGGATGCACTAGGTAAGTGATCCTTGTATGCATGTGTTGATGCATGAGATTTGAAGCATGGTTTAATGCTTGTGATATGGCATTTTATAAATGCTTTGTAAAAACAGTGAGGTATGTATGAAATGTGGATTATATTGGCAAGTGATGTTGTATAAAGTGTTTTATAAATGAAATCGGATATAGTTAGTCGGCTATAAGATTGAGTGCACTATAAACAAGTCTCCTTGGATGTTGAAGGGTTGTGATTGTACCGAAGACTCCATCCAAGTACCCTAACGATTGAGGATTGTTCAAGGTTGCAACGGTTGAGGGTAGCTCCCGGGTGCGAACCTTGTGTGTGTCCTGCCTCTCTTTAGTGGGCTATAAATCTACCGATGAGTGGTGTTCAGGCTTGTGATTGAACCGAATACTCCACCACGGGTGTCACAATGGTGGAGGGTTGCTCCCGTGTGTGAGCCTTGAGATGTCGGTAGAGTGTATGAAGGGTTTGGGACAACCCTTGGTAATTCGTGTATCCGATACGTTTTGAGAAATGGAAATATTTTTAATCACTTGTAAGCCAATATAATGGAATGAGACGTTATGGAAATGTTGATAATACATATTATGAATAATGCAGTGTTTACCTTAAGCTTAGCATAACGGTGTTTATGCTTGGAAGGCTTGATGTTTATGTAGCAATGGTTTAACTGCTGGAAAATACGTGATTCATATTGCATGGAGTTTAGCATGTTGATTTTAATGTTAAAGTGCATGGTTTATCAAAGAAGGCGTGATGGTTTTGAAAAGAGTGAAAATGATTTTGTGCATTGATGGTGTTTTTGGTTTTGAGCATTCCTCACTAAGCATGTAGTGCTTACGCTCTCTTTGTCCATCAATGCAGTCAATTTAAGCTTTGGAGGTGGCACTTGCAAAGGATCGGTGAAAGACTTTGATTGAAGGTGTGTTTGGTTATGGACTAGAGTAATAGACGCAATGGGGTGTCCAATGCTATGAATGTTGGTTGCTTGACGTCTTCTAGTTTAGTACAAGTTTGGTATGAATATTCAGGTATGTAAATGGCCTTTAAGTGGTTGTAATTGCTTAGACTTGAGAATTGGTCATTTGGTGCTTGTTTTCCTTAATTGTTGAAGTGTAATTGAGTTGCAAGCATGTAACCCCCTCGACCCGGCCTGGCCGATAGACCGAACCGAACAGATTACACGGGGAATATTAAAGTAAACTGAGAAGGTTTACCTCAATAAACGACCTTTTTTTTCTTTTACCTTTATCTTGTCTAAATGCAATTAGGTTCCTAAGTGTACGTACACAAGCAGCAGATAAAACACCCACACGATCGCTTATTAATTAAAGCCGATTAAGGTTTAGGGACCATTTTGTAATTTTGATAAAATATAAGGGTTATTAGCAAATTCAGATTACCGACCTTTAATTAGACTCGTTACATGCTTCACGGTGAAATCTCAGCTCAAAACAACCTTTAAAACCCTTCCAATTGCATAAAAGGCAAACAACTACCAAAACATAAGAAACAGAAACTTAGAACAATTCAAAACAGGTTCAACGGTCATATGTTTCGGAACAAAATGCCCTATATCGGAACGGCCATTTCGAAACACAGCTGGTCGTTTCGATACGCAGGTTCGTTTTGAAACTCCCCAAGACATGTTTCGGTACGATGGTTCACAGAGGCAAAATGTTCCGAAACAGGCCTCACTGTTCCGAAACACCAAGGCCATTTCAGGCCTCCGTTTCGAAACATGCAAGGGTGTTTTGAAACACCTGGACCTGCAATGTTCTAAAAAGCTGGTTAAAATCAGTTTTTACCCTTTGGAACCATCCCGGCACTTGCCCTAACATATTGGCAACTTAAATATACATCAAAGATGACTTACACGAGGCATAGGAAACATCATAGCATCATTCCTAAGAGTTAAAAACACCAAAAGACTAAAATCCAAATGCAAGCATAATCCAAAAATCAAAGGCCATTTACAAGTCCAAATATGCATCCCAAACTTGCACAAAACTATAAATTAACAAACCAATATCATTCATTGCATTGGACACCCCCATTGCCCTTATTACACTAGTTCAAAACACAATATACTTTTAGCAAGTATCTTTGTAACCCCCTTAACCCGGCCTAGACGGTTGACCCGAATTAAGAAAGTCACACGGGGAAAACCAAAGTCAACCCGAAAGTCAACCATGATTAACGACCCTTTTTTTTCTTTTAAAACTTGTCTAGATGCACATTAACCCTAGTTATGATCATTCAAACAACATACTCAAAGATCATAAACATCAGAGATCAAACAGGGACCCAATTGAACAATTTACAACTTTAGGGACCAAAAAGTAAATTCTGATAAATACAAGGACTTAACCCAAATTAAAGTCACCAACTTGAAATTAATCATGTTTCATGCATCACTGTCAAATTTCAGCTCAAACGGACATCCCAAACTCATACAATTGCACAAACAAGTTTCGGGACCAAAATGCAAACATTTTGAAACATATAACTGCCAATGTCAGCCCCCAACGGTCAGGTGTTCCGAAACAGGGAGAGCCTGTTTCGAAACGCGGGGCCGTTCCGCAACGCGTACCAAAACGAGGGCTGGCAGTGGCCTTTCCGTTTCGGAACGGTGTCTCCCGTTTCGGACGCCTGGGTTGCTACAAGGCACCCGTTCCGAAACGGTGGCTACTGTTCCGATACGGCCTGCACAGATTGCAGAAAATTGCTTGCTTAAACACACAATTGACCAACCAAACATGCTCCAATTGCTATCAAACTTTACCAGCAACTCATACAACATACAAGAGACATATTTGCATCAACCAATTATCATTATATCATCACATATGAAAAGCCCCAAATCTAAAGGCATGCTTCCTACACAAGCAAACCATTCATGCACTAAAACCTCCAAACAAACACATAATGGCCAATTACATAAACCAACATTAACAACAACATAAATCCAACCTAGGGAGTCCAAAACATCTCCCAAAGCAACAACATAGGTCCCCCATTGCCAAAAACCAATAGCTAAAGGTGTTTAAGAAAACCTTCCCATACATGAGCTTATCTTTCACTTGATTGCTTGCCTTCCTTGCTGCCCTCAATGCACCTTAACGTTCTGCATTGTTGGTTTAAGAAAAGAGAGAGAGCGTAAGCAAAAGCTTAGTGAGGAATGCTCCTTAAAACCACACAATAATGCATTTATAAAACACTTTACAAGTCATACTTCAAAATACACTTTAACATGCTCACAAGCAATCTTAAACAAGCATTTCATGCTTCATAACATAACATGTCATATTGGCCACAAGTGATAATTACCATCTTTTAACATGATCAACATAAGACTCACACATGGACTTTTAAACACCATTGTGATCTTATCCCCATGGACTTTTAAACACCATGGCCCATGGACTTTTAAACACCATGGCAAGGACCACACAAGGACTTTTAAACACCTTTGTGTCCTTAACAAGTTTCACCTCAAGGACTTTTAAACACCTTGACCCCAAGGACTTTTAAAAACCTTAGCCCATGGACTTTTAAACACCATGACATGAATCACCCCAAGGACTTTTAAACACCTTGGCCCCAAGGACTTTTAAACACCTTTGTGTCCGTAACAAGAATCATCCAAGGACTTTTAACCACGTTGATGTTTTTAAGTAAACAAGGCTCACTCAAGGACTTTTAACCACGTTAGTGACCTTAACCTTTTCAAATCATCACTTGCCAATATACATCAGTTATCATCAATAATCCACTGTTTTAAAGCATTTAACCAAGCCATAAACATCATGCAACTTTAAGCATTAACCACATTTAAAACAATGTTAAAAAAAACAAGGAACTCTAACCTTGAGCTTCCTTAAACACATGGCTTATAATCTCAGCAAACAAACATGCTAGATATGCTTTAAAAACAGAATTTAAACGTGCAACAAACACATTGCACCCAACCATCACATGGTTCCTCAACAAGAGAGTTTTTCCGAAAACTTACTCTTGAGCTTAGCAAAGTTGTTTAGACTTAGACTAAGCTCCCAAACCTCCAAAACATTGGTTTCAAAGCCGAAAACCAAAATCCACTCACCGATTCCGTTTCGCCTCTTGCCGAAACACAAAATCAAGCTTCCGAATCACCACCACTTGGATCCAAAGAAGACTCCCCTGTTTTAAACACATCAAAACAGTAGATTAATGCATCATCATGCATTAATAGCTTCAATGAAAGCACCTAAACTCGCTGCTCTCATCCACACTCCATTTTCGGCCACCAAACACAACCGAAAATGCATCCAAACAACTCCTCAACAAAGCCCAGCCATAAACCATCAAAACTAAGCATCCATAAACATCATTTAACATCTAAAAAGGACCTAACAACATCCTTATACCTCCAGCAACAACAGATCCACAAGATCACTCCAAAAACAACCAAGAATCACAAGCTAAACTTAGGAAATTCAACCTACCCGGGATTGCATTAATTAAAACTCAATTTCCAATCAATTTAACATTCATTTATCATCAAATATACACCTCAAATCACTGCTTTAACAGATCCAACGAAAATTCATTAAAAATCATTAAATCTTGCATTTTAAGCCAAGATCCATTACACAACTTTAAAACCATTTATAAATCATCAAATAAGGATTGAGAACTTAGGAATTTCAGTAAAGAACTTGAAGTTCAGAGGAGAAGGACGTTCTTACCTCCAAACTTGAGTTTCTCCTCTTTTAGAACCAAAAAACTTGAAGAATCAAATGGCAATTGGTGAGGTTTTGTTGATGAGATGATTAGCAACCAAAAGAGGATTGAAAAGAGAGATTTTAGTGTCAAAATCAGAAGAGAAATCTCTGGAGAAAGGTGTTTGGTTTGAGAGAAAATGAGAGAAAAGGAAAATGAGATTTTAGGAAAATTAGTTAGAAAATAACTTCCCTCCACTTTTCCTTTTGTTTAAAATCAGAATTAAAACATTAAATATCTTAGAAAAATCTGGAGAAACTCCATTTGGGTAAATAGCTCCTTAAAGATTCAAAGTTTAAATCCTTTTTAAAACAGTCACACAGTTTTCAAAAATTACATTTTGGTCACTAGCCAAAATGTCACCCTTCCAAACCTCATTTTGTAAAATTGATTTCACAGTTCACTTATATATATTAAAAGAGGATTTTAGAACATTTTTCCATATTTTTAATGCAACCCGAACTAGGTTTTCCTAAATTCACTCTTATATATTCGAACCGCACTTTGACCGAACCGGTCAACGCCCAAAACTTCTAAGCCCAAAACCGGGGCGTTACAACTCTCCCCCCCCTTAAGAAATTTCGTCCTCGAAATTTACCTGAAGGAAAGAGATAAGGAAACTGCTTCAGCATGTCATCCTTCCGCTCCCACGTGGCTTCCTCAACACCACAGTGCTTCCACAACACCTTCACCAACTCAATGGTCTTGCCACGAAGAACCTTGCTATCCGAATCCAGAACCTTCACCGGTTCCTCATCATAGGTCAAATCCGGATTCAATTCCACTTCCTCCACAGGCATCACATGCGAAGGATCAGATCTATACTTCCGGAGCATAGAAACATGAAACACATCATGAATCTTCTCCAACTCTTGAGGTAACCTCAACCTGTACGCAACAGGACCCACACGCTCAACCACCTCGTATGGTCCAACGTACCTAGGGCTCAACTTACCCTTCCGGCCAAACCTCATCACCTTCTTCCAAGGCGAAACCTTCAAGAACACACGGTCACCCACCGCATACTCAATCTCCTTACGCTTCAAATCCGCGTAAGACTTCTGCCGATCAGAAGCTGCCTTCAAACGCTCACAAATGAGCTTCACCTTCTCGGTGGTTCCTTTCAACAAAGCCGGCATCGAAACCAACTTCTGACCCGTTTCAGCCCAACAAAGAGGAGTCCTACACTTCCTCCCATACAAAGCCTCATAAGGTGCCATTTGAATACTTGCCTGATAACTATTGTTATAAGCAAACTCAACCAAAGGCAAATGCTTCTCCCAAGAGCCCTGAAACTCAATCACGCAGCACCTCAACATATCCTCCAAAATCTGGATAACACGCTCAGACTGACCATCCGACTGAGGATGATAGGATGTACTGAAATTCAACCTCGTACCCAAAGCTTGATGCAGACACTGCCAAAAACGCAATGTGAACCTCGGATCCCTATCCGACACAATCGATTTTGGCACACCATGCAGCCGCACAATCTCAGCAATGTACAGCTCCGCAAGCTTATCCAAAGAAAACGTAGTATGCACAGGCAAGAAATGCGCACACTTCGTCAGGCGATCCACAATCACACATACCGAATTCTTCATCGACGGTGACAAAGGTAAACTAGATACAAAATCCATGGTAACCCTTTCCCACTTCCACTCAGGGATTCTCAACGGTTGCAACAACCCTGAAGGAAACTGATGCTCAGCCTTAACTCGCTGACACACCAAACACTTGCTCACAAACTCCGCAACATCCTTTTTGAAACCCACCCAATAGTACTCATCACGAAGATCACGGTACATCTTAGTACTACCAGGGTGCATAGCAAAAGGACTACTATGACCTTCAGTCAGAATAGCACGCCTCAACTCAACATCATTGGGCACTACTATCCTACTCCCAAAACACAACACTCCATCATCATTAAAACTGAAATCCGAAGGTCTACCCTCCGCGATATCCTGAACATGCGGCACCAAGGAATCATCCAGCAACTGCTTTTCCTTGATCAACAGAACCAAAGATGGTTTCACTTGCAACTCAGCCACAAGACCACCATCACGCGAAATACTCAAACTGGCAAACATAGCCCGCAACTCAACAACTACCTTCCTACTCAAGGCATCCGCTACAACATTAGCTTTTCCAGGATGGTACTCAATCGTCAGATCATAATCCTTGAGCAACTCCATCCAACGCCGCTGCCTAAGATTCAACTCCTTCTGAGACATCAGATACCTCAAACTCTTGTGATCCGTGTACACAGTACACTTCTCACCATACAGGTAATGTCTCCAGATCTTCAAAGCAAAGACCACCGCAGCCAACTCTATGTCATGCGTAGGATAATTGCGCTCATGCACCTTCAACTTCCGCGATGCATAAGCCACCACCTTACCCTCTTGCATCAACACACATCCCAACCCAACATAGGACGCATCACTATACACCACAAACTCTTTCCCTGATTCAGGTTGAACCAAGATATGAGCTTGTGTCAAAGCTGCTTTAAGCTTATCAAAAGCCTGCTGTCTCGCTTCCGTCCATTCATACTTAACATCTTTCTGCAACAACTTCGTCAAAGGTGCTGCAATCTTAGAAAACCCATCCACAAACCTCCGGTAGTATCCTGCCAAACCGAGGAAACTACGAACTTCATGAACAGACTTAGGAACCTTCCAATTCCTCACCGCCTCAATCTTCTGAGGATCAACACGAATCCCCTCAGCAGAAACCACATGCCCAAGAAACACCACTTCACTTAACCAGAACTCGCACTTGCTCAGCTTAGCATAAAGCTGATTCTCCAACAAAGCTTGCAACACAATCCTCAAATGCTCTTCATGCTCCTCCTCAGTACACGAGGATATCATCAATGAACACCACAACAAACTTGTCCAGGTATTCATGAAACACATGATTCATCATGTCCATGAAAGCAGCAGGAGCATTTGTCAAACCAAACGGCATCACGAGGAACTCATAATGCCCATACCTTGTCCTGAAAGCTGTCTTAGGCACATCCACGTCCTTCACCTTCAACTGGTAATACCCTGACCTCAAGTCAATCTTAGAGAACACAGCAGCTCCCCGAAATTGATCAAAGAGATCATCAATTCTCGGCAAAGGATACCGATTCTTGATAGTCAACTTGTTCAGCTGACGGTAATCAATGCACATTCTCATAGTGCCATCCTTCTTCTTCACGAACAAGACCGGTGCACCCCAAGGCGACACACTCGGCCGAATGAAACCACGCTCAAGAAACTCTTGCAACTACGTCTTCAGC
Organism: Hibiscus trionum; assembly: GCA_030270665.1. Taxonomy (NCBI): domain Eukaryota; kingdom Viridiplantae; phylum Streptophyta; class Magnoliopsida; order Malvales; family Malvaceae; genus Hibiscus; species Hibiscus trionum. The sequence continues at coordinate 37,669,429 of BSYR01000027.1, forward strand.
TCTTTCAGCTCCTTAGGTGCCATTCTATAGGGAGTAATGGACACAGGAGTTGTATTCTCATACAGCTCAATTCCAAACTCCACCTCGCGGTTAGGAGGTAAACCAGGAAACTCCTCAGGAAACACACCAGGAAACTCCTTCACAACCCTGATATCTTGCACCCTCAACTCCTTAGAGCTAGGATTCATCACAAAAGCTAGGTAAGCTTCACAACCTTGCCTCAACATCCGGCTTGCCTCCAAGGTAGACACCACATTGGCAAGAAACTTCACATTCTCACCAACCACTACAACTTCATAATCATCCGCAAGCTTCAGCGAAACCCGCTTATTCTCACAATCCACCACAGCACGATGCTCAGCAAGCCAATCCATACCAAGGATTACATCAAAACCATAGAAAGGTAACTCCATGAGGTCAACATGAAAGACATGATCTTGAACAACCAAAGGACACCTTCTATACAACTTTCGAGTCACAACAGTCTCACCAAAAGAACTAGTGACACGCATACCAACATCCAAAGACTCAACAGGCAAACCAAGCAATTCAGCATGCTCACGCAATATGTAAGAGTGCGTAGATCCAGAATCAACCAAGGAAAGTAATGACAAGGATTGCAGAGTAAAAGTACCTGCGATCACATCCGCGTCATTCCTCCCCTCACGCTGAGCAAACACTCTAGCCTGTCCGCCACCCTCTGGCTGTACAGCTACAACATGAGCTACACCTCGGCCACCTTCCTCTCTCCGCTGAAAATTACCACGACCGCGCCCACGACCTCTCTGCGGTGCTGCAACAACAGGAGCACGAACTTGGCCACCAGCCAACATAGGACACTCACGCCTCAAATGATCCGTAGATCCACAGTTCCAGCATCCATCACCAGCTGCCGCAACAGGAGCCTGCACCTCCCTCACAGCACGAGGACAATCACGTTTCATGTGGCCATGCGAACCACATATCCAACAAGCACTCGGATCAGCTCTAGCGTTGCCTCCCCGAGCAGGTGCTCCACCACCTCGCTTAGCCGAGGACTGATACTTCTGATCACGTCCCCTCTTGTTCCGTCCACCACCGGAACTATATTCAGCTGCTCGCTTACCAGCACCTTTAGCAGATAAACCCAAGTTCATCTCAATATTCTTGGCTCGGCCCACCAACACATCAAAATCATCATACTCGGTAGCCAGCACATACATCTTCACATCTATCACTAAGCCATAACGGAACCTTTCACACCTCGCTCGCTCATCCGGGACAAGCTCAGGTGCATACTGACTGAGTCGAACAAACTACACTTCATACTCAGCCACCGTCATGCTCCCTTGGGTAAGAGACATGAACTCCCTCTTTTTCTCATCTAGGTACCTCACACCCAGATACCTTCTCTTGATCACATTTTGAAAGAATGTCCAAGTCACATCAGCTTCTGCCATCCCAGCAATAGTGGTTGTCCACCACATATATGCATCCTTCTGCAGCAAGGACACAACACAGCCAAGCTTCTGCACATCAGTGCAACTCATCTGACCCAAGATCCTCTTGGTACTCTCTAACCAAGCCTCAGAACCTTCAGCAGACATACCCCTGAACTCAGTCCCTCCCAGACTGCGCAAACGCTCCAAAGGTAGTCTAACTCCAGCATCTTCCTGATGCCCAGCTCCACGAGCTCCAGCTACCGCTGCTTGAAAAGCACCAGCTATAGCTTGAATTAACACTGACATATCAGGAACAGCTTGCCCCTGACCAGCCTCAGGTCTAGCAGCCTCAGCACCAGCTGCAGCTCCAGCTTCTTCAGCCCCAGCACCACCACCACTAGGTGGAGGAGGTAAAACCGCAATCTCAACATTCTCTTCGTTTTCATTCTCATTTTGAGCCGTAGCTCGCACATTACTCCTCAACTCTCTACGAGGTGCCATACTCTAACTATGCAATCACAATGCAAATAAACAAAGTCAGGCCCAGCAAGGTAAGCAATCCAAGTACTCAAGCTCATTTCCAATTAAAATCAACATCATTTCATTAGCTTTGATTTGGCAATGGGTACCCACAACATGCTTCATCACAACATACATCTCATTTGCAACATACATGCAATTCACTCAACATGCTTTCACCCAACAAGCATACAAAGCATACCTACTTCAACATTCACATACACATTCCCAATTACTCGAGAACTCAGCTCTGATACCACCAAATGTAACCCCCTTAACCCGGCCTAGACGGTTGACCCGAATTAAGAAAGTCACACGGGGAAAACCAAAGTCAACCCGAAAGTCAACCTTGATTAACGACCCTTTTTTTTTCTTTTAAAACTTATCTAGATGCACATTAACCCTAGTTATGATCATTCAAACAACATACTCAAAGATCATAAACATAAGAGATCAAACAGGGACCCAATTGAACAATTTACAACTTTAGGGACCAAAAAGTAAATTCTGATAAATACAATGACTTCACCCAAATTAAAGTTACCAACTTGAAATTAATCATGTTTCATGCATCACTGTCAAATTTCAGCTCAAACGGACATCCCAAACTCATACAATTGCACAAACAAGTTTCGGGACCAAAATGCAAACATTTTGAAACATATAACTGCCAATGTCAGCCCCAACGGTCAGGTGTTCCGAAACAGGGAGAGCCTGTTTCGAAACGCGGGGCCGTTCCGCAACGCGTACCGAAACGAGGGCTGGCAGTGGCCTTTCTGTTTCGAAACGGTGTCTCCCGTTTCGGACGCCTGGGTTGCTACAAGGGACCCGTTCCGAAACGGTGGCTACTGTTCCGATACGACCTGCACAGATTGCAGAAAATTGCTTGCTTAAACACACAATTGACCAACCAAACATGCTCCAATTGCTATCAAACTTTACCAGCAACTCATACAACATACAAGAGACATATTGGCATCAACCAATTATCATTATATCATCACATATGAAAAGCCCCAAATCTAAAGGCATGCTTCCTACACAAGCAAACCATTCATGCACTAAAACCTCCAAACCAACACATAATGGCCAATTACATAAACCAACATTAACAACAACATAAATCCAACCTAGGGAGTCCAAAACATCTCCCAAAGCAACAACATAGGTCCCCCATTGCCAAAAACCAATAGCTAAAGGTGTTTAAGAAAACCTTCCCATACATGAGCTTATCTTTCACTTTATTGCTTGCCTTCCTTGCTGCCCTCAATGCACTTTAACGTTCTGCATTATTGGTTTAAGAAAAGAGAGAGAGCGTAAGCAAAAGCTTAGTGAGGAATGCTCCTTAAAACCACACAATAATGCATTTATAAAACACTTTACAAGTCATACTTCATAATACACTTTAACATGCTCACAAGCAATCTTAAACAAGCATTTCATGCTTCATAACATAACATGTCATATTGGCCACAAGTGATAATTACCATCTTTTAACAAGATCAACATAAGACTCACACATGGACTTTTAAACACCATTGTGATCTTATCCACATGGACTTTTAAACACCATGGCCCATGGACTTTTAAACACCATGGCAAGGACCACACAAGGACTTTTAAACACCTTTGTGTCCTTAACAAGTTTCACCTCAAGGACTTTTAAACACCATGACCCCAAGGACTTTTAAACACCTTGGCCCATGGACTTTTAAACACCATGACCCCAAGGACTTTTAAACACCTTGGCCCCAAGAACTTTTAAACACCTTGGAAAGGACCACACAAGGACTTTTAAACACCTTTGTGTCCGTAACAAGAATCATCCAAGGACTTTTAACCACCTTGATGTTCTTAAGTAAACAAGGCTCACTCAAGGACTTTTAACCACCTTAGTGACCTTAACCTTTTCAAATCATCACTTGCCAATATACATCAGTTATCATCAATAATCCACTGTTTTAAAGCATTTAACCAAGCCATAAACATCATGCAACTTTAAGCATTAACCACATTTAAAACAATGTTAAAAAAAACAAGGAACTCTAACCTTGAGCTTCCTTAACACATGGCTTATAATCTCAGCAAACAAACATGCTAGATATGCTTTAAAAACAGAATTTAAACATGCAACAAACACATTGCACCCAACCATCACATGGTTCCTCAACAAGAGAGTTTTTCCGAAAACTTACTCTTGAGCTTAGCAAAGTTGTTTAGACTTAGACTAAGCTCCCAAACCTCCAAAACATTGGTTTCAAAGCCGAAAACCAAAATCCACTCACCGATTCCGTTTCGCCTCTTGCCGAAACACAAAATCAAGCTTCCGAATCACCACCACTTGGATCCAAAGAAGACTCCCCTGTTTTAAACACATCAAAACAGTAGATTAATGCATCATCATGCATTAATAGCTTCAATGAAAGCACCTAAACTCGCTGCTCTCATCCACACTCCATTTTCGGCCACCAAACACAACCGAAAATGCATCCAAACAACTCCTCAACAAAGCCCAGCCATAAACCATCAAAACTAAGCATCCATAAACATCATTTAACATCTAAAAAGGACCTAACAACATCCTTATACCTCCAGCAACAACAGATCCACAAGATCACTCCAAAAACAACCAAGAATCACAAGCTAAACTTAGGAAATTCAACCTACCCGGGATTGCATTAATTAAAACTCAATTTCCAATCAATTTAACATTCATTTATCATCAAATATACACCTCAAATCACTGCTTTAACAGATCCAACGAAAATTCATTAAAAATCATTAAATCTTGCATTTTAAGCCAAGATCCATTACACAACTTTAAAACCATTTATAAATCATCAAATAAGGATTGAGAACTTAGGAATTTCAGTAAAGAACTTGAAGTTCAGAGGAGAAGGACGTTCTTACCTCCAAACTTGAGTTTCTCCTCTTTTAGAACAAAAAAACTTGAAGAATCAAATGGCAATTGGTGAGGTTTTGTTGATGAGATGATTAGCAACCAAAAGAGGATTGAAAAGAGAGATTTTAGTGTCAAAATCAGAAGAGAAATCTCTGGAGAAAGGTGTTTGGTTTGAGAGAAAATGAGAGAAAAGGAAAATGAGATTTTAGAAAAATTAGTTAGAAAATAACTTCCCTCCACTTTTCCTTTTGTTTAAAATCAGAATTAAAACATTAAATATCTTAGAAAAATCTGGAGAAACTCCATTTGGGTAAATAGCTCCTTAAAGATTCAAAGTTTCAATCCTTTTTAAAACAGTCACACAGTTTTCAAAAATTACATTTTGGTCACTAGCCAAAATGTCACCCTTCCAAACCTCATTTTGTAAAATTGATTTCACAGTTCACTTATATATATTAAAAGAGGATTTTAGAACATTTTTCCATATTTTTAATGCAACCCGAACTAGGTTTTCCTAAATTCACTCTTATATATTCGAACCGCACTTTGACCGAACCGGTCAACGCCCAAAACTTCTAAGCCCAAAACTGGGGCGTTACAACTCTCCCCCCCTTAAGAAATTTCGTCCTCGAAATTTACCTGAAGGAAAGAGATAAGGAAACTGCTTCAGCATGTCATCCTTCTGCTCCCACGTGGCTTCCTCAACACCACGGTGCTTCCACAACACCTTCACCAACTCAATGGTCTTGCCACGAAGAACCTTGCTATCCGAATCCAGAACCTTCACCGGTTCCTCATCATAGGTCAAATCCGGATTCAATTCCACTTCCTCCACAGGCATCACATGCGAAGGATCAGATCTATACTTCCGGAGCATAGAAACATGAAACACATCATGAATCTTCTCCAACTCTTGAGGTAACCTCAACCTGTACGCAACAGGACCCACACGCTCAACCACCTCGTATGGTCCAACGTACCTAGGGCTCAACTTACCCTTCCGGCCAAACCTCATCACCTTCTTCCAAGGCGAAACCTTCAAGAACACACGGTCACCCACCGCATACTCAATCTCCTTACGCTTCAAATCCGCGTAAGACTTCTGCCGATCAGAAGCTACCTTCAAACGCTCACAAATGAGCTTCACCTTCTTGGTGGTTCCTTTCAACAAAGCCGGCATCGAAACCAACTTCTGACCCGTTTCAGCCCAACAAAGAGGAGTCCTACACTTCCTCCCATACAAAGCCTCATAAGGTGCCATTTGAATTCTTGCCTGATAACTATTGTTATAAGCAAACTCAACCAAAGGCAAATGCTTCTCCCAAGAGCCCTGAAACTCAATCACGCAGCACCTCAACATATCCTCCAAAATCTGGATAACACGCTCAGACTGACCATCCGACTGAGGATGATAGGATGTACTGAAATTCAACCTCGTACCCAAAGCTTGATGCAGACACTGCCAAAAACGCGATGTGAACCTGGGATCCCTATCCGACACAATCGACTTTGGCACACCATGCAGCCGCACAATCTCAGCAATGTACAGCTCCGCAAGCTTATCCAAAGAAAACGTAGTATGCACAGGCAAGAAATGCGCACACTTCGTCAGGCGATCCACAATCACCCATACCGAATTCTTCTTCGACGGTGACAAAGGTAAACCAGATACAAAATCCATGGTAACCCTTTCCCACTTCCACTCAGGGATTCTCAACGGTTGCAACAACCCTGAAGGAAACTGATGCTCAGCCTTAACTCGCTGACACACCAAACACTTGCTCACAAACTCCGCAACATCCTTTTTGAAACCCACCCAATAGTACTCATCACGAAGATCACGGTACATCTTAGTACTACCAGGGTGCATAGCAAAAGGACTACTATGACCTTCAGTCAGAATAGCACGCCTCAACTCAACATCATTGGGCACTACTATCCGACTCCCAAAACACAACACTCCATCATCATTAAAACTGAAATCCGAAGGTCTACCCTCCGCGATATCCTGAACATGCGGCACCAAGGAATCATCCAGCAACTGCTTTTCCTTGATCAACATAACCAAAGATGGTTTCACTTGCAACTCAGCCACAGGACCACCATCACGCGAAATACTCAAACTGGCAAACATAGCCCGCAACTCAACAGCTACCTTCCTACTCAAGGCATCCGCTACAACATTAGCTTTTCCAGGATGGTACTCAATCGTCAGATCATAATCCTTGAGCAACTCCATCCAACGCCGCTGCCTAAGATTCAACTCCTTCTGAGACATCAGATACCTCAAACTCTTGTGATCCGTGTACATAGTACACTTCTCACCATACAGGTAATGTCTCCAGATCTTCAAAGCAAAGACCACCGCAGCCAACTCTATGTCATGCGTAGGATAATTGCGCTCATGCACCTTCAACTGCCGCGATGCATAAGCCACCACCTTACCCTTTTGCATCAACACACATCCCAACCCAACATAGGACGCATCACTATACACCACAAACTCTTTCCCTGATTCAGGTTGAACCAAGATAAGAGCTTGTGTCAAAGCTACTTTAAGCTTCTCAAAAGCCTGTTGTCTCGCTTCCGTCCATTCATACTTAACATCTTTCTGCAACAACTTCGTCAAAGGTGCTGCAATCTTAGAAAACCCATCCACAAACCTCCGGTAGTATCCTGCCAAACCGAGGAAACTACGAACTTCATGAACAGACTTAGGAACCTTCCAATTCCTCACCGCCTCAATCTTCTGAGGATCAACACGAATCCCCTCAGCAGAAACCACATGCCCAAGAAACACCACTTCACTTAACCAGAACTCGCACTTGCTCAGCTTAGCATAAAGCTGATTCTCCAACAAAGCTTGCAACACAATCCTCAAATGCTCTTCATGCTCCTCCTCAGTACGCGACTACACGATGATATCATCAACGAACACCACAACAAACTTGTCAAGGTATTCATGAAACACACGATTCATCATGTCCATGAAAGCAGTAGGAGCATTTGTCAAACCAAACGGCATCACGAGGAACTCATAATGCCCATACCTTGTCCTGAAAGCTGTCTTAGGCACATCCACATCCTTCACCTTCAACTGGTAATACCCTGACCTCAAGTCAATCTTAGAGAACACAGTAGCTCCCCGAAATTGATCAAAGAGATCATCAATTCTCGGCAAAGGATACCGATTCTTGATAGTCAACTTGTTCAGCTGACGGTAATCAATGCACATTCTCATAGTGCCATCCTTCTTCTTCACGAACAAGACCGGTGCACCCCAAGGTGACACACTCGGCCGAATGAAACCACGCTCAAGCAACTCTTACAACTGCGTCTTAGGTGCCATTTCGGCCGAGTGTGTCACCTTGGGGAGCACCGGTCTTGTTTGTGAAGAAGAAGGATGGCACTATGAGAATGTGCATTGATTACCGTCAGCTGAACAAGTTGACTATCAAGAATCGGTATCCTTTACCGAGAATTGATGATCTCTTTGATCAATTTCGGGGAGCTGCTGTGTTCTCTAAGATTTACTTGAGGTCAGGGTATTATCTGTTGAAGGTGAAGGATGTGGATGTGCCTAAGACAGCTTTCAGGACAAGGTATGGGCATTATGAGTTCCTTGTGATGCCGTTTGGTTTGACAAATGCTCCTGCTGCTTTCATGGACATGATGAATCGTGTGTTTCATGAATACCTGGACAAGTTTGTTGTGGTGTTCATCGATGATATCCTCGTGTACTCGCGTACTGAGGAGGAGCATGAAGAGCATTTGAGGATTGTGCTGCAGGCTTTGTTGGAGAATCAGCTATATGCTAAGCTGAGCAAGTGTGAGTTCTGGCTTAAGGAGGTGGTGTTTCTTGGGCATGTGGTTTCTGCTGAGGGGATTCGTGTCGATCCTCATAAGATTGAGGCTGTGATGAACTGGAAGGTTCCTAAGTCTGTTCATGAGGTCCGTAGTTTCCTTGGTTTGGCGGGAGACTACCGAAGGTTTGTGGATGGTTTTTCCAAGATTGCTGCTCCTTTGACGAAGCTGTTGCAAAAGGATGTTAAGTATGAGTGGACGGAAGCGAGACAGCAGGCTTTTGAGAAGCTTAAGGCGGCTTTGACGCAAGCTCCTATCTTGATTCAGCCTGAATCAGGGAAAGAGTTTGTGGTTTACAGTGATGCATCCTATGTTGGTTTGGGGTGTGTGCTGATGCAGGAGGGTAAGGTGGTGGCTTATGCATCGCGGCAGTTGAAAGTGCATGAGCGCAATTACCCTACGCATGATATTGAGCTGGCTGCAGTGGTTTTTGCTCTGAAGATCTGGAGACATTATCTGTATGGTGAGAAGTGTACTGTGTACACAGATCACAAGAGTTTGAGGTATCTGATGTCTCAGAAGGAGTTGAATCTTAGGCAGCGGCGTTGGTTGGAGTTGCTCAAGGATTATGATCTGACGATTGAGTATCATCCTGGAAAAGCTAATGTTGTTGCGGATGCCTTGAGTAGGAAAGTAGCTGTTGAGCTGAGGGCTATGTTTGCTAGCTTGAGCATATCGTAAGATGGTGGTCTTGTTGCTAAGTTGCAAGTGAAACCATCTTTGGTTCAGTTGATCAAGGATAAGCAGTTGCTGGATGATTCCTTGGTGTCTCATGTTCAGGATATCGCGGAGGGTAGACCTTCGGATTTCTGCTTTAATGATGATGGTGTGTTGTGTTTTGGGAGTCGGATAGTAGTGCCCAATGATGTTGAGTTGAGGCGTGCTATTCTGACTGAAGGCTATAGTAGTCCTTTTGCTATGCACCCTGGTAGTACTAAGATGTACCGTGATCTTCGTGATGAGTACTATTGGGTGGGTTTCAAAAAGGATGTTGCGGAGTTTGTGAGCAAGTGTTTGGTGTGTCAGCGAGTTAAGGCTGAGCATCAGTTTCCTTCAGGGTTGTTGCAACCGTTGAGAATCCCTGAGTGGAAGTGGGAAAGGGTTACCATGGATTTTGTATCTGGTTTGCCTTTGTCACCGTCGAAGAAGAATTCGGTATGGGTGATTGTGGATCGCCTGACGAAGTGTGCGCATTTCTTGCCTGTGCATACCACGTTTTCTTTGGATAAGTTGGCAGAGCTGTACATTGCTGAGATTGTGCGGCTGCATGGTGTGCCTAAGTCGATTGTGTCGGATAGGGATCCGAGGTTCACATCGCGTTTCTGGCAGTGTTTGCATCAAGCTCTGGGTACAAGGTTGCATTTCAGTACATCCTATCATCCTCAGTCGGATGGTCAGTCTGAGCGTGTTATCCAGATTTTGGAGGATATGTTGAGGTGCTGCGTGATTGAGTTTCAGGGTTCTTGGGAGAAGCATCTGCCTTTGGTTGAGTTTGCTTATAACAGCAGTTATCAGGCAAGTATACAGATGGCACCTTATGAGGTTTTGTACGGGAGGAAGTGTAGGACTCCTCTTTGTTGGGCTGAAACTGGTCAAAAGTTGGTTTCGATGCCGGCTTTGTTGAAAGGGACCACAGAGAAGGTAAAGCTCATTTGTGAGCGGTTGAAGGATGCCTCTGATCGGCAAAAGTCTTACGCAGATTTGAAGCGTAAGGAGATTGAGTATGCGGTGGGTGACCGTGTGTTCTTGAAGTTTTCGCCTTGGAAGAAGGTGATGAGGTTTGGCCGGAAGGGTAAGTTGAGCCCTAGGTACATTGGACCATACGAGGTGGTTGAGCGTGTGGGTCCTGTTGCGTACAAGCTGAGGTTACCTCAGGAGTTGGAGATGATTCATGATGTGTTTCATGTTTCTATGCTCCGGAAGTATAGATCTGATCCTTCGCACGTGATGCCTGTGGAGGAAGTGGAATTGAATCCGGATTTGACCTATGATGAGGAACCGGTGAAGGTTCTGGATTCGGATAGCAAGGTTCTTCGTGGCAAGACCATTGAGTTGGTGAAGGTGTTGTGGAAGTATCGAGGTGTTGAGGAAGCCACGTGGGAGCGGAAGGAAGACATGCTGAAGCAGTTTCCTTATCTCTTTCCTTCAGGTAAATTTCGGGGACGAAATTTCTTAAGGGGGGGAGAGTTGTAACGCCCCGGTTTTGGGCTTAGAAGTTTTGGGCGTTGACCGGTTTGGTCAAAGTGCTGTTCGAATCTAAAAGGGTGAATTTAGGAAAGCCTAGTTCGGGTTGCATTAAAATTATGGAAAAATGTTCTAAAATCATCTTTTAATATATATATAAGTGAACTGTGAAATCAATTTTGGAAAATGAGTTTTGGAAGGGTGACATTTTGGCTAGTGACCAAAATGTAATTTTTGAAAGTTTTGTGACTGTTTTAGAAAGGGTTGAAACTTTGAATCTTTAAGGAGCTATTATTCCAAAAGTAATTTCTCCAGATTTTTCTAAGATATTTTATGCTATATTCTGATTTTAAAACATATCAAAAGAGGAGGGAAAGCCATTTTGGCCATTTTGATAACTAACTTCCTATTTTCTTTTCTCTCATTTTCTCTCAACCCAAACACTTTCTTTCCAGAGAATTGTTTCTGATTTTCTCACCTAAATCTCTCCTTTCAACTCTCTTTTGATTCCTAATCATCATATCTACAAAACCTCATCATTTGCTACTTGATTCATCAAGGTTTTTGATTCCAAAAAGAGGAGAAACTCAAGTTTGGAGGTAAGAACGTCCTTCTCCTCTAAACTATCAGTTCTTTACTGAAATTCCTAAGTTTTCAATCCTTAATTGATGTTTTATTAAAGGCTTTTAAGTTGTAAAATGGATCTTGGCTTATAATGCAAGATTTGGTGATTTTTGATGATTTTCGTTTGATTTGTTAAATCTGTGATTGGAGATGTGTTTTTGATGTTATTTGAACTCTAAATTGATAAGGAATTGAGTTTTGATTGATGCAATCCCGGATAGGTTGGGTTTCCTAAGTTTAGCTTGTGATTCTTGATTGTTTTTGAGGTGATCTTGTGGATCTGGTGTTGCTGGAGGTATAAGGATGTTATTAGGTTCTTTTTAGATGTTAAATGATGTTAAAGGATGTTAGGTTTTGGTGGTTAATGGCTGGGCTTTGTTGAGAAGTGGTTTGGATGCATTTTCGGTTGTGTTTGGTGGCCGAAAATGGAGTGGGGATGAGAGCAGCGAGTTTAGGTGCTTTCATTGAGGATATTAATGCATGATGATGCATTAATCTACTGTTTTGATGTGTTAAAACAGGGGAGTCATCTTTGGATCCAAGTGGTGGTGATCCGGAGGCTTGATTGGTGCTTCGACAAGAGGCGAAGTGGAATCGGTGAGTGAAATTAGGTTTTCGGCTTTGAAACCAATGTCTTGGGAGCTTAGTTTAAGTCTAAACAACTTTGCTAAGCTCAAGTGTAAGTTTTCGGAAATACTCTCTAGTGGTGGCCATGGTTTGGTTGTTGTGCAATGTGGTTTATTGCATGTTTTAAATTCTGTTTTGAAAGCATGATTTAGCATGGTTATTGCTGATTTTGTAAGCCATATGTTGAAGGAAGCTCAAGGTAAGAGTTCCTTGTTTTTGAACATTGATTAAATGTAGTTTGATGCTTTGAAATACATGATGAATATGGCTTGGTTTAATGCTTTAAAACATTGGATTTAATGATGAAATGATGTATATAGGCAAGTGATGTTTTGAAAAAGGTTAAGGTCACCAAGGTGGTTAAAAGTCCTTGAGTGAGCCATGTTACTTAAGAACATCAAGGTGGTTAAAAGTCCTTGGATGATTCTTGCTAAGGTCACTAAGGTGGTTAAAAGTCCTTGAGTGAGCCTTGTTACTTAAGAACATCAAGGTGGTTAAAAGTCCTTGGATGGTTCTTGTTAAGGACACAAAGGTGGTTAAAAGTCCTTGTGTGGTCCTTGCCATGGTGTTTAAAAGTCCATGGGCCAAGGTGTTTAAAAGTCCTTGGGGCCAAGGTGTTTAAAAGTCCTTGGGAAGAACACAAAGGTGGTTAAAAGTCCTTGTGTGGTTCTTGGAAATTATAAGATCACAATGGTGTTTAAAAGTCCATGTGTGAGTATTATGTTGATCTTGTTTTTTTAAAAAGATGAAATGTATCACTTGTGGCCAATATGACATGTAATGATATGAAGCATGAGATGCTTGTTTAAAGTTTGCTTGTGAGCATGTTAAAGTGTATCTTGAAGCATGATTTATGAATGAGTTTTATAAATGCATTATTGTGTGGTTTTAAGGAGTTTTCCTCACTAAGCTTTTGCTTACGCTCTCTTTCGTTTTCTTAAACCAATAATGCAGAACATTAAGGTGATTTGAGGGCAGCAAGGAAGGCAAGCAACCAAGGGAAAACTAAGCTCAAGTATGGAAAGGTTTTATCGAACACATTTAGCTTTTGGTGTATGGCAATGGGGGACCTTTGTGAATGTTGTTTGGAGATGTTTTGAACTCCTTGAGTATGTTTAATGTCGCTGATAATGCTGGTTTTGTAATTGGCCTTTACATGTATGGATTGGAGGTTTTATGCTTGAATAGTTGCTTGTGTAGGAAGCATGCCATTAGGTTTGGGGCTTTTCATATGTGATGCTAATATGTTGATTGGTTGATGCAAACATGTCTCTTGTATGATGAATTGCATGCTGGTAAAGTTTGGTGGCATTTGGAGCATGATTGGTTGGTCAATTGCATGTTAAAGTAGGTAAAATTCTGCATTTTGTGCAGGCCGTTTCGGAACGGGTGCCTCGAAGCAGCCCAGGCGTTCGAAACGGGCAACACCGTTCCGGAACGGATATGCTACTGCCCGACCCCGTTCCGGTACGCGTTGCGGAACGGCCCCGAGTTTCGAAACAGGCTGTCCCCCGTTTCGGAACGGCTGACCGTTGGGGGCTGACAGTGGCAGTTATATGTTTCGGATTGTTTACATTTTGGTCCTGAATCTTGTATGTGCAGTTGTATGAGTTTGGAATGTCCTTTTGAGCTGAAATTTTGCTGAGATGCATGAGACACGATTAATTTCAAGATGGTAACTTTAATTTGGGCTAAGTCCTCATATTTATTAGAATTTACAATTTGGTCCCTAAAGTTGTAAATTGTTCAATTGGGTCCTTGTTTGATCTCTGATGTTTATGATCTTTTAGTATGTCGTTTGTATGATAATTTTTAGGGTTAATGTGCATCTAGATAAGTTTTTAAAAGAAAAAAAGGGGTCGATAATCAAGGTTGACTTTCGGGTTGACTTTGGTTTTCCCCGTGTGACTTTCTTAATTCGGGTCAACCGTCTAGGCCGGGTTAAGGGGGTTACAAGTCACATCAGCTTCTGCCATCCCAGAAATAGTGGTTGTCCACCACGTATATGCATCCTTCTGCAGCAAGGACACAACACAGCCAAGCTTCTGCACATCAGTGCAACTCATCTGACCCAAGATCCTCTTGGTACTCTCTAACCAAGCCTCGGAACCTTCAGCAGACATACCCCTGAACTCAGTCCCTCCCAGACTGCGCAAACGCTCCAAAGGTAGTCTAACTCCAGCATCTTCCTGATGCCCAGCTCCACGAGCTCCAGCTACCGCTGCTTGAAAAGCACCAGCTATAGCTTGAATTAACACTGACATATCAGGAACAGCTTGCCCCTGACCAGCCTCAGGTCCAGCAGCCTCAGCACCAGCTGCAGCTCTAGCTTCTTCAGCCCCAGCACCACCACCACAGGTGGAGGAGGTAAAACCGCACTCTCAACATTCTCTTCGTTTTCATTCTCATTTTGAGCCGTAGCTCGCACATTACTCCTCAACTCTCTACGAGGTGCCATACTCTAACTATGCAATCACAATGCAAATAAACAAAGTCAGGCCCAGCAAGGTAAGCAATCCAAGTACTCAAGCTCATTTCCAATTAAAATCAACATCATTTCATTAGCTTTGATTTGGCAATGGGTACCCACAACATGCTTCATCACAGCATACATCTCATTTGCAACATACATGCAATTCACTCAACATGCACACATTCCCAATTACTCGAGAACTCAGCTCTGATACCACCAAATGTAACCCCCTTAACCCGGCCTAGACGGTTGACCCGAATTAAGAAAGTCACACGGGGAAAACCAAAGTCAACCCGAAAGTCAACCTTGATTAACGACCCTTTTTTCTTTTAAAACTTGTCTAGATGCACATTAACCCTAGTTATGATCATTCAAACAACATACTCAAAGATCATAAACATCAGAGATCAAACAGGGACCCAATTGAATAATTTACAACTTTAGGGACCAAAAAGTAAATTCTGATAAATACAAGGACTTCACCCAAATTAAAGTTACCAACTTGAAATTAATCATGTTTCATGCATCACTGTCAAATTTCAGCTCAAACGGACATCCCAAACTCATACAATTGCACAAACAAGTTTCGGGACCAAAATGCAAACATTTTGAAACATATAACTGCCAATGTCAGCCCCCAACGGTCAGGTGTTCCGAAACAGGGAGAGCCTGTTTCGAAACGTGGGGCCGTTCCGCAACGCGTACCGAAACGAGGGCTGGCAGTGGCCTTTCCGTTTCGGAACGGTGTCTCCCGTTTCGGACGCCTGGGTTGCTACAAGGCACCCGTTCCGAAATGGTGGCTACTGTTCCGATACGGCCTGCACAGATTGCAGAAAATTGCTTTCTTAAACACACAATTGACCAACCAAACATGCTCCAATTGCTATCAAACTTTACCAGCAACTCATACAACATACAAGAGACATATTTGCATCAACCAATTATCATTATATCATCACATATGAAAAGCCCCAAATCTAAAGGCATGCTTCCTACACAAGCAAACCATTCATGCACTAAAACCTCCAAACCAACACATAATGGCCAATTACATAAACCAACATTAACAACAACATAAATCCAACCTAGGGAGTCCAAAACATATCCCAAAGCAACAACATAGGTCCCCCATTGCCAAAAACCAATAGCTAAAGGTGTTTAAGAAAACCTTCCCATACATGAGCTTATCTTTCACTTGATTGCTTGCCTTCCTTGCTGCCCTCAATGCACCTTAACGTTCTGCATTATTGGTTTAAGAAAAGAGAGAGAGCTTAAGCAAAAGCTTAGTGAGGAATGATCCTTAAAACCACACAATAATGCATTTATAAAACACTTTACAAGTCATACTTCAAAATACACTTTAACATGCTCACAAGCAATCTTAAACAAGCATTTCATGCTTCATAACATAACATGTCATATTGGCCACAAGTGATAATTACCATCTTTTAACAAGATCAACATAAGACTCACACATGGACTTTTAAACACCATTGTGATCTTATCCCCATGGACTTTTAATCACCATGGCCCATGGACTTTTAAACACCGTGGCAAGGACCACACAAGGACTTTTAAACACCTTTGTGTCCTTAACAAGTTTCACCTCAAGGACTTTTAAACACCATGACCCCAAGGACTTTTAAACACCTTGGCCCATGGACTTTTAAACACCATGACATGAATCACCCCAAGGACTTTTAAACACCTTGGCCCCAAGAACTTTTAAACACCTTGGAAAGGACCACACAAGGACTTTTAAACACCTTTGTGTCCTTAACAAGTTTCACCTCAAGGACTTTTAAACACCTTGACCCCAAGGACTTTTAAACACCTTGGCCCATGGACTTTTAAACACCATGACATGAATCACCCCAAGGACTTTTAAACACCTTGGCCCCAAGGACTTTTAAACACCTTGGAAAAGACCACACAAGGAATTTTAAACACCTTTGTGTCCGTAACAAGAATCATCCAAGGACTTTTAACCACCTTGATGTTCTTAAGTAAACAAGGCTCACTCAAGGACTTTTAACCACCTTAGTGACCTTAACCTTTTCAAATCATCACTTGCCAATATACATCATTTATCATCAATAATCCACTGTTTTAAAGCATTTAACCAAGCCATAAACATCATGCAACTTTAAGAATTAACCACATTTAAAACAATGTTAAAAAAAAACAAGGAACTCTAACCTTGAGCTTCCTTAAACACATGGCTTATAATCTCAGCAAACAAACATGCTAGATATGCTTTAAAAACAGAATTTAAACATGCAACAAACACATTGCACCCAACCATCACATGGTTCCTCAACAAGAGAGTTTTTCCGAAAACTTACTCTTGAGCTTAGCAAAGTTGTTTAGACTTAGACTAAGCTCCCAAACCTCCAAAACATTGGTTTCAAAGCCGAAAACCAAAATCCACTCACCGATTCCGTTTCGCCTCTTGCCGAAACACAAAATCAAGCTTCCGAATCACCACCACTTGGATCCAAAGAAGACTCCCCTGTTTTAAACACATCAAAACAGTAGATTAATGCATCATCATGCATTAATAGCTTCAATGAAAGCACCTAAACTTGCTGCTCTCATCCACACTCCATTTTCGGCCACCAAACACAACCGAAAATGCATCCAAACAACTCCTCAACAAAGCCCAGCTATAAACCGTCAAAACTAAGCATCCATAAACATCATTTAACATCTAAAAAGGACCTAACAACATCCTTATACCTCCAGCAACAACAGATCCACAAGATCACTCCAAAAACAACCAAGAATCACAAGCTAAACTTAGGAAATTCAACCTACCCGGGATTGCATTAATTAAAACTCAATTTCCAATCAATTTAACATTCATTTATCATCAAATATACACCTCAAATCACTGCTTTAACGGATCTAACGAAAATTCATTAAAAATCATTAAATATTGCATTTTAAGCCAAGATCCATTACACAACTTTAAAACCATTTATAAATCATCAAATAAGGATTGAGAACTTAGGAATTTTAGTAAAGAACTTGAAGTTCAGAGGAGAAGGACGTTCTTACCTCCAAACTTGAGTTTCTCCTCTTTTAGAACCAAAAAAACTTGAAGAATCAAATGGCAATTGGTGAGGTTTTGTTGATGAGATGATTAGCAACCAAAAGAGGATTGAAAAGAGAGATTTTAGTGTCAAAATCAGAAGAGAAATCTCTGGAGAAAGGTGTTTGGTTTGAGAGAAAATGAGAGAAAAGGAAAATGAGATTTTAGGAAAATTAGTTAGAAAATAACTTCCCTCCACTTTTCCTTTTGTTTAAAATCAGAATTAAAACATTAAATATCTTAGAAAAATCTGGAGAAAATCCCTTTGGGTAAATAGCTCCTTAAAGATTCAAAGTTTCAATCCTTTTTAAAACAGTCACACAGTTTTCAAAAATTACATTTTGGTCACTAGCCAAAATGTCACCCTTCCAAACCTCATTTTGTAAAATTGATTTCACAGTTCACTTATATATATTAAAAGAGGATTTTAGAACATTTTTCCATATTTTTAATGCAACCCGAACTAGGTTTTTCTAAATTCACTCTTATATATTCGAACTGCACTTTGACCGAACCGGTCAACGCCCAAAACTTCTAAGCCCAAAACCGGGGCGTTACAATCTTGGTAAGATTCCCTTGAAGATGCTGCCTCCAAAAGCTTATTTGTATGTATTGATGAACAAAGAGAGAGCATAAGCATACAAGCTCAGTGAGGATTTCTCAAAACCATAAACATCATCAATGCACAAAATCATTTTTCACTCTTTTCAAATTCATCATGCCTTTCTTGACAAATCATGTACTTTATCATCAAAATCATTTTATTCACCATCATGCAACATGATTCATAAATTTTCAGCAATTAAACCATCGCTACTCAAATTCCAAGCCTTCTAAGCATAACATCAATATGCTAAGCTTAAACCAAAACATGAATCTTTCAAAACTATGCATTACCACATTTCTACAATATTTCATTTCATTATATTGGCTCACAAGTGATAAACAACAACCTCAAAAACATATATCGGATACACGGATTACCAAGGGTTGTCCCACACCCTTCATACACTCTACCAGCATTTCAAGGCTCACACACGAGAGCGACCCTCCACCGTTGTGACACTCCTGGTGGAGTATTTGGTACAATCACAACCCCTCAACATCCAAGGCGACTTGTTTATAGTGCACTCAATCCTATAGTCGGCTGTAACACCCCAATTTTGGGCTTAGAAGTTTAGGGTTTGGTCGGACCGGTCTGAGAAACGGTTCGAATATAAAAGGAGGTTTTAGGGAAAGCCTAGTTCGGGATGCTTTAAAAATATAGAAAAATTTCTAGAAATCCTCTTTTAATATATATAAGAGAGTGGTGAAAACAATTTTACAAAATAAGATTTGGAAATACTACATTTCGGTGTAGTGACCAAAATGTGATTTTTGGAAAAGTTTAGTGGTGACTGTTTTGTAAGGATTGAAACTTTGAATCTTTAAGGATCTAATTTACCCAAAATGTTTTCTCCAGATTTTTCCTTAATTTGGGTGATTTATTAAATGTTTAATTAAATAAAATAAAGATGGGAAACTACTTTTTGGATTTTCATAACTACTTTTTCCTAATTTTCTCTCATTCCATTTTCTCTCAAAATCCCATCATCCAAACACTTTTCTCCAGCAACTTTTGCATTGATCTTCACTTCAATTGATGAGATTTCTATCATCCATTAGTTCCTAATCAATCTTGCATCAAATCCTTTTGATTTCCTCATTGAATTTTCAAGGAATTTAGCCCAAATCAAGGAGAAATCACCATTTAGAGGTAAGATTGTTATTCTCCTCTAAATACTCAGTTCTTTACTGAAATTCCCAAGTTGTCAATCCTTAATTTAAGTTTTATAAATGGTTTTGATATTGGAGACATGATTTTGGCATAAAACTCAAGATTTTTGAAGAAATCTTGAAGAATTTCGTTGTGATTGCTTGGGCTCTATTTTGAGATGATTCTTTATTGTATTTTTGATGTCTAATGATGTTTGAAATGACGTTTTATCAATCTAATCCCGAATAGGTTGTAATTCCTAAGTTTTTACTTGTGAAAATGGTGGTTTTTGAGGTGTTTTTTGTGTTCTGTTATAGCTGGAGGTATAAGGACGATTTTAGGTTCATTTTGGATGTTAATTGATGTTTAGAAATGGTTAGTAGTGATGGATCTTGGCTGGGTTAAGTTTTAGAAGAGTTTGGAGGTGATTTTCGGTTGTGTTTGGTAGCCGAAATGTTGGGTTTAAGTAGAGCAGCGAGTTCTGGTGTGTTGGCTGAAGATTTCAATGCATGATGATGCATTAATCATCTGCTTTTATGTGTCTAAAACAGGGGAGACATCTTCGGACACTTTTGGAGTTGATCCGGAGGCTTGATTGACGTTTCGGCAAGCAAGCGAAACGAAATCGGTGAGTGCATTTGGGTTTGAAGTCCATAAGGACAAAAATACAAGGTTTGGGGATTTTGGAGAGGTTTGAAACACCTTCCTAAATCCGGAAGTAAGTATGGCTTGTTTTGATCTCTCAAAAGTGGTGTTTGGCCCCCAAAATGCTTTTACATGCTCATGGTTAGAGATTGTTTAACTCCTACTGTTTTTGTGCATGTTTTGAAGCATGAGATTATGCTTGTAAAGATGTCATGAGATGGCATGTTGCATTGAATAGATTTGAGCTTTGGTTTGAAGCAAAGTATGATTTATGATTTGAAATGAGATAAGAAAACTCTTGAGTTTTATTGCATGAAAAACAGTAGGTGAGATGATATATTAACACATTATATTGGCATATATGTTGAGGAACTTACCAGATATAATTGATCGATCAATAGGATGAGAGTGCACTATAAACTAAAAATTCGTACGTGCTCTTTGGTTAAGCCAAAGGGAGATATTCCGATGATGGGCATTCCATCGGGTAGGACTTGGTGAAATACCTAAGCTTTGTGGTGATGAGAGATTCCGCCATGTGAGTACGGTGATGAGAGATTCCACCAGAAGCTATGTTGCTAGACAAGTGAGTACGGTGATGCGAGATTCCACCGGAAGAGTCTAGTGTAGAAATGTGTTTGCATATTCGAGTATTAATGAGATGCTAAATGCCAATATTAATGATGAAATGGTTTTTGTTACACATGTACCTTGATGAAATGATTTATGCTATGAGATATACATATGTGCTATGTTTAGAAATGCTTAGTCAATACAAGCATGTAAATGGCTTGGCTATGAGATTTGCATTGGTTTTAATGCATGAAGTAGAATAGAGGTATATGTGATTTCAATGAGTTTTGCTTTGAAGGTTGTTTCCAAGCATGAGAAAGAGTTGAGCATGAGGTTTAAAAGCTTTGATGAAAGTGTTTTCTAAATGTACATTATTGTGTGGTTTTCCTTAGAGCATGTCTCACTAAGCAATTATGCTTACGCTCTCTTTTACCAATAATGCAGATAATTGAGGTGTTTGAGGGCATCAAGGAAGCTAAGTTTGTCCAAGGGAATCCAAGCTCATGTATGGTGAAGTTTTCGTACACTATTAGTTTTGATAAGTTGGCAATGGGAACCTAAGATGTGTTTTGGGTGGTGTGTTAAACTCCCTAAGGTTGTGGCATGTTTGCCTTGGTTGGTTTGAATTGTAAATGGCCTTGATTACTTGATTTGAAGTTGATTGCCTATTTGGTTTTGTTAATAGGAAGCATGCCTCTAAAATAGCGATGTTTCCATGTTTGATGCTATGATTGTGTTAGGGTGTCCTAAATATGTGCCATATATGCATGTTGATTTGTTGGCATGATTAGAGAGTTGTTAGGGTGTGTTTGGATGAAAAACCAGCAAATTCTGCACTTTTTGGGCAAACCGTATCGAAACACTCTCTGGCATTTCGAAACGGGGGCCTGTAATGGCCTACGTGTTTCGAAACGGATGGAGGATGTTTTGAAACGTTTTGGCTACTGGAGAGTCGTATTTCGGAACAAGTATTGAAACAGGGAAGTGTTTTGCACAGCCGTTTCGATACAGCTGGTAGGTGTTTCGAAACAGGTGACTGTTGGATACAATTTTGAATGGTTTTAAAGTTGCATGTTTTACGTTTTAGTCCCGAATGATGATGTTGCAATTGCTGGTGATTGGGATGTCCATTTAAGTTGATTTTTGGTAGAGTAGCATGTAATGTGACTAATTACATATTGGTAACCTTAAATTCAGTTTTGACCTTCTAATTTACGGAAATTTCAATTTGGTCCCTAAACTCGTAATAAGTGCAACTGAGTCCCTCCTTGTTGTTCGATCGCGGTGTCTTTCTCAAATATGTTTCATGAATGTTCACTTAGGGTTAATGTGCATCTAGACAAGAATAAAAAGAAAAAAAGGGTCGTAAATCAAGGTTGACTTTTGGGTTGACTTTGGTTTTCCCCATGTAATGTTCGTAGTTCGGGTCAACCGCCCAGGCCGGGCTAAGGGGGTTACATTTGGTGGTATCTGTAACCCCCTTAACCCGGCCTAGACGGTCGACCCGAATTAAGAAGATCACACGGGGAAAGCCAAAGTCAACCCGAAAGTCAACCTTGATTAACAACCTTTTTTTTTCTTTTTAATCTTGTCTAGATGCACGTTAACCCTAGATATGTTCACAAGATAATCATATTCAGACATCATAACAATTAGAGAACATTCAGGGACCCAATTGCACAAATTACAACTTAAGGGACCAAATTGTAAATTCTGATAATTATAAGGACTTAACCCAAATTAAAGTTACAAACTTGAAATTAATCATCTTTCATGCTTCTTTGCCAAATTTCAGCTCAAACGGACATCTCAAACTCATACAATTGCAATAACAAGTTTCAGGACCAAAACGCAAACATTTCAGAACATTTAACCAACAATTTCAGTGCCCAACGGTCGAGTGTTTTGGAACAAGGAAGGCCCGTTCCGAAACGCGGGACCGTTCCGAAACTGGTACCGAAACATGGCCTGGCAGAGGCCAAACCGTTCCGAAACAGTGCCTCCCGTTTCGGAACGCCCAGGCCATTTCAGGCCCCCGTTCCGATACGGTAGCACCTGTTCCGAAACAGGCTGCCCAGATTGCAGAAAATTTGCTGGTTTATCATGCAATTGACTTAACAAACATGCTCCAAAAGCAACCAAATTATACCAGCAAGTCATTCAACATACAAGGAACATAATTGTATCAACCAAACATCAACATGGCAACAATTATGAAAATCCCCAAATCTATAGGCATGCTTCCTACTTAGCAAACCATTCAAGCATCAAAATACCAAAACCATCTCATAAAGGCCAATTACAAGCTCCAACATTATTAACATCATTAAACCAACTTAGGGAGTCCAAACATCTCCCAAAACAACAACATAGGTTCCCATTGCCAAATGCCAAAAGCTAATAGTGTTTAGGAAACTTTCACCATACTTGAGCTTAGTTCACCACTTGGATTCTTCACCACCTTGCTGCCCTCAATGCACTTTAATGCTCTGCATTATTGGTTTAAGAAAAGAGAGAGAGCGTAAGCAAAAGCTTAGTGAGGAATGCTCATTTAAAACCACACAATAATGCATTTACAAAACACATTTATAACCCTTAAATCCAATCATCATTTGTACATGCTCATAAGCATTTAAAACAAGCAATACATGCTTCAAGTTCATAACATGTCATATTGGCAACAAGTGATACATTCAACATAAGATCCACACATGGACTTTTAAACACCATTGTGATCTTACACTTTCCAAGGACCACACATGGACTTTTAAACACCATTGTGTCCTTAACCCCATGGACTTTTAAACACCATGGCAAGGACCACACAAGGACTTTTAAACACCTTTGTGTCCTTAACAAGAATCTCCCAAGGACTTTTAAACACCTTAGAGTTCTTAGATAACAAGGGTTACACAAGGAATTTTAACCACTTTGAACCTTAACCAAGAACCAACCATGGACTTTTAAACACCATGTTGTTCTTAAATAAACAAGGCTTACACAAGGAATTTTAACCACCTTGAACCTTAACCAAGAACCAACCATGGACTTTTAAACACCATGTTGTTCTTAAATAAACAAGGCTCACACAAGGACTTTTAACCACCTTTGTGACCTTAACCATCACTTGCCAATGTGCGTCATTACAACAATATTCCACTGTTTTAAAGCATTTAACAAAGCCATAAACATCATGCATCATTATGCATCAAAACCACATTTAACAATGTTCAAAAACAAGAATCTCTTACCTTGAGCATTCTTCAATACATGGCTTATAAAATCAGCAACTAACATGCTAAAATATGCTTTCAAAACAGAATTTAAAACATGCAAACAACCACATTGCATACAACCAATCCATGGTTCATCATCAAGAGAGTTTTTCCGAAAACTTACTCTTGAGCTTAGCTAAGTTGCTTAGACTTAAACTAAGCTCCCAAACCTTCAAAACATTGGTTTCAAAGCTGAAATCCAAAATCCACTCACCGATTCCGTTTCGCCTCTTGCCGAAACACCAATCAAGCTTCCAGATCAACACCACTAGGATCCAAAGATGACTCCCCTGTTTTAAACACATCAAAACAGTAGATTAATGCATCATCATGCATTAATATCCTCAATGAAAGCACCTAAACCCGCTGCTCTCAACCACACTCCATTTTCGGCTACCAAACACAACCGAAAATGCCTCCAAACAACTCCACAATACTACCCAGCCAAGATCCATTAAAACTAATCATCCTTAAACATCAATTAACATCCAAAAAGGATCTAATCAAACCCTTATACCTCCAGCTATAACAGATCATCAAGATCACTCCAAAAACAACCAAGAACACAAGCTAAACTTAGGAAATTCAACCTATCCGGGATTGCATTTATTAAACCTCAATTTCACATCAATTTAACATCAAATTGACACCTCAAAACACTGCCCAAACAGATCATACGAAATTTCATCAAAATCAATCAAATCTTGCATTTAAAAGCCAAAATCAAGAATACATCTATAAAACCTTTTATAAAACATAAATCAAGGATTGAGAACTTAGGAATTTCAGTAAAGAACTGAGAGTTCAGAGGAGAAGGACGTTCTTACCTCCAAACTTGAGTTTCTCCCTTTTTAGAACCAAAATCTTGAAAATCCAATTAGCAAATGGTGAGGTTTTGTTGAAGAGATGATTAGAGATCAAAAGAGGATTGTAATCTCATGTTTGGACATCAAAATCAGAAGGAAAAGCTCTGGAGAAAAGTGTTTGGTTTGAGAGAAAAGATGAGAGAAAATAGAAATGAAATTTTAGGAAGTTAGTTGGAAAATGCCAAAATATCTTCCCTCCTTTTTAGTTTTATTTAAAAACCTTTAATTAATCATTTAATATCTTAGAAAAATCTGGAGAAACTCCCATTGGGTAATAGCCCCTTAAAGATTCAAAGTTTCAATCCTTTTTAAAACAGTCCCACAGTTTTCGAAATTTACATTTTGGTCACTAACCAAAATATCACACTTCCAAACCTTATTTTGTAAAATTGATTTCACCAAACTCTTATATATAATAAAAGAGGATTTTAAGACATTTTTCCATATTTTTAATGCAACCTGAACTAGGTTATCCTAAATTCACCCTTATATATTCGAACCGCGATCCGACCGAACCAGTCCGAATCCCAAAACTCCTAAGCCCAAAACCGGGGCGTTACAACTCTCCCCCCCTTAAGAAATTTCGTCCTCGAAATTTACCTGAAGGAAAGAGATACGGAAACTGCTTCAGCATGTCATCCTTTCGTTCCCACGTGGCTTCCTCAACACCATGGTGCTTCCACAACACCTTCACCAACTCAATGGTCTTGCCACGAAGAACCTTGCTATCCGAATCCAGAACCTTCACCGGTTCCTCATCATAGGTCAAATTCGGATTCAATTCCACTTCTTCCACAGGCATCACATGCGAAGGATCTGATCTATACTTCCGGAGCATAGAAATATGAAACACATCATGAATCTTCTCCAACTCTTGAGGTAACCTCAACTTGTACGCAACAGGACCCACACGTTCAATCACCTCGTAGGGTCCAATGTACCTAGGGCTCAACTTACCCTTACGGCCAAACCTCATCACCTTTTTCCAAGGCGAAACCTTCAAAAACACACGGTCACCCACCGTATACTCAATCTCCCTACGCTTCAAATCCGCGTAAGACTTTTGTCGATCAGAAGCTGCCTTCAAACGCTCACAAATGAGCTTCACCTTCTCGGTGGTTCCTTTCAACAAAGCCGGCATCGAAACCAACTTCTGACCCGTTTCAGCCCAACAAAGAGGAGTCCTACACTTCCTCCCGTACAAAGCCTCATAAGGTGCCATTTGAATACTTGCCTGATAACTATTGTTATAAGCAAACTCTACCAAAGGCAAATGTTTCTCCCAAGAGCCCTGAAACTCAATCACACAGCACCTCAACTGTAACACCCCGGTTTTGGGCTTAGAAGTTTTGGGTTTTGGACCGGACCGGTCGGGTTGCGGTTCGAATAAAAAAGGTGATTTTTAGGAAAGCCTAGTTCGGGTTGCATTAAAAATATGGAAAAATGTTCTAAAATTCTCTTTTATTATATATAAGAGAAAGGTGAAATCAATTTTGCAAAATGAGGTTTGGAAGAGTGACATTTTGGGTTAGTGACCAAAATGTAATTTTTGAAAACTGTGTGACTGTTTTAAAAAGGATTGAAACTTTGAATCTTTAAGGAGCTATTTACCCAATGGGAGTTTCTCCAGATTTTTCTAAAATATTAAATGATTTATTAAAGGTTTTTAAATAAAAGAAAAGTGGAGGGAATATATTTTGCCATTTCCAACTAACTTTTCCATTTTCCATTTTCCTTTTTCTCTCATCTTTTCTCTCAAACCAAACACATTTTTCTCCAGAGCTTTTCCTCTGATTTTGTCCCCTAAATATCACATTTCAATTCTCTTTTGATCTCTAATCATCTCTTCAACAAAACCTCACCATTTGCTATTTGGATTTTCAAGATTTTGGTTCCAAAAAGGGAGAAAACTCAAGTTTGGAGGTAAGAACGTCCTTCTCCTCTGAACTTTAGGTTATTTATTGAAATTCCCAAGTTCTCAATCCTTAATTTGTGTTTTATAAAAGGATTTATTGATTTGTTCTTGATCTTAGCTTTTAAATGCAAGATTTGCTTGATTTTGTTGAAATTTCGTATGATCTGATTGGGCTGTGTTTTGAGGTGTCAAATTGATGTTAAATGAATGTTAAATTGATAAGGAATTGAGGTTTTATCAATGCAATCCCGAATAGGTTGAATTTCCTAAGTTTTGCTTGAGTTTTTGGAGTGATCTTGGTGATCTGTTATAGCTGGAGGTATAAGGACGTATTTGTGATCATTTTGGATGTTAATTGATGATTAAAAATGGTTAGAAGTGATGGATCTTGGCTGGGTTAAGTTTCGGAAGTGTTTGGTTGTGATTTCAGTTGTGTTTGGTAGCCAAAATGTTGGATTTGTGATGAGCAGCGAGTTTAGTTGTGTTGCTGGTGTTTTTAGTGCATTATGATGCATTAATCCTCTGATGTTATGTGCTTGAAACAGGGGAGGAAGATCCGTGAGCATTAGAGGTGGTGTGGAAGGTTTCGGATGCTTGGAAGGCTTGTTGGCTAGCCTTGTTTTGTGTATCGGTGAGTGAAGTTGGGTTTTCAGCTTTTAAACCGAGGTTTGATGGTTTTGGGAGCTTAGTTTAAGTCTAAACAACTTTGCTAAGCTCAAGAGTAAGTAAATGGATTTCTCTCTTGGTTTGTGTTGTAAATTGGCTTTTAAAGTATTTGTGATTGTTGGATGCAATGCATGTGGTTTGCATGTCTTAAATTCTGTTTTGAAAGCATATTTTAGCATGGTTTTATGCTGGTTTTGAAAGCCGTGAGAGAAGGATGCTCAAGGTAAGAGATCCTTGGTTTTGTACATTGAAATTTTGGAATTGATGTATGGTGTTGCATGTTGTTTAATGGCTTTGTTTAATGCTTCAAAAACAGTGGATTGATGATGGTAAATGATGGTTTTTGCATTATGTTTATGCTTGTAAATCAATGGATTTATGTGGTAAGATGGTTATATTGGCAAGTGATGAAAGTGGTTCTTGGTTCTTTGATCGGATATAGTTAGCCGGCTATAGGATTGGGTGCACCGTGAATAAAGTCGCCTTGGATGTGGAGTGGTTAAGTGTGAACCGGTAAACTCCATCCAAGTATCCTAACGAGATGGTTAAGGTTATAATGGTGATTGGAATCCCATTCGAGGACCTTGGGTAAGCAAAGGTAATAATGGTGGTTAAAATTCCATTGGTGGACCTTGTGCTTGTTAAGATCACAATGGTGGTGTAAAGTCCATGTGTGGATCTTGTATAGGGTGTCCCGGATCTCGTTAGGGATGTTATACAACTACCAATCGGTGATGCTAAGGTTATATGGTGTTTAAAAGTCCATATATGGGAACCTTGTGCATGTTAAGGTTGTATGGTGGTTAAAAGTCCATACATGGGAACCTTGTGAAAGTTAAGGTTGTATGGTGTTTAAAAGTCCATACATGGGAACCTTGTGAAAGTTAAGGTTGTATGGTGGTTAAAAGTCCATACATGGGAACCTTGTGAAAGTTAAGGTTGTATGGTGTTTAAAAGTCCATACATGGGAACCTTGTGAAAGTTAAGGTTGTATGGTGTTTAAAAGTCCATACATGGGAACCTTGTGAATGGTAAGGTCAAATGGTGTTTAAAAGTCCATTTGGGGACCTTGGATTGGTAGGGTGTATGAAGCGTGGGGACAACGCTTGTGATCCGCGTATCCGATTGGATGTTGAGTTGAAAAGTGGATTTGGTTTATCACTTGGAAGCCAATATATGTTCTTGAATATAATGAAGCATGAGATGCTTGAAATGATGCATGGTTGCATGAGACATGTATAATGTATTATGAATGCATGCTTACTTGTTAGTTTGAACAAGTGTTGGTTATCTATTGAGAATGGTGCATGTGTGCATGAAATCTCTTTAGTGCATTGAAGTCTTGTGAAGACTTGTTTTTAAGGCATGTGATGCAAAGGTTGGTGATGTGGTTCATATGTTGCATTTGTTTAATGCATATGGTAAATTGAATGAGTAAGTGGTTTTAAGGGTTTCTTGCTTTAAAATGATATTCAAATATGAGCAAGGTATGATGTGAAGTGGAAGTGTTTTCCAAAGTTTTGAATTTAACCTTGCATGTGATGTTTATGCTTGGATTGGTTAAATTGTTGATTTTGTAAGTTGTGCTTTGAAAGGGTTTTCTTAGCTCTTCTAAGCTAAGGGTTTGTTTTTCATGTTTGAGCAATGCATGATGTTATGCATGTTGTTGAAAAGGGTTTTCAAACTTGCTTTGGTTTATTGAATCGAGTTTGCTTTTAAAAGTGGTTTTATGACTCGCTGCATTGATGGTGTTTTGGTTTTGGGCATTCCTCACTAAGCATTATGTGCTTACGCTCCTTTTTGTCCATCAATGCAGACATTTGAAGTTGGAGCAGCGAGAAGCAAGGGATTCAAGGGGGAACTCCACTTGAGATGTATGTCTCGGTTAATAGCTATAGATAATAAAGGCAATGGGGGAAGAATCTCTTATATTGTTGTTTAGAGAGGATTTGTATGTTGGACAAGTTTGGTTTATGATTTTGAACTATGTGGTGTAAGCTTGCAACGTTTGAATCTTCTTATGCTTAAGTTGTTATGCTATGCTTCTTGTTTGAAAAGCATGATTGAGTGTTGGATGTGTTGGATGAGTTGGTGCATCTAGGGGTGGTTTTGTATCTAGATTTTGATTCAAATTGGTAGGTTTGATGTTTGGCATGTTGTTGATTTATTGTGGAATGGTTTGGAGCATGTTTGATGGGGTTTAAAGGTGTTAAAACAGGCCAAACTGCTGTTTCTGGGCAGGGTGTTTCGAAACACCCTTGCCTGTTTCGAAACAGGCCCTTGTTTTGGCTAGGGTGTTCCTGAACGGCCTAGCCCGTTTCTGAACACTTTGGCTACTGCCAAGGGGTGTTCCTGAACGGCCTAGACCCGTTTCTGAACACCTGATGGTTTGCAAGCTTTACGTTTTAGTCCCGTTTCTTGTTTGTGCAATTGCTTGAGTTTGAGATGTCCGTTTGAGAAGAAATTTTGCAGAGAGGCATGAAACATGACTAATTTCATAATGGTAACTTAAAAATTGGTAAAGTCCTCTTAATTTTCAGAATTTACAATTTGGTCCCTAATTTCGTATTTTGTGCAATTGGGTCCCTTATCGTTTTCCGATTGCTGTGATTTTTGAGTATGCTTATCTCAAGAGTATGCCTAGGTTAAATGTGCATATAGACAAGTTTAAAAAGAAAAAAAAGGGTCGTTAATCAAGGTTGACTTTCGGGTTGACTTTGGTTTTCCCCGTGTAATCTTCGTAGTTCGGGTCAACCGTCTAGGCCGGGTTACGGGGGTTACATTTGGTGGTATCAGAGCTGAGTTGCGAATGCTTGGGGAAAGCGGTAAGTTGTTTTAATGTGTGTTTGATGTTACCCTGATGTGTGGTTGAAAGTTGGTTGAAACACGTGTTTCTGAGCAAATTGATGATGTTTTCAAGCATGCTTTGTGGTTATGAATCTTCATTGAGCTCATGTGGTTTGTGCTGATGTCAAGTTGATGTTGTGAGCTGATTTTATGCATAATGAAAGTGTAATGAGTATGATATGTTGATATTATGCTGTTGCAAGTGGATGCTGTTTGATGAAAGCATGATCGAAGTATGATGTTTGATATGCTTGATGTTGTGATATCCATGTTTTTATTAACTGTTATGTCATGTAAAAGGGGAGAATTCGGGATACCAATTGCCTTATTATTATAGCTATTGTGTTATTTTGGAGTTGGAGTTTGAATCCTTGCTTAAAGCTGGTCTGATCAATTTGTTTGTTTTGTTATGATTGCTTGTTGTTAATAGTATGGTGAAATCAATGAGAGAATGGCAGTTGGGTGAGATGGTTGCTGCTTTAGAGCAGGTTGTTAAGGCGTGGAATTCACCTTTTAGTGGAGGTGTTTCGTCTCAGTCTTCAGTGCCTGGAGTTGAGGTAGTAAGGCAGGAGGAAGAAGTTGGTTCTGTGATGAAAAGTTCATCACCTGTTGTTCAGGAGGTGTTGGGAACATCTCAGGCTGTGGCAAAAGTGAAGTCAGTAGACGTGCTGGTGGTGGGATGTGTGGGTTTGTCGAAACAGCGTTTACATGATTTGGGAGCTGTGGAGTATCATGGTTCAACACCGGAGACGTTTGAGGCCTGGTTGGCCAGTGTGATTCTGATTTTGGATCAGGAAGGCTGTGATAATTCCTGTAAGCTGGGAAGTGTTGTCTCTTTGATGTTGGAGGATGCATGTGCCTGGTGGACATCTGTGGCGGTGGCATCGCACATCCATGATATTGATTGGGACTTCTTTGTGTCTGCCTTTTATGAAAGGTATCTTGGAGAGAAAATTCCAAGGGTTAAGCAGTGTGAAGGAAGTGCAAATATGGGGCAAGTGCTGGTTGATCAAGGAGTGGAGGTTCAGCTACCGGTATGTAATCGTTGTGGAAGGCACCATGTTGGAGAGTGTTGGGGCGCAGTGCTTGTTGGAACTGTGGTTCTAAAGAGCATGTGAAGCGAGATTGTCCTCTTGTGGTAAAGTCAGCTTCAGTGGTAGCAAAAGGGTCTCTGAATGGTCGTGGGCACGACCGAGGCAAAGTTCGAAGGTGGCAGGAAGAGCAGAAAGTTGTGAGGAGTTTGGGAAATGAAATCTGTTGGAAATGTGGGTCTGTTGGACATATGAGGCGTAATTGTTTGAAGTTGGCCCGGAATAGCCAGGGAGCTTTGCCGCAAGGAGATGGTGGTGACCTTAGTATGTTAGCTGATGCTACAGTGGTGCGGCTGGAGAATGATGGTTCTGTGAGGAAGAGAGCCCGTCTGATGAAGCTCCAGGGCAGTGAGGTGTTTTCAGGTAACCTTGTTAAGTAACCTTTGCCTAGCTATCTTAGTTTGGTTTCTGTTGGTTTTGGTTTGGTCTTCTTGTGTAGTGGGTATGGTTTTGTTGCTAGCATGTTGGGGTAGTGGAAGTTGTTGCTTTGGAAACAACTATAGTGTGAAGAGGGCTTTAGTGAGTATCTTGTGGTTAATGGTTGTTGGAGTGGTGGAGTTAGACAAGTTAGAAGTGAGGTGGAGGGGTTGTTCTTAGACGGATTCTGAGGATGTTATTGGAGGGTGTGAACTGGCATTCATGCACAGTTAAAATCATTGTTATATGCTATATTTTATATGTGCTGGTCCATGCATACATGTGGCATGACATTAGAGGTTTTGCATACATGCACATTAGGCATTAGTAGGGCATATTGGTGACCATGCATACGAACGTTCACACTCGCTAATAACTAATCGAGTCTGTTAGTGTTGTGATAGAGTTAGGTTGGATGATGGGTTTTTAGAGGTTGTTTTGGTGCTAGGAAATGTTAGAAGTTGTGGAGGGTATTAAGCGAGCTGTTAGTAATAGTGAGTGCGGTATAGCATGTTGGTAGAAGGAAAGTGTTTGCTGCTTAATGGGCTTAATGGTGTGGCGGTGAGGAGATTGCTGGTTGAAGTCAGAACCGATCAGGTGGTTTTGAATGGATAGTTGAAGTGGTAGTCCCTTGGTGTTAAGTGATGTTGCAGGTTAGTGGTTGTGTTTTTAAAGTGATGGGGTAGCTTGGCATGGATGTTGTAATAGAAGGGTTGTTTATGTGGGTGAGAGTTCGTAGCAATCTTCGAGGAGTTGAGAAGATGGTATGTATGTTCAGGTTGGGCGGTGTTCTAGTAAGGCAAGTGTTGTGGTCAAAGCTTGTGGTGGAAAGGCAATGAAAGATGGAAGGCCATTGTTGGTTGAATGAGTTCTTGTGGGAAGTGGTTGGTTGGTTGTGAGTAAGTGAATTTTCTTTTTGAGTTCAGCTGGTGGTGTGTGGAATGGTGGGCGAAGCCAAGGTTGGGGTTAGTGACGTGATTATCTGTCGATGAGTGAGCAGTTCTAGTGAGTCGATGGTAAAGATTGTGGTGGATGTGAAGTAAGGACAGTAATACGTTGAGAAGTTTGGGTAAGCAGTTGTTGCTTAAGAATTTTTGCTTGTTGAGAAATCTTTGAAAGAGGTCGGGGAGGTTGCAAAGTGTATTAGAAGCAGTGAAGGTTGTGTGTTACATAGTGGCTGATTGAATTGGTTGGTGTCACTGTGTGAACAAGTTTTGGGAGTTGTGTGTTAAGGTGGAATATGTTGTAAAAAGTTTGAGGTTCTTCAGGTTGTTGTTGAGGCTATGTGCAGTCTGGAAGTGTGAAAGGTTAAGATGTGGTTAACATCTGAGTGTTCTGGAATTTGTGAACAGTATGTGGTGGTGTTGAGTTTGGGTGGAGTTTGTGGAGAGAGTGTTCAGTGGTGGTTAAGTCTCTTGTGTTGTTTGCGTGTTGCTTGAGAAGTTTGGTTGTGCTCTTTTCGCCAGTTGAAATTTCGGGGACGAAATTTCCT
This sequence comes from Hibiscus trionum, assembly GCA_030270665.1. Taxonomy (NCBI): domain Eukaryota; kingdom Viridiplantae; phylum Streptophyta; class Magnoliopsida; order Malvales; family Malvaceae; genus Hibiscus; species Hibiscus trionum. The sequence goes on from BSYR01000027.1 coordinate 37,702,680, forward strand.
AAGGGGGGGAGAGTTGTAATGCCCCGGTTTTGGGCTTAGAAGTTTTGGGTTTTGGACCGGACCGGTCGGGTTGCGGTTCGAATATAAAAGGTGATTTTTAGGAAAGCCTAGTTCGGGTTGCATTAAAAATATGGAAAAATGTTCTAAAAATCTCTTTTATTATATATAAGAGAAAGGTGAAATCAATTTTGCAAAATGAGGTTTGGAAGAGTGACATTTTGGGTTAGTGACCAAAATGTAATTTTTGAAAACTGTGTGACTGTTTTAAAAAGGATTGAAACTTTGAATCTTTAAGGAGCTATTTACCCAATGGAAGTTTCTCCAGATTTTTCTAAAATATTAAATGATTTATTAAAGGTTTTTAAATAAAAGAAAAGTGGAGGGAATATATTTTGCCATTTCCAACTAACTTTTCCATTTTCCTTTTTCCTTTTTCTCTCATCTTTTCTCTCAAACCAAACACATTTTTCTCCAGAGCTTTTCCTCTGATTTTGTCCCCTAAATATCACATTTCAATTCTCTTTTGATCTCTAATCATCTCTTCAACAAAACCTCACCATTTGCTATTTGGATTTTCAAGATTTTGGTTCCAAAAAGGGAGAAAACTCAAGTTTGGAGGTAAGAACGTCCTTCTCCTCTGAACTTTAGGTTCTTTATTGAAATTCCCAATCCTTAATTTGTGTTTTATAAAAGGATTTATTGATTTGTTCTTGATCTTAGATTTTAAATGCAAGATTTGCTTGATTTTGTTGAAATTTCGTATGATCTGATTGGGCTGTGTTTTGAGGTGTCAAATTGATGTTAAATGAATGTTAAATTGATAAGGAATTGAGGTTTTATCAATGCAATCCCGAATAGGTTGAATTTCCTAAGTTTTGCTTGAGTTTTTGGTTGTTTTTGGAGTGATCTTGGTGATCTGTTATAGATGGAGGTATAAGGACGTGTTTGTGATCATTTTGGATGTTAATTGATGATTAAAAATGGTTAGAAGTGATGGATCTTGGCTGGGTTAAGTTTCAGAAGTGTTTGGTGGTGATTTCGGTTGTGTTTGGTATCCGAAATGTTGGATTTGTGATGAGCATCGAGTTTAGTTGTGTTGCTGGTGTTTTTAGTGCATTATGATGCATTAATCCTCTGATGTTATGTGCTTGAAACAGGGGAGGAAGATCCGTGAGCATTAGAGGTGGTGTGGAAGGTTTCGGATGCTTGGAAGGCTTGTTGGCTAGGCTTGTTGGCTAGCCTTGTTTTGTGTATCGGTGAGTGAAGTTGGGTTTTCAGCTTTTAAACCGAGGTTTGATGGTTTTGGGAGCTTAGTTTAAGTCTAAACAACTTTGCTAAGCTCAAGAGTAAGTAAATGGATTTCTCTCTTGGTTTGTGTTGTAAATTGGCTTTTAAAGTATTTGTGATTGTTGGATGCAATGCATGTGGTTTGTATGTCTTAAATTCTTTTTTGAAAGCATATTTTAGCATGGTTTTATGCTGGTTTTGAAAGCCGTGAGAGAAGGATGCTCAAGGTAAGAGATCCTTGGTTTTGTACATTGAAATTGTAGAATTGATGCATGGTGTTGCATGTTGTTTAATGGCTTTGTTTAATGCTTCAAAAATAGTGGATTGATGATGGTAAATGATGGTTTTTGCATTATGTTTATGCTTGTAAATCAATGGATTTATGTGGTAAGATGGTTATATTGGCAAGTGATGAAAGTGGTTCTTGGTTCTTTGATCGGATATAGTTAGCCGGCTATAGGATTGGGTGCACCGTGAATAAAGTCGCCTTGGATGTGGAGTGGTTAAGTGTGAATCGGTAAACTCCATCCAAGTATCCTAACGAGATGGTTAAGGTTATAATGGTGATTGGAATCCCATTCGAGGACCTTGGTTAAGCAAAGGTAATAATGGTGGTTAAAATTCCATTGGTGGACCTTGTGCTTGTTAAGATCACAATGGTGGTGTAAAGTCCATGTGTGGATCTTGTATAGGGTGTCCCGGATCTCGTTAGGGATGTTATACAACTACCAATCGGTGATGCTAAGGTTATACGGTGTTTAAAAGTCCATATATGGGAACCTTGTGCATGTTAAGGTTGTATGGTGGTTAAAAGTCCATACATGGGAACCTTGTGAAAGTTAAGGTTGTATGGTGTTTAAAAGTCCATACATGGGAACCTTGTGAAAGTTAAGGTTGTATGGTGGTTAAAAGTCCATACATGGGAACCTTGTGAAAGTTAAGGTTGTATGGTGTTTAAAAGTCCATACATGGGAACCTTGTGAAAGTTAAGGTTGTATGGTGTTTAAAAGTTGTGAAACATATGCTTTAAATTTTGATATAACTAAAAACCTAAGGACTAAAATGAAAATATCAAAACAAATTTTAAAGTCCTTAAAATTCCCTATATATTGTTAAAGACTACTTCATAGCTAAAACCAAAGACTTACAAAATATTTTTTAAGAATTTCAAAGTCAAAACAGTGATTTTTCAAGCCCCGTTTCGAAACGGCCCAAGGCGTTTCGAAACACTTTCAGTTCGATGTGCACCTGTTCCGAAACGCGTATCGGAACGGGTCAAGGCGTTTCGAAACGGTATTACTCGTTTCAAAACTGTTCTTCATTTAAACGAACAAGGGCAACGGTTTTAAACTGAAATTTGAAAATAAACAGGGCGTTCCGAAACGGGATAAGGCCGTTTCGAAACACCCCTTTGACAGTGGCAAATTGGTTCCGAAACGGGATAAGGCCGTTTCGAAACAACCCTTTGGCAGTGGCAAAACCGTTCCGAAACGGCCCTAGGCGTTTCGAAACGGGCTCTCGTAGACGCTCCAACGGCTATATTATTTGAAATCCGTTCCGAAACAGGTTGACCCCGTTCCGAAACGGTAGGCGTCTGGGAGCTGTAAAGTTGTGAGAAAAGCAACCCAACGGCTCTAATCTTCAGCCCATCACCCACAACGGTTGGAAATCTACAAGAGGCTATAAAAAGACCCCAAGAAGCTCCAGCAATCTACAATTGAGCTACAAGTATACATCCTATCATCAAATACAAGCATTTGTGTTGAAATCCCATTTTTGTCTAGAAACCCCAATTGTATCCTTCATTTCTATTTTGTTCAATTGGGTTGAGTGCTTGATATTGGGCTATCATTTGTATTGAGAGATACCTTATTAGCCAACAAATTTCTTTGTTCTTTTGTGTGAGGATTGGGTTAATTTTTGGGTAGAAAAATTAACCGAAATTGTAAAGGTTGCCTCCTTGTCCTGGAAAAAGGGGACGAACAATTTAGTGGAAATTGTTGCAAATCCTTGGTGAGACTAAGGTAGTGGATGTAGAGTTCGGTTGGTGAACTTGAATCACTCTAAATTCCCGTGTCAATATTTTTAGTTGCAATTTCCGTTACAACATCGTTAAAATTCCAATTCACCCCCCTCTTGGTTATTATCATTCGTGTGATCCACTCAACAATTGGTATCAGAGCTTAACTCTTTGAGGATTAACAACCACAAGAGGAGATCCTTGGAAGAAGTGTGATCATCATCAAAATATCAAGAGATGGCTTCAACCTCCGCTCCCGGCATGTACGACTCACAATCCACCACAAAGCCTCCTTTCTTCAATGGTGAGAACTACTCCTTTTGGAAAAATAAAATGCGTCTATTCATTAAATCAAGTGACTATCTTGTATGGGATGTCATTGAGGATGGACCATATATTCCATTGAAGCAAGATAATGAAGGCAAGATGGTACTAAAAAGGAGAACGGAAATGAGTGAAGAGGAAAGAAAAAAGATTCAAGTAAACGACAAAGCTCTTCACATGCTATTTTGTGCTTTCGGTCCGGACATCTACTCAAAGGTCTCATCAATTGATAGTGCCAAAGAAGTGTGGGACACTCTTGAAACCACCTATGAAGGCACCAACGATGTCAAAGAAACTAAGATTGGAATTCTCAATCTTAGTTATGAAAATTTCAAGATGGAATTCGATGAGACGGTGTCAAAGATGTTTGATCGGTTCTCCACAATTGTAAATGGTTTAAAGGGATATGGAGAAGTTATACCGGAAGACAAGCTTGTCCGAAAGCTACTCTATTCACTTCCCGAATCTTGGGATGGGAAGAGAACCGCAATCATCGAAGCAAAGAATTTAAAAACTCTAAAGCCTGATGAACTTGTAGGCTCTCTCCTTACTCACGAGATTATGAAGCAAGGAAGAGAAGATGAAAGAAAGAAAGAAGAAAAAAGAATGGAGAAGCTTGAAGGGGAGAAAAAGAAGAAAATGGGAATAGCTCTCAAGGCTAAAACTTCCCAACTTGATGAAAGTTCATCTAGTGATGAGGATGAGCTTGAAGAATTGGCTATGATAGCCAAACGATTCTCACGTCTTATGAGGTCCAACCGAGGAAGAAAAATCCAAAGGAAGATGGACTTTAAAAGCAAGAACAAAGAAGAAGGAAGGGATCCACTCACTTGCTTCGAGTGCAAACAACCCGGCCACATACGTTCGGAGTGCCCTCAACTCAAGAAGAAGGGCTTTGAGAAGAGGAAAAAGCTCAAAGCTAAGCTTGCTACTTGGAGTGATGAGGAGTCATCGGAGGATGACGAACAAGAAGTGGCGAACCTTTGCCTCATGGCACTTGAGGAAGATTCCTCCTTGGTAACCTCTAACTCATCTACTTTAGATTTTTCATATGAAGAATTAAATGATGCTTATGATGAGTTACAAGAGGTATATGATGAATTAGTTGAGAAGTATAAGGAGTCGGTTATTAGGAATAGAAAAATTGTTCTAGAATTAAAAGAGAAAAATGACTCACTTACTCAAACTAATTCTAAAATTGAAAAAAAGATATTAGGATTAGAAGATGAACTTAAATTCTTTCAAAAAGAAAATATTGATCTTAATAATCTTTTATCTCAAAATAATTGTGAACACCAAAAGGTGTTAAGTGAGCTAAATGAGCTCAAAAAGTCTTTAAAAAATAATGGTAGTGTCAAACATGACATAGGAGAATCCTCTAGAACACACCAATGTAAGAAAAAGACTAACTACTACAAACAAGGTAACTATCCTAGACATAGTAAAGTTAAAAGAATTAGAAATGTATGGGTTCCTAAGGAACTTGTTAAATCTAATAATATTATTGCTATGTCACCTTGGATTCCTAAGGGAACCAAAGTTTTAGGAACTAACACACATGGACCCAAAATGATTTGGGTACCAAAAACAAAAGTTTAAATATCTTTGTTTGTAGGGGGAGCATTGCTACAAGGCCAAAGCACAAAGTCAAAACTCATGGTACCTTGATAGTGGATGCTCGAGACACATGACCGGAGACAAGAGTCGACTCATGGATCTTAAGCCAAAAAGTGGAGGAGTAGTAACATTTGGTGACAACTCCAAAGGCCACATTGAAGGTATTGGCTCCATAGGTAATCACTCTACAACTCTCATTGAAAATGTTTTATATGTCAATGGTCTTAAACATAATTTATTGAGCATAAGTCAACTATGTGATAAAGGGTTTAATGTTTTGTTTGATAAAACCGGTTGTAAAATAGTTGACATTAATTCTAATAAAATTATGCTCGTAGGTCATCGCATAGGGAATATTTACATGATACATCTAGATGACATTCATAAATCTCATTCATGCTTAGTTGCCGAAAATGAAAATGATGCATGGTTGTGGCATAGGAAGCTAGGACATGCTAGCACAAGTGTTTTAGAAAAACTAGTCTCTCTAAACCTAGTTAAAGGTTTACCCAAGATAAAATTTTCGAACGATAAAATTTGTGATGCATGCACAAAGGGTAAACAACATAGATCTTCCTTTAAATCCATTAATGACATTTCTACTAGTAGATGTTTACAACTAATCCACATGGATTTATTTGGGCCAATTAGGACTATGAGCTTGGGTGGCAAATCATATGCTTGTGTATTAGTTGATGATTTTTCTAGATTCACTTGGGTTCTCTTTTTAAGTACTAAGGATGAGGCTTTGGAAAAATTCATCACATTTTCAAAATTAATTCAAAATGATCTTGAACTTAAAATTTCACATATTAGAAGTGATCATGGAACCGAATTTCAAAATTTAGGATTTGAAGATTTTTTAAATGAAAATGGTATTAGCCATAATTTTTCAGCTCCTCGAACTCCTCAACAAAATGGGGTAGTTGAGAGGAAAAATAGAACTTTACAAGAAATGGCTAGAACTATGCTTTGCGAAAATAATTTACCAAAATATTTTTGGGCGGAAGCCACAAACACAGCTTGTTATATTATAAATCGAGTAACTATTAGGACGATTTTAAAGAAAACACCTTATGAGATTTTAAAATCTAAAAAGCCTAATATTAGCTACTTCCACCCTTTTGGATGTAAATGTTTTGTTTTAAATAATGGAAAAGATAATTTAGGTAAATTTGATGCAAAAAGTGATGAAGCTATTTTTATAGGTTACTCTTTAACCTCTAAAGCCTATCGAGTATTTAACAAAAGAACTTTAGTTGTAGAAGAATCTATTCATGTTGTATTCGATGATAATCCCCTTCCTAGGAAGGATTCTTGTGATGATGATAATGTAGGAATCATAAATACCTTTGATGGAGGTCAAACTTCAAAGAAGGATGAGATTCAACCAAAAGAAGAAGACACACAAGATCCACCTCTTGAAGCCTTGAAAGACTTGGCTATTGAGGAAAAGGAAGTTAGCTATCCAAGGGAGTTGAACTATGTCAAAGATGGTGAAATCTTGGGTGATCCATCCAAGGGGGTAACCACTCGTTCTTCTCTTAGATTAATGAATCATATTGCATTTATCTCATGCATAGAGCCTAAAAATATCAAAGAAGCATTGAAAGATGATTTTTGGATTATGGCTATGCAAGAAGAGTTAAATCAATTTGAGAGAAGTAATGTTTGGACATTAGTTGATAGGCCTAGTAATCAATCTACAATAGGAACTAAATGGGTCTTTAGGAACAAACTAGATGAGAGTGGTAACATTGTGAGAAATAAAGCTAGACTTGTAGCACAAGGTTACACTCAAGAGGAGGGAATAGATTTTGATGAAACCTATGCACCCGTAGCTAGAATGGAAGCCATTAGGATGTTGCTTGCATATGCATGTTATCATAATTTCAAGCTTTTTCAAATGGATGTCAAAAGCGTATTTTTAAATGGTTTTATAAATAAGGAAGTGTATGTAGAACAACCACCGGGTTTTGAAGACTCAAAATTTCCAAATCATGTTTTCAAACTAACCAAAGCTCTCTATGGTTTAAAACAAGCTCCTAGAGCTTGGTATGAAAGGCTTTCAAATTTTTTGATTGAAAAAGGATTTGAAAAAGGTAAGGTGGACACTACACTCTTTATAAAAATGTATAAAAATGACATTTTAGTAGTTCAAATTTATGTTGATGATATTATATTTGGATCTACTAATGAATGTCATTGTCAAGAATTTGCTAAGTTAATGCAAGGTGAATTTGAGATGAGCATGATGGGGGAGCTCTCATTCTTTTTGGGACTCCAAATCAAGCAAAAGAAGGATGGCACCTTCATAAATCAAGCAAAATACATAAAGGATATGCTCAACAAGTTTGGCTTGGAGAACACAAAGCCTCAAGCCACTCCTATGAGCTCATCTACAAAGCTTGACAAAGATGAAGGAGGTAAGTGTGTTGACTCTAAGCTTTATCGTTCTATGATTGGGTCTTTGCTTTACCTTACCGCAAGTAGACCGGATATCTTGTTTAGTGTTTGCTTGTGTGCTAGGTTTCAAGCTAGTCCTAAAGAGTCACACCTTATAGCCGTTAAGAGAATCTTTAGATACCTTAGAGACACTCCTTGTTTAGGCCTTTGGTATCCTAGAGTCTCTACCTTCAACCTACATGCTTACTCGGATGCGGATTATGGGGGTTGCAAAATCGATAGGAAAAGTACTTCGGGAACTTGTCAATTCCTAGGTAGTATGCTCATATCTTGGTTCTCTAAGAAACAAAATAGTGTAGCCTTATCTACCACCGAAGCCGAGTACATATCCTTAGGGAGTTGTTGTGCTCAAGTCCTTTGGATGAAGCAACAACTCTTAGATTATGGTGTAAAAATAGAAACCATACCCCTAAAATGTGATAATACTAGTGCAATATGTTTAACAAAAAATCCCATCCAACACTCTAGAACCAAACATATAGAAATAAGGCATCATTTCATTAGAGATCATGTCCTTAAGAAAGATGTGGTTATAGAGTGTGTAGACACCTTGAATCAATTAGCGGATATTTTTACAAAACCATTAGATAAAGAACATTTTTGGTCCCTTAGGAGAGAGTTAGGTCTAACTAGCCTATCTTGACCTTTTTGGACCTCTTTTCAAACTTAAATATGCTTGATTTTGTGAAATATCATGTTTATATGTTTAGACTCCCAATTTCTTCCATGCATATAGTTAGGGGGAGTATGTTTATGCCTAAATATGTTTTGCCTGCTCATTCATATCATTTATGCATGTTTGGCCTCTTAGAAAATCATTTTTCTGCATTTTAGAGCCTCATCTGCACTTCCAGGCCCAGGTGTATCGAAACGGGTTCACCCGTTCCGATACGGGTGCCTTAAAATCCGTCCTGAGAGAAGGACGTTTCGAAACGGCTCCAGTTGTTTCGAAACGTTTTCGGTTCGATGTAAGGGTGTATCGGAACGCGTTCCGATACGGGTCAAACGGGTTTCGAAACGGTCAGCCCCGTTTCGAAACGTGAAGTCAACAGGTCAAAACCCTAGCCGCCCCGTTCCGAAACGGTCTTGACCGTTCCGAAACGGCCTCGTGGACAGCCTTATTTAGGGCTTCTTAAAGTTCAAAACTCTAATTTTTATCAAACTCTTAAAACCCTAAAAACCCTAACCGACCCCCTTCTATAAATACCCTCTCAAACCCTTTGTTTTTCACAAAATTGTGAGGGATTTTTCTCTAAAATACATATCTAAGCAAGCTTCATCAATCTTGTGCAAAGATTTCATTCAAATCATCCAAAATCCCAAACTAAGGTAATTTTTCTTATTTTTCTCTTTTTTCAATATTTGTTCGAATCTTAGGCTAGAAAATTATAATTTTGTATACATTATATATTTTTAGTTGTGGGTTTTCCATATCTTGTAAAAATTTTCAAAAATCTCAAAATTTTTGATTCGAATATAAAAATTTTTAATCGTATTTTTTTTTGTTTTTTCAAAAACCTAAGTGGGATTTCCTATTGGACTGATTTTTATTATCAATGCATACACTTAATTTTAAAACTCTTGCTTAATATTTTTAGATGGCGGATCAATCGAACAAAAAGTGCAAAGCCGTTCAAACCGGTGAATCGAGTATTCGTCCAAATATCACTCAACTCTTTCAGAAAACTCTTAAAACTCAGCAGCAGCGTACTCGCTTCTCCTACGTCAAAAATCTCGCGGTTCGTAAAGAAAGGGTCATTGATCTAGATTTCCTCAATTCCGAGCGATTCCTCTTTCGGTATCTTGGACGTTTGGATGAGTGGGATCTTCTTTTCTTCTTGAGCATTGAGGATGTTTGTTACAGAAACTTGGTACTCCTTTTCTACTCTAATGCTCGTTTCCTTTACGATGAAACCAAAACCGAGATAGTAGGAATTGAGTCATCTTTATTGGGGCAAAAGTTTGTTATTAATATTGCTCTTTTGGAGTCTGCCCTTAAACTCAAGAATGAGGGTCTTGAAGATGAACGTAACTTTGGCACCTTCACCGGGAAAGCCCTTCATTTAGATGTGCACGATCGTGTCCTTCACTTGATAGTGTCTTGGTTCATTCGACCATCCGGAGGAAAATACTCTCACATCCGGGAAAAAGATCACTTTTGGCTCGAATGTTTCCGAAGAGGTGAGCGCCCAAATGTGCCCAAAATTATTTTTGCTGAGATTGTCAATAATATCAAGCTTATTGACACCAATGAGTTGACATCTTTCACCTACGGCATTGTCTTGAGTTTTCTCTTCGATCATCTTGGTATTGATTGTACCTATGACTCTCCGGAACCTAGCAAGACCAAAATTGGTGAGTCCTCTCTTCGAAAATCCGGATTCACATATTTGGATGGTTATTGGCAAAGAATTGATCGAGAAGCGATTCCTTCTCCCGTTGCTCCTCCACCTCAAGTTCAAATGGAAAATCAAGATGCTCTCACGGTTTTTCTTACCGAGCGTTTCAATGCCTTGAATTCTCGTTTTGACACTATGGATACTCGTATTTCTTCGGGCTTTGAAACTATGGGAAATCGATTGAAGAACGTCGAGGATCGTCTTCAATCCCTTGAGACTTCCAATGCCAACCTTGATCTTTCCTTCTCTACTCTTTATGGAGAATGGACAAAATATCACCGTTCTCAAGCCAAGAACGATGATGATGATGAGGATGATGATGACGAGGCCTAGGATACTCATATCATATCATATTATATTATCTATGCATTTAGGATTAAGTTTGCATCTTTATGTTTAATTATGTTTTAGAACCTATGCTTATGATCTTCTATTTTGGGATTTGATTATGAACTTATTGTTTATGCTTTGGATATTTTGATGATATTTATTATGATTGCTTTTTAATTGCTTATTGGTACTAATATTCTTTATGAGCTCTCTTTGTTTCTTTTTGATCTAACAAAAAGGGGGAGATGAAATTTAAGAGAGAATTGAGAATTGCCTTGCCTTTTGCCTTGCCACCAAAATGGAAAATTTTCAAATTTTCTTAAAGGTTTTGTTGAACTTTACATCTCTGATTTCATGTCACAAGTTTTTAAATCTCAAAACCTATCTTAAATTAAGGGGGAGTTAGAATATCTTCAATACTTTCAAAATTCTTAAAAAATTCTAACTTTGGTTTTGTTATATCAAAAAGGGGGAGATTGTGAAACATATGCTTTAAATTTTGATATAACTAAAAACCTAAGGACTAAAATGAAAATATCAAAACAAATTTTAAAGTCCTTAAAATTCCCTATATATTGTTAAAGACTACTTCATAGCTAAAACCAAAGACTTACAAAATATTTTTTAAGAATTTCAAAGTCAAAACAGTGATTTTTCAAGCCCCGTTTCGAAACGGCCCAAGGCGTTTTGAAACACTTTCAGTTCGATGTGCACCTGTTCCGAAACGCGTATCGGAACGGGTCAAGGCGTTTCGAAACGGTATTACTCGTTTCGAAACTGTTCTTCATTTAAACGAACAAGGGCAACGGTTTTAAACTGAAATTTGAAAATAAACAGGGCGTTCCGAAACGGGATAAGGCCGTTTCGAAACACCCCTTTGACAGTGGCAAATTGGTTCCGAAACGGGATAAGGCCGTTTCGAAACAACCCTTTGGCAGTGGCAAAACCGTTCCAAAACGGCCCTAGGCGTTTCGAAACGGGCTCTCGTAGACGCTCCAACGGCTATATTATTTGAAATCCGTTCCGAAACAGGTTGACCCCGTTCCGAAACGGTAGGCGTCTGGGAGCTGTAAAGTTGTGAGAAAAGCACCCCAACGGCTCTAATCTTCAGCCCATCACCCACAACGGTTGGAAATCTACAAGAGGCTATAAAAAGACCCCAAGAAGCTCCAACAATCTACAATTGAGCTACAAGTATACATCCTATCATCAAATACAAGCATTTGTGTTGAAATCCCATTTTTGTCTAGAAACCCCAATTGTATCCTTCATTTCTATTTTGTTCAATTGGGTTGAGTGCTTGATATTGGGCTATCATTTGTATTGAGAGATACCTTATTAGCCAACAAATTTCTTTGTTCTTTTGTGTGAGGATTGGGTTAATTTTTGGGTAGAAAAATTAACCGAAATTGTAAAGGTTGCCTCCTTGTCCTGGAAAAAGGGGACGAACAATTTAGTGGAAATTGTTGCAAATCCTTGGTGAGACTAAGGTAGTGGATGTAGAGTTCGGTTGGTGAACTTGAACCACTCTAAATTCCCGTGTCAATATTTTTAGTTGCAATTTCCGTTACAACATCGTTAAAATTCCAATTCACCCCCCCTCTTGGTTATTATCATTCGTGTGATCCACTCAACAAAAGTCCATACATGGGAACCTTGTGAATGGTAAGGTCAAATGGTGTTTAAAAGTCCATTTGGGGACCTTGGATTGGTAGGGTGTATGAAGCGTGGGGACAACGCTTGTGATCCGCGTATCCGATTGGATGTTGAGTTGAAAAGTGGATTTGGTTTATCACTTGGAAGCCAATATATGTTCTTGAATATCATGAAGCATGAGATGCTTGAAATGATGCATGGTTGCATGAGACATGTATAATGTATTATGAATGCATGCTTACTTGTTAGTTTGAACAAGTGTTGGTTATCTATTGAGAATGGTGCATGTGTGCATGAAATCTCTTTAGTGCATTGAAGTCTTGTGAAGACTTGTTTTTAAGGCATGTGATGCAAAGGTTGGTGATGTGGTTCATATGTTGCATTTGTTTAATGCATATGGTAAATTGAATGAGTAAGAGGTTTTAAGGGTTTCTTGCTTTAAAATGATATTCAAATATGAGCAAGGTATGATGTGAAGTGGAAGTGTTTTCCAAAGTTTTGAATTTAACCTTGCATGTGATGTTTATGCTTGGATTGGTTAAATTGTTGATTTTGTAAGTTGTGCTTTGAAAGGGTTTTCTTAGCTCTTCTAAGCTAAGGGTTTGTTTTTCATGTTTGAGCAATGCATGATGTTATGCATGTTGTTGAAAAGGGTTTTCAAACTTGCTTTGGTTTATTGAATCGAGTTTGCTTTTAAAAGTGGTTTTATGACTCGCTGCATTGATGGTGTTTTGGTTTTGGGCATTCCTCACTAAGCATTATGTGCTTACGCTCCTTTTTGTCCATCAATGCAGACATTTGAAGTTGGAGCAGCGAGAAGCAAGGGATTCAAGGGGGAACTCCACTTGAGATGTATGTCTCGGTTAATAGCTATAGATAATAAAGGCAATGGGGGAAGAATCTCTTATATTGTTGTTTAGAGAGGATTTGTATGTTGGACAAGTTTGGTTTATGATTTTGAACTATGTGGTGTAAGCTTGCAACGTTTGAATCTTCTTATGCTTAAGTTGTTATGCTATGCTTCTTGTTTGAAAAGCATGATTGAGTGTTGGATGTGTTGAATGAGTTGGTGCATCTAGGGGTGGTTTTGTATCTAGATTTTGATGCAAATTGGTAGGTTTGATGTTTGGCATGTTGTTGATTTATTGTGGAATGGTTTGAAGCATGTTTGATGGGGTTTAAAGGTGTTAAAACAGGCCAAACTGCTGTTTCTGGGCAGGGTGTTTCGAAACACCCTTGCCTGTTTCGAAACAGGCCCTTGTTTTGGCTAGGGTGTTCCTGAACGGCCTAGCCCGTTTCTGAACACTTTGGCTACTGCCAAGGGGTGTTCCTGAACGGCCTAGACCCGTTTCTGAACACCTGATGGTTTGCAAGCTTTACGTTTTAGTCTCGTTTCTTGTTTGTGCAATTGCTTGAGTTTGAGATGTCCGTTTGAGATGAAATTTTGCAGAGAGGCATGAAACATGACTAATTTCATAATGGTAACTTAAAAATTGGTAAAGTCCTCTTAATTTTCAGAATTTACAATTTGGTCCCTAATTTCGTATTTTGTGCAATTGGGTCCCTTATCGTTTTCCGATTGCTGTGATTTTTGAGTATGCTTATCTCAAGAGTATGCCTAGGTTAAATGTGCATCTAGACAAGTTTAAAAAGAAAAAAAAGGGTCGTTAATCAAGGTTGACTTTTGGGTTGACTTTGGTTTTCCCCGTGTAATCTTCGTAGTTCGGGTTAACCGTCTAGGCCGGGTTACGGGGGTTACATCAACATATCCTCCAAAATCTGGATAACACGCTCGGACTGACCATCCGACTGAGGATGATAAGATGTACTGAAATTCAACCGTGTACCCAAAGCTCGATGCAAACACTGCCAGAACCGCGATGTAAACCTCGGATCCCTATCCGACACAATCGACTTTGGCACACCATGCAGCCGCACAATCTCAGCAATGTACAGCTCCGCAAGCTTATCCAAGGAGTACGTAGTATGCACAGGCAAGAAATGCACACACTTCGTCAGGCGATCCACAATCACCCACACCGCATTCTTCTTCGATGGTTACAAGGGTAAACCAGATACAAAATCCATGGTAATCCTTTCCCACTTCCATTCAGGGATTCTCAACGGTTGCAACAACCCTGAAGGAACCTGATGCTCAGCCTTTACTCGCTGACACACCATGCACTTGCTTACAAACTCAGCAACATCCTTCTTCAAACCCACCCAATAGTACTCATCACGAAGATCTCGATACATCTTAGTACTACCTGGGTGCATAGCAAAAGGACTACTATGACCTTCAGTCAGAATAACACGCCTCAACTCAGCATCACTGGGCACTACTATCCGACTCCAAAAACACAACATACCATCATCATTAAAACAGAAATCTGAAGGCCTACCCTCCGCGATATCCTGAACATGAGGTACCAAGGAATCATCCAGCAACTGCTTTTCCTTGATCAACTGAACCAAAGATGGTTTCACTTGCAACTCAGCCACAAGACCACCATCACGTGAAATACTCAAACTGGCAAAGCCCTCAACTCAACAGCTACCTTCCTACTCAAGGCATCCGCTACAACATTAGCTTTTCCAGGGTGATACTCAATCGTCAAATCATAATCCTTGAGCAACTCCACCCAACGTCGCTGCCTAAGATTCAACTCCTTCTGAGACATCAGATACTTCAAACTCTTGTGATCCGTGTACACAGTACACTTCTCACCATACAGGTAATGTCTCCAGATTTTCAAAGCAAAAATCACCGCAGCCAACTCTATATCATGCGTAGGATAGTTGCGCTCATGCACCTTCAACTGCCGCGATGCATAAGCCACCACCTTACCCTCTTGCATCAACACACATCCTAAACCAACATAGGACGCATCACTATACACCACAAACTCTTTCCCTGATTCAGGTTGAACCAAGATAGGAGCTTGCGTCAAAGCTGCCTTAAGCTTCTCAAAAGCCTGCTGTCTCGCTTCCGTCCACTCATACTTAACATCCTTCTGCAACAACTTCGTCAAAGGTGCAGCAATCTTAGAAAACCCATCCACAAACCTCCGGTAGTATCCCGCCAAACCAAGGAAACTACGAACCTCATGAACAGACTTAGGAAACTTCCAATTCATCACCGCCTCAATCTTCTGAGGATCGACACGAATCCCTTCGACAGAAACCACATGCCCAAGAAACACCACTTCACTTAACCAGAACTCACACTTGCTCAGCTTAGCATAAAGCTGATTCTCCAACAAAGCTTGCAATACAATCCTCAAATGCTCTTCATGCTCCTCCTCAGTACGCGAGTACACGAGGATATCATCAAAGAATACCACAAAAAACTTATCCAGGTATTCATGAAACACACGATTCATCATGTCCATGAAAGCTGCAGGAGCATTTGTCAAACCAAACGGCATCACAAGGAACTCATAATGCCCATACCTCGTCCTGAAAGCTGTCTTAGGCACATCCACATCCTTTACCTTCAACTGGTAATACCCTGACCTCAAGTCAATCTTAGAGAACACAGCTGCTCCCCGAAATTGATCAAAGAGATCATCAATCCTCGGCAAAGGATACCGATTCTTGATAGTCAACTTGTTCAGCTGACGATAATCAATGCACATTCTCATAGTGCCATCCTTCTTCTTCACAAACAAGACCGGTGCACCCCAAGGCGACACACTCGGCCGAATGAAACGATGATCAAGCAACTCTTGCAACTGCGTCTTCAGCTCTTTCAGCTCCTTAGGTGCCATTCGATAAGGGGTAATGGACACAGGAGTTGTATTCTCATACAGCTCAATCCCAAACTCCACCTCGCGATTAGGAGGTAAACCAGGCAACTCCTCAGGAAACACACCAGGAAACTCCTTCACAATCCTAATATCTTGCACACGCAACTCCTTAGAGCTAGGATTCATCACAAAAGCTAGGTAAGCTTCACAACCTTGCCTCAGCATCCGGCTCGCCTCCAACGAAGACACCACATTGGCAAGAAACTTCACATTCTCACCAACCACAACCACCTCATAATCATCCGCAAGCTTCAACGAAACTCGCTTATTCTCACAATCCACAACAGCTTCACAATCTTGTCTAGATGCACATTAACCCTAGATATGTTCACAAGATAATCATATTCAGACATCATAACAATTAGAGAACATTCAAGGACCCAATTGCACAAATTACAACTTAAGGGACCAAATTGTAAATTCTGATAATTATAAGGACTTAACCCAAATTAAAGTTACCAACTTGAAATTAATCATCTTTCATGCTTCTTTGCCAAATTTCAGCTCAAACGGACATCTCAAACTCATACAATTGCAATAACAAGTTTCAGGACCAAAACGCAAACATTTCAGAACATTTAACCAACAATTTCAGTGCCCAACGGTCGAGTGTTTCGGAACAGGGAAGGCCCGTTCCGAAACGCGGGACTGTTCCGAAACTGGTACCGAAACATGGCCTGGCAGAGGCCAAACCGTTCCGAAATAGTCCCTCCCGTTTCGGAACGCCCAGGCCATTTCAGGCCCCCGTTCCGATACGGTAGCACCTGTTCCGAAACAGGCTGCCCAGATTGCAGAAAATTTGCTGGTTTATCATGCAATTGACTTAACAAACATGCTCCAAAAGCAACCAAATTATACCAGCAAGTCATTCAACATACAAGGAACATAATTGTATCAACCAAACATCAACATGGCAACAATTATAAAAATCCCCAAATCTATAGGCATGCTTCCTACTTAGCAAACCATTCAAGCATCAAAATACCAAAACCATCTCATAAAGGCCAATTACAAGCTCCAACATTATTAACATCATTAAACCAACTTAGGGAGTCCAAACATCTCCCAAAACAACAACATAGGTTCCCATTGCCAAATGCCAAAAGCTAATAGTGTTTAGGAAACTTTCACCATACTTGAGCTTAGTTCACCACTTGGATTCTTCACCACCTTGCTGCCCTCATTGCACTTTAATGCTCTGCATTATTGGTTTAAGAAAAGAGAGAGAGCGTAAGCAAAAGCTTAGTGAGGAATGCTCATTTAAAACCACACAATAATGCATTTACAAAACACATTTATAACCCTTAAATCCAATCATCATTTGTACATGCTCATAAGCATTTAAAACAAGCAATACATGCTTCAAGTTCATAACATGTCATATTGGCAACAAGTGATACATTCAACATAAGATCCACACATGGACTTTTAAACACCATTGTGATCTTACACTTTCCAAGGACCACACATGGACTTTTAAACACCATTTTGTCCTTAACCCCATGGACTTTTAAACACCATGGCAAGGACCACACAAGGACTTTTAAACACCTTTGTGTCCTTAACAAGAATCTCCCAAGGACTTTTAAACACCTTAGAGTTCTTAGATAACAAGGCTTACACAAGGAATTTTAACCACCTTGAACCTTAACCAAGAACCAACCATGGCCTTTTAAACACCATGTTGTTCTTAAATAAACAAGGCTTACACAAGGAATTTTAACCACCTTGAACCTTAACCAAGAACCAACCATGGACTTTTAAACACCATGTTGTTCTTAAATAAACAAGGCTCACACAATGACTTTTAACCACCTTTGTGACCTTAACCATCACTTGCCAATGTGCATCATTACAACAATATTCCACTGTTTTAAAGCATTTAACAAAGCCATAAACATCATGCATCATTATGCATCAAAACCACATTTAACAATGTTCAAAAACAAGAATCTCTTACCTTGAGCATTCTTCAATACATGGCTTATAAAATCAGCAACTAACATGCTAAAATATGCTTTCAAAACAGAATTTAAAACATACAAACAACCACATTGCATACAACCAATCCATGGTTCATCATCAAGAGAGTTTTTCCGAAAACTTACTCTTGAGCTTAGCTAAGTTGCTTAGACTTAAACTAAGCTCCCAAACCTTCAAAACATTGGTTTCAAAGCTGAAATCCAAAATCCACTCACCGATTCCGTTTCGCCTCTTGCCGAAACACCAATCAAGCTTCCGGATCAACACCACTAGGATCCAAAGATGACTCCCCTGTTTTAAACACATCAAAACAGTAGATTAATGCATCATCATGCATTAATATCCTCAATGAAAGCACCTAAACCCGCTGCTCTCAACCACACTCCATTTTCGGCTACCAAACACAACCGAAAATGCCTCCAAACAACTCCACAACACTACCCAGCCAAGATCCATCAAAACTAATCATCCTTAAACATCAATTAACATCCAAAAAGGATCTAATCAAACCCTTATACCTCCAGCTATAACAGATCATCAAGATCACTCCAAAAACAACCAAGAACACAAGCTAAACTTAGGAAATTCAACCTATCCGGGATTGCATTTATTAAACCTCAATTTCACATCAATTTAACATTCATTTAACATCAAATTGACACCTCAAAACACTGACCAAACAGATCATACGAAATTTCATCAAAATCAATCAAATCTTGCATTTAAAAGCCAAAATCAAGAATACATCAATAAAACCTTTTATAAAACATAAATCAAGGATTGAGAACTTAGAAATTTCAGTATAGAACTGAGAGTTCAGAGGAGAAGGACGTTCTTACCTCCAAACTTGAGTTTCTCCCTTTTTAGAACCAAAATCTTGAAAATCCAATTAACAAATGGTGAGGTTTTGTTGAAGAGATGATTAGAGATCAAAAGAGGATTATAATCTCATGTTTGGACATCAAAATCAGAAGGAAAAGCTCTGGAGAAAAGTGTTTGGTTTGAGAGAAAAGATGAGAGAAAATGGAAATGAAATTTTAGGAAGTTAGTTGGAAAATGCCAAAATATCTTCCCTCCTTTTTAGTTTTATTTAAAAACCTTTAATTAATCATTTAATATCTTAGAAAAATCTGGAGAAACTCCCATTGGGTAATAGCTCCTTAAGGATTCAAAGTTTCAATCCTTTTTAAAACAGTCCCACAGTTTTCGAAATTTACATTTTGGTCACTAACCAAAATATCGCACTTCCAAACCTTATTTTGTAAAATTGATTTCACCAAACTCTTATATATAATAAAAGAGGATTTTTAAGACATTTTTCCATATTTTTAATGCAACCCGAACTAGGTTATCCTAAATTCACCCTTATATATTCGAACCGCGATCCGACCGAACCGGTCCGAATCCCAAAACTCCTAAGCCCAAAACCGAGGCGTTACAGTATCAGAGTTTAGTTCTCGTATCCTTGGGGTTTGTTATGTGGGTGATGTATGTGTAATTGCATGATGTGCCTTTTGGGTGAAGGAATGTTGTATGAATCTTGATGCATGATTTCAATTGTGATGTTATGCTATGTTGGAGTGTGTTAGGGGATCCCATTTCCATATCAAAACTAATGAAAGGAATTGTTTTAGAAAATGAGCTTAAGTACTTGGATTACTTACCTTATTGAGCCTAATTGTGTTTATTGCATATTTTGTCAGTGCATTGTTTTCTTTGTAAATGAGGCCACGTAGAGAGATGAGAGTGAATACAAGAGCTATGGCTCAGGATGAGAATGATGCGAATGCAGAGAATGTTGTGGATTTGCCTCCTCCTCCTGGTGGTGATGGTGGTGCTGGAGCTGGTGCTGGGGTCGCTGGACCTGAAGGTGTACAGGGGCAAGCTGCTCCTGACATGACGGTGTTGATTCAGGCTATTGCTGGAGCTTTCCAGGCAGCAGTAGCTGGGGCTCATGGAGCTGCGCATCAGGACGATGCTAATGGGAGGTTGCCTTTGGAACGTCTTTGTAGTATGGGAGGGACTGAGTTCAGAGGTCTATCTCCGGAAAGGTCTGAGTCGTGGTTGGAGAGCACCAAGAGGATTTTGGGACAGATGAACTGCAATAATGTGCAGAAGCTGGGTTGTGTGGTATCACTGCTGCATGGTGATGCCTATACGTGGTGGACGACCACTATCTCTGGTATGGATGATGATGAGGTGACTTGGACGTTCTTTGTGAATGTGTTCAAGCGAAAGTATCTGGGTGTGCGATGCCTAGATGAGAAGAAAAGAGAATTTATGTCTCTGATACAAGGTAGCATGACGGTAGCTGAGTATGAGATCCAGTTTGTCTGCCTTAGTCAGTATGCACCTGAGCTCATCCCTAACGAGCGGGAGAGATGTGAACGATTCCGTTATGGGTTGGTAACGGATGTGAAGACTTTCATGCTTGCGGCTGACTACACCGATTTCGATGTCTTGGTCACTAGAGCCAAGGACATTGAGGCGAACCTTGGTTTGACTAGTCGAGCGGGAGGATCTAGCTCTAGAAAGCGAGCGGCTGAGCGCGATTATGGTAAAGATCGCAACAAGAGGCATAAGGATCGGAGGCCACAGTATGATGCTAGGCGTGGAGGTGGTAACCCCGGGAGAGGTCAGCAAGGACCTAATGTTGTTTAGAGGACTCCTGAGTGTAACCGTTATGGTAGACGGCACGGTGGTGAATGTTGGGGTAACCTTGGGATGTGCTTGAATTGTGGAAACCATGGACATATGAAGAAGGATTGTACTCAGCCTTTGAGATAAGGACAGGCTCCGGTGAGAGCAGCTGAGCCACAGAGGGGTCGTGGGTGCGGCCGTGGTAATTTTCAGCGCAGAGATGACGGTGGCAGGAATGTAGCGCATGTTGTGGCTGTTCAACCTGAGGGTGGAGGTCAGGCCTGAGTGTACGCCCAGCGTGAGGGAAGGAATGATGTGGATGTGATCGTAGGTACCTTCACCTTGCAATCCTTATCATTACTTTCTTTGATTGATTCTGGATCTACACACTCATATATATTGCGTGAGCATGCTCAAATGCTTGGTTTATCTGTTGAGTCTTTGGATGTTGGTATGCGTGTGACTAGTTCCTTTGGTGAAACGGTTGTGACGCGAAGGTTGTATAGGAGATGTCTCTTGAAAATGCAAAACCATGTTTTTCTTGTTGATCTCATGGAATTGCCATTCTATGGTTTTGATGTGATCCTTGGAATGGATTGGCTTGTTGAACATCGAGATGTAGTGGGTTTTGAGAACAAGCGAGTTTCGCTGAAGCTTGCGGAAGATTATGAAGTAGTGGTAGTAGGTGAGAATGTGAAGTTTCTTGCCAATGTGGTGTCTACGCTAGAAGCTAGTCGAATGCTGAGGCAAGGTTGCGAGGCTTACCTAGCCTTTGTGATGAATCCTAATTCAAAGGAGTTGCGGGTTCAGGATATCAGAACTGTTCGTGAGTTTCCTGGAGTGTTTCCGGAGGAGTTACCTGGTTTGCCGCCTAGTCGTGAGGTAGAGTTTGGAATTGAGCTTTATGAAAACACAACTCCAGTGTCCATTGCTCCCTATCGCATGGCACCTAAGGAGCTAAAGGAGTTAAAGACGCAACTTCAGGAGTTGCTTGATCGTGCGTTCATTCGGCCAAGTGTGTCACCTTGGGGTGTACCGGTTTTGTTTGTGAAAAAGAAGGATGGCACTATGAGAATGTGCATCGATTATCGTCAG
Organism: Hibiscus trionum; assembly: GCA_030270665.1. Lineage (NCBI taxonomy): Eukaryota > Viridiplantae > Streptophyta > Magnoliopsida > Malvales > Malvaceae > Hibiscus > Hibiscus trionum. The sequence goes on from BSYR01000027.1 coordinate 37,724,306, forward strand.
CTGAACAAGTTGACTATTAAGAATCGGTACCCTTTGCCGGGGATTGATGATCTTTTTGATCAATTTCGGGGAGCGGCTGTGTTCTCTAAGATTCACTTGAGGTCAGGGTACTATCAGCTTAAGGTGAAAGATGTGGATGTGCCAAAAATAGCCGTTAGAACGAGGTATGGGCATTATGAGTTCCTTGTAATGCTGTTTGGCTTGACGAATGCTCCTGCAGCTTTCATGGACATGATGAATAGAATGTTCAATGAATACTAGGATAAGTTTGTTGTGGTGTTCATTGACGATATCCCTGTGTACTCTCGTACTGAGGAGGAGCATGAAGGTCATTTGAGAGTTGTCTTGCAAGAGCTTTTGGAAAATCAGCTTTATGCTAAGTTGAGCAAGTGCGAGTTTTGGTTGAGGGAAGTTGTGTTCCTTGGTCATGTGGTTTCGGCTGAGGGAATTTGTGTTGATCCTCAGAAGATAGAGGCGGTGATGAATTGGAAGCCTCCTAAGTATGTTCATGAAGTCCATAGTTTCCTTGGGTTGGCAGGATACTACTGGAGGTTCGTGGATGGATTTTCAAAGATTGCTGCCCCTTTGACGAAGTTGTTGCAAAAAGATGTTAAGTATGAGTGGACGAAAGCAAGACAACAAGCTTTTGAGAAGCTTAAGGCAACTTTGACGCAAGCTCCTATTTTGGTTCAACCTGAATCAGGAAAGGAGTTTGTGGTGTACAGCGACGCATCCTATGTTGGGTTGGGGTGTGTACTGATGCAAGAGGGTAAGGTGGTGGCTTATGCATCGCGCCCGTTGAAGGTGCATGAGCGCAATTATCCTACGCATGATATTGAGTTGGTTGCGGTGGTTTTTGCTTTAAAGATTTGGAGACATTATCTGTATGGTGAGAAGTGTACTGTGTACACGGATCACAAGAGTTTGAAGTATCTGATGTCGCAGAAAGAGTTGAATCTTAGACAACGATGTTGGGTGGAGTTGCTTAAGGATTATGATCTGACGATCGAGTACCATCCGGGAAAGGCTAATGTTGTAGCGGATGCCTTGAGCAGGAAGGTGGCAGTTGAGTTAAGGGCTATGTTTGCCAGCTTGAGTATTTCGCGAGATGGAGGTCTTGTGACTGAGTTGCAAGTGAAACCATCTTTAGTTCAGTTGATAAAGGATAAGCAGTTGTTGGATGATTCTTTGGTGCCACATGTTCAGGATATTGTTGAGGATAGACCATCAGAATTTTGTTTTAATGATGATGGAGTTCTATGTTTTGGAAGTCGGATAGTAGTGCATAATGATACGGAGTTGAGGCGTACTATTCTGACTGAAGCTCATAGTAGTCCTTTTGCTATGCACCCTGGTAGTACAAAAGATGTATCGTGATCTGAAGGATGAGTACTACTGGGTGGGATTGAAGAAGGATGTTGCGGAGTACGTGAGTAAGTGCATGGTTTGTCAGTGGGTTAAGGCTGAGCATCAGTTTCCTTCTGGGTTGTTGCAACCGTTGAGGATTCCTGAATGGAAGTGGGAAAGGATCACCATGGACTTTGTGTCTGGTTTGCCTATGTCGCCATCGAAGAAGAATTCGGTGTGGGTGATTGTGGATCGCCTTACGAAGTGTGCGCATTTCTTGCCTGTGCATACTACATATACATTGGATAGGTTGCAGAGATGTACATTGCTGAGATTGTACGTTTGCATGGTGTACCAAAGTCCATAGTGTTGGATAGAGATCCGAGGTTCACATCGCGTTTTTGGGAGTGTTTGCATCAAGCTTTGGGTACGTGGCTGAATTTCAATACTTCTTATTATCCACAATCGGATAGGCAGTCTGAGCGTGTTATTCAAGTGCTTGAGGATATGTTGAGGTGTTGCGTGATTGAGTTTCAAGGCTCTTGGGAGAATCATTTGCCTTTGGTGGAGTTTGCTTATAATAATAGCTACCAGGCAAGTATTCAAATGGCACCTTATGAAGCCTTGTATGGGAGGAAGTGCAGAACTCCTCTTTGCTGGGCTGAAACAAGACAGAAGTTGGTTTCAATGTAGGTTTTGTTGAAAGGAACCACCGAGAAGGTGAAGCTCATTTGTGAGCGGTTGAAGGCAGCTTCTGATCGAAGCGTAAGGAGATTGAACATGTGGGTCCTGTTGTGTATAAGCTGATATTGCCACAAGAGTTGGAAAAGATTCATAACGTGTTTCATGTCTCTATGCTTCGGAGGTATAGATCGGATCCTTCGCATGTTATGCATGTAGAGGAAGTTGAGTTGAATCCAGACTTGACCTATGATGAGGAGCCGGTTGAGATTCTGGATTCGGACAGTAAAGTTCTTCGATGTAAGACCATTGAGTTGGTTAAGGTGTTGTGGAGGCATCGTGGTGTTGAGGAAGCCACGTGGGAAAGGAAAGATGACATGAATAAGCAGTTCCTTATCTTTTTCTTCCAGGTAAATTTCGAGGACGAAATTTCTTTAGAGGGGGAGAGTTGTAACACCCCAAATTTGGGCTTAGAAGTTTAGGGTTTGGTCGGACCAGTCTGAGAAACGGTTCGAATATAAAAGGAGGTTTTAGGGAAAGCCTAGTTCGGGATGCTTTAAAAATATAGAAAAATATCTAGAAATCCTATTTTAATATATATAAGAGAGTGGTGAAAACAATTTTACAAAATAAGATTTGGAAATACTACATTTCGGTGTAGTGACCAAAATGCGATTTTTGGAAAAGTTTAGTGGTGACTGTTTTGTAAGGATTGAAACTTTGAATCTTTAAGGAGCTAATTTACCCAAAAATGTTTTCTCCAGATTTTTCCTTAATTTGGGTGATTTATTAAATGTTTAATTAAATAAAATAAAGATGGGAAACTACTTTTTGGATTTTCATAACTATTTTTTCCTAATTTTCTCTCATTCCATTTTCTCTCAAAATCCCATCATCCAAACACTTTTCTCCAGCAACTTTTGCATTGATCTTCACTTCAATTGATGAGATTTCTATCATCCATTAGTTCCTAATCAATCTTGCATAAAATCCTTTTGATTTCCTCATTGAATTTTCAAGGAATTTGGCCCAAATCAAGGAGAAATCACCATTTAGAGGTAAGATTGTTCTTCTCCTCTAAATACTCAGTTCTTTACTGAAATTCCCAAGTTGTCAATCCTTAATTTAAGTTTTATAAATGGTTTTGATGTTGGAGACATGATTTTGGCTTAAAACTCAAGATTTTGGAAGAAATCTTGAAGAATTTCGTTGTGATTGCTTGGGCTCTGTTTTGAGATGATTCTTCAACGTATTTTGGATGTCTAATGAGGTTTGAAATGAGGTTTTATCAATCTAATCCCGAATAGGTTGTAATTCCTAGGTTTTTGCTTGTGAAAATGGTGGTTTTTGAGGTGTTTTTGGTGTTATGTTATAGCTGGAGGTATAAGGACGAGTTTAGGTTCATTTTGGATGTTAATTGATGTTTAGAAATGGTTAGTAGTGATGGATCTTGGCTGGGTTAAGTTTTAGAAGAGTTTGGAGGTGATTTCAGTTGTGTTTGGTAGCCGAAATGTTGGGTTTAAGTAGAGCAGCGAGTTTTGGTGTGTTGGCTGAAGATTTCAATGCATGATGATGCATTAATCCTCTGATTTTATGTGTCTAAAACAGGGGAGACATATTCGGACACTTTTGGAGTTGATCTGGAGGCTTGATTGACGTTTCGGCAAGCAAGCGAAACAAAATCGGTGAGTGCGTTTGGGTTTGAAGTCCATGAGGAAAAAAATACAAGGTTTGAGGATTTAGGAGAGGTTTGAAACACCTTCCTAAATCCAGAATTAAGTATGCCTTGTTTTTATCTCTCAAAAGTGGTGTTTGGCCCCAAAAAGCTTTTACATGCTCATGGTTAGAGATTGTTTAACTCCTACTGTTTTTGTGCATGTTTTGAAGCATGAGATTATGCTTGTAAAGATGTCATGAGATGGCATGTTGCATTGAATAGATTTGAGCTTTGGTTTGTAGCAAAGTACGATTTATGATTTGAAAAGAGATAAGAAAACTCTTGAGTTTTATTGCATGAAAAACAGTAGGTGAGATGATATATTAACACATTATATTGGCATAGATGTTGAGGAACTTACCGGATATAATTGATCGATCAATAGGAGGAGAGTGCACTATAAACTAAAAATTCGTACGTGCTCTTTGGTTAAGCCAAAGGGAGATATTCCGATGATGGGCATTCCATCGGGTAGGACTTGGTGGAATACCCAAGCTTTGTGGCGATGAGAGATTCCGCCATATGAGTACGGTGATGAGAGATTCCACCGGAAGCTATGTTGCTAGACAAGTGAGTACGGTGGTGCGAGATTCCACCGGAAGAGTCTAGTGTAGAAATGTGTCCGCATATCCGAGTATTAATGAGATGCTCAATGCCAATATTAATGATGAAATGGTTTTTGTTACACATGTACCTTGATGAAATGATTTATGCTATGATATATGCATATGTGCTATGTTTAGAAATGCTTAGTCAATACAAGCATGTAAATGGCTTGGCCATGAGATTTGCATTGGTTTTAATGCATGAAGTAGAATAGAGGTACATGTGGTTTCAATGAGTTTTGCTTTGAAGGTTGTTTCCAAGCATGAGAAAGAGTTGAGCATGTGGTTTAAAAGCTTTGATGAATGTGTTTTCTAAATGTGCATTATTGTGTGGTTTTCCTTAGAGCATGCCTCACTAAGAAATTATGCTTACGCTCTCTTTTACCAATAATGCAGATAATTGAGGTGTTTGAGGGCATCAAGGAAGCTAAGTTTGTCCAAGGGAATCCAAGCTCATGTATGGTGAAGTTTTCGTACACTATTAGTTTTGATAAGTTTGCAATGGGAACCTAAGATATGTTTTGGGAGGTGTGTTAAACTCCCTAAGGTTGTGGCATGTTTGCCTTGGTTGGTTTGAATTGTAAATGGCCTTGATTACTTGATTTGATGTTGATTGCCTATTTGGTTTTGTTAATAGGAAGCATGCCTCTAGAATAGTGATCTTTCCATGTTTGATGCTATGATTGTGTTAGGGTGTCCTAAATATGTGCCATATACGCATGTTGATTTGTTGGCATGATTAGAGAGTTGTTAGGGTGTGTTTGAATGTGTTTTTGGATGAAAAACCAGCAAAATCTGCACTTTCTGGGCAAACCGTATCGAAACACTCTCTGGCGTTTCGAAACGGGGGCCTGTAATGGCCATCGTGTTTCGAAACGGCTGGAGGATGTTTTGAAACGTTTTGGCTACTGGAGAGCCGTGTTTCGGAACAAGTATCGAAACGGGGAAGTGTTTTGCCCAGCCGTTTCGATACGGCTGGTAGGTGTTTCGAAACAGGTGACCGTTGGATACAATTTTGAATGGTTTTAAAGTTGCATGTTTTACGTTTTAGTCCCGAATGATGATGTTGCAATTGATGGTGATTGGGATGACCATTTAAGTTGATTTTTGGCAGAGTAGCATGTAATGTGACTAATTACATATTGGTAACCTTAAATTCAATTTTGACCTTCTAATTTACGGAAATTTCAATTTGGTCCCTAAACTCGTAATAAGTGCAATTGAGTCCCTCCTTGTTGTTCGATCGCGGTGTCTTTCTCAAATATGTTTCATGAATGTTCACTTAGGGTTAATGCGCATCTAGACAATAATAAAAAGAAAAAAAGGGTCGTAAATCAAGGTTGACTTTTGGGTTGACTTTGGTTTTCCCCGTGTAATCTTCATAGTTCGGGTCAACCGCCTAGGCCGGGCTAAGGGGTTACACAGGCTAACTATATCCGATTTCATTTATAAAACACTTTATTCAACATCACTTGCCAATATAACATATACCTCATGCATAACTCACTGTTTTAACAAAGCATTCATGATAAGTCATAAATCAAGCATTAAACCATGCTTCAAATCTCATGCATCAATACATGCATACAAGGATCACTTACCTTGTGCATCCTTAAACCACATGGCATCATCATACACATTTTATACATTCAAAACATGCTTTAAAACAGTAGGTTAATGCAATTAAAATCAAGTACAACCATTGGCTCAAAACTAGCACAATCCGAGAGTAAAATGCACTTTGCTTACTTCCGAACTTAGTAAAGCGTTTCAAGCTCTTACTAAGTTCCCAAAACCTTTTCTAAAATGTTTTCTTGCTGGAAAACCAAGTTCCACTCACCAACTTGCGAAACCACGCTTGCCGATGCAACTATCGACCGTCCGAAGCCTCCAAAACCACTTCGTTTGCTTCTGAAATAATATCCCATGTTTTCAATACACCAAAACATAGGTTCAATGCATTAAAATGCATCCAAAACACCAACACACACAAGAATTCCCACAGCCCTGCTCTAAAGAACCAAAACACCCATCTGAAACAACGGAAAACTCAATCGATTAACCTCTATCCTAAGCCCAGCCATTACCAAACTAATCCAGAGCATTTTAGGCATTAATCAACATCTAAATACAACCTGAAACCATCCTTATACCTCCAGCAACTCGAATTCCTCAAGAGCACCCCAAAAACTCACCCAAAAACACTTCAAAAACCAAGAATCTTAAGGATTTCGGGATCTATATGATTAAGACTCCACTTCAACACCAAAAACCTTTCAAAACTCATTTAGAAACAATCTCAAACCAACCATTTAAAACAAACTCCGAATATCACATTAAAATCCATTTTTCGAACAAAATCTCAAGAGTTTATCAATCTAACAACAAAACCTCAATAAAAATCATTAATAAAGAGTCAAATATCTTTGGAATTTCATTAAAGAACCTAGATTAGAGGGTTAGCACGAAAATTACCTCCAATCCTTACTTCTCGTCTAATTTGGCAAGATTAGCTTGAAGAAACTTGCAAGAGAATGGAAGAAATCAACAAAGAAAAGATAGAAATCAAAAGAGGATGTCAGAGAAAAGATTTTCTGGAAAATTCGGAGAAAATAGAAAGTGTTTGGTTGAAGTGAAAGAGAGAAATGAAAAGCTCGTCAAAAATTTTGTTAACCAATTAACTAACTCCCATTTAATTAATTAATTAAAACCTTTTTTAATTATTTAATAAACATTTAAAACACATGCCAAATTAGGGAAAAGGCATAATTTCCAAGTAGCTCCCTAAATATTCTAAGATTTTTTACCCTCCTTGAAAAATTCATTTTCCCAACTTTTAAATCTTTACATTTTGGTCACTGCCCAAAATGTACACTTTTGAAAACCCATTTTCTAAAATTGTTTCAACCAACCACTCAAATATAATTTTTAGGGGATTTTAGCAATTTTTTATCATATTTTTATCCAATCTCGAACCTTGATTTTCCTAAACCACCTTTTTAACCGGTCAAACAACCGACACCGGTTCCACCGGCCTAACCCGACTAACCAAACATCTAGGCCCAAAACCGGGGCGTTACAACTCTCCCCCACTTAGGAAATTTCGTCCTCGAAATTTTACCTGAAGGAAAAAGATGTGGGAATTGCCTCAGCATATCCGCCTTGCTTTCCCACGTGGCCTCCTCAACTCCTCGGTGTCACCACAACACCTTCACAAGCTTAATCGTTTTACCAAGAAGATCTTTGCTACTTGAATCCAGAATTCTCATCGGTTCCTCATCATAGGACAAATCCGTATTCAACTCAATTTCCTCAACCGGCATCACATGCGAAGGATCCGACCTATACCTCCGCAACATAGATACATGAAACACATCATGGATCTTTTCCAACTCGGGAGGCAACCTCAACCGATAAGCCATAGGACCAACACGCTCCACAACCTCATAAGGTCCAATAAACCTCGGACTAAGCTTTCCCTTACGTCCGAACCTCGTCACCTTTTTCCAAGGCGATACCTTAAGAAACACGCGATCTCCAACCGCAAACTCGGTCTCTTTACGCTTTAAATCTGCGTAAGACTTCTGACGATCCGATGTAGCCTTTAACCGCTCACATATGAGCTTCACCTTTTCAATTGTTCCCTTGAGCATATCTGGCAAGGAAAGCAACTTTTTTCCCGCCTCAGCCCAACAAAGAGGCGTTCTACACTTCCTCCCACACAAGGCCTCATACGGTGCCATCTGTATACTTGCCTGAAAGATGTTATTATAGGAAAACTCAACTAATGGCAAATGCTTTTCCCAAGAACCTTGGAAATCAATCACACAGCATCTCAACATACCCTCCAGCACCCGGATAACTCGTTCCGACTGCCCATCCGATTGAGGATGATACGAAGTGCTAAAATTCAATCGCGTACCCAACGCCTGATGTAAATATTCCCAAAACAATGTTGTAAACCTCGAATCTCTATCCGACACTATAGACTTGGGCACACCGTGCAAACGCACAATCTCTACAATATACAACTCCGCCAACTTATCCAACGTACACGTAGTATGCACGGCCAAGAAATGTGTACAGTTCGTAAGACGATCCACAATTACCTATAATGAGTTGTTCCTTGATGGTGTCAAAGGCAACCCTGATACAAAATCCATTATAATCTTTTCCCATTTCCACTCCAGTACCCTCAAAGGTTGTAACAATCCAGAAGGAAACTGATGCTCAGCCTTCACCCGTTGGCAAACCATACATTTGCTTACAAAATCAGCCACATCCTTCTTCAATCCCACCCAATAGTACTCATCCTTCAAGCCACGATACATCTTAGTACTACCAGGGTGCATAGCAAAAGGACTGCTATGAGCCTCAGTCAAAATAGTGCGCCTCAACTCAACATCTTCCGGCACCAGTATTCGACTTTTGAAACATAAAACTCCATCATCATTAAAGCAGAAATCCGTAACCTTACCATCAGCTATGTCTTGAACATGAGTTACCAATTAATCATCCAGCAACTGCTTCTCCTTGATCAACTAAACCAAAGAAGGTTTCACGTGTAACTCGGCTATCAAGCCACCATCACGTGATATACTCAAACGAGCAAACATAGCTCTCAGCTCAACAGCTACCTTCTTACTCAAAGCATCATCCACCACATTGGCCTTTCCCGGATGATACTCAATGGTCATATCGTAATCCTTAGGCAACTCTAACCACCTTCGTTGCCTAAGATTCAACTCCCTCTGCGACATAAGATACTTCAAACTATTATGGTCGGTATAAACCACACACCTTTCACCATAAAGGTAGTGTCTCCAAATCTTCAAAGAAAACACCACCGTCGCGAGCTCAAGATCATGCGTAGGATAGTTGCACTCATGCACTTTCAACTGTCTAGACGCATAAGCCACAACCTTCCCACCCTGCATCGACACGCACCCCAAACCCACATAGGATGCATCGCTATATACCACAAACTCCTTACCTTATTCTTGTTGAATCAAGACAGGAGCTTGCGTCAAAGCCTCCTTTAACTTTTCAAAAGCTTGCTGCCTAACATCCGTCCACTCAAAGCGAACATTCTTTTGCAACAACTTGGTCAAACAAGCAGCAATATTAGAGAAACCTTCGACAAACCTTCGATAGTAACCATCCAACCCAAGGAAACTACTCACTTCTGTCGCTGACTTATGCGTCTTCCAACTCATCACCGCCTCAACCTTGTATGGATCAACCCGGATGCATTCAGCCGACATCACATGTCCAAGAAAAACCACTTCTTTGAGCCAAAACTCACACTTGCCCAGCTTAGCATAAAGCTGGTTTTCCATCAACACTTGCAACACAATTCTCAAGCGCCTATCATGATCCTCCTCGGTACGCAAATACACAAGAATATCATTGATAAAAACTACCACGAACTAATCCAGAAACTCATAGAAAACCCTATTCATCATGTCCATGAACACAGCTGGTGCATTTGTCAAACCAAACGGCATCACCAAGAACTCATAATGGCCATACCTAGTCCGAAAAGTTGTGTTTGGTACATCTACATCCATAACCTTAAGCTAATAGTACCCAGACCTCAAATCTATCTTCGAAAACACCGAAGCACCACGAAACTGGTCGAACGAATCATCGATCCTCGGCAAAGGGTACTTGTTCTTAATTGTCAACTTGTTCATTTGCCGATAATCATTGTACATACACATGGTACCATCCTTCTTCTTCACAAACAAGACCGGCGCACCCCAAGGTGAAATACTTGGCCTTGTGAACCCCCGATCAAGCAACTCCTGAAGTCGTATTCTCATACAACTCGATACCAAACTCAACCTCTCGGTTGGGTGGCAATCTAGGCAACTCTTCCGGAAAGACACCCAAAAACTCGCATATGGTTCGTATGTCTTGCACACGCACTTCCTTCGTACCAAGATTCATTACATACACTAAGAAAGCTTCGCATCCCAACTCCAACATTCGACTCGCTTCTAGAGCTGAAATTACGTCAGACAAGAACTTCACATTCTCGCCTACGATTACCACCTCGTAATCATCTACAAGCCTTAAGGTAACCCGCTTGACATCAAAATCTACCACAACTCAGTGCTCAACCAACCAGTCCATTCCAAGAATCAAATCAAAGCCATAAAAATGTAATTCCATCAAATCAACAGAGAATACATAACTTTGAACAGACAATGGGCACCTCCTATACAATTTCCTTGTAACCACAGTCTCACCAAAAGAACTAGTAACTTGCATTCCTACATCTAGCATCTCAATAAGAATATCAAGCAAATGTGCATGCTCACTCAAGATGTATGAATGCGTATATCCAGAATCAATCAATGCTAACAAAGATACTGATTGCAAGGTGAAGGTTCCTGCAATCAAATCGGTGTCCTTACGTCCCTCGCGATGTGCATACACCCTCGCGGGACCACCTCCCTCTGGCTAAACAGCAACCACCACACCTCCCTGACCAACCTCTCTCCTGTAAAAGTTTCCACGGTCGCGCCCACGACCTCTCTGTTGAGAAACAACTGGTACACAACCCTGAACACCTCCCTCTAACAGGGGACACTAACGCCTCATATGGTCAGCGGATCCACAATTCCAACATGAATTAGCTCCAACCACAGGAGCTTGCACCTCACGAGCTGCACAAGGGTAATCCCTCCTCAAGTGCTTCCATGAACCACACGTCCAACATGTACCCTGCTCAAACCTCTACATGTTGCCCTGAGCCGGTGCACCTCGCCCAAAGTTACCACGCCTAGCCGCATGATGATATCTACGGTCCTGGTTCCTCTTATTCTGCCCACCACTAGGGCCAGCATCAGTAGCACTCTTGCTCACACCAGAATCGCCCCCACGCGAGGTCAGACCCAAGCTCTGCTCTATATCTTTGGCTCGAGTCATGAGCACATCATGTGATAAGGTTCTTTTTCTTACCACTAAAAAGGTCCCCGCTTTTTTGAAAACATTTAATTTAAAAGGGGGTTTAAAAATTCAGGCTTGGAAAAAACCTTTTAAGAAATCTATCTTTTCTTGGTTGGAGTCGCAATCGGCTACTAAGGTAGGCCGGACACCGTTAAAACTAAACCAGAAATTCGTTTGAAAGGGTTCGAGAGTTGGTTACGTGTGGAGAAGGGTTAGCACGCCCATCACGCCCGGAAATCGGTACCAAAACAATTGTTGCTATTAATTGATGGAAATTATCTGAAATTTAAAATGAATTTAATTAGGGGTTCTTAATTGAAAATTAAACTTTAAACATACGAGCTTTTTCAAATTGGTGGTTTCGAATTAATTCGTCATTTAATTAAAAAGGATGACGGTACACCTGACCAAAGACTAAACCGACATCATATAAGACTGACTGTCGTGTTAGTTTAGGGTTTGAATCCCGTACGTCACCTTTATGCATGATGCAAGCAATTAAAGAATGATGTCATGGTCTTGTCCGTTTTAATTACGGATTTACCTTTAGACGATTCGAATTAATCCAAATATCCGAGGAGTATCCAATAAGCTAGGATAGTCGACTCGAATACGCGAATTAATAGGTATCTCCTTTTTATAGTTAAAATTAATTAGCATGTGAATTAGGGTATTGAAAATCATATGAAATGACATTAGAAACGCATGTCATGCAAACATATTCGAATCATCATAAAAATACAAAATATGCACATATTAAAAAAGCATACATAGCAAAACTATACTAAGCAACATGCTTAAACAAGATTAAAAAAAACATACACTCACATACTAAAATAAATAACACGGGGGGCACACCTTAAAAAAACCAAATATTACATGCATAATAAACACACATAACAACAATGCAAATTAGTATACTCGATAAAAAAAGGCAAATTGCGCAAATAACGACATATAACAAACATAAAAAAACAAAAGAGGAAACTGTTAGGGGCCACGATTGTAATAAAACCATTTGAAAAAACAATTAAGAAACAAAACAGGACTCAATTGAAAAGGTACGGAAACCCACAGGGACTGAAGATGCGATTTGACCACCCGAAAGTTGATCGAAGCCAAATTAGTGATGAAATTAAAAACTTTCAAAACCCCCAAGGACCAGATGCGGAATTTCAAAATGCGGAGACCCTTTCACGCTTAATAAGAGCGACACAGAAGGGTTTAAGATGCTATTAAACCATTTTAAAAAAACGAAAACCCTATAAAAACAATGCTAAACGCATTTTGACCCTCTTTTAGACAAAACCAAACCCCAAAATGTTGAGAGCCTCTCCCCCCTTTCGTCTGAAAACCCGGCGATGTCACCCACTCCGAAAGCCGTTGCCGGTGCCGGAACTTTAAAAAAGAAACCTTTTTCCGACCTTCCCAGACCCCAAAATCCTAAAAACCCTGCTTTTCACGAAAACAGAACCCAAAAACCCTACTTTTTCCCTTTTTATTTTCGATCGAAACCCAAAAAGCAGCTTTTGAAGATCCTCTCAAGCCCTCCTCCTCACCGATTCACCATGCATGTCTCGGAGGAGACCACGAGGTTTATCACCGGCGAGGGAAGACGGTAATACACAGAGACGACGAATCATCGCGAAGGTAAAAACAGAAACGTTTTCGTTTGTTTGTTTTTTATAATTCGAAACTATAAAATAAAAAGATAATACCTCCGTAAACTTGAGGCTGCTTGTATTAATTTCTCTGAATTTTCTCTCGATTACAACTTGTTCTCTCCGAAAAACCTCCTTTTACATTGCTCTCAATTCGGATTTATAGCCCAAAATTACAGGGTTTTTTGAATTACATGAAAATCCTCTGAAAAATGCTATTGGCTATTGGGTTTGTTGTCTGTATTCGTCTGAGAAATCCCTGCAATCCGTTGGTTTTTTTGCCTCTGTGATTTCTATTGCATTTGCATGTTTAGCCTCTGACGTTTTTTTCTCATTGCATGTTAGTCGAGGAAGGGACCAGAGGGCTCGGCTGATGGATTGGCGTCGCGGAGCAATCCTGGCCGTCGGTGGGAGATCTGGACGGTCGCGCAACATTCGAAAGGTGCGCGGTGAATCACACCCGCGCGTGGGAGCTGAAGAGACGCAGACGCGCGGGCGCGTGGGGGCTCTGGATGCTTCCAAGCTTCGATCCTGGTCGTTGATCTCGATCCGGATCTGACGGTGGATATGGTGCGGCGCTAGGGCTCGGGAGAGGCCTCTGCTAGGGTTTCCTGCATTTGAACCATCTGGACCGTTCGATCAGATTCCCTTGATCTGACGGTCCAGATGGGGCTGCGCAAAGCAAAGAGATAGTTAGGTTTTTGTGGTATCAGATTAGGGCTAGTATTGGGCCAACAGGCCTTGTATTTCATTTTTGGGTTTTTTAAATCTGTAATGGACTTTAATATTAAATAAACTTTGGGCTTTGTTACATATATTTCGGGCTTTATTTATGTTAATATTTGGGCTATATATTCTTATAATAATAATAGTAATAATAATAATAATAATAATAATAATAATAATAATAAATAGTAATACTAATAATAATAATGTATGGTATACGATAATAAATAGTAGTAGTAATGGATAAAGATAATAATAGTGATAATAATAATTGATAATACAATAATAGTAAATAATAAATAGTAATAATAGATAAAAATGATGATAATAAAATAGTAATGATAATATGATAACATTAATATATATATTGTTTTTTTTGTTTTTTTTCCTTTTTTAGTTTTTAACTTGTACCACAACATATATATAACTAACATAAACATCAAAGCCCATTACTAAAAGAAAAGAAAACGGGTTTAACACCCCAGACAAAATAGGTGATTACAGTTGCCCCCATTTGCTTATACTTGTGGAACAAGAATAAAGCAAAGGCCGTAAGCACCAATTTTTTTGACTTCTCTGTTTGGATTCTGAGTCACCATGCACTTGAACTATTGGCGGTTCAGAAGCCGGTACGGGAAAATGCCACTGTCGCGGAGGCTTGAAGCTGTTCTTCTCATTCCAATATTCTTCAACCCTTCGAGGTCCGATCGTATAGACAATTAGCAAAAACTCCATTCTCAAAGTGCTCGAACGGATAGATGGGTTCCATTCTCCAAAAGCCTGAATAGATAGGCAGGTTCCATTCTCCAAAAGCCCGAATAGATAGGCGGGTTCCATTCTCCAAAAGCCCGAACGGATAGGCGGGTTCCATTCTCCAAGAGCTTAAACGGATAGGCGTGTTCCATTCTCCAAGAGACTGAACGGATAGGCGGGCTCCATTCTCCAAGAGCCCGAATAGATAGACGGGTTCCATTCTCCAAAAGTCCGAATAGATAGGCGGGTTTCCATTCTCCAAAAGCCTGAATAGATAGGTGGGTTCCATTCTCCAAAATCCCGAATAGATAGGCGGGTTCCATTCTGCAAAAGCCCAAATAGATAGGCGGGTTCCATTCTCCAAAAGCCCGAATAGATAGGTGGGTTCCATTCTCTAAAACCCCGAATAGATAGGCAGGTTCCATTCTCTAAAAGCCCAAATAGATAGGCGGGTTCCATTCTCCAAAAGCCCGAATGGATAGGCGGGTTTCATTCTCCAATAACCCGAACAGATAGGCGGGTTCCATTCTCCAAAAGCCCAAATAGATAGGTGGGTTCCATTCTCCAAAAGCCTGAACGGATAGGCGGATTCCATTCTCCAATAGCCCGAACGGATAGGCGGGTTCTGAAAGATAAAAGTTTCTTTCTCCTTATGCCTGAACGGATAGGCGAGTTTTGAAAGATAAAAGTTCCATTCTCCTTATGCCTGAACGGATAGGCGAGCTTCCTTTTACGGGAAAATCTTTAAAATACCTTTCGAAGATGGGTAAAAATGATATGATGATGTGAGTTAGCATGCCCCTAATCCTAGGGATGCCTAATTATATATGATGCATGATTTATGACATCAAAATTGTTCGGACGCTTTCACTCTTCAGATCAGTCATTCTCGACCTTCTTTTTTCTTCTTTTTCTCAATTTCTTCGGGCTTTCTCATCTCTTCCAAATCTCAATCTTTTGGTCTCTTCTCGAAAGACGACTGTTGACTTCCACTGGTCAGACTAGATATAACACTTCCCGTAGTGCTCGTTCTCTAAACATTGCCCCCTACTCAAACTGGGTGCTCAACTATTCTCTTCGTCTTAACTCAACACGACGACTTCTTCTCTTCTCTCAACAATAGGGGAAGCACATGCCCCCAAGTCTCTGAACTTTTCTCTTAAGTTCATTAAGGTCCACTTCTCATCTTCTGAAGCAATCGAAGCATTTCGACAAAAATTCGCTTCCAGTCCTTGAACTGTAGTTTGTAGAAATCTACTATTGTCCTTACCATGGTCACTGACAAGCCGTCATTTGTATTCATGACATTGCATTCTAAACTTTATCCCCGAAGCAATGGGAAATTAGTTTGTGTTCACAAAAGATTTAGATTGCATCTTCTAATATCAAAATTAGATGCATTTTTAAAAACTGGACTTTCTTTTCAAATCCTGAATATATCAAGTTAAATTAAATACCCTGAATATCAAGTGCATGAACGACACTACTATGGGTTACCAAGGATTGCCTCAAGCATCATGTGTCTAGGAGACCTCAAAAGCTGAGCTGATGTCTGAAAATGCGACATACTCTCTGAATTATTTCATCTTTTTAATCAATTAGATTCATCTTCAATAGGCATTGCCTTTATCATTATTACTTTGTCTCAATTCTTTATGATTTGGGGAAGTCAACTCATCACATTCCTTTGGCTCGAAATAAATGATGGAGCAAACAACAAAGCCCCGAGCTACTCGGCATTGTCAGGATTTGAAAATATTACCATCACTCATGTAGCTAAAGTGAATGGTGCATAGCAACCTTATTGGTCTTTTGCTACAGCGGAGTGCCCCAAAAATTCCACACTCGTATCCGAAAATGCCTATTACCAGGCTTCGAAATTGGAGTGCTTTTGTTACGCTTTTATTATTCTCTATCTTTTGTCTCTTTTCTTTTTCTTTTTCTTTTTCTCTTTTTTTCTTTTTCTCTCTTTTTCTTTCTTTTTCTTTTTCTTTTTCTTTTTCTTTTTTCTCTTTTTTCTTTTTTCTCTTTTTTCTTTCTCTTTTTCATTTTCTTTTCTTCTTTTAGCGCGAAAGATTTCCGGTTATTCTCCCGAAGGCCCTAATTCTATGTGTACTTAATTAGATGACCAAATTAACTTGGAGTGTAAGCCACATTTTCATCATCTTCACAGCTTTCGATTTCCACTAGACATAGGCTACTCGAAAACAACCTTTGGGGTCAAGGTCAATGTCCCTTGTGCAATTGATATACGAGGACTCAATAGACAAATATATACACACAAAATGAAAAGGCAACTGAAACATAATGCATCCTTTCATTGAAATTTAAACATGCAATCATAGGCCCTTACAAAAAGATCTTTGCTACTTTCGGGTAAAGGGTACCAAAGTTGATTCCACACATTACTTCAGGAAAAAGCTTAAAATGCAATGAAATGAAAACAAGCAAAACCCAGCACAAAGAAAACTTGGATGCATAAAAACTCTTGACTACTGCTAAGATGGCCATCCATCCCAAACCTTAAACTTCTTCGAGGAACTCAACCTCCTTGTTGTCCATCGGTTCCTGAACCAACTGCTTAAATTTTGTACGAATTTGAATCTCGTGCCCCACAGTCTGATGGTACTCACAAAAGGATTCATAGCCATCATATACCTCATTCGGACCCTTCTCAAGTCGACTTCTAACTTAGCAAAACTCTCCTCAACTTGCTTTAATCGTACGAGCTTTTTCAAATTGGTTGTTTTGAATTAATTCGTCATTTAATTAAAAGGATGATGGTACACCGGACCAAAGACTAAACCGACATCATATAAGACTGACTGTCGTGTTAGTTTAGGGTTTGAATCTCGTACGTCACCTTTATGCATGATGCAAGCAATTAAAGAATGATGTCATGGTCTTGTTCGTTTTAATTACAGATTTACCTTTAGATGATTCGAATTAATCCGAATATCCGAGGAGTATCCAATAAGCTATGATAGTCGACTCGAATACGCGAACTAATAGGTATCTCCTTTTATAGTTAAAATTAATTAGCATATGAATTAGGGTATTAAAAATCATATGAAATGACATTAGAAATGCATGTCATGCAAACATATTCGAATCATCATAAAACGACAAAATATGCACATATTAAAAAAGCATACATAGCAAAACTATACTAAGCAACATTCTTAAACAAGATTAAAAAAACATACACTAACATACTAAAATAAATAACATGGGGGCACACATTAAAAAAAACAAATATTACATGCATAATAAACACACATAACAACAATGCAAATTAGTATACTCAATAAAAAAGGCAAATTGCGTAAATAACATAATATAACAAACATAAAAAAAACAAAATAGGAAACTTCCAGGGGCCACGATTGTAATATAACCATTTGAAAAAAATAATTAAGACGCGAAACAAGACTCAATTGAAAAGGTACGGAAACCCACAGGGACTGAAGATGCGATTTGACCACCCGAAAGTTGATCGAAGCCAAATTAGTGATGAAATTAAAAACTTTCAAAACCCCCAAGGACCAGATGCGGAATTTCAAAATGTGGAGACCCTTTCACACGTAATAAGAGCGACGCGTAAGGGTTTAAGATGCTATTAAACCATTTTAAAAAACGAAAACCCTATAAAAACAATGCTAAACGCATTTTAACCCTCTTTTAGCCAAAACCAAACCCCAAAATGTTGAGAGCCTCTCCCCCCTTTCGTCTAAAAACTCGGCGTCGAAACTTTAAAAAAGAAACCTTTTTCGACCTCCCCAAAAGCCTAAAAAACCTGCTTTTCACGAAAACAGAACCCAAAACCCTGCTTTTTTTCCCTTTATTTTCGATCGAAACCCAAAAAGCAGCTTTTGAAGATCCTCTCAAGCCCTCCTCCTCACCGATTCACCATGCATGGTCTCGGAGGAGACCACGAGGCTTATCACCGGCGAGGGAAGACGGTAAGACACGGAGACGACGAATCATCGCGAAGATAAAAACAGAAACCTTTTCGTTTTTGGGTAAGACACGGGCCTCGTATTTCATTTTTGGGTTTTTTAAATCTGTAATGGACTTTAATATTGAATAAACTTTGGTCTTTGTTACATATATTTCGGTCTTTATTTATGTTAATATTTGGGCTTATTTATTCTAATAATAATAAATAGTAATACTAATAATAATAATAATAATGTATTGTATACGATAATAAATAGTAGTAGTAATGGGTAAAGATAATAATAGTGATAATAATAATTGATAATAAAATAATAGTAAATAATAAATAGTAATAATAGATAACTATGATGATAATAAAATAGTAATGATAATATGATAACATTAATATATATATTGTTTTTTGTTTTTTTTTCCTTTTTTAGTTTTTAACTTTTACCACAACATTTATATAACTAACATAAACATCAAAGCCCATTACTAAAAGAAAAGAAAACAGGTTTAACATCCCAGACAAAATAGGTGATTACACATCAAAATCCGTATAATCAGTCGCGAGCATGTGTCTTCACGTCCTGTACCAGGCCATACCGAAAATGATAGCATCGATGCCTATCACTTGGCACAAACTCCGGAGCATATTGGCTCAGACGTACGAACTGGACCTCGTACTCAGCTACGGACATATTCCCCTGAATCAAAGACATAAATTCTCTCTTTTTCTTGTCCAAGTATCTAACTCCAAGATACTTTCTCTTAATGACAGACCGGAAGAACGTCCAATCTACCTCTTCCAGCTCCAATGTTGCGGTCACAGTCGTCCACCATGTATATGCATCACCATGAAACAGCGATACTACGTAGCCCAGCTTCCGTGCATCATTGCACCCCATCTGATCCAATATCCAAATTGTACTGGCCAGCCATGCCACGGATGCCTCGGGAGATAATTCGCGAAACTCTACTCCTCCCAAACTCCTCAATCACTCCAGTGGTAATACCACTTGCCCAGCAACAGGAGCCTGAACATGCACTCTAGCAACAGCGGCCTGAAATGCTCATGTCATCGCCTGCACTAAAGGCGTCCAATCTCCAATCCACAGTCCAGCCTATCCTTGCTGCTCCTGCTCCCCACCCCAGATGGTGGTGGCAGAGGAGGAGGTAAGTTTCCACCAGGAAGAACCTCGTTCTCCTGGTCACGCTGCCCCTCAGAAGAAGTTATCGCTCCAGAACGTAACTCGTGTCTCGGTCCCATTGTGCTAGTTAACATTAAAGCATGAACATAAAACAAACAAAAGATCAGGCCAGCTCTTTACAAGGATCCCAAGACTTTCAAAACCAATTTTAAACATTTCACTAGGTAATAAGCAATGGGCTTTCCAATTTCCCCCCAACATAGCATAAAGCATACCACATGTATATATCAACCATCATGCGACTCAAGCATCAAGATTCAGCCCAATCAAACATCATAACAACTTGTATTTGTATTTACTCAACATATAAATCACATCTCTATAACATACTTAGCATTAACATGCTTTAATATTCAC
Organism: Hibiscus trionum; assembly: GCA_030270665.1. NCBI lineage: Eukaryota > Viridiplantae > Streptophyta > Magnoliopsida > Malvales > Malvaceae > Hibiscus > Hibiscus trionum. The sequence continues at coordinate 37,744,263 of BSYR01000027.1, forward strand.
CAACCAAAGCAAACATCACCAAAACACACATGATTATAATAACGTCACTTACCAAAACCTTACCAACATCCCAACCTTTTGTAATCGGGCTCTGATACCACCAAATGTAACCCACTCGACCCGGCCTGGCCAATAAACCGAATCGAACGGATCACACAGGGAATATTGAAGTAAACCGGGAAGGTTTACTTCATACAACATGATTCATAAATTTTCAGCGATTAAACCATCGCTACTCAATTTCCAAGCCTTCCAAGCATAACATCTCTATGTTAAGCTTAAACCAAAACATGAATCTTTGTGACGCAATATTTCATTTCATTTCTACAAGCATTACCACATTTCTACAATATTTCATTTCATTATATTGGCTCCCAAGTGATAAACAACAACCTCAAAAACATATATCGGATACATGGATTACCAAGGGTTGTCCCACACCGTTCATACACTCTACCGGCATTTCAAGGCTCACACGAGAGCGACCCTCCATCGTTGTGACACCCGTGGTGGAGTATTCGGTACAATCCTAACCCCTCAACACCACTCATCAATAGATGTATAATCCACTAACGAGAGACGAGACACACACAAGGTTCGCACACGGGAGCTACCCTCAACCGTTGCAACCTTAAACAATCCTCAATCGTTATGGTACTTGGATGGAGTATTCGGTACAATCATAACCCCTCAATATCCAAGGCGACTTGTTTATAGTGCACTCAATCCTATAGCCGACTAATTATATCTGATTTCATTTATAAAACACTTTATTCAACATCACTTGCCAATATAACCCATACCTCATTCATAACTCACTATTTTTACAAAGCATTCATGATAAGCCATAAATCAAGCATTAAACCATGCTTCAAATCTCATGCATCAATACATGCATATAAGGATCACTTACCTTGTGCATCCTTAAACCACATGGCATCATCATACACATTTTATACATTCAAAACATGCTTTAAAACAGTAGGTTAATGCAATTAAAATCAAGTACAATCATTGGCTCAAAACTAGCATAATCCGAGAGTAAAATGCACTTTTCTTACTTCTGAACTTATTAAAGCGTTTCAAGCTCTTAATAATTTCCCAAAACCTTTTCTAAAATGTTTCCTTGCTGGAAAGACAAGTTCCACTCACCAACTTGCAAAACCACGCTTGCTGACGCAACTATCGACCGTTTGAAGCCTCCAAAACCACTTCGTTTGCTTCTGGAATAATATCCCTTATTTTCAACACACCAAAACAGAGGTTCATTGCATTAAAATGCATCCAAAACACCAGCACTCGCAATAAATCCCGCAGCCCTGCTCTAAAGCACCAAAACACCCATCTGAAACAACCAAAAACTCAATTGATTAACCTTTAACCTCAGCCCAGCCATTACCCAACTAATCCAGAGCATTTTAGGCATTAATCAACATCTAAAAACAACCTAAAACCATCATTATACCTCCAACAACTCGAATTCCTCAAGAACACCCCAAAAACTCACCCAAAAACACTTCAAAAACCAAGGATCTCAAGGATTTCGGGATCTATATGATTAAGACTACACTTCAACACCAAAAACCTTTCAAAACTCATTTAGAAAAAATCTCAAACCAGCCATTTAAAACAAACTCCGAAAATCACATTAAAATCCATTTTTCTAACAAAATCTCAAGACTTTATCAATCTAACAACAAAACATCATTCAAAATCATTATTAAAGAGTCAAATATCTTTGGAATTTCATTAGAGAACCTAGATTAGAGGGTTAGCACGAAAATTACCTCCAATCCTTGCTTCTCCTCTAATTTGGTAAGATTAGCTTGAAGAAACTTCAAAGGGAATGAAAGAAATCAACAAAGAAAAGATAGAAATCAAAACAGGATTTGTAACACCCGTGTTTTGGAGTTGGGAGTTAGACGTGTGTGTTTGGTTCGAGTCGTCAAAACCGATTTAATTTAATTAGACCTTAGTTTTAATTTAAATGAGATTAAAATTTAAAGAGTGACATTTTGTAAATAACTTAAAATAAAGTAGACAACCTTTTTGAATCTAAAAGGAAAAAAATAGTCTTCTTCCTTATTCCCCCTTTTCATGTTGGAAAGAACTCAAACCCTCCCAAAACCCCAATCTACTATTCCATTCATTTCTCCATCAATTCAAGAGCATTTTCGAAGGTAATTTCATATTCGAGTTCTCCTCATCATCCCAAGCATTTCCATGGTTTTAAATTTCAAAACCATCACCATTTGTGTTTTTCAAGTTTTTCAAGTTTGGTGAAAGTATGGATTTTTAATGGGTTTTCAGCTTGCTTTTGGTTTGGTGAGTTAGGTTTTGATTTAATCTCACTCTAATGTACCTAATATCTTAAAATGGAAGGATTTTGGGAAAAATCCCGAAGTGGGTCTTTGGGGCATTTTTCAAGGTGTCAAAACATGAATTTTTGGTGTGTTTTTGTGTTGGGTTGAAGGGATGATGGTATTGTTAGGAATGTGTTTTGGAAGCCTTTAGATGTCATTTGGGTGTTGGAAATGGTGGATTTCAGATGGGTATTTGGGGAGCACGAAAATAAGAGTTTTGTGGTTATTTTGGGTTTGAAATTCTGAAGTTTTGACTTGTGTTTATGGGTTGAGATTGTGACTGAGTTTAGCATTGATTTGGTGAGTAATACTTGTGTTTTGATTGGTTAGAAGCAAGAGGAAACACCGGAGAAGGATCGGGATCGAATCCGGAAATTGGGGAGGCTTGACTAGCTTGCTTGGTTTGCTAAGGAAGCGTGGTGAGTGAAACTTTCAAATTTGGTTTAAATTGGTTCAAGTGTGTGTAGTGGAGATGTTGGAATGAGCTTGGTAGGCCATTCCAAGGTAGAATTTAAATTGGCTGTTTAACTTCTTGTATGTTAATAAGCTTTAGTTGTTATGCTTATATTGATCTTGTGAGGCATGAATTGATTATGTATGTATATGCATTGATGTGTGTGATGATGGATGTGTGCTATAAATGATGAATATGTGATGTGGTTTCAAAGTAATTGGCACTAGTTAACTTACCGGGTATAAATGATCGATCATTAGGATTAGTGTGCACACGCTTTATATTGTTGAGCTTTGTGGTTATTTTGGGTTTGAAATTGTGAAGTTTTGACTTGTGTTTATGGGTTGAGATTGTGACTAAGCTTCTAGTTTACGCTCTCATTTTCGACAATGCATATCAGTAGCGTGGTGTTAGCAAGGAGCAAGGCGAAGGGACATTCCAAGCTTTGTAGTTGCTCAAGTATGGTTTAGTAAATAAAGTAGTAGTTAAGCAATGGGGCTGCTATGTGTTTTGTATTAGTGTTGTATGACTCATAGATGTTGATTATGCTTTACTTTGGATTGTAAACCATGTTATGTCTTGTTGAATGCTTGTGTTGATGAGGCTATGCCTTGGATGTTTATGTTGCTTTTGGTTGAGCATGCAAACCTTATATGTGAAGACATGTGCCATTTGGCTTTTGAGCTTTTAAGCATGGCTATTTATGCAATATCTATCCTTTGTGTGAATGCCATGTGTAGAAGCCTTGTTATTCATCTAAATTGATCACCATGCTAGTTCTTGGATGTGGGATGTTGCATGAATGTTTGTATGTGGTTAGGGAAGTCCTAAAATGCATTTACAGTTGAGTCTTGTGTTGTTTTGCTGAAATTTGGAGACTTGCAGTGCAAGGCGTATCGATACGCCTAAGGGCCGTATCGATACGATCTTGCCTTCAGGACTCAGTTTTGGCATGTTGTATCGATACGCGTGGGTGTATCTATACGCCCAAAACTCACTGGAATTTTGAGATTTTGGTGAGAATTTGGCGTATCGGTACGGTGTTAAGGCGTATCGATACGGTTTTGTCTCGTTGACCACGAGATGTTGACCGAGGAGGGTGTATCGATACGCCCAAGGGCTGTATCGATACGGTCTCCCCTGAGTTGACTGAATGAGTTGACTTGGTCAAGGCGTATCGATACCCTTGACAGGTGTATCGATACGGCCTGCTCTATGTCTTTAAAATGGGTTGTTTAACATGTTGTTCGGGCTTGATTGCTTTTGTTCGTGATGCTTTCCGCTGTTGTGATCACTTAAGAATCGAATGTGCCTTTAGACAAGATAAATATTAAAAGAAATTTTCTAGGGTTGCTAACCGAGGTGGGACCTTAATGGGTTTCACATCGGTTTCCCCGTGTAGCCTACTCGAACTGGTCAACCGACCAGACCGGGGCGAGGGGGTTACATTTGTTGGTATCAGAGCCTGAGGTTACCGAGACCTCGAGCAGGTAAGTGAGGTAAGTTTGATGTGTTAAGCAATTGTTATGTCTCGGTGTATGCTATGCCATGTATTCTTGTTGTTTGATCGTTCATATGATGTTCGGAAGCATGATTGTTGCGTTTGGTGTAGTGTCGAGTTCCCATTGCTACTATTACTAAATTTGAAAAAGTTTTGTAAAGGAAAATACTTGAGCACAGTTGGACCCTTGCCTTTGCTAACTTAATCCTTCTATGTTTTGTTTGTTGTAGTTGTTATCTTGCTAGCTGTAATATGAGACCACGAGGGAGGCTTAGGATGGTTCAACCGGAACCACGGGCACAAGCTCCGGGATTTGAGCAAATTGGTGGAGCGCAGGCTCCTCAACCTCCTCCTTCTCCTCCTCACCAAGAAGGAGGTGAGGCGGGAGCCGAGGGCGCGGGACCTCAAGTTGGCCAAGGACCGGCCGGAATAGATTTAGTACCCTTAGTTCAGGCGATAGCTGGGGCTTTCCAAGCTGCAGTGGCTGGGGGCCAGGCTGTGGCACAACCCCAGGGAGAGGGTACCGGTTTGCCATTAGAGAGACTCCGCAGTTTGGGAGGTGAAGAGTTCAGGGGGTCGACACCCGAGAGATCTGAGATGTGGTTTGAGAAGACCGTTCACATTTTGGCACAGATGGGATGTACCGGGGAATGTAAGTTAGGGTGTGTTGTATCTCTACTTCGGGGTGACGCCTACACTGGTGGGTCACCATCACTACGGGTATGATAGAGGCTGAGATCACTTGGGAGTTTTTCGAGTCAGCTTTCCGTAAGAAATATATGGGTCCTAGATATCTCGATGAGAAGAAGAGGAAATTTATGGCTTTGTTTCAGGGGAGTATGACTGTGACAGACTATGAGATCAGATTTGTCAGGCTGAGTCAGTATGCGTCTGAGCTTGTTCCTACTGAAGTGGAACGTTGTAACGGTTTTCGCTATGGGTTGAATGAAGAGATCAAGAGGTACACTTTTGCTTCCAACTACACAGATTTTGATGTCTTGGTCGCTAGGGCCAAGAACTTGGAGCACAATTTGGGCTTGACCAAACGATCTGGTGGTTCTAGTTCTGGTAAGAGATCTAGTGACTTTGATAGAGGTGATGCCAAGAGGCATCGGGACAACAGACATCACTATGACCATAGACGTGGTAGAGGTAACCACGGTAGGGGCCAGAGGGCTAGTGGACGGTTGCCAGCGTGTGCTAGTTGCGGGAGGAACCACACCGGTGAGTGTTGGGGAAATTTCCACTCGTGTTGGGGCTGTGGAGCTAGGGGCCATATTAGGTGTGACTGTTCACATCAGGTGGGGCAGGCACCAGTTCAGGCTCCTGCTAGAGCCAATGACTTTTAGAGAGGCCGCGGGTGCGGTAGAGGTAACTTTCAGCCGAGGAATGATGGTCAGAGAAACATAGCACATGTAGTTGCAGTCCAGCCAGAGGGCGGAGGCCAGGCCAGAGTTTACGCTCAGTACGGGGATCAGCATGACACAGATGTGATTGCAGGTAACTTCTCGATACAGTCGTTGGGTTTGCTTTCTTTGATTGACTCCGGGTCTACACATTCTTATATTCTGAGTGAGCATGCAAAGTTGTTGAAATTGGCTTGTAAAATATTAGAGGTATGAGTTAGTGTTACTAGTTCCTTCGGGGATACGGTAATAGTTAGGAGGATGTACAGAATGTGTCCGCTTGTGGTTCAGGGACATGTGTTTCCTGTGGATATGATGGAGCTACCATTTTATGGCTTTGATGTGATTCTGGGTATGGACTGGCTCACTGAGCATAGTGCTAGGATAGATTTTGAGATTAAGAGGATTTCCTTGAGACTAGCGGATGATTATGAGATAGTGGTGGTAGGTGAGAACGTGAAGTTCTTATCGAATGTAGTTTCAGTTCTAGAGGCTAAGAGGTTAGTTGAGATGGGTTGCAAGGCGTATTTGGCCTATGTGATGAATCCAAACATGAGTGAGGTTAGACCTCAAGACATCCGGACAGTGTGTGACTTTTCTAGTGTGTTTCCGGAAGAATTGTCGGGTTTACCACCTGATAGAGAGATAGAGTTTGCTATAGAGACTTATTCAGATTCAGCTCCTATTTCGATTGCTCTGTATCGTATGGCACCGAAAGAACTGAAAGAGTTGAAGACTCAGTTGCAAGAGTTAATAGATAGAGGCTTCATCCGACCTAGTTCTTCGCCTTGGGGCACTCCAGTTTTGTTTGTATAGAAGAAAGATGGAAGCATGAGAATGTGTATAGATTACAGACAGTTGAATCAGTTAACAGTGAATAACAAGTATCTGTTGCCGAGAATTGATGACTTGTTTGACCAGTTGAGAGGAGCATCAGTCTTTTCGAAGATTGACTTGAGATCCGGTTACTACCAGCTAAAGGTAAGAGAAGTTGATGTACCGAAGACGGCCTTTAGGACTAGATATGGTCACTATGAGTTTTTAGTCATGCCTTTTGGGTTGACTAACGCACTGGCTGCTTTCATGGATATGATGAATAGGATCTTCCATCAGTACCTAGATCAGTTTGTAGTTGTCTTTATAGATGACATTTTAGTGTATTCGCGTACCGAGGAAGACCACGACCGACACTTGAGATTAGTTTTGCAGACCTTGTTAGATAATCAGTTGTATGCCAACTTGAGCAAGTGTGAGTTCTGGATCCGAGAAGTAGTCTTCCTAGGGCACGTAGTGTCAGTCGATGGAATTAGAGTTGATCCGAAGAAAATTGAAGCTATTGTTGAGTGGAAGCAACCGAAGTCCGTAATAGAGATTCGTAGCTTTCTAGGCTTAGCTGGATATTATAGAAGATTCGTAGAAGGTTTCTCGAAGTTAGCCGCTCCATTGACACAATTACTTCAGAAGAGTGTTCAATTTGAGTGGTCAGATGCAAGACAGAGAGCCTTTGAGAAGTTGAAAGAAGCTTTGACCCAAGCACCGATCTTGATTCAGCCAGAGCCAGGGAAAGACTATGTAGTTTACAGTGATGCTTCCTTTGTAAGCCTAGGTTGTGTTCTTATACAAGACAAGAGGGTAGTGGCTTATGCCTCAAGACAGTTGAAGACTCACGAGCATAACTATCCGACCCATGATATAGAGTTAGCTGCAGTTGTGTTTGCTCTGAAGATTTGGAGACATTATTTGTACAGTGAGAAATGCACAGTTACACAGATCACAAGAGTTTGAAGTATATCATGACTCAGCGAGATTTGAATCTCAGACAGCGTAGGTGGTTAGAGTTGCTAAAGGACTATGATCTTACGATTGAGTACCATCCGGGTAAGGCCAATGTAGTGGTCGATGCTTTGAGTAGAAAGGTAGCTGTAGATTTGAGAGCCATGTTTGCTAGATTGAGCTTGTCTGGAGATGGTGGCTTGGTGGCCGAGCTTCAGGTTAGACCTACTATAGGTCAGTTGATTAGGGAGAAGCAGCTCTTAGATAGATCTTTGGCACCTCACGTGCAAGACATAGTCGAGGGTAGATCTTCAGATTATAGTTTCAGTACCGATAGGGTCTTGTGTTTCAGAGATAGGATAGTTGTGCCGGAAGACTATGACTTGAGACGTACGATCTTGACTGAAGCGCGCAATAGTCCTTTTGCTATGCATCCTGGAAGTACGAAGATGTACCGAGATTTGAAGAATGAGTACTTTTGGGTTGGTTTGAAGAGAGATGTAGCCGACTTCGTGAGCAAGTGTATGGTATGTCAGAGAGTGAAGGCGGAACATCAGGTTCCCTCAGGTTTGTTACAACCGTTGAGAATTCTGGAATGGAAATGGGAGAATATCACCATGGATTTTGTTTCGGGCTTGCCTTTGACTCCTACGAAGAAGAAATTAGTTTGGGTTATAGTAGACCATTTCACGAAGTGTGCTCACTTCTTAGCAGTCAATACGACTTATACATTAGATAGATTGGATGATCTGTATATTGGTGAGATTGTTAGACTGCATGGTGTGCCGAAGTCTATTGTGTCCGATAGAGATCCGAGGTTTACAGCTCGATTTTGGGAGTGTCTGCATATAACTTTGGGTACCCGTTTGAATTTCAGCACGTCGTATCATCCTCAGACCGATGGTCAGTCAGAGAGGGTTATACAGATTCTAGAGGATATGTTGCGTTGTTGCATCATTGATTTTCAGGGTACGTGGGAGAAGCACTTGCCTCTAGTTGAGTTTGCTTACAATAATAGTTTTCAGTCGAGCATTCAGATGGCTCCGTATGAGGCTTTGTATGGTAGGAAGTGTAGAACTCCAGTTTGTTGGGCCAAAGTGGGACAGAAGTTGTTACCTATGCCAGACTTGCTTAAGGGGACAACTGATAAAGTGAAATTGATTTGTGATCGCTTGAAGACTGCTTCGGATAGGCAGAAGTCCTATGCCGACTTGGAGAGGAAGGAAGTTGAGTTCTCAGTGGGTGAGAAGGTGTTCCTAAAAGTGTCTCCGTTGAAGAAAGTAATGAGATTTGGCCGAAAAGGGAAGTTGAGTTCTAGGTACATAGGACCGTATGAGATTGTGAAGAGGGTTGGCCCAGTTGCTTATCAGTTGCGTTTTCCATCCAAGCTAGAGAAGATACCCGATGTATTTCATGTTTCGATGCTCTGTAAGTATAGGTCAAATCCATCACATGTTATGCTTGTAGAAGAGATTGAATTGAATCCGGATTTGACTTATGAAGAAGAACCAGTTGAGATCTTAGCTTCTGACAGTAAGGTGTTGCGGGGTAGATCGATTGAGTTGGTAAAAGTGTGGTGACAACGTCGAGGGGTGGACGAGGCCACTTGGGAGAGGAAGGAGGATATGGAAAGACAATTTTCTTATCTCTTTCAGTCAGGTAATTTCGGGGACGAAATTCCTTAAGTGGGGGAGAGTTGTAACACCCGTGTTTTGGGGTTGGGAGTTAGACGTGTGTGTTTGGTTCGAGTCGTCAAAACCGATTTAATTTAATTAGACCTTAGTTTTAATTTAAATAAGATTAAAATTTAAAGAGTGGCATTTTTGTAAATAACTTAAAATAAAGTAGACAACCTTTTTGAATCTAAAAGAAAAAAAAGAGTCTTCTTCCTTATTCCCCCTTTTCACGTTGGAAAGAACTCAAACCCTCCGAAAACCCCAATCTACTATTCCATTCATTTCTCCATCAATTCAAGAGCATTTTCGAAGGAAATTTCATATTTGAGTTCTCCTCATCATCCCAAGCATTTTCATGGTTTTAAATTTCAAAACCATCACCATTTGTGTTTTTCAAGTTTTTCAAGTTTGGTGAAAGTATGGATTTTTAATGGGTTTTCATCTTGCTTTTGGTTTGTTGAGTTAGGTTTTGAGTTAATCTCACTCTAATACACCTAATATCTTAAAATGGAAGGATTTTGGGAAAAATCCCGAAGTGGGTCTTTGGGGCATTTTTCAAGATGTCAAAACATGATTTTTTGGTGTGTTTTTGTGTTGGGTTGAAGGGCTGATGGTATAGGGTTGTTAGGAAGGTGTTTTTGAAGCCTTTAGATGTCATTTGGGTGTTGGAAATGGTGGATTTCATATGGGTATTTGGGGAGCACGAAAATGAGAGTTTTGTGGTTAATTTGGGTTTGAAATTGTGAAGTTTTGACTTGTGTTTGTGGGTTGAGATTGTGACTGAGTTTAGCATTGATTTGGTGAGTAATACTTGTGTTTTGATTGGTTAGAAGCAAGAGGAAACACCGGAGAAGGATCGGGATCGAATCCAGAAATTGTGGAGGCTTGACTAGCTTGCTTGGTTTGCTAAGGAAGGGTGGTGAGTGAAACTTTCAAATTTGGTTTAAATTGGTTCAAGTGTGTGTAGTGGAGATGTTGGAATGAGCTTGGTAGGTCATTTCAAGGTAGAAGTTAAATTGGTAGTTTAACTTCTTGTATGTTAATAAGCTTTAGTTGTTATGCTTATATTGATCTTGTGAGGCATGAATTGATTATGTATGTATATGCATTGATGTGTGTGATGATGGATGTGTGCTATATATGATGAATATGTGATGTGGTTTAAAAGTAATCGGCACTAGTTAACTTACCGGGCATAAATGATCGATCATTAGGATTAGTGTGCACACAGTTGAGTCAAATTCGCGTGTGGCCTTGGTGGCGTTAAATCATCAAGGAGGAGTACGGTGATGTAATATTCCACCGGAAATTATTTATATTATACGTGATGATGAATGGAATCCCATCCGTAGGGCATGTGATGATGAGTGGAATCCCATCCATGCAAGGTCCGGTGATGAGTGTAATCCCACCGAGGTAATGTTGTTATTGAGAGTAAATCTGCATATCCGAGTAAACTAATAGTGGCCAATGTACTTGCTTTTGTGGTTATGATGTTGAGATAAATGCTTTATATTGTTGAGCTTAATATGATGTAAGATGCCATATTATTGACTCTTGTGTTGCTAGCTAGTTGCTATGTTGATGTTTATGTATGATTGTGTGTGATGTTAAGGATTATATGCTTGAACCCTGCATTGTCGTTGTTTTTGGTTTTAGAGCATCCTCGCTAAGCTTCTAGCTTACGCTCTCATTTTTGACAATGCAGATCAGTAGCGTTGTGTTAGCAAGGAGCAAGGCTAAAGGACATTCCAAGCTTTGTAGTTGCTCAAGTATGGTTTAGTAAATAAAGTAGTAGTTAAGCAATGGGGCTGCTATGTGTTTTGTATGAGCGTTGTATGACTCATAGATGTTGATTATGTTTTACTTTGGATTGTAAACCATGTTATGTCTTGTTGAATGCTTGTATTGATGAGGCTATGCCTTGGATGTTTATTTTGCTTTTGGTTGAGCATGCAAACCTTATATGTGAAGACATGTGCCATTTGGCTTTTGAGCTCTTAAGCATGCCTATTTATGCAATATCTATCCTTTGTGTGAATGCCATGTGTAGAAGCCTTGTTATTCATCTAAATTGATCACCATGCTAGTTCTTGGATGTGGAATGTTGCATGAATGTTTGTATGTGGTTAGGGAAGTCCTAAAATGCATTTAGAGTTGAGTCTTGTTTTGTTTTGCTGAAATTTGGAGACTTGCAGTGCAGGGCGAATCGATACGCCTAAGGGCCGTATCGATACGGTCTTGCCTTCAGGACTCAGTTTTGGCTTGGTGTATCGATACGCGGGGGTGTATCGATACGCCCAAAGCTCACTGGAATTTTGAGATTTTGGTGAGATTTTGGCGTATCGGTACGGTGTTAGGGCGTATCGATACGGTTTTGTCTCGTTGACCACGAGATGTTGACTGAGGAGGGTGTATCGATACGCCCAAGGGCTGTATCGATACGGTCTCCCCTGAGTTGACTGAATGAACTGACTTGGTCAAGGCGTATCGATACCCTTGACAGGTGTATCGATACGGCCTGCTCTGTGTCTTTAAAACGGGTTGTTTAACATGTTGTTCGGGCTTGATTGCTTTTGTTCGTGATGCTTTCCGCTGTTGTGATAATTTAGGAATCGAATGTTCCTTTAGACAAGATAAATATTAAAAGAAATTTTCTAGGGTTGCTAACCGAGGTGGGACCTTCACGGGTTTCACATCGATTTTCCCCGTTTAGCCTACTCGAACCGGTCAGCCGACCAGACCGATGCGAGGGGGTTACAGGATTTGAGAGAAAAGAATTTCTGGAAAATTTAGAGAAAATGGAAAGTGTTTGGCTGAAGTGAAAGAGAGAAATGAAAAGCTCGTCAAAAAATTTGTCAACCGATTAACTAACTCCCATTTAATTAATTAATTAAAACATTTTTAATTATTTAATAAACATTTTAAACGCATGCCAAATTAGGGAAATGACATAATTTCCAAGTAGCTCCTTAAAGATTCTATAATTTTTTACCGATCTTGAAAAACTCATTTTTCCCAACTTTTAAATTTTTACATTTTGGTCACTACCCAAAATGTACACTTTCGAAAAACTCATTTTCTAAAATTGTTTCCACCAACCTCTCAAAAATAAAGTTAGAGGATTTTAGGAATTTTTTATCATATTTTTATCTCATCTTGAACCTTGATTTCCCTGAACCACTTTTTTTAACAGATCGAACAACTAACACTGGTTCCACCGGCCCAACCCGACTCGTCAAACATCTAGGCCCAAAACCAAGGCGTTACAAAGCATGTTTGTATATATGTCGGATTAGTTTCGGATGGTTAAAATTGAAGAACTAATGTTTTGATATAATAATTGAAAAATAGTTTTGGACTAAATTGAAAAGATTTCAAAAGTGCCTTTAAGACCAAACAACATGAAAATAAGTTTGTGGATGTTTTAAATGGTTTAGGCAATGTTTAAAACGTTTTTAAGTAGCCAAACTAGGGTTTTCAAAGCAATCGTTTCGAAACAGGGGAACATGTATCAAAACATTTTGAAACTGCCAAAACTCGTACCGAAACAGGGCTTGCCCGTTACGATACGGAAGGTTTTCTTTTCGAAACACCCCTTTGGTGTTTCGATACGCCCAACGGTCAAAACCTCCCCAACGGCTATTTTCCCAACGGTAATTTAAATTGCAGCTTAACTATCACTTGTATTGAAACAGGTTGTAACCATTTCAATACGGCTTGAAGGGTTTTGAAACGGCCAGAGGCGTTTCGATACAGCCTGCTGCATCAGAATTCAACGGCTAGTTCTGAAGAAGGTCGTTCCGATACGGGCTCGCCTGTTTCGAAACGAAAATCACCATAACTGCATTTATGATGGGAAATAAAATTCCCAACGGCTCCAAAACATCCCTAACGGCTAGTAACGGCCACAAGCTCAATTGGGACTACAATTGAAGGATGAAACACTTGAAGAAGTTTAGAAACAACATCTGTAACGCCCTGATTTTGGGACTAAAAGTTTTAGAGTTTGAATCGGACCGGTCGAGAACGGTTCGAACCTTTAAGGGAGATTTAGGGAACACCTAGTTCGGGATGCTTTAAAATTATGGAAAAATATCTAAAAATCCTCATTTATTGTATGAGAGATTATGGTGAAAAAAAATTTACAAAATAAGGTTTGGAAAAACTACATTTCGGTGTAGTGACCAAATCACAGTTTTTACAAAAGTTGACTAGTGACTGTTTTGTAAAGGATTGAAACTTTGAATCTTTAAGGAGCTAATTTTACCGAAATATTTTTAATCAGATTTCTCTTTATTTTGGGTGTTTTAATAATGATTTAATAAAGGGAATTAAAAGATAAAAATCTATTTTGACTTTCATAACTACTTTACGATCTTTTTTCCTCTTTTTCATTTTCTCTCAACTTCCACTCAGCCAAACACATTTCCTCCATCAATTAGCCTCAGATTTTCATTCCTTTTGATGAGATTTCAATCTCCTTTTGATTCCTAATCTTTTCCTCATCAAATCCTCTTGTTTTCACTTTGGATTTTCAAGGAAACTTGCCCAAATTAAGGAGAAATCAGTCATTAGAGGTAAGCTTCGTCCTTCTCCTCTAGTGATCAGTTCTTTACTGAAATTCCCAAGCTATCAATCCTTTGTTAATGATTTTTATGTTTCTTTAATGTTAGAAACATGAAATTGTGTCAAAACTCAAGGTTCTTGGTGAGATCTTGATGATTTTCGTAACTTTTGGTTAGGCTCTATTTTGAGGTTGATTTCAAATGTATTTTGGATGGTAATTGATGTTATAAATGATGTTTTATCAAACAAATCCCGAATAGGTTTGGATTCCTATGTTTTGCATGCTAGATTGGTGGTTTTTGGGGTGGTTTTGGTGTTCTATTTTAGCTGGAGGTTTAAGGATGAGTTGATAGTGATTTTTTGTGTTGATTGAGGTTTAGAAATGATTAGAAGTGATAGATCTTGGCTAGGCTTTGTTTTGGAAGAGTTTGGAGATGTTTTCGGTTGTTTTAGTGGCCAAAATGATGCTTATAGGTAGAGCAGCGAGTTTGATTAGTTGGCTGGTGATTTCAATGCATGATGATGCATTAATCCTCCGCTCTTATGTGTAATAAGCAGGGGAGACATCTTTGGACGCCCTTGGTGTTGATCTGGAAGGGCCGAGAGCTTAGATAGCATTTTGGCGAGCAAGCGAAACGTAATCGGTGAGTGCGAATAGTTTTAGAAGTCCTTGAGAATCAAAGGAACAAGGTTTGGGGATTTAGGATTGGTTTCAAACACCATCCTAAGTCGGGAAGTAAGTATGGCTAGATTTGCTCTCAAGTATGTGGTTGTTGCCCCTAAAATGCTTTTACATGCTCTTGTTTTGATATAGACAAATTCCTACTGTTTTATGCATGATTTGTAGAATGAGATGATGCTTTGTAGAGATTTCATGAGATAGCATTTTGCATTGAAAAGTTTTGAGATTTTGATTTAATGCAAAGCATGTGTTATGATTCTGAAATGAGATGAGAAAGATTTGAGAAATGTGCATTAAAAACAGTAGGTGAGATGACGTTTTTGACGTAATATATTGGCATAGAAGATGAGATAGTAACCGGATATAATTGATCGATCAATAGGATGAGAGTGCACTATAAACTAAAAGTCATATGTGCTCTTTGGAGTTGGGCAATGGGGGTAGTGCCATCCCAATCCAAAGTGAGAATTCGATGATGAGAGATACCATCGGGGTAGGACTTGGTGAAATACCCAAGCTTTGTGGCAATGAGAGATACCGCCATGAGAATCTGGTGATGAGAGATTCCACTGGGGTAGGACTTGACCTTGAGTCAAGCTAATCCGCATATCCGAGTAAAGATGAAATGTGAAATGCCAATATAATATATGCAAAATGTATTTTATTCACATGTACCAAATGTTGAGATGATTTATGCTATGAGAAATGCATATGAGATTTGAATATGAAATGCTTTAGTTTTCACAAGCATGTGTATGGCTTTGCCATGAGATTTGCATTGGTTTAAATGCATGAGATAGAATAAGAGTACATGTGTTTTCAAATGGAGATTTGCTTTGAAAAGGTTTTCAAGCATGAGATAGAATGAGCATGTTGTAGAAAATGGCTTTTGAGAAAGTGTTTTTGAATAATGCATTGTTGTGTTGGTTTTCTTTAGTGCTTGCCTCACTAAGCAAACATGCTTACGCTCTCTTTTACCAACAATGCAGATAATTGCATTAATTTTGGGTAAGAAGAAGGTTAAGAACATCCAAGGAAGTGTAGAGCTCATGTATGGTGATGTTTTTACATACTTTAGTTTTAATATTTGGCAATGGGGCTTCAAGATTGTATTTGGGAGATGTGTTTTGAACTCCCTATGTTTGTGGCAAGTTTGTGTTGGCTTTTGAAGTTTGTAAATGGTATTATATGGTTTGTTTGAGGTTTGAAGTCTATTTTTGGTTCATGAGGTTAGGAAGCATGCCTATAGACTAGATGGTCATTTGTTTGATGCCATGCTTTAGCTTAGGCTTCCTAAATATGTTCTATTATGGCTATTCATGTTGATGATATGTTTTGGTATGATTTGGGATATGTTTGAGTGTAAAAAGATGTGAAAAACCAGAAAATTATGTTGTTGCAGGGCAGGGTGTATCGAAACACCCTTATTTGTTTCGAAACAGGGGCCTGAAATGGCCATAGTGTTTCGGAACGGATGAAGGTGTTTCGGAACACTTTGGCTACTGGAGAGGGTTGTTCTGATACTGGTCTCATAACGCACCCAAGTACGAAACAGTCAACACCATTTTGACACGGGCGTTTCGATACGGAGATCAGGGTTCCGAAACGGCTGACCGTTAGATTACAAATTTGAATTGTTTTAAAGTTCTCATGTTTCACATTTTAGTCCTGAATGTTGTGCATGCAATTGTTTGAGTTCGGAATGTCCTTTTAAGCTGGAATTAGACAGAGAGGCATGTAATATGACTAATTACATAATGGTAATCTTAAAATCGGCAAAGTTCTTATATTTTCCAAGATTTACATTTTGGCCCCTAAAAGCGTAAATCTTACAATTAAATCCCTAATTGATTTCCGATCGCTATGCTTTTCTCTCCTATGATTCCTGAGTAATTACATAGGCTTTATGTACATCTAGAAAAGATAAAAAGGAAAAAAAGGTCGTTAATCAAGGTTGACTTTCGAGTTGACTTTGATTTTCCCCGTGTAATCTTCGTAGTTCGGGTCAAGCGTCTAGGCCGGGCTAAGGGGGTTACATTTTTTAGTATCAGAGCTAGGTTAGCAAATGTTTGGGGCTTGGTAAGTGGTTAATGTATGTGAATATGAATGATTGTGACTTTTCGGTGAAAGTATGATGTATGATTGTTGATGTGTGGTTCTAGTGAGATGAAATTGTGATGCTATGCTGTGTTTGGGGTATAGTTGGGGATCCCATTGCTATATCATTACTAATGAGAAGAATTGTTTTAAAAAATGAGCTTGAGTACTTGGATTACTTACCTTATTATGCCTAATTGGATTTATTGTATTTTTCCAGTTGCATTGTTTTATTATGGGGCCACGTAGAGAGCTTAGAATCAATACCCGTTCTACGGCTGAGAACGAGAATGTGGAGAATGCTGAGGATCTACCTCCTCCTCCCCTTGGTGGACCACCTGGTGGTGGTGGAGCTGGGGTTGGTGTTGCTGGAGTTGGTGCTGGGGTTGCTGGACCCGAGGGAGTTGAGGGGCAAGCTGCTCCTGATATGTCTGTTTTGATACAAGCTATTGTTGGAGCTTTCCAGGCAGCAGTAGCTGGGGCTCATGGAGCTGCACCACAGGATGGTGCCAATGTAAGGTTTCCGTTAGAGCGACTTTGCAGTCTGGGAGGGACTGAGTTCAAAGGGTTGACCCCGGAGGGTTCCGAGTCTTGGTTGGAGAGTACCAAGAGGATACTTGGACAGTTGAACTACAACAATGTTCATAAGTTGGGATGCATTGTGTCCTTGTTGCATGGTGATGCATATACGTGGTGGATGACCATAATATCAGGGATGGATGATGATGATGTGACTTGGACATTCTTTTTGAGTGCGTTCAAGCGAAAGTATTTGGGAGTTCACTACCTCGATGAGAGAAAGAGGGAATTCATGTCCCTTGTGCAAGGAAGTATGGCGGTGGGAGAATATGAGGTGTAGTTTGTACGCCTAAGCCAATATGTACCTGAGCTGATTCCTAGTGAGCGAGAAAGATGTGAACGATTTCGTTACAGCCTAGTGGCGGATGTGAACACCTATATGCTCACAGCCAATTATACTGATTTTGATGTCTTGGTCACCCTAGCCAAGGACATTGAGCTGAATCTTGGTTTAGCGAGTCGAGCAGGAGAATCTAGCACAGGGAAGCGAGTTGTAGAGCGTGATCTTGGTAGAGATTGCTATAAGATGCATAAGGATGCTAGACGTGGGGGTGGTAACCCTGGGAGAGGTCAGCAAGGACCAAATGCTTTCTTGAGGACTCCTGAGTGTAACCGGTGTGGTAAGAGACATACTGGTGAGTGATGGGGTAATCTTGGTACGTGCTGGAATTGTGGTAATCGAAGGCATATGAAGAAAGATTGTCCTCAGTCGTTAAGAGAAGGTCGGGCTTCGATGAGAGCAGTTGAGCCACAGAGAGGTCGTGGGCGCGGCCATGGTAACATTCAACGCAGAGATGAAGGTGGAAGGAATGTGGCACATGTGGTGGTTGTTCAACCTGAGGGTGGTGGCCAGGCTCGAGTGTATGCTCATCGATAGGAAAGGAATGACACGGACATGATCGCAGATACCTTTACTTTGCAATCCTTGTCATTACTTTCTTTGATTGATTCTGGATCTACACACTCGTACATATTGCGTGAACATGCTCAAATGCTTGGTTTGCCTGTTGAGTCTTTGGATGTGGGTATGCGTGTGACTAGTTCCTTTGGTGAGACGGTTGTAACAAGAAGATTGTATAGGAGGTGCCCCTTGATGGTGCAAGATCATGTGTTTCTTGTCGATCTTATAGAATTGCCATTCTATGGTTTTGACATAATTCTTGGCATGGATTGGCTTGTTGAGCATAGAGCCGTTGTGGATTTTGAAAGCAAGCGAGTTTCGCTGAAACTTGCGGATGATTATGAGGTTGTGGTGGTGGGAGAAAATGTGAAGTTCCTATCTAATGTAGTGTCTACGCTTAAAGCGAGCCGGATGTTGCGTCAAAGATGTGAGGCTTATCTAGCCTTTGTTATGAATCCTAGTACAAAGGGGGTTCGCGTACAGGATATAAAGATCGTGCGTGAGTTTCCTGGAGTGTTTCCGGAGGAATTACCTGGGTTGCCTCCTAGTCGGGAGGTTGAATTTGGAATTGAGTTGTATGAGAACACAACTCCAGTGTCCATTGCTCCCTATCGCATGGCACCCAAGGAGTTGAAGGAGTTGAAGACGCAACTTCAAGAGTTGCTTGACCGTGGCTTTATTTGGCCTAGTGTGTCACCTTGGGGTGCGTCGGTCTTGTTTGTTAAAATGAAAGATGGCACGATGAGGATGTGC
Source organism: Hibiscus trionum (assembly GCA_030270665.1). Classification (NCBI taxonomy): domain Eukaryota; kingdom Viridiplantae; phylum Streptophyta; class Magnoliopsida; order Malvales; family Malvaceae; genus Hibiscus; species Hibiscus trionum. The sequence goes on from BSYR01000027.1 coordinate 37,763,017, forward strand.
ATTGATTATCGTCAGCTGAATAAGTTGACCATCAAGAACAAGTATCCTTTCCCGAGGATTGACGATCTTTCTGATCAGTTTCGAGGAGCGACTGTGGTTTCAAAGATAGATTTGAGGTCAGGATACTATCAGTTAAAGGTGAAGGATGTGGATGTGCCGAAAACAGGCTTTCGAACGAGATATGGGCATTATGAAATTCTAGTGATGCCGTTTTGATTGACGAATGCTCCTGCTGCTTTCATGGACATGATGAATAGGGTGTTTCATGAATTCTTAGATAAGTTTGTTGTGGTGTTCATCGATGATATCCTTGTGTACTCTTGTACTGAGGAGGAGTATGAGGGTCTTTTGATGATCGTTTTGCAAGCATTGTTGGAGAATCAACTTTATGCTAAGCTGAGAAAATGTGAGTTCTGGCTAAAGGAAGTTGTTTTTCTTGGCCATGTGGTTTCGGCTGAAGGGATTCGAGTTAATCATCAGAAGATTGAGGCGGTGATGAATTGGAAGCCTCCTAGGTCCGTTCATGAAGTTCGTAGTTTCCTTGGGTTGGCAGGTTACTACCGGAGGTTTGTGGATGGATTTTCTAAGATTGCTGCCCCTTTGACGAAGTTGTTGCAGAAGGATGTTAAGTATGAATGGACGGAAGTGAGACAACAAGCTTTTGAGAAGCTTAAGGCAGCTTTGACGCAAGCTCCTATCTTGGTTCAACCTGAATTAGGGAAAGAGTTTGTGGTGTATAGTGATGCATCTTATGTTGGGTTGGGGTGTGTGTTAATGCAAGAGGGTAGGGTAGTGGCTTATGCATCGCGACAGTTGAAAGTGCATGAGCGCAATTATCCTACGCATGACATTGAGTTGACTGCAGTGGTTTTTGCTTTAAAGATCTGGAGGCATTATCTTTATGGTGAGAAGTGTATTGTGTACACGGATCATAAGAGTTTGAAGTATCTGATGTCTCAGAAAGAGTTGAATCTTAGGCAACGACGTTGGGTGGAGTTGCTTAAGGATTACGATCTAATGATCGAGTATCATCCGGGGAAGGCCAATGTTGTGGTTGATGCTTTGAGCAGGAAAGTGGCAGTGGAATTGAGAGCGATGTTTGCTAGCTTGAGCATATCGCGGGATGGTGGTCTTGTTGCTGAATTGCAAGTGAAACCATCTCTAATTCAGTTGATAAAGGATAAACAAATGTTGGATGATTCTTTGGTGCCACATGTCCAGGATATTGAAGAAGGTAGGCCATCGGATTTCTGTTTCAATGATGATGGTGTTTTATGTTTTGGGAGTCGGATAGTGGTGTCGTATGATGTTGAGTTGAGGCGCACTATTCTGACTGAAGCTCATAGTAGTCCTTTTGCTATGCACCCTGGTAGTACAAAGATGTACCGTGATCTGAAGGATGAGTACTATTGGGTGGGATTGAAGAAAGATGTCGCTGAGTATGTTAGTAAATGCATGGTTTGTCAGCGACTTAAGGCTGAACATCAATTTCCTTCATGGTTGTTGCAGCCGTTAAGGATTCCTGAATGAAAGTGGGAGAGGATCACCATGGACTTTGTGTCTGGTTTGCCTTTATCGCCATCAAAGAAGAATTATGTCTGGGTGATTGTGGATCGCCTCACAAAGTGTGCACATTTCTTGCCTGTGCATACTACGTATACCTTGGATAAGCTTGCAGAGTTGTACATTGCTGAGATTGTACGGTTGCATAGAGTGCCAAAATATATAGTGTCGGATAGAGATCCGAGGTTTACCGCAAGGTTTTGGGAGTGTTTGCATCAAGCGTTGGGTACGTGACTGAATTTCAGTACTTCTTATCATCTGCAGACGGATGGACAGTCGGAGCGTGTTATCCAAGTGCTCGAAGATATGTTAAGGTGATGTGTTATTGAATTCCAAGGCTCTTGGGAGAAGCACTTGCCTTTGGTGGAGTTTGCTTATAATAACAGTTACCAGGAAAGTATTCAAATGGCACCTTATGAAGCTTTGTACGGGAGGAAGTGCAGAACTCCTCTTTGTTGGGCTGAAACGGGACAAAAGTTGGTCTCGATGCCAGCTTTGTTAAAAGGAACCACCGAGAAGGTGAAGCTCATTTGTGAGCGGTTGAAGGCAGCATCAGATCGGCAAAACTCTTACACGGATTTCAAGCGTAAGGAGATAGAATTTGATGTGGGCGAGCGTGTGTTTCTGAAAGTTTCACCTTGGAAAAAGGTGATGAGATTTGGCCGGAAGGGTAAGTTGAGCCCAAGGTTCATTGGACCAAACGAGGTGATAGAACGTGTGGGTCATGTTGCCTACAAGCTGAGACTACCTCAAGAGTTAGCAAAGATACATAATGTGTTTCATGTATCCATGCTTCGGAGGTATAGATCGGATATGTCGCATGTTATGCATGTGGAAGAGGTTGAGTTAAATCCGGACTTGACATATGATGAGGAACCTGTTGAAATTCTGGATTTTGATAGTAAGGTTCTCTGAGGTAAGACCATCGAGCTGGTTAAAGTCTTGTGGAGACATCGTGGTGTTGAGGAAGCCACGTGGGAAAGAAAAGGAAGACATGAAGAAGCAATTTCCTTACCTTTTTTCTCCAGGTAAATTTTGAGGAAAAAATTTCTTAAGAGGGGGAGAGTTGTAACGCCCTGATTTTAGGCCTAGAAGTTTTAGAGTTTGAATCGGACCTGTCGAGAACGGTTCGAACCTTTAAGGGAGATTTAGGAAACACCTAGTTCGGGATGCTTTAAAATTATGGAAAATATCTAAAAATCCTCATTTATTATATGAGTGATTATGGTGAAAAATTTTTTACAAAATAAGGTTTAGAAATACTACATTTCGGAGTAGTGACCAAATCGCAGTTTTTGCAAAAGTTGACTAGTGGCTGTTTTGTAAAGGATTGAAACTTTGAATCTTTAAGGAGCTAATTTTACCAAAATGATTTTAATCACATTTCTTTTTATTTTGGGTGTTTTAATAATGATTTAATAAAGGGAATTAAAAGATAAAAATCTATTTTGACTTTCATAACTATTTTACGATCTTTTTCCCTCTTTTCATTTTCTGACAACTTCCACTCAGCCAAACACATTTCCTCCATCAATTAGCCTCAGATTTTCATTCCTTTTGATGAGATTTCAATCTCCTTTTGATTCCTAATCTTTTCCTCATCAAATCATCTTGTTTTCACTTTGGATTTTCAAGGAAACTTGCCCAAATTAAGGAGAAATCAGCCATTAGAGGTAAGCTTCATCCTTCTCCTCTAATGATCAGTTCTTTACTGAAATTCACAAGCTATCAATCCTTTTTTAATGATTTTTATGTTTCTTTAATGTTAGAAACATGAAATTGTGTCAAAACTCAAGGTTCTTGGTGAGATCTTGATGATTTTCGTAACTTTTGGTTAGACTCTGTTTTGAGGTTGATTTCTAATGTATTTTGGATTGTAATTGATTTATAAATGAGGTTTTATCAATCAAATTCCGAATAGGTTTGGATTCCTCAGTTTTGCATGCTAGATTGGTGGTTTTTGGGGTGGTTTTGGTGTTCTGTTGTAGCTGGAGGTTTACGGATGAGTTGATGGTGATTTTTGGTGTTGATTGAGGTTTAGAAATGATTAGAAGTGATAGATCTTGGCTGGACTTTGTTTTGCAAGAGTTTGGAGATGTTTTCGGTTGTTTTAGTGGCCGAAATGATGCTTATAGGTATAGCAGCGAGTTTGATTAGTTGGCTGGTGATTTCAATGAATGATGATGCATTAATCCTCTGCTCTTATGAGTATTAAGCAGGTGAGACATCTTCGGACGCCCTTGGTGTTGATCCGGAAGTGTCGGGAGCTTAGATAGCGTTTTGGCGAGCAAGCAAAACGTAATCGGTGAGTGTGAATGGTTTTAGAAGTCCTTGAGGGACAAAGAAACAATGTTTGGGGATTTAGGATTGGTTTCAAACATCATCCTAAGTCCGGAAGTAAGTATGGCTAGATTTTCTTTCAAGTATGTGGTTGTTGCCCCTAAAATGCTTTTACATGCTCTTGTTTTGAGATAGAAAAATTCCTACTGTTTTATGCATGATTTGTAGCATGAGATGATGCTTTGTAGAGATTTCATGAGATAGCATGTTGCATTGAAGAGTTTTGAGAATATGATTTAATGCAAAGCATGTGTTATGATTCTGAAATGAGATGAGAAAATTTTGAGAAATGTATATTAAAAATAGTAGGTGAGATGATGTTTTGACATAATATATTGGCATAGAAGATGATATAGTTATCGGATATAATAGATCGATCAATAGGATCAGAGTGCACTATAAACTAAAATTCGTACGTGCTCTTTGGAGTTGGGTAATGGGGGTAGTGCCATCCCAATCCAAAATGAGAATTTGTGTAACCCCCTTAACCCGGCCTAGACGGTCGACCCAAATTAAGAAGATCACACGGGGAAAACCAAAGTCAACCCGAAAGTCAACCTTGATTAACGACCTTTTTTTCTTTTTAATCTTGTCTAGATGCACGTTAACCCTAGATATGTTCACAAGATAATCATATTCAGACATCATAACAATTAGAGAACATTCAGGGACCCAATTGCACAAATTACAACTTAAGGGACCAAATTGTAAATTCTGATAATTATAAGGACTTAACCCAAATTAAAGTTACCAACTTGAAATTAATAATCTTTCATGCTTCTTTGCCAAATTTCAGCTCAAACGGACATCTCAAACTCATACAATTGCAATAACAAGTTTCAGGACCAAAACGCAAACATTTCAGAACATTTAACCAACAATTTCAGTGCCCAACAGTCGAGTGTTTCGGAACAGGGAAGGCCCGTTCCGAAACGCGGGACCGTTCCGAAACTAGTACCGAAACATGGCCTGGCAGAGGCCAAACCGTTCCGGAACAGTGCCTCCCGTTTCGGAACGCCCAGGCCATTTCAGGCCCCCGTTCCGATACGGTAGCACCTGTTCCGAAACAGGCTGCCCAGATTGCAGAAAAATTGATGGTTTATCATGCAATTGACTTAAAAAAACATGCTCCAAAAGCAACCAAATTATACCAGCAAGTCATTCAACATACAAGGAACATAATTGTATCAACCAAACATCAACATGGCAACAATTATGAAAATCCCCAAATCTATAGGCATGCTTCCTACTTAGCAAACCATTCAAGCATCAAAATACCAAAACCATCACATAAAGGCCAATTACAAGCTCCAAAATTATTAACATCATTAAACCAACTTAGGGAGTCCAAACATCTCCCAAAACAACAACATAGGTTCCCATTACCAAATGCCAAAAGCTAATAGTGTTTAGGAAACTTTCACCATACTTGAGCTTAGTTCACCACTTGGATTCTTCACCACCTTGCTGCCCTCAATGCACTTTAATGCTCTGCATTATTGGTTTAAGAAAAGAGAGAGAGCGTAAGCAAAAGCTTAGTGAGGAATGCTCATTTAAAACCACACAATAATAGATTTACAAAACACATTTATAACCCTTAAATCCAATCATCATTTGTACATGCTCATAAGCATTTAAAACAAGCAATACATGCTTCAAGTTCATAACATGTCATATTGGCAACAAGTGATACATTCAACATAAGATCCACACATGGACTTTTAAACACCATTGTGATCTTACACTTTCCAAGGACCACACATGGACTTTTAAACACCATTGTGTCCTTAACCCCATGGACTTTTAAACACCATGGCAAGGACCACACAAGGACTTTTAAACACCTTTGTGTCCTTAACAAGAATCTCCAAGGACTTTTAAACACCTTGGTGTTCTTAAATAACAAGGCTTACACAAGGAATTTTAACCACCTTGAACCTTAACCAAGAACCAACCATGGACTTTTAAACACCATGTTGTTCTTAAATAAACAAGGCTTACACAAGGAATTTTAACCACCTTGAACCTTAACCAAGAACCAACCATGGACTTTTAAACACCATGTTGTTCTTAAATAAACAAGGCTCACACAAGGACTTTTAACCACCTTTGTGACCTTAACCATCACTTGCCAATATACATCATTAACAACAATATTCCACTGTTCTAAAGCATTTAACAAAGCCATAAACATCATGCATCTTTAAGCATCAAACCACATTAAGACAATGTTCAAAAACAAGGATCTCTTACCTTGAGCATCCTTCAACACATAGCTTACAATCCCAGCAAATAAACATGCTAAATATGCTTTCAAAACAGGATTTAAAACATGCAAACAAACCACATTGCATACAACCAATCCATGGTTCATCGTCAAGAGAGTTTTTCCGAAAACTTACTCTTGAGCTTAGCTAAGTTGCTTAGACTTAAACTAAGCTCCCTAACCTTCAAAAACATTGGTTTCATAGCTGAAATCCAAAATCCACTCACCGATTCCATTTCGCCTCTTGCCGAAACACCAATCAAGCTTCCGGATCAACACCACTAGGATCCAAAGATGATTCCCCTGTTTTAAACACATCAAAACAGTAGATTAATGCATCATCGTGCATTAATATCCTCAATGAAAGCACCTAAACCCGCTGCTCTCAACCACACTCCATTTTCGGCTACCAAACACAACCGAAAATGCCTCCAAACAACTCCACAACACTACCCAGCCAAGATCCATCAAAAATAATCATCCTTAAACATCAATTAACATCCAAAAAGGATGTAATCAAACCCTTATACCTCCAGCTATAACAGATCATCAAGATCACTCCAAAAACAACCAAGAACACAAGCTAAACTTAGGAAATTCAACCTATCCGGGATTGCATTTATTAAACCTCAATTTCACATCAATTTAACATTCATTTAACATCAAATTGACACCTCAAAACACTGCCCAAACAGATCATACGAAATTTCATCAAAATCAATCAAATCTTGCATTTAAAAGCCAAAATCAAGAATACATCTATAAAACCTTTTATAAAACATAAATCAAGGATTGAGAACTTAGGAATTTCAGTAAAGAACTGAGAGTTCAGAGGAGAAGGACGTTCTTACCTCCAAACTTGAGTTTCTCCCTTTTTAGAACCAAAATCTTGAAAATCCAATTAGCAAATGGTGAGGTTTTGTTAAAGAGATGATTAGAGATCAAAAGAGGATTATAATCTCGTGTTTGGACATCAAAATCAGAAGGAAAAGCTCTGGAGAAAAGTGTTTGGTTTGAGAGAAAAGATGAGAGAAAATGGAAATGAAATTTTAGGAAGTTAGTTGGAAAATGCCAAAATATCTTCCCTCCTTTTTAGTTTTATTTAAAAACCTTTAATTAATCATTTAATATCTTAGAAAAATCTGGAGAAACTCCCATTGGGTAAATAGCTCCTTAAAGATTCAAAGTTTCAATCCTTTTTAAAACAGTCCCAAAGTTTTCGAAATTTACATTTTGGTCACTAACCAAAATATCGCACTTTCAAACCTCATTTTGTAAAATTGATTTCACCAAACTCTTATATATAATAAAAGAGGATTTTAAGACATTTTTCCATATTTTTAATGCAACCCGAACTAGGTTTTTCCTAAATTCACCCTTATATATTCGAACCGCGATCCGACCGAACCGGTCCGAATCCCAAAACTCCTAAGCCCAAAACCGGGGCGTTACAACTCTCCCCCCCTTAAGAAATTTCATCCTCGAAATTTACCTGAAGGAAAGAGATACGGAAACTGCTTCAGCATGTCATCTTTCCGTTCCCACGTGGCTTCCTCAACACCACGGTGCTTCCACAACACCTTCACCAACTCAATGGTCTTGCCACAAAGAACCTTGCTATCCGAATCCAGAACCTTCACCGGTTCCTCATCATAGGTCAAATCCGGATTCAATTCCACTTCTTCCACAGGCATCACATGCGAAGGATCTGATCTATACTTCTGGAGCATAGAAACATGAAACACATCATGAATCTTCTCCAACTCTTGAGGTAACCTCAACTTGTACGCAACAGGACCCACACGTTCAATCACCTCGTATGGTCCAATGTACCTAGGGCTCAACTTACCCTTACGGCCAAACCTCATCACCTTTTTCCAAGGCGAAACCTTCAAAAACACATGGTCACCCACCGTATACTCAATCTCCCTACGCTTCAAATCCGCGTAAGACTTTTGCCGATCAGAAGCTACCTTCAAACGCTCACAAATGAGCTTCACCTTCTCGGTGGTTCCTTTCAACAAAGCCGGCATCGAAACCAACTTCTGACCCGTTTCAGCCCAACACAAAGGAGTCCTACACTTCCTCCCGTACAAAGCCTCATAAGGTGCCATTTGAATACTTGCCTGATAACTATTGTTATAAGCAAACTCTACCAAAGGCAAATGTTTCTCCCAAGAGCCCTGAAACTCAATCACACAGCACCTCAACATATCCTCCAAAATCTGGATAACACGCTCAGACTGACCATCCGACTGAGGATGATAAGATGTACTGAAATTCAACCGTGTACCCAAAGCTCGATGCAAACACTGCCAGAACCGCGATGTAAACCTCGGATCCCTATCCGACACAATCGACTTTGGCACACCGTGCAGCCGCACAATCTCAGCAATGTACAGCTTCGCAAGCTTATCCAAGGAGTACGTAGTATGCACAGGCAAGAAATGCGCACACTTCGTCAGGCGATCCACAATCACCCACACCGCATTCTTCTTCGATGGTAAAAAGGGTAAACCAGATACAAAATCCATGGTGATACGGTTGACGGAGTTGAGTTGGGGTTGTGATGTAAATTTTGGATGGTGGGTGAGTAGTCCTGGTGAGTCGTTATGGTAATATTAGTGGCAGATGTGAAGGATTATCAGCATTCGTTGAGGAGTTTGGGTAAACGGTTGTTGCTTAAGGATTTTTGCTTGTTGGGAAATCCTTGGAAGAGGTTTGGGAGTTTGCAAGAGTTTTAGAAGCAGAGAAGTTTGCAAAGTGGCTGAATTGGATTGGTTAGTGTCGCTGTGTAATCAAGTCTTGGGAGTTGTGTGTTACGGTGATGTGTGCTGTAAAAGTTGAAGTTCTTCAGGTTGATGTTGGGGCTGTGTACAGTCCGGATATGTGAAAGGTTAAGTTATGGCTATTTTTGTGTGTTCTGGATTTTATGAACAGTATGTGGTGGTGTTGAGTTGGTGGAGTTTTTGTGTGGAATGTGTTCAGTGGTGGTTGGGGGCTTTTGTGTTGCCGTGTGTGTTGCTTTGGGAAGGTTGTGGTTCTCTTTTCGCCAGTTGAAATTTCGAGGACGAAATTTCCTAAGGGGGGAAGAGTTGTAACGCCCCGGTTTTGGGCTCAGAAGTTTTGGGCGTTGACCGGTTCGGTCAAAGTGCTGATCGAATATGTAAAGGTGAAATTAGGAAAGCCTAGTTCGGGTTGCATTAAAAATATGGAAAAATGTTCTAAAATCATATTTTAATATATAAAAGTGAACTGTGAAATCAATTTTGGAAAATGAGGTTCGGAAGGGTGACATTTTGGCTAGTGACCAAAATGTAATTTTTGAAAGTTGCGTGACTGTTTTATAAAGGGTTGAAACTTTGAATCTTTAAGGAGCTATTATTCCAAAAAGAGTTTCTCCAGATTTTTCTAAGATATTTTGATGTATAATTCTGATTTTAAAGCTTAAGAAAAGTGGAGGGAAATCATTTTACTATTTTGTAACCAACTTTCCATTTTCTTCCAATTTTCATTTTCTCTCTTTTTCTCTCAACCCAAACACTTTCTCTCCAGAGATTTACTTCTGATTTTGTCACTCAAATCTTCCTTTTCAATTCTCTTTGGATTCCTAATCATCTCTACAACAAAACCTCACCATTTGCAAGTTGTTTCATCAAGCTTTTTGGTTCCAAAAAGGGAGAAACTCAAGTTTGGAGGTAAGAACGTCCTTCTCCTCTAAACTCTCAGTTCTTTACTGAAATTCCTAAGTTCTCAATCCTTGATTTGTGATTTGTTAAAGGCTTTTCAATTGAAATCTTGATTTTGGCTTAAAATGCAAGATTTGCTTGATTTTGGTGAAATTTTCGTGTGATCTGTTTGGGCAGTGTTTTGAAGTGTCAAATTGATGTTAAATGAATGCTAAATTGATTAGAAGTTGAGGTTTAATTAATGCAATCCCGGATAGGTTGAATTTCCTAAGTTTTGCTTGAGTTTTTGGTTGTTTTTGGAGTGATCTTGGTGATCTGTTATACCTGGAGGTATAAGGACGTGTTTGTGATCATTTTGGATGTTAATTGATGTTTAAAAATGGTTAGAAGTGATGTATCTTGGCTGGGTGAAGTTTTGGAAGTGTTTGGAGGTGATTTCGGTTGTGTTTGGTAGCCGAATTGTTGGATTTGTGATGAGCAGCGAGTTGTGTTGTGTTGCTGGTGTTTTTAATGCATAATGATGCATTAATCCTCTGTTGTTGTGTGCTTGAAACAGGGGAGTTTGATCCGTGAGCTTTAGAGGTGTTGCGGAAGGTTTCGGATGCTTGGAAGGCTTGTTGGCTAGCCTTGTTTTGTGTAACGGTGAGTGAAGTTGGGTTTTCAGCTTTTAAACCAAGGTTTGGAGGTTTTGGGAGCTTAGTTTAAGTCTAAACAACTTTGCTAAGCTCAAGAGTAAGTATATGGATTTTCGCTCTTGGTTTGTGTTGTGAATTGGCTTTAAAAGCAATTGTGTTTGGTGGTTGCAATGCATGTGATTTGCATGGTTTATATTCTGTTTTGAAAGCATATTTTAAGCATGGTTTAATGCTGGTTTTGAAAGCCATATGTGAAGGATGCTCAAGGTAAGAGATCCTTAGTTTTATACATTGAAAATGTGGTTTTGATGCATGGTGTTGCATGTTGTTCAATGGCTTTGTGTAATGCTTTAAAACAGTGGATTGATGATGGTAAATGATGGTTTTTGCGTTATGATTATGCATGTGAATCATTGGACTAATGTGGTAAGTTGGTTATATTGGCAAGTGATGTAAATGGTTCTTGGTTTCTTTGATCGGATATAGTTAGCCTGCTATAGGATTGGGTGCACCGTGAATAAAGTCGCCTTGGAGGTGGAGTGTTTAAGAGTGAACCGGTAAACTCCCTTCAAGTATCCTAACGAGATGGTTAAGGTCATAATGGAGGTTGAATGCCCATTCGAGGACCTTGGTTAAGCAAAGGTTATATGGTGGTTAAAAGTCCATATATGGGAACCTTGTGCTTGTTAAGATCACAATGGTGGTGTAAAGTCCATGTGTGGATCTTGTGTTGGGTGTCCCGGATCTCGTTAGTGATGTTATACAACTACCAATCGGTGATGCTAAGGTTGTATGGTGTTTAAAAGTCCATACATGGGAACCTTGTGCATGTTAAGGTTATATGGTGTTTAAAAGTCCATATATGGGAACCTTGTATAAGCTAAGGTTGTATGGTGTTTAAAAGTCCATACATGGGAACCTTAGGAAAGTTAAGGTTGTATGGTGTTTAAAAGTCCATACATAGGAACCTTGTGAAAAGTTAAGGTTGTATGGTGTTTGAAAGTCCATACATGGGAACCTTGTGAATGTTGAGGTCAAATGGTGTTTAAAAGTCCATTTGGGGACCTTGGATTTGTAGTGTGTATGAAGCGTGGGGACAACGCTTGTGATCCGCGTATCCGATTGGATGTTGAGTTGAAAAGTGGATGTGGTTGATCACTTGGGAGCCAATATAATGTTCTTGTTTATGATTAAGCATGAGATGCTTGAAAAGATGCATGGTTGCATGAAAAGTGTTTAATGCTTGTGAATGCATGTTTACTTGTTAAGTTGAACAAGTGGTGATTATCATTTGGTAAATGATGCAGGTGTGCATGAAATCTCTTTAATGCATTGGAGTCTTGTTAAGACTTGTTTTAAAAGGCATGTGATGATGATGTTGTGGTTCATAAGTTGCCTTTGTTTAATGCATGTGTTGGATTGATTGAGTAAATGGTTTTAAAGGGTTTCTTGCTTGGAATGATTTTCAAGTATAAGAAAGGTATGTTATGAAATGGAAGTGTTTTCCAAGGTATGAATTTAACTTTGCACATGGGTTTATGCATGGAATGGTTAAATGGATGATTTTGCAAATTATGCTTTGAAAAGGTTTTCTTAGCTTGCTAAGCTAAGGGTTGGTTTTCATGTTTGAACAATGCATGGTTTAAGCATGTTGTTGAAAAGGGGTTTTCAAACTTTGCTTGGTAAACAAATCGAGTTGCTTTCCAAAGAGGTTTTATGACTCGCTGCATTGATGGTGTTTTGGTTTTGAGCATTCCTCACTAAGCATTATGTGCTTACGCTCCTTTTTGTCCATCAATGCAGATTCTTGAAGTTTGGACAGCGAGAAGCAAGGGATTCAAGGAGGACTCCATTTGAGATGTATGTCTCGGTGAATAGCTATAGTTAATAAAGGCATTGGGGTAGAATCTCTTGGGTTAATGTTTATGTGTTCGTATATGTTCGGACAAGGATGGTTATATGTTGTTGGATCATGTTTTGGCTTATATGAGATGGATTTGGAGATTTTGTGTTTAAATGGTTGCTTATGTAGGAAGCATGCCTATAGGATTGGGGCTTTACGTATATGATGATAATATGTTGAATTGTTGATGCAAGTATGTCTCTTATATGTTGAATTGCATGATGGTAAAGTTTGGTGGCTTTTGGAGTATGTTCGGATGGTCAATTGCGTGTTTAAGCATGTCTTTTTCTGCATTATGTGCAGGGCGTTTCGGAACAGGGACTACCGTTTCGGAACGGATGCCCTGAATCAGCCCAGGCGTCCGAAACGGTAGACACCGTTTCGAAACGGAAAGCATTCTACCAGCCACCTGTTTCGGTACGCGTTGCGGAACGGCCCCGCGTTTCGAAACGGGCTCTGCCTGTTTCGGAACACGTGACCGTTGGGGGGCTGACAGTGGCAGTTAAATGTTTTGGAATGTTTGCATTTTGGTCCTGAAACTTGTTTGTGCAATTGTATGAGTTTGGGATGTCCGTTTAAGCTGAAATTTGGCAGAGAAGCATGAAACTTGATTAATTTTAAGTTGGTAACTTAAAATCTGGTTAAGTCCTTAAAGTTTTCAGAATTTACAGTTTGGTCCCTAAAGTTGTTAATTGTTCAATTGGGTCCCTGTTTGATCTCTGATGTTTATGATCTTCGAGTATGTTGTTGTGAGATCACATCTAAGGTTAACGTGCATTTAGACAAGATTAAAAAGAAAAAAAAGGTCGTTAATCAAAGTTGACTTTCGGGTTGACTTTGGTTTTCCCCGTGTGACTTTCTTAATTCGGGTCAACCGTCTGGGCCGGGTTAAGGGGGTTACATTTGGTGGTATCAGAGCTAAGTTGCGAATGCTTGGGGAAAACGGTAAATTGTTGTGATGTGTGTTGATGTTTACCTTGTTGTGTGGATGAAAGTTGGTTGAATGTTGGTTGAAACACGTGTTTCTGAGTAAGTTGTTGATATTTGCAAGCATGCTTGGTGTTTAAGAATCTTGGTTGAGCTTACGTGGATATATGCTGATGTTGTGAGTTGGTTTAATGCATGATGAAAGTGAAATGAGTATGTTATTTGGATAGTATGCTGTTGCAAGTGGATGCTGTTTGTTGAAAGCATGATCGAAGTATGTCGTTTGATATGCTTGATGTTGTGATATCCATGTTCGTGTTGACTGTTATGTCATGTAATAGAGGGGGGATTCGGGATACCCATTGCCTTATTATTATAGCTATTGTGTTATTTTGGAGTTGAAGTTTGAATCCTTGCTTAAGCTGGTCTAACTGGTTTGTTTGTTTTGTTGTGATTGTTTGTTGTTGTTAGTAGTATGGCGAAGTCATTTATAGAATGGCAGTGGGGTGAGATGGTTGCTGTCTTAGGGCAGGTTGTTAAGGCTTGGAATTCACCCTTCTGTAGAGGTGTTTCGTCTCAGTCATCTGTGCCTGGAGTTGAGGTGGTAAGGCAGGAGGAAGAAGTTGGTTCTGTGATGAAGAGTTCATCACCTGTTGCTCAAGAGGTGTTGGGAACATCTCAGGCTGTAGCAAGGGTAAAGTCAGTGGATGTGCTGGCTGTAGGATGTGTGGGTTTGCCGAGGCAGCGTTTGTTGGATTTGGGTGCTGTGGAGTATCATGGTTCTTCACCTGAGACATTTGAGGCTTGGTTGGCCAGTGTGATTCTGATTCTGGATCAGGAAGGTTGTGATTATGCTTGTAAGCTGGGAAGTGTTGTCTCTTTGATGTTGGAGGATGCATGTGTCTGGTGGACATCTGTGGCGGTGGCGTCACATATCCATGATATTGACTGGGATTTCTTTGTATCTGCCTTTTATGAAAGGTATCTTGGAGAGAAGTTTCCAAGGGTTAAGCAATGTGAAGGTAGTGTTGTTGTGGAGCAAGTGTTGCTTGAGCAAGGAGTGGAAGCTCAGCCATCGGTATGTGACCGTTGTGAAAGGCGCCATGTTGGAGGTTGTTGGGGCGCGGGTGCTTGCTGGAACTGTGGTTCTAAAGTGCATGTTAAGCGCGATTGTCCTCTTGGGGTGAAGTCAGCTTTGGTGATAGCCAAAGGGTCTCTGAAAGGTCGTGGGCACGGCCGAAGCAAGGTTCAGAGGTGGCAGAAAGAGCAGAAGGTTGTGAAGAGTTTGGGAAATGAGAAGTGCTGGAAATGTGGGTCTGCTGGACATATGAGACGTGATTGTTTGATGTTGGCTCAGAATAGCCAGGGTTCTTTACCGCAGGGAGATGGTGATGACCTTAAAGGGTTAGCTGGTGCTGCAGCGGTGCGGCAGGAGGGTGATGGTTCCGCGAGGAAGAGTGCTCGTCTGATGAAGTTTCAGGGTGGTGATGTGTTTTCAGGTAATTTTGTTAAGTAATCTTTGCTCTAGTTACCTTAGTTGGGTTTCTGTTGGTTTTCCTTGCGTGGAAAGTTTAGTCTTGTTGCCAGCATGTTGAGGTAATAGTTGTAGTTTTGGAAACATCTTTGGTGTGAGGAAGGTTTTAGTGAGTTTTGTGGTTAATGGTTGTTGGTATGATGGTATGATGGAGTTATATAAGTTAGAAGTGAGGAAGGAGATTGTCCTTAGACGGATTCTGAGGATGTTATAGGAGGGTGTGAACTGGCATTCATGCACAGTTAAAATCATTGTTATATGATATATTATATATGTGCTGGTCCATGCATACATGTGGCATGACATTAGAGGTTTTGCATACATGTACATCAGGCATTGATAAGGCATGTTGGTGATCATGCATACGATGTTCACACTCGCTAATAACTAATCGAATCTGTTAGTATGGTGGTTGGGTTAGGTTGGATGATGGGTTCTTTAGAGGTTGTTTTGGTGTTGGGTGAGAGTTAGAAGTAATGGAGTATATTAAGCTAGTTGCTAGTAATAGTGAGAGTGGTATAGCCTGTTGGTAGAAGGATAGTGTTTGATGCTTAAAGAGTTTAGTGGTTTGGTGGTGAGGAGTACCGGTTGAGGTTAGAATCGGTCAAGTGGTTTGAATAGCTAAGTGGAAGGGGTAGTTCCTTGGTGCTAAGTGATGTTGCAGTTTAGTGGTTGTGTTCCCAAGTGCTGAGGTAGCTTAGCATTTAAGTTGTTGTGGAAGGGTTGGTTCGTAAGTGTTGGTTCTTAGCAACCTTTTGAGGAGTTGAGGAGTTGTTATGTATGTTAGGATAAGCGATGTTCTGGTAAGGCAATTATTGTGGTCAAAGCTTGCGGTGGATAGGCAATGAAAGGTCAAATGCCATTGTTGGTTGGTTGGGTTCTTGTGAGTAGTGGTTGGCTGGTTATGGGTATGTGAATTTCTTTTGTAGTCAGCTGGTGGTGTGTGATACGGTTGGCGGAGTTGAGTTGGGGTTGTGATGTAAATTTTGGATGGTGGGTGAGTAGTCCTGGTGAGTCGTTATGGTAATGTTAGTGGCAGATGTGAAGGATTATCAGCATTCGTTGAGGAGTTTGGGTAAACGGTTGTTGCTTAAGGATTTTTGCTTGTTGGGAAATCCTTGGAAGAGGTTTGGGAGTTTGCAAGAGTTTTAGAAGCAGAGAAGTTTGCAAAGTGGCTGAATTGGATTGGTTAGTGTCGCTGTGTAATCAAGTCTTGGGAGTTGTGTGTTACGGTGATGTGTGCTGTAAAAGTTGAAGTTCTTCAGGTTGATGTTGGGGTTGTGTACAGTCCGGATATGTGAAAGGTTAAGTTATGGCTATTTTTGTGTGTTCTGGATTTTATGAACAGTATGTGGTGGTGTTGAGTTGGTGGAGTTTTTGTGTGGAATGTGTTCAGTGGTGGTTGGGGGCTTTTGTGTTGCCGTGTGTGTTGCTTTGGGAAGGTTGTGGTTCTCTTTTCGCCAGTTGAAATTTCGAGGACGAAATTTCCTAAGGGGGGAAGAGTTGTAACGCCCCGGTTTTGGGCTCAGAAGTTTTGGGCGTTGACCGGTTCGGTCAAAGTGCTGATCGAATATGTAAAGGTGAAATTAGGAAAGCCTAGTTCGGGTTGCATTAAAAATATGGAAAAATGTTCTAAAATCATCTTTTAATATATAAAAGTGAACTGTGAAATCAATTTTGGAAAATGAGGTTCGGAAGGGTGACATTTTGGCTAGTGACCAAAATGTAATTTTTGAAAGTTGCGTGACTATTTTATAAAGGGTTGAAACTTTGAATCTTTAAGGAGCTATTATTCCAAAAAGAGTTTCTCCAGATTTTTCTAAGATATTTTGATGTATAATTCTAATTTTAAAGCTTAAGAAAAGTGGAGGGAAATCATTTTACTATTTTGTAACCAACTTTCCATTTTCTTCCAATTTTCATTTTCTCTCTTTTTCTCTCAACCCAAACACTTTCTCTCCAGAGATTTACTTCTGATTTTGTCACTCAAATCTTCCTTTTCAATTCTCTTTGGATTCCTAATCATCTCTACAACAAAACCTCACCATTTGCAAGTTGTTTTATCAAGCTTTTTGGTTCCAAAAAGGGAGAAACTCAAGTTTGGAGGTAAGAACGTCCTTCTCCTCTAAACTCTCAGTTCTTTACTGAAATTCCTAAGTTCCCAATCCTTGATTTGTGATTTGTTAAAGGCTTTTCAATTGAAATCTTGATTTTGGCTTAAAATGCAAGATTTGCTTGATTTTGGTGAAATTTTCGTGTGATCTGTTTGGGCAGTGTTTTGAAGTGTCAAATTGATGTTAAATGAATGCTAAATTGATTAGAATTTGAGGTTTAATTAATGCAATCCCGGATAGGTTGAATTTCCTAAGTTTTGCTTGAGTTTTTGGTTGTTTTTGGAGTGATCTTGGTGATCTGTTATACCTGGAGGTATAAGGACGTGTTTGTGATCATTTTGGATGTTAATTGATGTTTAAAAATGGTTAGAAGTGATGGATCTTGGCTGGGTGAAGTTTTGGAAGTGTTTGGAGGTGATTTCGGTTGTGTTTGGTAGCCGAATTGTTGGATTTGTGATGAGCAGCGAGTTGTGTTGTGTTGCTGGTGTTTTTAATGCATAATGATGCATTAATCCTCTGTTGTTGTGTGCTTGAAACAGGGGAGTTTGATCCGTGAGCTTTAGAGGTGTTGCGGAAGGTTTCGGATGCTTGGAAGGCTTGTTGGCTAGCCTTGTTTTGTGTAACGGTGAGTGAAGTTGGGTTTTCAGCTTTTAAACCAAGGTTTGGAGGTTTTGGGAGCTTAGTTTAAGTCTAAACAACTTTGCTAAGCTCAAGAGTAAGTATATGGATTTTCGCTCTTGGTTTGTGTTGTGAATTGGCTTTTAAAAGCAATTGTGTTTGGTGGTTGCAATGCATGTGATTTGCATGGTTTATATTCTGTTTTGAAAGCATATTTTAAGCATGGTTTAATGCTGGTTTTGAAAGCCATATGTGAAGGATGCTCAAGGTAAGAGATCCTTAGTTTTATACATTGAAAATGTGGTTTTGATGCATGGTGTTGCATGTTGTTCAATGGCTTTGTGTAATGCTTTAAAACAGTGGATTGATGATGGTAAATGATGGTTTTTGCGTTATGATTATGCATGTGAATCATTGGACTAATGTGGTAAGTTGGTTATATTGGCAAGTGATGTAAATGGTTCTTGGTTTCTTTGATCGGATATAGTTAGCCTGCTATAGGATTGGGTGCACCGTGAATAAAGTCGCCTTGGAGGTGGAGTGTTTAAGAGTGAACCGGTAAACTCCCTTCAAGTATCCTAACGAGATGGTTAAGGTCATAATGGAGGTTGAATGCCCATTCGAGGACCTTGGTTAAGCAAAGGTTATATGGTGGTTAAAAGTCCATATATGGGAACCTTGTGCTTGTTAAGATCACAATGGTGGTGTAAAGTCCATGTGTGGATCTTGTGTTGGGTGTCCCGGATCTCGTTAGTGATGTTATACAACTACCAATCGGTGATGCTAAGGTTGTATGGTGTTTAAAAGTCCATACATGGGAACCTTGTGCATGTTAAGGTTATATGGTGTTTAAAAGTCCATATATGGGAACCTTGTGTAAGCTAAGGTTGTATGGTGTTTAAAAGTCCATACATGGGAACCTTAGGAAAGTTAAGGTTGTATGGTGTTTAAAAGTCCATACATAGGAACCTTGTGAAAAGTTAAGGTTGTATGGTGTTTGAAAGTCCATACATGGGAACCTTGTGAATGTTGAGGTCAAATGGTGTTTAAAATTCCATTTGGGGACCTTGGATTGGTAGTGTGTATGAAGCGTGGGGACAACGCTTGTGATCCGCGTATCCGATTGGATGTTGAGTTGAAAAGTGGATGTGGTTGATCACTTGGGAGCCAATATAATGTTCTTGTTTATGATTAAGCATGAGATGCTTGAAAAGATGCATGGTTGCATGAAAAGTGTTTAATGCTTGTGAATGCATGTTTACTTGTTAAGTTGAACAAGTGGTGATTATCATTTGGTAAATGATGCAGGTGTGCATGAAATCTCTTTAATGCATTGGAGTCTTGTTAAGACTTGTTTTAAAAGGCATGTGATGATGATGTTGTGGTTCATAAGTTGCCTTTGTTTAATGCATGTGTTGGATTGATTGAGTAAATGGTTTTAAAGGGTTTCTTGCTTGGAATGATTTTCAAGTATAAGAAAGGTATGTTATGAAATGGAAGTGTTTTCCAAGGTATGAATTTAACTTTGCACATGGGTTTATGCATGGAATGGTTAAATGGATGATTTTGCAAATTATGCTTTGAAAAGGTTTTCTTAGCTTGCTAAGCTAAGGGTTGGTTTTCATGTTTGAACAATGCATGGTTTAAGCATGTTGTTGAAAAGGGGTTTTCAAACTTTGCTTGGTAAACAAATCGAGTTGCTTTCCAAAGAGGTTTTATGACTCGCTGCATTGATGGTGTTTTGGTTTTGAGCATTCCTCACTAAGCATTATGTGCTTACGCTCCTTTTTGTCCATCAATGCAGATTCTTGAAGTTTGGACAGCGAGAAGCAAGGGATTCAAGGAGGACTCCATTTGAGATGTATGTCTCGGTGAATAGCTATAGTTAATAAAGGCATTGGGGTAGAATCTCTTGGGTTAATGTTTATGTGTTCGTATATGTTCGGACAAGGATGGTTATATGTTGTTGTTAATGTTGTTGGATCATGTTTTGGCTTATATGAGATGGATTTGGAGATTTTGTGTTTAAATGGTTGCTTATGTAGGAAGCATGCCTATAGGATTGGGGCTTTACGTATATGATGATAATATGTTGAATTGTTGATGCAAGTATGTCTCTTATATGTTGAATTGCATGATGGTAAAGTTTGGTGGCTTTTGGAGTATGTTCGGATGGTCAATTGCGTGTTTAAGCATGTCTTTTTCTGCATTATGTGCAGGGCGTTTCGGAACAGGGACTACCGTTTCGGAACGGATGCCCTGAATCAGCCCAGGCGTCCGAAACGGTAGACACCGTTTCGAAACGGAAAGCATTCTGCCAGCCACCTGTTTCGGTACGCGTTGCGGAACGGCCCCGCGTTTCGAAACGGGCTCTGCCAGTTTCGGAACACGTGACCGTTGGGGGGCTGACAGTGGCAGTTAAATGTTTTGGAATGTTTGCATTTTGGTCCTGAAACTTGTTTGTGCAATTGTATGAGTTTGGGATGTCCGTTTAAGCTGAAATTTTGCAGAGAAGCATGAAACTTGATTAATTTTAAGTTGGTAACTTAAAATCTGGTTAAGTCCTTAAAGTTTTCAGAATTTACAGTTTGGTCCCTAAAGTTGTTAATTGTTCAATTGGGTCCCTGTTTGATCTCTGATGTTTATGATCTTCGAGTATGTTGTTGTGAGATCACATCTAAGGTTAACGTGCATTTAGACAAGATTAAAAAGAAAAAAAAAGGGTCGTTAATCAAAGTTGACTTTCGGGTTGACTTTGGTTTTCCCCGTGTGACTTTCTTAATTCGGGTCAACCGTCTGGGCCGGGTTAAGGGGGTTACACAGCAGACAAACCCCTGAACTCAGTCCCTCCTAGACTGCGCAAACGCTCCAAGGGTAGTCTAACTCTAGCATCTCCCTGATGCCCAGCTCCTTGAGCTCCAGCTACTGCTGCTTGAAAAGCTCCAGCAATAGCTTGTATCAACACTGTCATGTCAGGAACAGCTTGCCCTTGACCAGCCTCAGGTCCAGCGACCCCAGCACCAGTTGCAGCTTCAGCTCCTTCACCCCCAGCACCACCACCACCAGGTGGAGGAGGTAAATCCACCGCACTCTCAACATTCTCATCATTCTCATTCCCGTTCTGAGTCGTAGCTCGCACATTACCCCGCGTCTCTCTACGAGGTGTCATACTCTAACAACGCAATCACAATGCAATTAAACAAAGTCAAGCCCAGCAAGGTAAGCAATCCAAATACTCAAGCTCATTTTCAATTAAAAACAATATCACCTCATTAGCTTTGATTTGGCAATGGGTACCCACAACATGCTTCACCACAGCATACACTACAATTGTAACATACTTACAATTCACACATCATGCTTTCACTCAACAAGCATACAAAGCATACATACTTTAATCACACACACAACCATTCCCAATTACTCGAGAACTCAGCTCTGATACCACCAAATGTAACCCCCTTAACCCGGCCTAGACGGTCGACCCAAATTAAGAAGATCACACGGGGAAAACCAAAGTCAACCCGAAAGTCAACCTTGATTAACGACCCTTTTTTTTCTTTTTAATCTTGTCTAGATGCACGTTAACCCTAGATATGTTCACAAGATAATCATATTCAGACATCATAACAATTAGAGAACATTCAGGGACCCAATTGCACAAATTACAACTTAAGGGACCAAATTGTAAATTCTGATAATTATAAGGACTTAACCCAAATTAAAGTTACCAACTTGAAATTAATCATCTTTCATGCTTCTTTGCCAAATTTCAGCTCAAACGGACATCTCAAACTCATACAATTGCAATAACAAGTTTCAGGACCAAAACGCAAACATTTCAGAACATTTAACCAACAATTTCAGTGCCCAACGGTCGAGTGTTTCGGAACAGGGAAGGCCCGTTCCGAAACGCGGGACCGTTCCGAAACTGGTACCGAAACATGGCCTGGCAGAGGCCAAACCGTTCCGGAACAGTGCCTCCCGTTTCGGAACGCCCAGGCCATTTCAGGCCCCCGTTCCGATACGGTAGCACCTGTTCCGAAACAGGCTGCCCAGATTGCAGAAAAATTGCTGGTTTATCATGCAATTGACTTAACAAACATGCTCCAAAAGCAACCAAATTATACCAGCAAGTCATTCAACATACAAGGAACATAATTGTATCAACCAAACATCAACATGGCAACAATTATGAAAATCCCCAAATCTATAGGCATGCTTCCTACTTAGCAAACCATTCAAGCATCAAAATACCAAAACCATCACATAAAGGCCAATTACAAGCTCCAACATTATTAACATCATTAAACCAACTTAGGGAGTCCAAACATCTCCCAAAACAACAACATAGGTTCCCATTGCCAAATGCCAAAAGCTAATAGTGTTTAGGAAACTTTCACCATACTTGAGCTTAGTTCACCACTTGGATTCTTCACCACCTTGCTGCCCTCAATGCACTTTAATGCTCTGCATTATTGGTTTAAGAAAAGAGAGAGAGCGTAAGCAAAAGCTTAGTGAGGAATGCTCATTTAAAACCACACAATAATGCATTTACAAAACACATTTATAACCCTTAAATCCAATCATCATTTGTACATGCTCATAAGCATTTAAAACAAGCAATACATGCTTCAAGTTCATAACATGTCATATTGGCAACAAGTGATACATTCAACATAAGATCCACACATGGACTTTTAAACACCATTGTGATCTTACACTTTCCAAGGACCACACATGGACTTTTAAACACCATTGTGTCCTTAACCCCATGGACTTTTAAACACCATGGCAAGGACCACACAAGGACTTTTAAACACCTTTGTGTCCTTAACAAAAATCTCCCAAGGACTTTTAAACACCTTGGTGTTCTTAAATAACAAGGCTTACACAAGGAATTTTAACCACCTTGAACCTTAACCAAGAACCAACCATGGACTTTTAAACACCATGTTGTTCTTAAATAAACAAGGCTTACACAAGGAATTTTAACCACCTTGAACTTTAACCAAGAACCAACCATGGACTTTTAAACACCATGTTGTTCTCAAATAAACAAGGCTCACACAAGGACTTTTAACCACCTTTGTGACCTTAACCATCACTTCCCAATATACATCATTAACAACAATATTCCACTGTTCTAAAGCATTTAACAAAGCCATAAACATCATGCATCTTTAAGCATCAAACCACATTAAGACAATGTTCAAAAACAAGGATCTCTTACCTTGAGCATCCTTCAACACATGGCTTACAATCCCAGCAAATAAACATGCTAAATATGCTTTCAAAACAGGATTTAAAACATGCAAACAAACCACATTTCATACAACCAATCCATGGTTCATCGTCAAGAGATTTTTTCCGAAAACTTACTCTTGAGCTTAGCTAAGTTGCTTAGACTTAAACTAAGCTCCCAAACCTTCAAAAACATTGGTTTCATAGCTGAAATCCAAAATCCACTCACCGATTCCGTTTCGCCTCTTGCCGAAACACCAATCAAGCTTCCGGATCAACACCACTAGGATCCAAAGATGACTCCCCTGTTTTAAACACATCAAAACAGTAGATTAATGCATCATCATGCATTAATATCCTCAATGAAAGCACCTAAACCCGCTGCTCTCAACCACACTCCATTTTCGGCTACCAAACACAACCGAAAAATGCCTCCAAACAACTCCACAACACTACCCAGCCAAGATCCATCAAAACTAATCATCCTTAAACATCAATTAACATCCAAAAAGGATCTAATCAAACCCTTATACCTCCAGCTATAACAGATCATCAAGATCACTCCAAAAACAACCAAGAACACAAGCTAAACTTAGGAAATTCAACCTATCCGGGATTGCATTTATTAAACCTCAATTTCACATCAATTTAACATTCATTTAACATCAAATTGACACCTCAAAACACTGCCCAAACAGATCATACGAAATTTCATCAAAATCAATCAAATCTTGCATTTAAAAGCCAAAATCAAGAATACATCTATAAAACCTTTTATAAAACATAAATCAAGGATTGAGAACTTAGGAATTTCAGTAAAGAACTGAGAGTTCAGAGGAGAAGGACGTTTTTACCTCCAAACTTGAGTTTCTCCCTTTTTAGAACCAAAATCTTGAAAATCCAATTAGCAAATGGTGAGGTTTTGTTGAAGAGATGATTAGAGATCAAAAGAGGATTATAATCTCATGTTTGTACATCAAAATCAGAAGGAAAAGCTCTGGAGAAAAGTGTTTGGTTTGAGAGAAAAGATGAGAGAAAATGGAAATGAAATTTTAGGAAGTTAGTTGGAAAATGCCAAAATATCTTCCCTCCTTTTTAGTTTTATTTAAAAACCTTTAATTAATCATTTAATATCTTAGAAAAATCTGGAGAGACTCCCAATGGGTAAATAGCTCCTTAAAGATTCAAAGTTTCAATCCTTTTTAAAACAGTCCCACAGTTTTCGAAATTTACATTTTGGTCACTAACCAAAATATCACACTTCCAAACCTCATTTTGTAAAATTGATTTCACCAAACTCTTATATATAATAAAAGAGGATTTTAAGACATTTTTCCATATTTTTAATGCAACCCGAACTAGGTTTTTCCTAAATTCACCCTTATATATTCGAACCGCGATCCGACCGAACCGGTCCGAATCCCAAAACTCCTAAGCCCAAAACCGGGGCGTTACAATTCGATGATGAGAGATACCATCGGGGTAGGACTTGGTGAAAAACCCAAGCTTTGTGGCGATGAGAGATACCGCCATGAGAATCCAGTGATGAGAGATTCCACCGGGATAGGACTTGACCTTGAGTCAAGCTAATTCGCATATCCGAGTAAAGATGAAATGTGAAATTCCAATATAATATATGCAAAATGTATTTGATTCACATGTACCAAATGTTGAGATGATTTATGCTATGAGAAATGCATGTGAGATTTGAATCTGTAATGCTTTAGTTTTCTCAAGCATGTGTATGGCTTTGCCATGAAATTTGCATTGGTTTAAATGCATGAGATAGAATAAGGGTACATGTGTTTTCAAATGGAGATTTTCTTTGAAAAGGTTTTCAAGCATGAGATAGAATGAGCATGTTGTAGAAAATGGCTTTTGATAAAGTGTTTTGAATAATGCATTGTTGTGTTGGTTTTCTTTAGAGCTTGCCTCACTAAGCAAACATGCTTACGCTCTCTTTTACTAACAATGCAGATAATTGATGTGATTTTGGGAAGCAAGAAGGTTAAGAACATCCAAGGAAGTGTAGAGCTTATGTATGGTGATGTTTTACATACTTTAGTTTTGATATTTGGCAATGGGGCTTCAAGATTGTATTTGGGAGATGTGTTTTGAACTCCCTATGTTTGTGGCAAGATTACGTTGGCTTTTGAAGTTTGTAAATGGTCTTATATGGTTTGTTTGAGGTTTGAAGTCTATTTTTGGTTCATGAGGTTAGGAAGCATGCCTATAGACTAGATGGTCATTTGTTTGATGCCATGCTTTAGCTTAGGCTTCCTAAATATGTTCTATTATGGCTATTCATGTTGATGATATGTTTTGGTATGATTTGAGATATGTTTGAGTGTGAAAAGATGTGAAAAACCAGAAAATTATGCGGTTGCAGGGCAGGGTGTATCGAAACACCCTTATATGTTTCGAAACAGGGGCCTGAAATGGCCATAGTGTTTCAGAACGGATGAAGGTGTTTCGGAACACTTTGGCTACTAGAGAGGGTTGTTCCGATACTGGTCTCGAAACACACCCGAGTACCGAAATGATCAAAATCGTTTCGGTACGGGCGTTTCGATACGAAGATCAGGGTTCCGAAACGGCTGACCGTTAGATTGCAAATTTGAATTGTTTTAAAGTTCTCATGTTTTACATTTTAGTCGTGGATATTGTGCATGCAATTATTTGAATTCGGAATGTCCTTTTAAGCTAGAATTTGACAGAGAGGCATGTAATATGACTAATTACATAATGGTAATCTTAAAATTGGCAAAGTTATTATATTTTCTAAGATTTACATTTTGGTCGCTAAAAGTGTAAATCTTACAATTGAATCCCTAATTGATTTCCAATCGCTGTGCTTTTCTCTCCTATGATTCCTGAGTAATCACATAGGCTTTATGTGCATCTAGAAAAGATAAAAAGGAAAAAAAAGGTCGTTAATCAAGGTTGACTTTCGGGTTGACTTTGGTTTTCCCTGTGTAATCTTCGTAGTTCGGGTCAAACGTCTAGGCCGGGCTAAGGGGGTTACAACATCCAGGCAACATGTTCAAGAGAAATTGAGTCAAATTCTTATCTCTTCATTTCTCTTGTAAATAGTCTTTAGAGAGTGAGCTTTATTGTAAATCATTGTACTCTTGTGAGCTTAAATTTGTGTAAACACCTACCTTCTGATGTATTAAGTTTACCAAACAAATCCCTTGTAAAAGGAGATGTTCTAGTTTAGCCTTGAAAGAAAAACTAGAGTTGGTTCTATCTTTGTCAAGTCCAAAAGATAGGGTTGTAACGGTTTCCTCCTAAACCGGAAAAAGGGGATGAATTCATTGATGAGTGAATTGGGAAATCCTTCGTGGCGTGCTAAGGTAGTGGATGTAGGTTCTTGTTAGAAGGTCGAACCACTCTAATATCATTGTGTCACTTGTCTACCTTTATTTTGATTTTAGCCAATTCAACCACCAAACATTTACAACCCTCCTTGACGGTTTCGGTGATCGATTCGAGTGTTCTATAAACCCAACAATTGGTATGAGAGCCTCATCTCCATCAAAGGACTAACATCTGGGAGTAAAGATCATTTGCTCGAAGTCCACCGTTCTAGAAAATGGCAAGATTTGAAGAAGGCCGCTCTATCTCGTGTCCTCCGCTCTTCGAAGGAGAAGCATACTTTCAATGGGAAAATATCATGAAATTCTTCATTAAGTCTCAAGACTATAAGGTTTGGGACATCATTGAAGACGGGTATTTGGAAGCTCCGAAAAAGAAGAAAAAGCAAAGGAGTGCCAACGAGACGAAGGCAGAGCTAAACACCAAGGCGATGCACATTCTCTACTGTAGCCTTAACAAAGAAGTTTTCAAGAGGATCTCCACATGCAAGAGTGCCAAAGAATTGTGGGAGAAACTTGAGAAGCTTTATGGCAACAAGAAGGGAGAAAAGAAAGATAATGATCAATCATGTGCAAACCTTCTCTCCAATCCAAAGGTGGATGGTGTTTTGGCTCTCGATGAACCTAAGGTATCTTCTAACTCAAGTGAGCTTTATTCTTACTCTTTCGATGAGTTGCAAGATGCTTTCGATGAATTATTTTTTGAATTTGAGACCATGAATTCCAAATTTAATAAAAATGATTTCAAAACTTGAATTTGAAAATGATTTTCTTTTGAAAACAAAATTGGATTTTGAAAACCAAAATAAAATTTTGAAAAATGATTTAGAGTTTTCAAAAAACAAGTAAAGATGTTTTAGAAAAGGAAAATCTTGATTTGAAAGTTAAGCTTGAAAGCTTAACAAAAGAAAAAGAAATCATTTTTAATAATTCATCTTGTCACATAATGGCAAAATGCTCACATTGCCATTATCATGGTCATTCCTTACATACTTGTCCTATTAAGAAGAGAAAAGCTTATAGGATTAGACAAGTATGGGTTCCTAAGGCAACTAAAGACATTGTGACTAACGTAAATGGATCCAAAGCAATTTGGATACCAAAAATCAAGTGAATGTCTTTTGTAAGTGTGTTGGAGAAATGGGAAGAAATGCAAAGACATGAAAATGCTCTAGTCACACAAGTGAAGAAATTGGGTAATATCTAAGCTTATAGCTTTTATTTTATTTTATCTTTGGTTATCTAATTTTCGTTTTAAAGTCTTGGATTATTTGTTAAGCCTAAAAATGATGCTTGAGTAAGGGGGAGCCATTCTAAAACCAAAATCCTTTTTGTGTCAATTTTTTTAACATGCCAAGTTATTTTGAACTTAAAGTTATCTAAATTCTTTTCGATATAACAAAAAGAGGGAGATTTTGGTTTGAAAATTTTCATTTTCAAATGAATAAGGGGGAGCTTTAATTTCTTGTCAATTTTGAAATCTCTTATTCAAATTTTTAAACTTGAAGGGGGAATCCCAAACAATTTTTCAAGTTGGTTTTATTATATCAAAAAGGGGGAGATTGAAAAACTAATGTTTTGATATAATAATTGAAAAATAGTTTTTGTTGAGAAATATTTTGATATAACAATTATGTGAAAAATGTTTTGGACTTATTTAAATATTTCAAAAATAATTCAAAAGTCCTTAAAACTTGAAAAATATGTTTAAAATATTTTTGACTTTGCACCTATATCGAATATACTTTTTAAAGTAAAAAATAGCTAAAATTGTGTTTTTAAGTGGAAGTTTCGAAACCATCATATAAGGTTTCGAAACCTCTCTGGGCAGTAAGCTATTGTTTTTGAAACCTTAACAAAGGTTTCCAAACCTCTATTAAGGTTTGGAAACCTTGGCACAAAGGTTTCGAAACCTCTAAGAAGGTTTCGAAACTTTGGCCCTGTAACGGCTCCAAAACATCCCAACGGCCATAAACGGCTAGTTTTTACAAATCCCCTCTTAAGGTTTCGAAACCTCTTCAATGGTTTCGAAACTATTGTGCAGGTGAGCATTTAAAGCTCGACTTTAATGGCTTCCAACGGCTCCAAAACATCTCCAACGGCCATAAACGGCTAGAATATCATTCCACACTATAAAAGCAACCTTGGGACACTTGAAGATGGTTAGAGACAATATCCAAGCTTCATGATCAAGAGAAATAACATTTAAGTCTTTATTCTTCATTTCTCTTGTATATATTGTATAGAGAGTGTTTTTCATTGTTTTATTCTTTACACTCGTGTGAGCTTAATTCTTGTAAACACCCACCTTGTGAGGTTTTCATTGTTTACACAAACTACCTTGTAAAAGGGAGAGGTTCTAGTTTAGCCTTGAGAGAAAAACTAGAGTGGTTCTATCTTAGCCATTGAAAAGATAGGGTTGTAAGGTTATCTCTTTGGCCTCAAAAGGAAGAATTCATAGTAGTGAATTGGAAAATCCTTAGTGGTGTGCTAAGGTAGTGGATGTAGACTTTGGTTAGAAAGTCGAACCACTCTAAAATCATCGTGCAAATTGTCTATCATTTTTATCGGTTTTAGCCAATTCTTTCGGGAGTTCAATTCAACCCTCTTGACGGTTTTAGAAGATCGATTCGAGCGTGCTACA
The DNA here is from genome assembly GCA_030270665.1 of Hibiscus trionum. Taxonomy (NCBI): domain Eukaryota; kingdom Viridiplantae; phylum Streptophyta; class Magnoliopsida; order Malvales; family Malvaceae; genus Hibiscus; species Hibiscus trionum. The sequence goes on from BSYR01000027.1 coordinate 37,791,871, forward strand.
AAACCCAACAGTTTTGGACTAAATTGAAAAGATTTCAAAAGATCCTTTAAGTCCAAACAACTTGAAAATAAGTTTGTAGATGTTTTAAATGGTTTTGGCAATGTTTAAAACGTTTTTAAGTAGTCAAACTAGGGTTTTCAAAGCAACCGTTTCGAAACAGGGGAACCTGTATCGAAACATTTTGAAACTGCCAAAACCCGTAACGAAATAGGGCTTGCCCGTTTCGATACAGAGGGTTTTCGTTTCGAAACACCCCTTTGGTGTTTCGATACGCCCAACGGTCAAAACCTCCCCAACAGCTATTTTCCCAACGGTAATTTAAATTGCAGCTTAACTATCACTCGTACCGAAACGGGTTGTAATCGTTTTGATACAGCTTGAAGGGTTTCGAAACGGCCAGAGGTGTTTCGATATGACCTACTGCATCAGACTTCAACGGCTAGTTCTGAAGAAGGTCGTTCAGATGCGGGCTTCTCTGTTTCCAAACGGAAATCACCAGAACTGTATTTATGATGGGAAATAAAGTCTCCAACGGCTCTAAAACATCCCTAACGGCTAGTAACGGCCACAAGCTCAATTGGGACTATAAATTGAAGGCTGGAACACTTGAAGAAGTTTAGAGACAACATCTAAGCAACATGTTCAAGAGAAATTAAGTCAAATTCTTATCTCTTCATTTCTCTTGTAAATAGTCTTTAGAGAGTGAGCTTTATTGTAAATCCTTGTACTCTTGTGAGCTTAAATTTGTGTAAACACTCACATTGTGAGCTATTAAGTTTACCAAACAAATCTCTTGTAAAAGGAGAGGTTCTAGTTTAGCCTTGAAAGAAAAACTAGAGTTGGTTCTATCTTAGCCAAGTCCAAAAGATAGGGTTGTAATAGTTTCCTCCTAAACTGGAAAAAGGGGACAAATTCATTGATGAGTGAATTGGGAAGTGTAACACCCCAATTTTGGGCTTAGAAGTTTAGGGTCTGATCGGACCGGTCTGAGAAACGGTTCGAATATAAAAGGAGGTTTTAGGGAAAGCCTAGTTCGTGATACTTTAAAAATATAGAAAAATATCTAAAAATCCTCATTTAATATATTTAAGGGAGTGGTGAAATCAATTTTACAAAATAAGGTTTGGAAATACTACATTTCGGTGTAGTGACCAAAATGCGATTTTTGCAAAGTTTAGTAGTGACTGTTTTGTAAAGGATTGAAACTTTGAATCTTTAAGAAGCTAATTACCCAAAATGTTTTTCTCCATATTTTTCCTTAATTTGGTGATTTAATTAATGTTTAATTAAATAAAAGAAAGGAGAAAACTACTTTTTGATTTTCATAACTACCTTTCTCTAATTTTCCCTCATTCCTTTTTCTCTCAAAATCCTATCATCCAAACACATTTTCTCCAGCAAAATTCACTTTGATCTTCACCTCAATTGATGAGATTTCCATCACCTATTGGTTTCTAATCAATCTTGCAACAAATCCTTTTGATTTCCACATTGCATTTTCATGGAATTTTGCCCAAATCAAGGAGAAATCACCATTTAGAGGTAAGATTGTTCTTCTCCTCTAAATACTCAGTTCTTTACTGAAATTCTCAAGTTGTCAATCCTTTATTAAAGTTTTATAAATGGTTTTAATGTTAGAAACAAGATTTTGGCTTAAAACTCAAGATTTTGGAAGAGATCTTGAAGATTTTCGTTGTAATTGATTGGGCTCTGTTTTGAGATAGTTCTCTAATGTATTTTGGATGTTAAATGATGTTAGAAATGAGGTTTTATCAATCCAATCCCGAATAGGTTGTGTTTCCTAAGTTTTTGCTTATGAAAATGGTGGTTTTTGAGGTGTTTTTGGTGTTCTGTTATAGTTGGAGGTATAAGGACGAGTTGAGAGTTGTTTTTGATGTTAATTGATGTTTAGAAATGATTAGAAGTGATGGATCTTGGCTGGGTTAAGTTTTGAAAGAGTTTGGAGGTGTTTTCGGTTGTGTTTGGTAGCCGAAATGTTGGTTTTAGGTAGAGCAGCGAGTTTAGGAGTGTTAGCTGAATATTTCAATGCATGATGATGCATTAATCCTCTGCTTTGATGTGTCTAAAATAGGGGAGACATCTTCGGACACTTTTGGAGTTGATCCGGAGGCTTAATCGGCGTTTCGGCAAGCAAGCGAAACGAAATTGGTGAGTGCGTTTGGTTTTGAAGTCCATGAGGACAAAAACACAAGGTTTGGGGATTTAGGAGAGGTTTGAAACACCTTCCTAAGTCCGGAAGTAAGTATGGCTTGATTTGATCTCTAAAGTGGTGTTTGGCCCCAAATTGCTTTTACATGCTCATGGTTTGTGATTGTTCAATTCCTACTGTTTTTATGCATGTTTTGAAGCATGAGATTATGCTTGTAGAGTTGTCATGAGATGGCATGATGCATTGAATAGATTTAAGCTCTTGGTTTAAAGAAAAGTATGATTATTGATTTGAAAAGTGATGAGAAAACATTTGAGTTATTTTGCATGAAAAACAGTATGTGTGATGATATTTTAACACATTATATTGGCATAGACGTTGAGAAACTTATCGGGTATAATTGATCGATCAATAGGATAAGAGTGCACTATAAACTAAAAATTCGTACGTGCTCTTTGGTTAAGACAAAGGGAGATTTTCCGATGGTGGGCATTCCATCGGGTAGGACTTGGTGAAATACCCAAGCTTTGTGGCGCTGAGAGATTCCGCCATGTGAGTACAGTGATGAAAGATTCCACCGGAAGTTGTTGCTAGACAATTGAGTACGGTGATGTGAGATTCCACCGGAAGTGTCTAGTGTAGAAATGTGTCTGCATATCCGAGTATTGATGAGATGCTAAATGCCAATATAAATGATGAAATGGTTTTTGTTACACATGTACCTTGATGAGATGATTTATGCTATGAGATATGCATATGTGTTTGTTTAGAAATGCTTTGACAATACAAGCATGTGAATGGCCTTGCCATGAGTTTTGCGTTGGTTTTAATGCATGAGATAGAATGAAGATACATGTGATTTCAATGAGTTTGCTTTGAAGTTTTCCAAGCATGAGAAAGAGATGAGCATGTGGTTTAAAAGCTTTGACGAAAGTGTTTTCTAAAAATGCATTATTGTGTTGGTTTTTTTAGAGCATGCCTCACTAAGCATTTGTGCTTACGCTCTCTTTTACCAATAATGCAGATAATTGAGGTGTTTAAGGGCATCAAGGAAGCTAAGTTCATCCAAGGAAGTCCAAGCTCACGTATGGTGAAGTTTTCATACACTATTAGTTTTGATAAATTGGCAATGGGAATCTAAGTTTTGTTTTGGGAGATGTGTTAAACTCCCTATAGTCGAGGCATGTGTGCCTTGGTTGATTTGAAATGTAAATGGCCTTAATTGGTTGTTTGGAGGTTTGATTTCCCTATTTGGACTGGATATTAGGATGCATGCCTCTAGACTTATGAATTTCCTTGTTTGATGCTATGAAGGTGTTTAGGGGCTCTAGATATGTGCCTTAAATGTTTGATGACTTGTTGATATGCTTGGAGAGTCTTTTGGATGTGTTTGATCAAGTTTCTAGGCAAATCGTATTGAAACACCCCCTAGTGTTTCGAAACGGGGGCCTGAAATGGCCTTCGTGTTTCGAAACGCTAAGTGATGTTTCGAAACGATTTGGCTACTGGAAGGCCTCGTTTCGGAACCAGTCTCGGAACCAACCCGTGTATCGAAACGGTCAAGTCCATTTTGATCCATCGTTTCGATACAGCTAGTGGACGTTTCGAAACAGATGACCGTTGGGCACTGGTTTGAATGGTGCAGAAGTTTGCAAGCTTTACATTTTAGTCCCAAATGTTGATGTTGCAATTGCTTGAGTTTGAGATGTTCAGTTAAGATGAAAATTGGCAGAGAAGCATGTAACATGACTAATTTCATATTAGTAACATTAAACTCAGTAATGACCTTCTAATTTATAGAAATTACAAAATAGTCCCTAAATATATAATTAGTGCAATTGAGTCCCTATATGATATCCAATCGTTGTGCCGTTCTCAAATATGTTTTATGAGCACTCACTTAGGGTTAATATGTATCTAGACAAGATTAAAAAAAAGGTCGTGAATCAAGGTTGACTTTCTGGTTGACTTTGGTTTTCCCCGTGTAATCTTCGTAGTTCGGGTCAACCGTCTAGGCCGGGCTAAGGGGGTTACAGGAAGTCCTTAGTGGTGTGCTAAGGTAGTGGATGTAGGTGCTTGTTAGAAGGTCGAACCACTCTAAAATCATTGTGTCACTTGTCTACATTTATTTCGATTTTAGCCAATTCAACCACCAAACGTTTACAACCCTCCTTGACGGTTTCAGTGATCGATTCGAGTGTGCTATAAACCCAAAAAAAATTGAGTTAAATCAGAAAAATTAAGCATAGCAGGCCCAGGAGTTTCGAAACACCCTTTCTTGTTTCGAAACGGGTGCTTGAAATGGCCTTGGCGTATCGAAACGAGGAGGTTCGTTTCGGTACACTTTGCTATTGTGAAACCCTGTTTCGAAACGGGTCAGGAGTTGTTTCAGAACGATCCCGTGTTTCGAAACATGAGCTTCTGTTTTGATACACCCATTCTGATACGGGGCTAGCTATTCCAAAACGTCTGGTTGTTATTTCAGTTATGGGCATTTTTGAAGTTTTGATTCTTTGCGTTTTGGCCCATATTTGTCATAAATGCAATTAAATGAGTTCTAATGGTTATCTTGAGCCGAGTTTTTATAGAGAAGCATGTAATGAACCTAATAAAACGTTGGTATTCCGAAATTGGTAATAACCCTTACAATTTATAAAATTTACAAAATGGCCCCTAAACCTGAAATTGGTATTAATCGATGAATGCTCGTATTGTCTTTCAATACGCTGCTTGTTGATCACATAGGAATGTAACTTGCATCTAGATAAGATAAAAAGGAACAAAATTAGGGTTGTTTATTAAGGTAAACCTTCCCAGTTTACTTCAATATTCCCCGTGTGACATGTTCGGTTCGGTCTATCGGCTAGGCCGGGTCGAGGGGGTTACTGACAAAGTTCATGGTTATGTTCATTGTCAGACAATGTTATTACCCATCTATTCAGAGCTTTTGCATGGACCACTACTCTAGCCTTACAACCGCTCCTTGTCTGTGCACGTTGAGCGCATGAACGTTTTGCCTCGTCTACTTTTGATTTCCTTTGCCCGTGTTTTGAACAACAAAACTCTTGTTGGCATTTATTTCCATTTCTAACCTAAGTTGTTTCGCGACGTACACTTAATCCTTTTTTATTTTCATTTTCCTCATAAAACTCCCATGCTTCTTCAACTGACGCAAATGCCATGCCAACGATTTTATTCGAACTCTCCACATACTTTAGCATCACTTACTGTACTCGGAACTTCCATGATGAGTATACTATGCCGCCTAAAGAAATGAATATGAAATAACTGAAACATTGCATGGAATTAAGTTGCATAAAAGTACAAAAAATTGCTTTCTTATGAACTTTCTTACCTTCTTAAGACCGCTGCTACTAGAAACAAGGTTTATGAGCTTTGAGATAAATAACTTCTTCAATGGGAAGGGGATTAAGAGGACATAGACGTGTTTTGAAGTTGGTAGTACCTGCCCTGGGAACTAGGATGGTAGTTGCAACATTTATTCTAACTTTTATTCAACATTTCATGTTGGAGTAACCATTCAGTATAAACTTTATTTTTCAAAAGTTTCGAAATTTAACGTGTAAGTTCCAATAGTAATTAAATGTCTTATGTCGTAGTGATTGCGGTAACGTGTCAGAACTGCTATTTAAGTTTCGATCCTTTATAAATATTTGAACTTTGAATTATAAGAATTTCAGTTTTCAACTTCAAAGATATTTTTTCGGTTACCGTTCCCGCTTCTTTTTTCATTAAATGTAGCGAAGCTAGGATCAAGTTCCGCTATTTAACGTGGAGTACATATATTAAAGCAGAATGTCACAACCAAAAAATTAATGCCCTTTTTCTTCTCTCAGTTAGTTGTTCCAACCGATTCCTCCATTCTTCAATTCCTTTCATTAACTTTATCCTTTCACCAATCAAACCTTCAATACAACATCTCATCAACCAATTCAGTTTAATTTAAGTATGTTTCCGTGTTGTCTTAGTCTGTAGATATATTAGATGTGACGTTCAATTTCTCAATTATTTGTTCTTTCTCATGTCGTCTCCTAGAATTACGTACACAAATATCTTCGTCTGCGGAAGGAAGAGAACCTACTAGGATTCTCCATGAACTAACACCTTCATCAAAATTTACATACAACTCGATTTTGGTACCCCTACATGGTTGTATCTCCTAAACATCTTGCGAATGTCGCATGCATTACATATCTATAGCAAGTAAAGATCTTCAAGGTCGGGCTCATCGACAGAAATTTTAGCTTCCAATGAAACCAATTTCTTCCTTGTTGATTTGCTAACCTCTATGGAAATTAACTCAAACAAATCATCCATCTTGATGTTGCTGTTGAATGAAGTGTAGAGGTATGTTCCTAAAAGAAAAACGGTTGCAAAAAATCTTGCCATAATAATTTTTAATAAAGAATTTCTGCACAATATGGTAGTGTAGGAATATTTATAGAAGATTTGTATGGGTATAGTTTGGGGTTTGTCACCTAAAATGTTACCGGTATTTAGTTTGAGGTTCAACACCTAAAATATTATTAGTAATCAGTTTGGTGTTTGGAACCTAAAATGTTTATGAAATTCAGTTTGGGGTTCGATAGTTAAAATGTTACTCAAAACGAGTTTCAACCTCAACACCTAAAATGTTATAAAAAATTCAATTTAGGGTTCGGTACTTAAAATGTTATAGCCTACAAGTTTGGATTAGTGACCTATAACGTCAACGAATATCAATTTTGCGTTCTGAATCCAAAATGTTGGCAGAAATCAATTTGGCGTTCGAACCCTAAAATGTTAATGAAATTCAATTTCGAGAACAACACCTAAAATGTTAGGTAGGTTTCAATTTGACTTTAAAATATTTAAGAAATTCAGTTTCCTAACCGACACCTAAAATGTTACCTTTGCCACCTAAAATGTTAAAACCTAAAAAGGAGTTTCAGTGGTTAGGGAACCTAAAATATTATGGTTCAAACCTAAAATATTATGGTTCAAACAGAAACAATTAATTCGGCACCTAAAATGTTAGAAAAACACAATTTACGAGTAAAACATTTCATTAGCTAACTGAAAATCTAAAACAAAACCTGTTTGAATTGGCTGGTAACCTATAACTGAGAAAACAGGTGCCACACAACAGACCTACCCAATCAAAAGTGCCATTTCCACCACATCTAAACTATGATCTGCCAAATTCAAACATCATAAAGAAGGTTGTTGTATTACCAACTTGAAACAGAATCAATTATAACTTAGAACATTATAGAATCTCTCAGTTCATTGAAACCAACAAATCCGAGATGGGGGCAGCAGGCATTACTTGCCACCAATAATCTTATCTGCCTTTTTAACCAAAACTTCCAATCACAAAACAAAACAAAAAATGTTTGGGGGAAGCAACTCCCCACTTAATCTGAATTATTTAATGAAATATTGCCAGAATAAATTCTCAGGACCGAAGTTTTTCATCGCCATCTAAACCTAAACGGGGCTAAAAGGGAAATAGTCCCAGAAGATTAGGCACCACCCGATCCATACTTCTTTCCGAACACAATGAGCTGCAACTTGTCATATCCAGCAAGCACACCAGCACCAGCAACGGCACGGAGGATGTTAGCTCCAGCACCCTTAAATAGAGACTTGGCACCCTCATTTTTCAAGATCTGAGAAAATGCATCAAGCGAGCTCTTGTACTTGACTGCCTCACCAGAGGTCATCATCATTCTTCTGCGAACAGTGTCAATTGGGTAGGATGCAAGGCCAGCACCATTAGTGATGAGCCAACCAAGGGCAAAGCTAGCAAAGAAACTATCCTGCAAAATTATTGGAGGGGGAAACAGAGAGCAATGTGATTACAACAACACTAAATTATAGGAGTAACATATACAAGATCAATGAATAAAATTAATATACATCCAAAATTAGAAATACATCATTGATTGAGGATCAATATAACAAGAAAAATGATCATATAAAATCACTGCAGTCATAAAATAGCAGTTATAGAAGGAAGAACCTTTTACATCACAGGCTATCAAACTTTACTAACCTGCAAATCACCGGTCAAGAGCACAGGCTTCAGAGAGTCATACATTCCAAAGTATAGACCACGGTAAACAATGATTCCAACGCATGAAATATTGAAACCACGGTAAAGCCCAGCAATACCATCAGATTTTAAGGTCTTCCTGTAGACATCAACAAGGCCATTGAATTGCCTTTCTCCTCCCTTCTTTGCAGCCTTTGCATCATTGGCAAGACGGGTTCGAGCATAGTCCAAGGAGTAGACAAACAGAAGGGAAGAAGCACCAGCAGCACCGCCTGATGCCAAGTTCCCAGCAAACCATTTCCAGTAACCATCTCTGTCTTTCTTGAAGTTGAAAAGCCTCTTGAAGTAATCCTTGAAAGCAAAGTTCAAAGCCTGTTGCCAGAACAGCAAAGGGATTGGCGTAAAACACAAGACCAATCAAATTAATCTAACATAAAACTAAAAGTTCGAATGACTATGCTAACCTGAGTGGGGAAATAACGAATAACATTTGCAGTGTTTCCTCTCCACAAAGACACAAATCCTTCATCTTGAATCGTTCGCTTGAAACAATCACCAATACCCTTGTAGGGTTCAGAGAGCCTGCCAGTTTTAATCATTTCATCCTGGTTCTGAATCAAAAGCTTAACACGCTCAATTGGAGCAGCAGCTGTCTTAGACACAGCAGCAGAAACACCACCCATTAGGAAATCAATAGCAAAGCTGGCAAACCCTTTCTCAGCAGGGGCTTGAATACAAACAGCAGATGCTGTTGATGGAACCATAGATAGGTCACCGGTAGCTCCACAAGCTCGGATAGTAGAATTCTGCAGTGCAGCATTGGAGTAATTCCGATATACAGCATGCCTTTGGTATAGAGCAGGTCTACAGAAGGACCCATCATAAGCTTGAAAATCTTGGGAATTTCTAAATCGGGTGAGATGGCCTGCTGCCTTCTGCATGACAGTTGGGTGTTGAACCTGATCCATACTGACTTCCCTGAATGAAAGCTGACTAGTTAACAACCACACAAAGATAATACAAGTAAAACAAAACAAAAGTCTGACACTGAATGCTAAATAATCTACAAACATATCAACAAATCAATTATGAAAAATGACAACAAAGTCAGAATCATGGACACCAAAATGCTATAACCATGAAAAGTATCATAACCCAGCCTTTTATGCCATATTTCGGTGTCTTAATATCTAGACAACTGAAGGGCAAGACAAACACACCACAATCAACACCGGCATTCAAGTCAAAGCAACATAGATTACTGTCTAATAAAAAATATCATAGAAGATGTAAACAATAAACATCCAAAAGTCTATCATTTGAGTCCGACCATCAAAACGAATATTCATGTCATGTAAATGCAAGTATCTTACTGAATTAATAATTTTTTGAAGAATTTTTTTTGAAAAAGTATAAACTATAATTACATGATATGCGTTGGCTCCTATTGAACTCTGAAAAAAAGGAGAAGTAGCCCCTGAACTGGAAGGTAGTGAAACCATCGACTTTAAAAGGTCAGACGGAGTTAGCTTAAGAGTAATGCATAGCAACAAACAGGGGCAGTATCAATAAAAAAACCCAACAGATCTGACGAATCCAACTGCAAATGAGGGTCGGATACAGATCTGATAGGTTTCCAGGCTACTGCTTTGCATTCAAAAGCAGTAAATACCAATAGATCTAAGGAATCAATGCTAAAATTTCGGGACAACATTGTGTTTGATAATAGATCAGATCAAACGTAGTCAGTTATACAGATCTGAGATGATGGGACATTTTAAGAGTAGAAATGTTTTACCTTAGAGAAGAGCGTGAATGGAGGGTACGCGAGATATTGTTGGATGACTCCGCCTTTTTATTCGCTCCGCTTTGGAAAGGGAAAATGATTTTCTTCTCTTTTTATGGCGAGGCAAGAGGAAGGTGGCTTTATGGGCTGTGTACGTCAGCTGGAGGCCTGCCCATGATTCGTTGTGGTCAGCGGTTCATTGGATAGCGCTTCCCGATTTCAACATGGCTTTTTTTTTCTTTTTTTTTTTTTTGATAATAAACGAGAATAAGATAAATTAAGCAAAAACTACAGAAGTTTCCTCAATCCTTGATGCAAAAATGCCAATCAGGGTGGCATGAACCAAAACGGGTTGTTTTAGCGACCCAGTCTGCAGCTTTATTACATGTTCTTTTAACCGAAGAAAAGAGAAAACCAGGAAAACAAGTCAACAAACCGATAATGTCTCCTTCAATGGCAGCTGACTCTCACGTGGAAAGCATTTTAAAGTTAATTCGATTGATAACACCTGCGTTGTCAAATTCCACGACAACATGGTTGAAACCAACATTAATGGCAGTTCTCGTAGCCAAACGAACAACCATAGCTTCAGCACATGAGGCCGAGGCAGCAATGAAAGAAAAGGTAGCGCCTCCAATCAACATTCTTGTTGCATCACGGAAAAGCATTGTCGCGCTTGCCGAACCTGACACCAGATCAAAGGAGACATCACAATTCGCCTTCACAAATTCCAGGCTCGGATGACTCCAATGCTCCTCATTTCCAGGTTGCGAAACATCACGGGCAGTCCATGCTAAAGGAGTAGAGCAAAATTCCAAGAAAGCATTTTGGGCTTTAAGCCACACTTCAATAGGAGAATCCACAATGGCAGAAAAAATAAAGGAATTCCTAGCTTTCCAAAGGTGCCCGCATAAGAAGGAAATGAGTTGTAAGCCTTCATTCATAGTTCCTTTGAAATTAAGAGAGATAAGTTTATACCACCATTTCAAAAAACCTGGGAATCCAGTTTTTGATGGCGAGTAGCTGAATCCCGATGCCCTCCATACTGCCTACGCAAAGGGACAGAAAAAAAGAGATGTCCAATACTTTTAGATTCTTCACCGCACCGCGGACATTGATTGCAAGAGTGTCCTTTCCCACGGAATCGTCTTTTCAAAATATATTTCGTGAGAACGATATTGTGGCAAGCTTTCCATAAGAACACTTTTAATTTGGATGGAACTGGAAGCCCCCATATCGATCGCCAAAGGGAATAATCCAGAGAGAAGTTTTCACTCGAGCTAAGAAAAATAACGGTGGGAGAAGAATTGAAAAGGAAATGATATCCTGACTTAATAGAGTAATCTCCATTCTTGTTCTTGAACCAGATAAGATCATCTTCAACATGAGGACCTCCTATAGGAATTGACATAATAGCGTCGACTTCTTGAGGAGAGAAAAGACTTTGTAGTTTATCCATTCTCCACTTGTGGTTATGTGCATCAATGAGACAACTCACAAAGAAGTCGCGACAATGAAAAGGTCATTCTGAAGAAATATTCATACTATCAAACCTTGGAATCCATCGATCGTCCTAGATAGAGACAGAATTACCATTACCAATTCTCCATATAGAGCCCTTGGAAATCAGGTCAATGCCCTCCCGAATGCTACGCCAAGCCCAAGATGGGTTCTGACAGTTTTGTGCGGACAGCATATTACCGTTTGGGAAATAAATCCCACGAAGAACTCGAGCCACTAACGACTCCGGATTCTTTAGGATTCTTCATGTTTGTTTTGTCACCAATGCTTTGTTAAAGGTATGAAGATCTCGAAATGCTAAACCCCAAGGTCTTTGGCTTCACAAAGTTTGTTCCAATTTAGCCAATGAATTCCCTTGTCATTTTCACTAGATCCATTCCACCAGAATCTTCCAATAAGAGATTTAAGTTTGTCACAAAAGGTCGAGGGAAGAAGAAAACACTTCATGACGTTAGAGGGTATCACGGTGGCAACAACCTTGATTAGGAATTCCTTGCCTCATTGGGACATCAGTCGCGACTTCCAACTCTGAAGTTTCATTCGAACTATTTCCAGTATAAATGTGAGTGCCCCATTCTTTCCTCAACCCCAAATAGATGGAAGGCCAAGATATTTGCTCCCTTCCTCCATTAAGCTAAATCCCAAAGCATTAATGAGAGAAGTTTTGTGATTGGAACAAATATTAGGTGAAAAGAACACCGAGGATTTGATAACATTCACAGTTTGTCCCGTGGCTCTTTGAAAGTCATCAAAGAGGGCGATAATTGAGACGCAACTTTTTAAATCCGCATTGATGAACAAGACACAATCATCAGCAAACATCAGATGATTGAGAATAGGACTTCTTCTACCGATCTGGTAGCCTGAAAGGTCTTGGCTTCTAAGATCCCTTTCAATAAGCCATGTGAAGATATTAGAGACCAAAAGAAAAAGAATAGGAGAAAGAGGGTCTCCTTGTCTCAATCCTCTTGTCGGAGAGAAAGATTTATGTTTTTCGCCATTGAGCACAAGAGAAAAAGAGATCGTGTTAATGCATTCCATAACCCGTTGAATCCACCAAGAATCAAATCCCATTTTACTCATGACCATATGAAGCACATCTAAGTCCACCTTGTCGTAAGCTTTTTAAAGGTTGATTTTAAGAGCCATAATCCTTGAAGAACTTTTTTACCTCCTCTTGATAGCATGAAAGGCTTCATGGGCCAAAATGATGTTATCTTGGATAAGTCGACCACTAACAAAAGTTGATTGAGTTGGAGGAATGATGCTCGGAAGAAAAGCTTTGAGTCTCGATGCAAGAATCTTAGTGATGATCTTCATAGAGAAATTACAAAGGCTTATAGGTCTGAATTGACAAACTTCCATGTGATTCTTTGTTTTCGGAATAAGGACAATATTGGTGTCATTAAGATCATTCTCTAGAAAACCGAACTTGAAGAACTGTGTAACCATAGAGGTGGTCTCTTTCTTTATAGTATCCCAAAAAGATTGAAAGAAGATCCTAGAGAAGCCATTAGGGCCTGGGGACTTGAGGGCCCCCATATTAAAAACTACATCTCGAATTTCCTCTTCGCTAACATTCTTACATAAGCCTTTGTTCATGTCCTCGGAGATCACATTGGGAATAAGAGTGGCGACCTTCTCCATGTCAATGGAAGTGTATTTGGCGTAGAGCTTCATAAAGTGTTTCTCGAAATGTTCTACAATTTTTTTCCTCCACCCAATTCCCAAATTCATCTTTAATTTTGTGGATAGAATTGAATCTACGATTCTGTAATGTGGTGGCATGGAAGAATTTTGTATTTTTATCACCATATTTCAACCAATTCACTCTCGCCTTTTGATGCCAGTGTCTCTCTTCACTTGCCCATTTCTTCTGGAGAGAAAGTTTTAGACAATTTAACTCTTCTCTAGAATCATCTGTGAGGGGTTTGTTTTGCAAATTCAGGATTTTTTGTTTGATCTCTTCACTTGTTTTCCTATTACTTCCGAACTTCTGTTTACTCCATCTTTCCAGTTTTATCCGAGTAGACTTCATTTTTTTACCAAAGAACGAAGGACTTGAAGCACCCTTGTCTTGGTTCCAAGCTTCCTCTACTGTAGCAGAACAATCATCCTGCAGCAACCATTTTGATTCAAACTTGAAAGCCTTTTTCCTTTTCTTTTTTGGTCTGTAAAGGAGAAGGACAATAGGATTGTGGTCTGAGGCTATTGCCGCTTCCACTAAGCCAATAGCTTTGGGAAACATAAAATTCCATTTTTCTGAGGACAAGATACAATCTAATTTTTCCAATATAGCATGATCTTCTGAACGTTGATTAGACCATGTGAAGGATCCCCCCTTGATAGGCATCTCAATCATCTTAGCTCTTTCAACGAAATCAAGATACCACCGAGCATTTGAAAGATCAATAGAATTGCCACCATGCTTTTCTCCTTGAGTAAAAACAGAATTAGTATCCCCAACAATACACCATTTACTATTTGGAGCTCTTTTTAAATCTGTAAGATTATTCCAGAACTCTTTCTTTTATTTATTGTAAGGAGGTGCATGATAAATGTACAAAACCATTCATCTCCATTCTTGACAAATATGGATACATCAATAAAGTTTCTACTAGCTTTGATGATTGCGACCTTCACATCATCCGTCCACCATAGAGCAAGTCCTTTGGATCTTATCCATATACTTTCGTTTCTATTTATTCTCACTAAGAAAAACAATACAAGGCTGAAATTTGGAAAGGATATCATTGAGACCTCTCACAGTATCAGAATTGTCTAGACATCTAACATTCCAAGCCAACATAGCCATTTGAGAATGAAAAGGATACGCTAAGAAAGATGCAGAGAAAACCCGAATCCAACACTCAAAAGGGAAGGAGCCAGAAGCGAGGAACAAGAAGAAAGAACACAGACAAGCAGTAAACCACAATGCCACAACAAACAAAAACCCTTAACCACGTATCAAAGGGAGAGGAATCTTACAGTCGATGGGTGTCGAGATAGAGCAAGCCATATCGAAGCACAGAGGAATCATACATCTACACGAACCAACCTCAGAGATAAAAAATCTCCCGCATTGAAAAAAGCCAGAAAAACAAGAAGATAGCTAAAATTTGAAGGTCCAGGCGATAGCTAGGGAGTCAAAGACTGAAACTGTAACCCCTAAACCCGTCCTAGAAGAAAAGACCAAATTTAGGAAGTCACGTCTAAAAACTTAACCCTCATGAAAACCAATTTTGAAATTACACTTTAATTTAAAAAATATATATGTAATTATAGTTAATAAATATATAATAATAAATAAAACATAAATGTCAAAAAATATTCAATTTTTAAATAAAATCTCTAAAATAAAATTACAGTAAAAGAATGCTAAAATAATTCGAAAGAAAAAAATATAAATAGTCCACATGTATGACATTACATCAATGTCTCAAAATAATAAATATTAATCCGAATAACTAAAAATAGTTCATAATAAAATAATCGGATAAATATGAGTCCTCCAAGTACTACGTCGCCTAAAGCCCAAAGATATCTGTAAGAGGAAATTATGGGGAGTAAGCTAAAGAGCTTAGTGTGTCTCTAAAGTGCAAGAAAAACCATAATCATAAACCTAGTATTATTTTCTTAAAATTCTTTAAAGCACAACACATAAATCACAAGCGCGACGAAATGCACCCAACTAATTCTGCCATAAATGAGAAAGGTTCCCATAATCTCCTCCCTACGTCCGTCAATCCGAAGTGGAATTCAGCCCGAAGGGTGAAACCACTAAACTTCCTCCTTACAAATCCCAACTCATGCTCATACACATATGATGTTTAAAATTCAAGTTTCATAAAAACCAATTCCATAAATCCGATATTCCATAAACATAATTTATAAATCATAGTCCATAAATCCATAAATCATAGTTCCATAAATCTGATGTTTCATAAATCAAATGTTCATAATACATAACCAAAACAAATTCTGAAATCGTATACATATGATGTAAACCATACAAGCCATAATACATATAAATAATCACACAAGAGGTAAAACACCAACACATAGAAAAATAGTATATAATTTAATTATAGCACCGGAAGAAAACACACCTTAAGCAGCAATAGCTCTAACGTCGGGACGAACGCCTCTCACGTTCAAATCTATTTGAATCGGAACCTATGATATAAAATTCTACATCAAAATCTAACACTATGCCACCAATTAACACTAGTACTAATCTAATAGAAAATTCACGTGTGGTCCTTGTGGTACGTGCACGGTTAGATCGAACAGGTGAAAGAGGTGGTAACTCGTCTTCCTCAAAATCGATGTCGTCTAAAACACATATGTAAACTGTATCAGATCTCATTTCCAAATCCTTCAAAAAAATAAGGTTGTGCGATGCTAGAGACTCACCAAAGTTCGATCGAAATAAAGAGCATAGAAAAAAAGAATCGATTATTCTTATCGAAAGATGGGAAGGAACAGAGCGGCGGTAGAAATTTATTCTGCCGAAGGGTGTTAAATACCTAATTTGATGGGTAATTGCACAATAAGGCATCCCGATATTTAAGGGTTTGCATAATAGCACCAAACTTTACTTAATTTATATAATGGCCCCTTAACTTCTAAATTAACTCAATTTAATCCTTTAACAATAATTAGGTTCCCAAATTCAAATTCCTAAAATTAATTTAGGGTTTTTAACCTAAATTCCCAAAATTTAGGGTTATAAAATTGGGAAATTTTTGGGGTGTTATAAATCTCCCACCCTTAAAAGAATTTCTTCCTCGAAATTTTCAAACTTAACGATAGATCCTTAAAAATTAACCGACACAACTTAAAAGTTTTTGTTCTGAATTCCTCATCCTTCAACATAAAATTAAAAACTAAGAACATTAGAAATGTACTTGCTATGTCCCCTGGCTCATCATCATAACCCTCATGAGCTTTAGTTGCATAAACCAACCTTGATCGTCTAGCATCTGATATATTACTCTATATAGGTCTAGCTCTACTAGCATTACCTAAAGCATCATGCCTATTCTGGCCACAACTCTAGATGGTGCTTGTACTGATCTTTGAGACTTTGTCGGAGCCTGGTTAGCACCATGGGCGAGGGGACAATCACTCCGAAAATGCTCTAAAGAACCACATAAGAAACATGCTCCTTACTTCTTTTGACACTCACCATTATGTTGTTTGCTACAGTAAGAACATACAGGAAAAGGACGAGAACCTGTCGAACCACCTACACTCGCGGCCAAAATAGTAGAAGTCACCGATCTAGCTCTAGAATAACTCTAATGGTCGAACTCCTCTATAGCCCTTTTCCTAGACCGATTCCCCTGACTATGCTGAATTGATGTGGTCGGTTGCTTACTAGCTTGATTGGTACCCCTGAGATTCAAGTTGCTTCATCTCTGCCTCATTCCGCTCAGCAGTCCTAGCTTGTTTGGTAATCTCCTTGTACTTCTTATCCATATGTAAGGCGACTCCCACCTTAATTGTTGGACGCAACCCTTTTAGAAATCAAACACATTTTCTTTCTTTGTGGTCACTAACCCCGAAACATATTGTATCATCCTTATGAACTCTATCTTATAATCATTCACAAACATGTCGTTCTACTTCAGATTCATAAAATCATCTCGGTATTTTGCTAAGTACTCTGCCCCAACATAACGGTCATAAAATGCCTGTCAAAAATGGTCCCAAGAGATTTGACTAGCTGGAATAACATGTTTCTCAGCCTCCCACCAATTCTGGGCTTCACCCTGCAACAGTGATACCGCAGCCCTAAGCTCCCGGTCAGTAGGATAATCCATTTCAACAAACAACCTCTGAAGCTTCTTCAGTTAATACTCAACATCTTTCGGATTTGTACCTGTCTTCCCATCAAACATAGTCATCCCTACATCCAAAAACTCGATAGATATGTGTTTCGTCACCCCCTCTGACTGACGGAGGTAACGAAGTAACTCCCGATGTACTGTAGCAATATCCAAGCCATTAGTCTCACTATCCTAGAATCATGTGAACCATCATTCTGGTTCTGTTGAACATGTGGATTCCTACCACCAGTCTACTAAGCTCTAGCCCGAACCTCAAGTTGCTCATCCCCACCATCATTTTGAATCTCATTCTCATTCTCATTTTGCGTCTGGTCAATAGGGGGTGATTGATCACTCTAAGAAGTAGCGGTACAACCTCGACCACGGCCACGACCAGCTGGTAACCTAGAGCTCCTACGAGGTGGCATAATAGTCTATCTACAAAAGGAATTAATCCTAAAGTTTGAGTTGGTACTTGAAGTCTCTATTCAAAACCTATCTTTAATTTTTTAAAATAATAAATTTATTAGAAAATCCTATTTTGCCCAAAAATATTTAATATGCATGCAAAAATCTTCTTTTTTTGCTTAAAATTTTATGTGAGCGTCATAGTCCGAGAGTTGAACTTAGCTCTGATACCACTAAATGTAACCCCCTAAACCCAACCTAGAAGAAAAGACCGAATTTAGGAAGTCGCGTTTAAAAACTTAACCCTCAAGAAAACCAATTTTGAAATTACACATTATTTTTTTTAAATATATGTAATGATAATTAATAAATACATAATAATAAATAAAACATAAATGTAAATTTTTTTTTGATTATTTACATAAAATCTCTAAAATAAAATTATAATAAAAGAATGCTAAAATAATTCGAAAGAATAAAAATATAAATAGTCCACATGTATGAAATTACATCAATGTCTATAAATAATAAATATTAATCCGAATAACTAGAAATAGTTTATAATAAAATAATCAGATAAATGTGAGATCCTCCAAGAACCACGTCGCCTAAAGCCCAAAAATATTTGTAAGAGGAAACTATGAGGGAGTAAGCTAAAGAGCTTAGTGTGTGCATATGATGTAAACCATAGTCCATAAATCCAAAAATCATAGTTCCATAAATCCGATGTTTCATAAATCAAATGTTCGTAATACATAACCAAAACAAATTTTGAAATCGTATGCATATGATGTAAACCATACAAGCCATAATACATATAAATAATCACACAAGAGGTAAAACACCAACACATAGAAAAATAGTTTATAATTTAATTATAGCATCGGAAGAAAACACACCTTAAGTAGCAATAGCTCTAACGTCGGGACGAACGCCTCTCACGTTCAGATCTAGTTGAATCGGATCCTATGATATAAAATTCTACATTAAAATCTAACATTATGCCACCAATTAACACCAATACTAATATAAAATAATACTCACGTGTAGTCCTTGTGGTACGTGCACGGTTAGATCACGTGTAGTCCTTAACTTCTAAATTAACTCAATTCAATCCTTTAACAAAAATTAGTTTCCCAAATTCAAATTCCTAAAATTAATTTAGGGGTTTTAACTTAAATTTCTAAAATTTAAGGTTTTAAAATTGAGAATTTTTTGGGGTGTTACAGAAACCGACGAAACAACTTGGAGGGGAAGGACCCAGCCCTCTACGCAAAACAATGATCAATAACTCAAGCAGCCGGAAACAAAACGCTCACCACCTTCCTCGCCTTCTCCTCAAAGCTCTCCGCAGCCAGACCGGGATACAAGCAAACAAAGACCGGCTGTACGCTAAAAACGAAATTCAACAATTCAAAACGACCCAGACAAGACGAAACTTTCGTTGAGATCGCGTGAACAAGGTTGGGGGATTTGGGATGACGGACAAAGCCTGCAAGTTTAACATTATGATTTCAACATTCCTTATCATCCGTCCCTTAATACTTCTTAATTTATGCCATGAATGATGATTGTTAATGTATTAGAAACAATAATTGTATTAGGAACAAATTCTTAATGTTATTTTTTATAGTGTAAACAAGAAACTATATAATGTAACATAACTACCTATTTAGTAAGACGAGAAACTATATAATATAACTACGTATTTAGTAATAAACTTATTACTGTGTTTTTTATTTCACCTATTTTTTTAGTAAAATTATACCTAATGTTACATTTTATTTCTATTCTAGTATCTCCCCGTTAAAAAATTAACGACAAAGCTTACACGAATTTTCTAATTATTTTTTAATTTCCACATCATTTTCTTTCTCATAATATGCATATCACATGTTATTTTTAATGTTTTTATTTGACCAACCAGAAGGTGGTGTGAAGGTGACACCACCTTCTGGTTGGTTGAACAAAATCAAAAGCAATAAAATGTTTCCTTTAATGCAAGTGAGATTTAAACTAAAGAGCCCTTGTGTGAAACCAATGTTTGATTTTGATATAATTAAATCGTTAAGGATCAAATTGAAAAACTTGAAATTGTTTTATAAGTCCATTAATAAGTTTTAAATCACCAACACTTTAAAACTGATTTGAAAAACTCAAACTCCAAATATTTTCTAAGTGTTCCAAGGCCAAACTATTGAAAACCGTCCAGGTGTATCGATACGCTTCCAGCCGTATCAATACCTTTTTTACCAAATTGGCTACTGGAAGGACGCGTTTCAATACGCTCTTTACCGTATCGAAATAGGGTATCGAAACAGATTCCATCTGTATCGATACACTCCTCTGTAAAAAAAATGAAGGAGTTTGAATGGCGTACCGATACGGTTCCACCCGTATCGATACGGTTTTAATTGAATTTTTAATTCAAATTGTTTTAAATGCTTTCGACCGTTGGTGTCAGTTGTTAGGTAACCAACATTTAAAATGGTAGTTGACTTGTATCGATACGGTAAACATTGTATCGAAACGGAAACCTCCAGTGAGCTAAGTTGAGAAAAAGGTATCGAAACGGTCTTATCCGTTTCGATACGCTCCCTGTCCCGTATCGATACGCTTACGTGCGTTTCGATACCCCCTCTTTATTATGTACAACGACTCTTTCTTTTTTTGAGATAGCTATCGATACGGCTCCTCGTGTACCGATACGGATAGCTGCAGAAGTGCATTTATGGTGGAAAGAGAGGATCCCAACGGCTTTATTCAATTCCCCAACCACCCAAACGACTAGAATTAATAGAGGAGGTATAAATTGAAGCTCTTTGAAGACCAGCAACAACTATTGCATTAAAGACAAACATTCAAGCAAAAATCCAACCTGAAGTGTGCTTTATTTCCAATATTTTGTAATTCCCAAATTGAGTTTTTTCCAATTCTTATTTTATCTTCAAATTTGGGTTGAGTGTTGTACTTCAAGGGACAAATTTGTATTAGAGAGATATACTTCTTGTCCAATTTCTTCTTTGATTATTTGTGAGGGTTTGGTCAATTTTTGGGTAGAAAAATTTGATCGGTTGTGTAAAGGTTACCTCCTAAGCCTTGAAAAGGGGAAGAACAAATAGTGAATTGTTGAAATCCTTAGTGGTAGCTAAGGTAGTGGATGTAGAGTTCATTTGGAACTTGAACCACTCTAAAATCTGTTGTTCTTCATTTTTAAATTGCCCTTTCACTCCACAAAGTTTTTAAATCCCAATTCACCCCTCCTGGTCTTGATCATTCAATCGATCCACTCAACAATTGGTATCAGAGCCTACCTCTTTGAAGGATTCACAACCACAAGAGGAGTTCCTAGGAAGAGTGAGATCAACAAAAAATCAAGCCATGGCTTCTACCTCCGGTTCAAGTATGTATGAGTCACAATCAACCACAAAGCCACCATTCTTCAATGGTGACAACTATCCCTTTTGGAAGAATAGAATGCGCCTCTTCATCAAGTCCAATGATTACTTGGTGTGGGATGTGATTGAAGATGGTCCCTACATTCCATTGAAGCAAGATAGTGAAGGTAATATGGTTTTGAAGAAAAAGGTGGAGATGAGTGAAGAAGAAAGGAGAAAGATCCAAATAAATGACAAAGCTCTCCACATGCTCTTTTGTTCATTCGGTCCGGACATCTACTCCAAAGTATCATCCATTGAGAGTGCCAAAGAAGTGTGGGACACTCTTGAGACTACCTATGAGGGAACCAATGATGTCAAGGAAACTAAGATTGAAATTCTCAATCTTAGTTATGAAAATTTCAAGATGGAGCCCGATGAGACGGTGTCCAAGATGTTTGATCGTTTCTCCACCATAGTCAATGGGCTCAAAGGATTTGGAGAGACAATACCGGAAGACAAGCTTGTCTGGAAGCTACTCTACTCACTTCCCGAATCTTGGGATGGGAAGAGAACCGCCATCATAGAAGCTAAAAATTTGAAGACTTTAAAGCTTGATGAGCTAGTGGGTTCTCTCCTTACTCATGAGATTATGAAGCAAGGAAGGGAAGAAGAGAAGAAGAAGGAAGAGAAGAGAGTAGAAAAGCTAGAGGTGGAAAAGAAGAAGAAGATAGGAATAGCTCTCAAAGCTTCATTACTTGAGGAGAGCTCTTCTAGTGAAGAGGATGAGCTAGAAGAATTGGCTATGATAGCCAAACGATTCTCAAGCTTTATGAGGTCCAACCGGGGAAGAAAAATTCAAAGGAAGATGGACTTCAAAGGTAAAAACAAAGAAGAAGCAAGGGATCAAATCATTTGCTTCGAGTGCAATAAACCCGGCCACATACGTTCGGAGTGCTCTCAACTCAAGAAGAAGGGCTTTGAGAAGAAGAAGAAGCTCAAAGCCAAGCTTGCTACTTGGAGTGATGAGGAGTCATCGGAGGATGACGAACAAGAAGTGGCCAACCTTTGCCTCATGGCACTTGAGGAAGATTCCTCCATGGTAACCTCTAACTCATCATCTTTTGATTTTACATATGATGAATTAAATGATGCATATGATGAGTTGCAAGAGGTCTATGATGAATTAGTTGAGAAATACAAGGAGTCGGTCATTAGAAATAAGAAAATTATTTCGAAATCAAATGATAAAAATGACTCACTTTCTCAAGCTAATTTAAAATTTGAGAAAAAGATTTTAGGGTGGAAAGATGAACTAAAATTCTTCCAAGATGAAAATGTTGACCTTAACAATCTTTTATCTCAATGTAATAGTGAACACCAAAAGGTGTTAGATGAGCTTAATGAGCTCAAAAAGTCTTTTAAAAATGTTGGTAGTGTGAAGCATGAAATATGTGAATCTTCTAAAACAAACCAACCTAAGAAAAAGACTAATTACTACAAACAAGGTAGTTTTCCTAGACATAGTAGAACTAAAAGGATTATAAGTGTATGGGTTCCTAAGGAACTTGTAAAATCTAACAACATTGTTGCTATGTCATCTTGGATTCCTAAGGGAACCAAGGTATTGAGAGCTAACACTCATGGACCCAAAATGATTTGGGTACCAAAAACAAAAGTTTAATATCTTTGTTTGTAGGGGGAGCATTGCTACAAGGCCAAAGCACAAAGTCAAAACTCATGGTACCTTGATAGTGGATGCTCGAGGCATATGACCGGAGACAAGAGTAGATTCATGGATCTAAAGCCAAAAAGTGGAGGAGTGGTGACATTTGGTGACAACTCCAAAGGCCACATTAAAGGTATTGGCTCCATAGGTAATCACTCTACTATTCTTATTGAAAATGTCTTGTATGTCGATGGTCTTAAACATAACTTGTTGAGCATAAGTCAATTGTGTGATAAAAGGATTTAATGTTTTATTTGATAAAAATGGGTGCAAAATTGTTGACATTAAATCTAATAATATTATGCTCATAGGTCATCGCATAGGGAACATATACATGGTGCATCTCGATGACATACATACATCTCATGCATGCTTAGTAGTACAAAATGAAAATGATGCATGGTTGTGGCATATGAAACTAGGACATGCTAGCATTAGTGTTTTAGAAAAACTAGTTTCCCTTGATCTAGTTAGAGGTTTACCCAAGATTAAGTTCTCAAACGATAAAATTTGTGATGCATGCTCTAAGGGTAAACAACATAAGTCTTCCTTTAAATCCATTAATGATGTTTCTACAAGTAGATGCTTACAACTTATCCATATGGATTTATTTGGGCCAATTAGGACTATGAGCTTGGGTGGTAAATCTTATGCATTTGTACTTGTTGATGATTTTTCTAGATTTACTTGGGGTTCTATTTTTAAGTACTAAAGAAGAGGCTTTAGAAAAATTCATCACATTTTCAAAACTAACCCAAAATGATCTTGAACTTAAAATTTCACATATTAGAAGTGATCATGGAACCGAGTTTCAAAATTTAGGGTTTGAAGATTTTTTGAATGAAAATGGTATTAGCCACAATTTTTTGGCTCCTCGAACTCCTCAACAAAATGGGGTAGTTGAGAGGAAAAATAGAACTTTGCAAGAAATGGCTAGAACCATGCTTTGTGAAAATAATTTACCTAAATATTTTTGGGCGGAAGCCACAAACGCCGCTTGCTATATTGTTAACCGAGTAATGATTAGGCCAATTTTAAAGAAAACACCTTATGAGATTTTAAAATCTAAAAAGCCTAACATTAGCTATTTTCATCCTTTTGGTTGCAAGTGTTTTGTTTTGAATAATGGAAAAGACAACTTAGGTAAATTTGATGCAAAAAGTGATGAAGCTATTTTCATAGGATATTCTTTAACCTCTAAAGCCTATCGTGTATTTAACAAGAGAACTTTAGTAGTTGAAGAATCTATACATGTTGTATTCGATGATAACCTCCTTCCAAGGAAGGATTCTTGTGATGATGATGATGTAGGAATCATAAATGCCTTTTATGGAGGACAAACTTCAAAGGAGGATGAGATTCCAACAAAAAAAGAGGACACATAAGATCCACCTCTTGAAGCCTTGAAGGACTTAGCTCTTGAGGAAAAGGAAGTGAGCTACCCAAGGGAGTTCAACTATGTCAAAGATGGTGAAATCTTGGGTGATCCATCCAAGGGGGTAACCACTCGATCTTCTCTTAGATTAATGAATCATGTTGCATTTATCTCATGCATAGAGCCTAAGAATATAAAAGAAGCATTGAAAGATGATTTTTGGATTATGGCTATGCAAGAAGAGTTGAATCAATTTGAGAGAAGTAATGTGTGGACATTAGTTGATAGGCCTAGTAATCAATCTACCATAGAAACTAAATGGGTCTTTAGGAACAAGCTAGATGAGAGTGGTAACATTGTGAGAAATAAAGCTAGACTAGTAGCACAAGGTTACACTCAAGAAGAGGGAATAGATTTTGATGAAACCTATGCACCCGTAGCTAGAATGGAAGCCATTAGGATGTTGCTTGCATATGCATGTTATCATGATTTCAAGCTTTTTCAAATGGATGTTAAAAGCGCGTTTTTAAATGGTTTTATAAATGAGGAAGTGTATGTGGAACAACCACCGGGTTTTGAAGACTCAAAATTTCCAAATCATGTTTTCAAACTTTCTAAAGCTCTTTATGGTTTAAAACAAGCTCCTAGAGCTTGGTATGAAAGACTTTCAAACTTTTTAATTGAAAAAGGTTTTGAAAAAGGTAAGGTGGACACAAGACTTTTTATAAAAATGTATAAAAATGACATCTTAGTAGTACAAATTTATGTTGATGATATAATTTTTGGTTCTACTAACGAATGTCATTGCAAAGAGTTTGCTAAGCTAATGCAAGGTGAATTCGAGATGAGCATGATGTGGGAGCTCTCATTCTTTTTGGGACTCCAAATCAAGCAAAGGAAGGATGGAACCTTCATCAATCAAGCAAAGTACATAAAGGATATGCTTAAGAAGTTTGGCTTGGAGAATGCTAAGCCTCAAGCCACACCTATGAGCTCATCTACAAAGCTTGACAAAGATGAAGGAGGTAAGTGTGTTGACTCTAAGCTTTACCGTTCTATGATTGGATCATTGCTTTACCTTACCGTAAGTAGACCAGATATCTTGTTTAGTGTTTGCTTGTGTGCTAGGTTTCAAGCTAGTCCTAGAGAGTCTCACCTTATAGTCGTTAAGAGAATCTTTAGGTACCTTAGAGATACTCCTTGTTTAGGTCTTTGGTACCCTAGAGACTCCACCTTCAACCTTCATGCTTATTCGGATGCGGATTATGGGGGATGTAAAATCGATAGGAAGAGTACTTCGGGAACTTGTCAATTCCTAGGTAGTATGCTCTTATCTTGGTTCTCTAAGAAACAAAATAGTGTAGCCTTATCTACCACCGAAGCCGAGTACATATCCTTAGGGAGTTGTTGTGCTCAAGGCCTTTGGATGAAGCAATAACTCTTAGATTATGGTATTAAAGTTGAAACCATACCCCTTAAGTGTGATAACACTAGTGCAATATGTTTGACAAAAAATCCCATCCAACACTCTAGAACCAAACATATAGAAATAAGGCATCATTTCATTAGAGATCATGTCCTTAAAGAAGATGTTGTTATAGAGTATGTTGACACCTTAAATCAATTAGCGAACATATTTACAAAACCTTTAGACAAAGAGCGCTTTTGGTCCCTTAGGAGAGAGTTTGGTCTAACTAGCCTATCTTGACCTTTTAGACCTCTTTTGTGCTTAAAATTGCTTGATCTTGTGAAATTGCATGTTTGTATGTTGTAACTCATGAAAATATCCATGCCTATAGCTAGAGGGAGTATGATTCTGTTAGAATATGCTTAGAACTGCTCATTCATCATTTGCATACCTATAGGAGGTGTTATAATCGAGCTTATGGTTGTTCTTTAGGACTAAAATGTACTTCTGGGCTTAGGGTATCGATACTGCCCTACGCGTATCGATACACATACTTCATTAGCTTCCCAGACTTCATTTTGCCTTACATGGGTATCGATACGGTTGGACCCGTTTCGATACGAGCTTCAATCGTTTTGATACGGATTGCATCCGTTTCGATACGATCCTTCAACATGCATTTTTATGGGAATTACTTCTTTACCCCCGTATCGATACACCCTTAAGCGTATCGATACGCGATTGCGCAGATTGCTTTAAATTTGGCAATTAAAGTCTTCAACTTTTACCAAAACTAAAACTCTTAAAACCCTAAAAACCCTAGCCGTTTTCAGCCTATAAAAGGCCTCTTCCTCCCTCATATTTTCACACCACAACTCAAAAACTTCAAGAGGGTTTCAAATCAAGCAAAGCTCTAAGGCTTTTTCATCAATTTGGTGCTAGGCTTTTCTCCCATTTTTCTCTAATCACTATCAAGGTAAAAAAATTATTTTATTTTATTTTATTTTATTTTATTTTTGTTTCTTTTTATTTTTATGTTTTTCTTCTTAACAAAATTAGTTTTTCAAAATTTCTTTTCAAAATTTCTCTTGTAAAAATCTTTTTACCTTGATTTTTGATTTTTCAATGAGTTGAATGAAAAGATTGTAATGCATACATTTGTTTTCTAGTTCATGGCCCCTTCTAGGAAGAGATCTCGTGTCAATGAATCCGGTGAATCATCCAATGCCGGAGAGGGTGCTCGTCCGAATCTCACCCAAATCTATAAACACTCTTTTCAATCCCCCGGAGCTCTCACCTACTTTCGTCAATTCCAAAACTACAAGATTCGTCCGGAAAGGATAATATCTATTCCTTTTCTTGACTCGGAGCGATTCAAGTTTGAATATCTCCCTTTGCTCCAACGATGGAAGTTTATGGATTTTCTCTCCATTCCCAGGTTTTATTTTCGTATTTTGGTTTTAATCTTTTATGCTAATGGCAAATGTTGTGCTAATCGTGATGGGGTTGTTACCGGAGTTAATTCCTATCTCATGGGCAAGAAAATCTCTCTAGATGTCAAATCTATATGTGAGGTTTTTAAGGTGGAGGATGAAGGCCTTGATGATGAGAATGCTTTAGGCCATGTTCTTAGTGGTTCCGTCACCGCCCTCAATGCTCAAGATCGGATCCTCCATTTGATGGTCTCTTGGTGGCTTAAGCCTTCCGGTGGAAAGTACTCTACCATCCGTCAAGTGGATGACTTTTGGATTCGTTGCTTCCGTGAGAGAAAACATCCAAACCTTGCTCATATCATGTTTGCGGAGATCGTTTATCTTGTGCAACATCGCCACACCACTCTTGTCACTTCCTTCACCTATGGTACGACCCTAAGCTATTTCTTTTCTCAAAAGGATATTGATTGCTCGCATGACTTCCCAACTCCCCTCACTGACCCCATTGATGAACGCTCTCTTGCACGGGGTAAGTTCCATTATTTTAATGGTAGTTGGTTACGTCTATCCGAGCTTCCATCCGAGGCCGCGGCACAATTGGAAAATCTTCAAGGTGAACAAGTTCCTCATGCTCCTCCACCTCTTCCTCAACCTTCCATGAATGCTCTTATGACCTTCCTCAATGAGCAATTCACGGGATTGCACACAGATATGGCTTCGGGCTTTACCACGATTGATACTCATTTCACAAGCCTTGAAACACGAATGCCGAACGTGGAGAATCGTCTCACCTCTCTTGAAGGCGGTCACAATTCTATGAATATGTCTCTCTCCGCCTTCCATGATGAGTGGCGTAATAGCATGAGGAATGATGATCCAATTGAGGATGAAGATGAAGATGATGAAGACGGCGATGATGATGCCTAGTAGCTTTCTCCTTGCATTTCATGCATATCATCTAGGATATTTCTATTTATGCACCTTTGTTTCATGTTTTTAGGATTAAGTTTGCTTTATGTTAAACCTATGCTTTGATTTTCTGTTTTTGGATTTTTCAGTTGATGTTATGCTTTATTTGAAATTAATGATATTATGTTGCTTGCCTATTTATATC
Organism: Hibiscus trionum; assembly: GCA_030270665.1. Lineage (NCBI taxonomy): Eukaryota > Viridiplantae > Streptophyta > Magnoliopsida > Malvales > Malvaceae > Hibiscus > Hibiscus trionum. The sequence continues at coordinate 37,820,084 of BSYR01000027.1, forward strand.
TTTGCCTATGTTATGCACTTTACTTTGTCTCAATTATTTTTGATCTAACAAAAAGGGGGAGAGGGAAGCTCACAACACTTAAAAATTTTGATTTTCAACTTAAAAGTAACCTAGCTCATATTAAGGGGGTTAATTTTGCAAAGTTTTTCAAAGTGTCAAATATTTCAAGTTTTGGTTTTGTTATATCAAAAAGGGGGAGATTGTGAAACTTATGTTTGATTTTGATATAATTAAATCGTTAAGGATCAAATTGAAAAACTTGAAATTGTTTTATAAGTCCCTTAATAAGTTTTAAATCACCAACACTTTAAAACTGATTTGAAAAACTCAAACTCCAAATATTTTCTAAGTGTTCCAAGGCCAAACTATTGAAAACCATCCAGGTGTATCGATACGCTTCCAGCCGTATCGATACCTTTTTTTACAAAATTGGCTACTGGAAGGACGCGTTTCGATACGCTCTTTACCGTATCGAAACAACGTATCGAAACAGATTCCATCTGTATCGATACACTCCTCTGTAAAAAAGTGAAGGAGTTTGAATGGCGTACCGATACGGTTCCACCCGTATCGATACAGTTTTAATTGAATTTTTAATTCAAATTGTTTTAAATGCTTTCGACCGTTGGTGTCAGTTGTTAGGTAACCAACATTTAAAATGGTAGTTGACCCGTATCGATACGGTAAACCCCGTATCGAAACGGAAACCTCCAGTGAGCTAAGTTGAGAAAAAGGTATCGAAACGGTCTTATCCGTTTCATACGCTCCCTGTCTCGTATCGATACGCTTACGTGCGTTTCGATACCCCCTATTTATTATGTACAACAACTCTTTCTTTTTTGAGACAGGTATCGATACGGCTCCCCGTGTACCGATACAGATAGCTGTAGAAGTGCATTTATGGTGGAAAGAGAGGGTCCCAACGGCTCTATTCAATTCCCCAACCACCCAAACGACTAGAATTAATAGGGGAGGTATAAATTGAAGCTCTTTGAAGACCAGCAACAACTATTGCATTAAAGACAAACATTCAAGCAAAAATCCAACCTCAAGTGTGCTTTATTTCCAATCTTTTGTAATTCCCAAATTGAGTTGTTTCCAATTCTTATTTTATCTTCAAATTTGAGTTGAGTGTTGTACTTCAAGGGACAAATTTGTATTAGAGAGATATACTTCTTGTCCAATTTCTTCTTTGATTATTTGTGAGGGTTTGGTCAATTTTTGGGTAGAAAAATTTGACCAGTTGTGTAAAGGTTACCTCCTAAGCCTTGAAAAGGGGAAGAACAAATAGTGAATTGTTGAAATCCTTAGTGGTAGCTAAGGTAGTGGATGTAGAGTTCATTTGGAACTTGAACCACTCTAAAATCTTTTGTTCTTCATTTTTAAATTGCCCTTTCACTCCACAAAGTTTTTAAATCCCATTCTAAAATCTTGGTCTTGATCATTCAATCGATCCACTCAACACCTTGTAAAAGGGGTCTAATGCTCAACCATTGAGCCATGCAATTGCTTGTGCTAAAACTAAACAAAAAATATTGAACGTAATATAAGTTATCACCTCAAAATAAAACAAAATTGTTACCATTAAGAATCAAACTTGAGAGCTCTTGTAAATTAGGTATTTGTGCTAGGTAATTTGTTGAAAAATAATGAATAGTGACTTTGAGACATATTAATTATAGGTAAACTTGGAGTTTTGAATACTACACATTATGATTTATATTCTATTCTATAAGACATTTAAAATAGGCTAAAGGGGTTATTTTGCCTCCGAGTTCAACCCAAATTAGCAATGTTGCCCCTCGCGCGAAAATGCGTTCAATTAGGTCCTTCAATTCGCACATTGCAGCAAATTATCCCCATGACTAACATTGATCGACGAAACCGTTAATCTGACCGTTACGTTTTAACGCATCAGCTGTCTTCGCTGACGTGGCACGTTAGGGTTGAAAAGTCAAAATGCTGATGTGGCAAAAAAAATTTTTAATCTTATTTTTCATATTTATTTTTATCTGATTGGTTTGAAAGTAAAGAGTTAAAATAACTTTACATATGAAAGGGTTGGGAATTGAACTTGGGACTTGTGGAAGAAAAGCTCAATGTTTTACCACTAGACCAACATCTATACCTTGCTAATAAACACCAAATCTATTGCATAACCTCATCCAAATAACATGGTTGCTGCATCTTCTTTTTCACCCCTGATCATTCCAATTTGCACTGGTTCAAACACTGAAAAAAATCATGCTGATTTCATTTTCTAACCAAGAAACCTCAACCAACCAATGATCATCTGGAGCTTGGAAGTTATTGAAATGTTGAGTATAATTTCAGCACTTTTAACTCGTAATATTGAAATGTCAAGTTTTCGGAATTTTCAACGCCATCGCCATTATCGCCACAACTTATGGCAATGATATCATTCTAGAGATTCAAGCAACAATTGCACCACTGGTGAAGGGGAAGATGTTCAAAGGGTTATGCGTTTGTTACATGGTACTTATAGCAACTTTCTCCACTGTTGCCTTCTCTGGTTATTGGGAATTTGGCAACAAATCCGAAGGCATTTTTCTTGGATGATGGCAAACCTTTGGTGCCAAAATGGTTCATCCTGATGACAAACCTCTTCACCATTCTCCAACTATCAACAGTTGGTATGGTAATGACATGGTTTCCCTCCCTTTCTCCAATCTTTATATTTGTGTTAAGACTCTTCATTTTTCTTGACATAATCGTATCTAATACTTTATATCCGGATCTAAACAACATAGGTTCGTATATTTTGTCATAGGTCTTCTTGCAGCCAACAAATTAAGTTGCTGGAAAGAACATTTTCAGATCCAAATAGCAAAGAGTTCTCTACCCGTAATGTTATCCCGATGGTAGTTTCAAGATCATCGTCTGTTATTGTTTCCATAACAGTTGCAGCAAGGCTTTCATTGTTTGGAGACATCAATGTTGTCATTGGAGCTTACTTTTTTTTAATTTTAACCAGTGCAAATTGGAATGACCAAGGGTGAAGAAGAAGATGCAACAACCATGTTATTTGGATGAGGTTATGTATTATATTTGGTGTTTATTGGCAAGATATAGAGGTTGGTTTGGTGGTAAAGCATTGAGCTTTTCTTCCTCAAGTCCCGATTTGGATTCCCAACCCCTCCATATGTAGAGTTATTTAACTCTTTACTTTAAAACCAATCAAATGATGTCACATGTCATCATTTGATTGGTTAAAAAATTAATATGAAAAATAAAATAAAAATTTATTTATTTTATTTTTTTGCCACGTCAGCATTTTGACTTTTCAATGCTGACGTGGCATGCCAGGTCAGCGATGAAGGTTGGCGCATTAAAAAGTAACAGCCAGATTAACGGTTCCGTCGGTCAACGTTAGTCAAGGAGCTAATTTGCTGCAATGTGCGAACTGAAGGACTTAATTGAACACGTTTTCGTGCGAGGGGTAACACTGCTAATTTAGGTCGAACTCGGGGGCAAAATAACCCCTTTAGCCTTTAATATATATATAATATGCTCAAATTGGTTGAATGATGAATGAGAAATTGATGCTCAAAATGAGCTAGTTGCAAATGTTATGCTTAAAATACTCTATCTCACATGAGAAATGTATGGGAGTTTGGAAGATGTTTATAAGCAGGTAGGGATGTGCATTTTGGATATTTGATCTGATCAATCTGAAATTTTGAATGTCTAAAATTTTAAATCGGCAATTTACCGATCCGATCTGAAAAATCAGATATATGATTTTTTGAATATTAGATATACGAATCAGATATCCGAATTTAGGACTTGATTTAAGTATTTTTTAAATTCGACGGTCCTATCCATGAAAATTTTAGGTTTTGGAATACAACAATCAACAAATTACTGAATATAATAAGCTTTGTATCCATGGAAATTTCAAATTTTTATATATAGCAAGTAAAAATATCGAATATAATAAGACTCATAAAAAATTGAATTTTCGAATTTCGTATAGTTGGATATCCTATCTGAATATGAAATAACTATCTGTATCCGATCCGAAATTTTTGGATATCTGATCCAAATTATCGGAAAAATAAAAACGGATCTGATATCCAAAATTTTGGATTGGAAAAACGGATCGGTCGGATCGAATTTTTTTTGCACATCCCTATAAACAAGAACTAATTTTTTGGTTAGTAAATGTGTAAGCTAACCAAGGTTGAGAGTGCACTTGCAAAACAAGGTAACACGAATGTCTGGACCGGTTAAGTCTTAGTGTACCGTTTACGGTGAACGTTTATTATTCTATCTTCAGAGATATAATGTTTTATAGAAAATGTGAAGTGCCTAGAAATAATATTAGAACATGCCAAGTTGGTGGTGATACTAAATCCCTCCGAAAAACATCTACATTTGTTCTAAGAACTCATAGAATACATAAACTCCCATAACATGTTCCATACATAACAACCCAACTAATAACTCTAACTTAAATTCTTAACCCTCAATTTTACCCACAAATTAAATGAGGACAATTCACAATATCAATCACACCAAAAACTCAACTTCAAGAAACAAAGTCTAACAAATCTACAATCTTTTTAGAAGACCAACAATAACCATTCTTGTTCTACTACTCATTGATGGACTATACCAACAAAAAAACTAGCAAGCCTTACCTTTTATATAATTTTTACACCCCAAAACCTCTTATCATAAATTTCATCAGTTTAACATGTTGTTATTGTAACCCCCTAAACCTGACCCAGAAGAAATGAACCGAAATTAGGAAGTCGCGATTGAAAACTTGTCCCTCAAGTTATAAATCTTAGGTGTAAATATTTTAAAATACAAATTTGTTATTAAAGGTAAATAAACTCAATAACATTTCATTTATTATAAAAATGTAGTCGTATAATAATTGTTTCGATAGTCTGATTAAATATGCGAAAAAAACCTTATAAATGCATACATCTAATAACAACCAAATTTTAAACAGTCCGAAATTACATAATTGTCCCAAATAACATAATCAATAATTTTGAAAGACTAATTAAAATAATTCATACATATGATTAAATATCCGAGTAAAATACGAGATGCTAGAAGTAACGAGTCGCCTAAGAGAGTTTGATAATCTGAAAGAAGAACTAAGGGGTGTAAGCTAAAGAGCTTAGCGTGTCTCTAAAGTGCAAACAACCACAAAATAAAACAATATTTTTATTTTTCGATAAAGTCTTTTTTGAAAACACAACAAAACCGAATCAAGATGATATGATGTATGATGCACATGAAACACAATACCCAATCTCTGATACACCAAAAAGTAAGGTTCCCCGGAACCTACTCTTTCCATCGTCACCATCCGAAGTGGAACACAGCCCGAAGGGTGGAACCACTGATCCGAAGCGGAATTCAGCCCGAAGGGTGAAACCACTGAACTTCCCTGAACAAATCCCAATCGATGTACATACAATGATATGATGCTGATTTTAAAATCTGAGTCTCATCCGAAACTTGAATTGTTAAAAATTCAAGTTGTATAAATCAATAAATCCGATGTTTCACAATTTGATAAATCTGAAGTTTCATAATTTTGGAAATCTGATATCTCATAGTTCGATAAATTTGATTTTTCAGTCAAATCACAGTATGACATGTTAAGCACGATGTCTGAAATCTTTCACCAGTCACAACAGAATAATGCACACAAATTGTATAAAGATATTTATTTATATCACCAAAGAAAACACAAGTTTATAGTACAAGAAGAGAAACACCTTTAGCTTTTGCGGTCTTTATTGTAGAGGTTTCGAACGAGCAGGTCTAAATGGGTCGTAAAATGGACCCATTGGACTTTTAATTGAGTAAAAAGTACATAAATTGAGTTATTGCAATATAACCGTGTAGAAAAGCTCGTAACTATTGATATGAACTCCTAAATTTTGTTTAAAACTTGTTTTGCGGTCTTTATTGTAGAGGTTTCGGACGTGCGGGTCTAAATGGGCCGTAAAATGGACCCGTTGGACTTTTAACTGAGTAAAAAGTACAAAATTGAGTTTCTGCAATATAATCGTGTTGAAATGCTTGTAATCAATGATATGAAGTCCTAAATTTTGATTAAAACTTGTTTTACGATCCTTTTTGTAAAGGATTCGGAGGAGCGGGTCTAAATGGGCCGTAAAATGGACCGTTGGACTTTTAACTGATTAAAAAGTACATAAATTGTGTTCTGCAATATAATCGTGTTGAAAAGTTGGTAATCATTGATATAAACTCCTAAAATTTAATGAAAACTTGTTTTACGGTCCTTTTTGTAGAGGTTTCGGACGAGCGGGTTTAAATGGGCTGTAAAATGGACTCTTTGGACTTTTAACTGAGTAAAAAGTACATAAATTGAGTATTTGTATTATAATCATGTTGAAAAGCTCGTAAGCAATGGTATGAACTCCTAAATTTTGATTAAAACTTGTTTTGCGGTCCTTTTTGTAGAGGTTTCGGACGAGCGGGTCTGAATGGGTCATAAAATGGACCCGTTGGACTTTTAATTGTGTAAAAAGTTCAAAAATGAATTTTTTCAATATAATCATGTTGAAAAGTTTGTAATCAATGATATGAACTCCTAAATGTTGATTAAAACCTTTTTTACGTTCCTTTTTGTAGAGGTTTCGGACGAGCGGGTCTAAATGGGCGGTAAAATGGACCCGTTGGACATTTAACTGAGTAAAAAGTACGTAAATTGATTTTCTACAATATAATCATGTTGAACAGCTAGTAATCAATGATATGAACTCCTAAATTTTGATTAAAACTTGTTTTGCGGTCTTTTTGTAGAGGTTTCGGACGAGCGAGTCTAAATGGGCCGTAAAATGGATCCATTGGACTTTTAACTTATTAAAAAGTACAAAAATTGAGTTTTTTTCAATATAATCATGTCGAAAATCTCACAATCAATGATATGAACTCCTCAAATTTGATAAAACTTGTTTTACGGTCATTTTTGTAGAGATTTCAGACGAGCGGATCTTAATAGGCCAAAAAATGGACATGTTGGACTTTTTTTTTTAAGAAAGTGGGCCTCATTAAAACCCCCTACTAACACCCCCTGGCACAAGGCCAGGAGATCCCTAAAAGGGGAAAAGAGTACCCGAATATTATTAGATAGATCGAGAAAAATTCTCGGTAAGTACAAAGTTGCGGATACAATTTGGGTAATTGGAACCAAAAGATATCGATGTCATGGTTCGAAGCGCACAAGTAGCCAAAGTGTGATCAACTAAATTAGCCTCACGAATTACATAGTGAACATGGGCAAAAGAAAAAGATGATAGAGAATCTCGTGGTTGTAAAAGCGTAGGTCCCATGGTGGAAAGGTCAGGCCCCGGGTGGTTGAGCATGTTTGCAATGGACGCACAATCTGTCTCAAAGAACAAGTTGTTCCATGCCCGAGACTGAGCAAGAGTGATGCCAGCAAGAAGAGCCGCACCTTCGATTGTAATAGCATCTGAACAGCTGCCCAAAGGGTAAGCCAGACCACCAATGACTGTACCCGAATCATCACGGACCACAACTCCAACCGCTGTCGCGCATGTGGCCGGGTCAAAAGCCCCGTCCACATTAACTTTAAGATACCCAGGAAGGGGACGCCTCCAAAGAGGTGGAGAGAGTGGTGGATGATCCGTTGGGGAAGAAGAAGAAGAAGAAGGGATTGCATTTGAGTAATCTCGATGGAGACTTAGAGAGTTGATAGCGATAAGCCAAGGCGGTTGCAGATGGCGGTTATGGACCTAATCATTGTGCCAGTTCCAAATATTCCATAGAGTAGTAAGAAAGAGCCCTAAGTGATCAGCAGATAATAGGCCAGCACCATTCTCTAGCCATTGGAGACAAGTAGAGGCCGTACTGTTAATCAAAGACGTATGAAGAACAGATTCCTGATAGGATCGACAAAGGGGGCAAGGACCCGAGTCTGGGAAAAAGCTTGCAACCAGGACCCAACATGTAAAGGTTCAGAACCCATTCGCCAACCAAAAGTTTTAACTTTCGAAAGAGCCTTTAGTTTAGCCAGAACTTTCCAGATCCGAGCAAGTCCGTTTCAAGGTTCCAGTGGACGCTGTAAAAATTGGTTACCAGAGCGGACTGAGTAAATACCGGAGTCATTGGGGTTCCAAAGAATGGAATAAAAATTATCATTAATGATGAGAATATTCAAGATAGCATTGGCATCCTCAGTGGTGAAGTAGTTGCAAACCTTGATAGGGTCCCAGACAGCTTGGTTTTACACCATAAAATCTCGACAATGAACATACATTCTTTTAGAGATCTCATATTCCCCATAGAGATGTACTGGAGAAGAGCCTCCCTAATTATCCTTGTGAATACGAATACCGCTATTTATTTCAGGTCGATAGAGAAACCTGCCATAGAGATGTTGCATAGCATTGTATAGTCCTTGCTAGGCAAATGACTCTCGATGCGACTGGTTGGCATCAAAGATGTTGCCAGATGGAAAATATTTTGCCTTGTAGATTTGTCCAAGTAGAGACTCTGGTTCACAAATAAGCCGCCAGAGCTGCTTACCCAAAAGCACAATATTGAAGTTGTTTAAGTCCCGGAATCCCATACCGCCCGCGGATTTAGGTAAACAAACTTGTTCCCATGGGAGCATGTGCTAACGCTTTTTGTTGTTTTTACCAGACCACCAGTAACGATGAATAGCTGTGGTCATATCGTCAATAATGTTTTGAGGAAGCAGGTAACACGACATGACATATTGAGGCAAGGATTGCAAAAAAACTTTGATAAAGATTTCACTGCCGCTAAAAGAAAGGAGTTTCTTATCCCAATGGGATAATTGTTCATGAACTTTATCGCGAATGAAACCAAGGGCTTTCGTCTTATTCTTTCCAATGAAAGGAGGCACTCCCAAGTAAACCCTTGGGTTAGTGACCTCGCCGTAGATTCAAGGAATTATTTATTGTTTCACGAATCCAATAGGGGGTGTGAGGGTTGTAGAAGATTGTCGATTTTTCAAAATTTACCGCTTTCCCAGAGGCTGATGCGTAGGTCTGGAGTGTCGTTTTAAGATGTTTCGCTTCCTCAGCTTTATTGTTAATAAAAACCATACAATCATCGACGAAAAGAAGGTGATTGACTTTAGGCACTAATCTACTAGCTCTAAGGCCAGGAAGCAGGTCATGTTGCTGAGCATCTTAGAGGTACGCAGAAAGACCTTGAGTACAGAAGAGGAAAAGAAAAGGTGACAAGGGATCGCCTTGTCGAAGACCCCGTTGGGGTTGAAAAAAAAGGAGAAAAGGTGATGTTAACCTTAACTGTAAAGGATACCGAGGAGATGCATCGCATAATGATTGAGACCCAAGAGAGTGCAAAGCCCATTCGATTCATGACACTCTCAAGGAAAGGCCATTTGACTCGATCAAAAGCCTTTTCCATGTCAAGTTTAAGAGCAGCACCATGGGAGGATTTAGTGTGGCTGGTAATAATAGAGTGTATGATTTCATGAGCAATAAGGATATTGTTAGATATGTTGCACCCTTGAACAAAAGCATCTTGGTTATTACTAATACAAAAAGATATCATATGCTTCATTCTGTTAACAAGAAAACTTAGCGACAATTTTTTTAAATTACAGAACAGAGGCTAATGGGCTGGAGATGCCTCATAGTAGTTGGATCCTTAATCTTCAAAATATGCACTAAAATGGTCTGACTGACAGATGCTATATCAGCAGATCCGTTTAGGAGATCCAAGCATAGTTAGGTGACATTCGCACCTACCGTGTCCCAGTGTTGTCTAAAAACCCCAATAGGAAGGCCATCAATTCCAGGGGCCTTCCGAGGATCAATATCATGAAATGCTAGGAGAATTTCATCAGTATTGAAATCCCTAGTGAGGGACTCATTCATAGCTGGAGTAATGGAGGTAGACACTTTAGAAAGATTCTGGTCGGATAATTGGGGGTTCGAGGATGTGAACAAGGTCTGGAAATAGGTGGATGCAATAGTCATTAGATCATCCTCAGCGACGCACCAGTTATTGTCTACATCATATAAACCGTTTATAGTGTTCTTTTTCCGAAGATTGTTGGCACGAACATGAAAGAATTGAGTATTCTTATCCCCTTGTGCAAGCCATAGGTTTCGAGATCTTTGTGCCCAATAGGCTTCCTGTTCATCAAGAAGGTTATTTAGTTTGGGTTTTGCCGCAAGAAAAGCCGCCTCAGAAGAGGATGTGATAGGCCGCTTAAAGAATTGGTTAATTTTTTTAGTAAGAAGTTGGATATGCCCTGTAGAGTTGTATCATTGGTGGGATTGCCAATCCCCCAAGCATGATCCTATAGCACGAATTTTATCAAGTGTAGGACCCGGGGTGGTAGCCCAAGTACGTTGAACTAAGGATATCCCTTCTTCATGGGTTGCCCAATAGTTTTCAAAGCGAAATTTGGTTGTTGTAGGTCGGGAAGCATTGTGTATAGGGGGTTCAGTGTCCATAAGTAGGAAACAATGATCCGATTTGGCATTGAAATCAGAAGTAATGCGATAAAAAGGATAAGAAGCTGTCCAGGGCGAATTCCCTATAAAGCGATATAGTCGTTCGAGAATTGTTTGAGTATTAGGCTCGGTTTTCGTCCAAGTAAAGCATCCAGAGGTAAGTTTGCAATCAAAGTGATTATTACGTGAAAGACAATTATAAAAGTTATTAATTTGGGATCTTGCACGACGACAACCCCCTTGTTTCTCATTATCCGATAATATTTCATTTAAATCACCACCTATAAGCCAAGGAATATCACTATTATCATTGAGGGAGTCTATTAAATCCCATGTTCTAAACTTTTGACTTGTTTCAGAAAAACCATGCATTCTAGTGAAGTACATCGAAGATGATTCTAAATGAACAATAATATGAATGTGGCGATCCGAGTAAGAAAGCAAAGATATATTAATATTATGAGAAACAAAAATAGATAGTCCAGAGCAAACATGACTTGATCCTAAAGAAAAAACCTCAAGCATACCCAAAGAAATACATAATCGAGAACTAGCCGCTTTATTAAGTTTAGTTTCACATAAAAATAAAATATCTGGAGAAGTGTGTTGGACATATTGCTTGAGGTAACGAACTGCCTGGACCTTGCTAAGATTCTGGCAGTTCCAGCATAGCACAATCATTTCCCTCGGCGGGGTTCAGAATCAATCGCCACCGAAGAGTTTTTGGAGCTGCTCATCCCAGCTTTTTCTTTATGAGTAGACGAGGAGGAGGGCTTAGCTTTCTTGGGTTGAAGAACCACTTGAATAGAGGATCTTCTCTTAGTACCTCGATTAGTAGGGGCAGAAATCACAAGAGTAGGTGCAATAGCTGCATGATTCAGATAGTGTTTAAGTAGCCAATGTTCAAAATCATTAACAATCGGGATATCGGTTTGGAGGAATGGCTTACTCAGTTGGGCATCCAAATCCATGATTTGTTGGGCAGTGAGGCTCAGAACACTGTCATCCTGGACATCCAGCTTTTTCTTTATGAGTAGACGAGGAGGAGGGCTTAGCTTTCTTGGGTTGAAGAACCGCTTGAATAGAGGATCTTCTCTTAGTATCTCGATTAGTAGGGGCAGAAATCACAGGAGTAGGTGCAATAGCTGCATGATTCGGATAGTGTTTAAATAGCCAATGTTCAAAATCATTAACAATCGGGATATCGGTTTGGAGGAATGGCTTACTCAGTTGGGCATCCAAATCCATGATTTGTTGGGCAATGAGGCTCAGAACACTGTCATCCTTGACATCCAGCTCATCCTCGGTAGATTCTTCTAGGATGGGAAAGATTGTGTTCAGGGGCCGAGGGGCCATAGCTTGAGGGGGTCGTGTAACTCATGGAGCTGTACGAGGAGATGGATCCTTTGGTTTTGACGCATGGCTCTTAGGCTCTTTTGCAGAAGGTGGCATTGATGATTCAGCACCCATAGTCTCATCAGGTTGAGGCAGGTTTTCCTGAACTGGGTGTTCCGAGAATGAGGCAGCATCCCCTTCGTTTAGGTTGCTTATGAATTCAGAGAAAGTTGGTGTAAGGCGTATACGTCGATAAAATCGATTAATAAATAAAAGATGTTGAGAAAGGATAAAGGGAGACCCGTCTCATTTGGATCAGCAACAGATTTCATGTTCGTGTTCAGATCTTAAAATAGTAAGGGTTTAGTGACGTGTTTAGTTTCAAAAGAGTAGGAAGACAAGAAGCAAATATAGGTATATAGGATAGAGGTAAAGTATAACGTACCAACAGTTGGTTGGTTCATGACAACAAGCTCTTGCCCCACGGTTCTAATTCTACCCCTCGGGCCTTGATCCCGTCGACGTGGTGGGAGATATCGGAGCCAGTTTCCGTACTAAAGTTTGTTGGGATCATGGGTAGATTTGGTAGGGCAATTATCAAATGTGTGGCTGACAATGCCACAACCATGAAAAAGGAGCGGTAATCTCTCATATTGAAGTCTGCAAGATTTTTTATTGTCACCCTTGCCGATGAGAAGGAATCGACGAACAGGACGAGAAGTATCTAGTATGATTTCTACCCTTAAAAAGTCGGTCATGTTTCCTTCTTCCTTGCAAGTATGTATTCTTAAGAAAGTACCGACTATAGCACCAATTGATTGCCCAATTAAGTGAGCTCTTTCTATGTTTTTCACAAAAGGGGCAGGGATGGTAAGAATACGGATCCAGATTCGCATTAGTGAGAATGAGTACTCATCGATACTCTTGACAGGGTTGTACTCTGCAAGTGTTAACCATTCATCTTTGTAATGCCATGGACCACGTTCAAGTACATCCTTTCGGTCTGTAGCAGTAGCAAATTTGATACGGAAAGAGGATTATTTGACAATGGAAATCGAGACTAGATTGTAGTTTCTCCAAATACCTTCGAAGGCAGTAAGCATTGCCTAATCTTCAATTGGTTTAGAGGAAATATAGTGTTCAATCAAAATTGTTTTGGGATCCTCTTCCTCAAAATCCAATCCAAAATCAGGGGTGTAGATTGTGTTTGCTTCCTCATTTGTTAAGTCAAGGTGGTTGAGTTGAGGGAAGGAAGAAGAAGCCATTGAGAGAAGAAAGTGAATGAAGGTAGAATAGCAAAGAGGGAGAGTGGGGTAGACAGAGTAGCTATCATGGGGGAAAAGGAGTGTTTAGGGGATGAGTTATATAAAGAATATAAGTTGAGGAACTTGGGGTAAGAACAATTAGTAGAGAAACAGAGAAAGTAGTAATTAAGATGGAGAAGGAGACTTGACTAATTTGAAATTGAATGGAAGACGAAGCCCTTAAAAATAGGAGAAAAGTTCGAACGATAGGTGTAACACAGCTATGTTGCCTAATATAAGGTGAACTTAGGGCAAGAATAATTAGTAGAGAAACAAGGAAAGTAGTAACTAAGATAGAGAAGGAGACTTTACTAATTTTGAAATTGAATGGAAGACGAATCCCTTAAAAATAGGAGAAAAGTTCGATGGATAGTTTTAACACAAATATCTTGCCTAATATAAGGTTGGATCATGTTGGGATTTTTGGAAGGAAAAGGGGTGGTAATAAAAGTATGTAAAAAAGCCCGAGGACGTAATACAAAATGGGTAAAATAAGAGGCCCAATCGTGGGCATCGATGCCATACGGGTATATTATCAGAAGTATTATTAACCGGTTGAAAGATAGGCCAAAGTGCATCTTGATAATGTATACGTGAGGGGGTATAAGTAAACTAGTGCGAAAGAAATTATAAGAGATAAAAAAGGACCAAGAATAGGTAGAGACCATTGCAATCAATTTATACGTCAAGGTTAATAAATGTAAATGAGGATTGTTGCCGTGAAAAAGTGATGTAATATAATTGGTATGTCTTAGCGAGGATGAGAGTAAGGAAAAATTTGCGTAAATAGAAAGGCCTATAAAGAGCCGTTGTGGTTGGATAGAATAGATAGGTAACATTTGCATGGGACAAAACATTTTAACTAGTAAGGTGATCTTAAAAAGTTCCCATAAGAGGGATAGGATTGGTGCACCAAAAGAGGTTTAGTGAGAAAAGATAAGAGAAACTAAACATCCATAGCAAATAAACAAACAAACAAACAAAATAAGGAGCGATAGAAAGGAAAACAACAGAAAATAAAAGAAAGGGGAGAAATAATTACAGTCAATGGGAGAGTAGGAAAGGGGAGGAGAAAATTAATACATACCAAATGAGAAAATAAAATGGGGAAGAAAGAATTATTACAGACCCATAAAAAATCAAATAGAATAGAAAATATAAAATAAAATAGAAAAAAGAAGATGCAGTGGCCTAGGAATAGGGGGTAGCAGACCCGATGAGAGGCCCTGAGTGGAGAATCAACAGGCTCGAAACGAGGCAAAACATGCAATGATTCAACAAGATAAGAGGTTAGAAAGGATATTAAAGTATCGATCAAGCATGAAGGATAAGTAATTATAAGGAGAGCCATAATTAAGTACAAATAGACGTAAAATAAACATAACGCTGAGAATATAAGAAAGACATGAGAAGAAATAGCATGTAAAAAGACCTAGAGATTGTGTTTCTCAAATATAATCGTGTTGAAAAGCTTGTAATCAATGATGTAAACCACTACTTGTTTTTATTAAAACTTGTTCTGCGGTCCTTTTTGTAGAGCTTTCGGAGGAGTGGGTCTAAATGGGCCGTAAAATGGACCCGTTGGACTTTTAAGAGAGTAAAAAGTACAAAAATTATGTTTCGGCAATATAATCGTGTTGAAAAGCTGGTAAGCAATGATATGAACTCCTAAAATTTGATGAAAACTTGTTTTGCGGTCCTTTTTGTAGAGGTTTCGGATGAGCGGTTCTAAATGGGCCGTAAAATGAACTCGTTTGACTTTTAACTGAGTAAAAAGTACAAAAATTGTGTTTTTATAATATAATCGTGTTGAAAAGCTCATAACCAATGATATGAAGTCCTAAATTATTATTAAAACTTGTTTTGCAGTCCTTTTTGTAGAGTTTACAAACGTGCGGGTCTAAATGGGCCGTAAAATGGACCTTTTAGACTTTTAATTGAGTAAAAAGTACATAAATTGAGTTATTGCAATATAATTGTGTTGAAAAGGTCGTAGATAATGATATGAACTCCTAAATTTTGTTTAAAACTTGTTTTGCGGTCTTTATTGTAGAGGTTTCGGACGAGCGGGTCTAAATGGTCCGTAAAATGGACTCGTTGGACTTTTAACTGCGTAAAAAGTACAAAATCGGGTTTCTACAATATAATCGCGTTGAAAAGCTTGTAATCAATGATATGAACTTCTAAATTTTGATTAAAACTTGTTTTGCGGTCGTTTTTATAGAGGTTTCGAAAGATCGGGTCTAAATGAGCCGTAAAATGGACCTGTTGGACTTTTAACTGAGTAAAAAGTACAGAAATTGTGTTCTGCAATATAATCGTGTTGAAAAGTAGGTAATCAATGATATGAACTTCTAAAATTTAATGAAAACTTGTTTTGTGGTCCTTTTTGTAGAGGTTTCGGACGAGCGGGTTTAAATGGGCTGTAAAATGGACTGTTGGACTTTTAACTGAGTAAAAAGTACATAAATTGAGTATTTGTAATATAATCGTGTTGAAAAGCTCGTAAGCAATGATATGAACTCCTAAATTTTGATTAAAACATGTTTTTTGGTCCTTGTTGTAGAGGTTTCGGATGAGTGGCTCTGAATGGGTCACAAAATGGACCCGTCGGACTTTTAATTGTGTAAGAAGTTCAAAAATGATTTTTTTTCAATATTGTGTTGAAAAGTTTGTAATCAATGATATGAACTCCTAAATGTTGATTTAAAACTTGTTTTGCGGTCCCTTTTGTAGAGGTTTCGGACGAGCGGATCTAAATGGGCGGTAAAATGGACCCGTTGGACATTTAACTGAGTAAAAAGTACAAAAATTGATTTTCTACAATATAATCGTGTTGAAAAGCTGGTAATCAATGAAATGAACTCCTAAATTTTGATTAAATCTTGTTTTTCGGTCTTTCTATAAGAGGTTTCGGACGAGCGAGTTTAAATGGGCCGTAAAATGTATCCGTTGGACTTTTAACTTATTAAAAAGTACAAAAATTGAGTTTTTTTCAATATAATCATGTCGAAAAGCTCACAATCAATTATATGAACTCCTAAATTTTGATGAAAACTTGTTTTGCGGTCCTTTTTGTAGAGGTTTCGGACGAGCGGATCTAAATAGGCCATAAAATGGACCTGTTGGACTTTTAACTAAGAAAAAAGTACAAAGTTGAGTTTCTGCAATATAATCGTGTTGAAAAGCTTGTAATCAATGATATGAACTACTAATTTTTAATTAAAACTTGTTTTGCGGTCCTTTTCATAGAGGTATCAGATGAGTGGGTCTAAATGAGCCGTAATAGGGACACATTGGACTTTTTTTTGTTGTTGAAGAAAGTGGGCCTCATTAAAAACCCCTACTAACACCCCCAGGCATAAAGCCCTGAGATCCCTAAAAGGGGAAAAGAGTACCCAAATTTTATTAGATAGATCGAGAAAAATTCTCAGCAAGTGCAAAGTTGCGGGTACAATCTGGATATGAGGAACCAAAAGACGTAGAAGTCATGGTTCGAAGAGCATAAGTAGCCAGAGTGTGAGCAACTAAATTAGCCTCTCGGCTTACATAGCTAATATGGGCAAAAGAAAAGGATGATAGAGAATCTCGAGCTTGTAAAAGCGTAGGACCCATGGTGGAAAGATCAGGCCTCGAACGGTTGAGCCTGTTTGCAACGGACGCATAGTCTGTTTCAAAGAACAAGTTGCTCCATCCTTGAGACTGAGCAAGAGTGATGCCAGCTAAAAGGGCCGCACCTTCAGTTGTAGCAGCATCCGGACAGCTGCCCAACGGGTAAGCCAGACCACCAACGACTGAACCCAAATCATCACGGACCACAACTCCAACTTCTGCCGCGCGAGTGGCTGGGTCAAAAGCCCCGTCCACATTAACTTTAAAATACCCAGGAGGAGGACGTCTCCAACGGGGTGGGGAGAGTGGGGGATGATCCGTTGGGGAAGAAGAAGAAGAGGAGATTGCATTTGAGTAACCTTGATGGAGATTTAGAGAGTTATTGGCAATTAGCCAAGGGGGTTGAAAATGGCGATTATGGACCCAGTCATTGCGCCGGTTCCAAATATTCCATAGAGTGGTAAGAAGAAGCCCAAAAAGATCAGCAAATAATTGACCAGCACCTTCCTCTAGCCATTGGAGACTAGTAGGGGTCGTACTATTAATCAAAGTCGCTGGGATGCCAACTAAACGAAGAGTCTCCGAGGCACCAGGACAATCTCGAAGAGCATGAAGAACAGATTCCTGACAGGATCGACAAAAAGGGCAAGGACCCGAATCTGGGGCAAAAGCTTGCAGACGGGATCCAACAGGTAAAGCTTCGGATCCCATTCTCCAGCCAAAAGTTTTAACTTTCGGAAGAACCTTCAGTTTAGCCAGAACTTTCCAAATCCGGGCAGGTCGATTTCGAGGTTCCGGTGGACGCTGTAAAAATTGGTAACCAGATCGGACCGAGTAAACACCGGAATCATTGGGGTTCCAAAGAATGGAATCTCGATTGTCATTAATGATGGGAATATTTAAAATAGCATTGGCATCCTCATAAGTGAAGTAGTTGCGGACCTTGATAGGGTCCCATGCAGCTTGGTTTCGTACCATAAAATCTCGACAGCGAACAAACATTTCTTCTGAGATCTCATATTCCCCATAGAGATGTACTGGAGAAGAGCCTCCCCAATTATCCGTGTGGATGCGAATACCACTATTTATTCCAGGCCGATAAAGGAACCCGCCATATAGGTGTGATAAGGTTTTTTCTGAGGAAACCGGCTAACTAATGCCTTATCACTATCTCTTCTTGAAAAGGGGTTTTATTTTTAAAAGGGGGAAATCCGTATTTTGGAAAACTGTAAAAATTGGAGTCGCCACCGGCCACTGAGGTAGGCCGGACACCACAAAACCAGAGATTCGTTTAAAAACGGGTTCGGGAGTTGGTTACGTGTGGGGAAGGGTTAGCACCCCCATCACGCCCGAAAATCATTTCCAAATAACTTGTTGCCTTTTGATCGAAAGAAATTATTTAAAAACCGAAGTGAATTTAATAAAAATGTTCTTAAATGAAAATGTAACTTAAATAGCACGGGCTTTATCGAATAGTGGCATTGGAATTAATTAAACATTTAATTAAAAAGGATGATGGTACACCGGACCGTAGACTAAACCGGCATCATATAAGACTGACTGCCGTGTTAGTTTAGGGTTTGGATCTCGCACGTCACCTTTATGCATGATGCAAGCAAATAAAGGATGATGCGTGCTATTTCCATTTTTACGCTTTCACTTACCTAGAGACGGTGAAAATTAACCTAAGTATTCGATAGACATCCATTAAGCTAGGACTGTCGTTTTCGGATACCGAGGTTAATTAATACCTCTCTTGAGGTTGATTTTTAGGTCCGGTTACCATGCTTAATTATTGGGCCATATGGATGACAAATATATATACACATGCATGCCATAAAAGCACACAGAATGGACATATAAAGAAAAGGCCCATATTGATAAAAGACTAAGTCCAAACATACTTGTCCAAACTAGTTCCTAGGGCCCAAAGGCCCACTTTTAAGATATCCACACCATGAAGCCCAAATTTAACATCCTTTAATTATCTATTAATTAATTTAATTAAAAAAACATTTTACATTAATTTTCTTTAATACATAAGGCTTAATGAATTAAAAGCATAGTAATACATATATATTGGACTCATGTAGCAAATACGAAAACATAAGAACTCTAAATATCTTAGACCGTAAAGCAAATCAACAAAAAATACATATTTGATATAACGACAATTTAACAATATACGAACCATGCGGGACCTACAAAATTATAACAAGCATACCGTGTCAACATACATATTCGATAAAAAAAACACATAGCATTTAAGAACATACATTAACAACATGTTAAAAATAAATAGACAAAAACAATACCTAAATGTAAAAGATGCAAAGAAACAGTGGTGAAATTAAAAAACACAAAAGGAATTTAACACTGGGATCAGGGACTATTTTGAAAACAGGGCAAAACCAGGGGGACTGAAACGGTAATAAAACCATTCGGAAATCGATTTAACCAGACTTGGGACGAGATTGTAAGACGGAATAAAACCTTAAGGACCTACGACGCAATTTAAAGGTACGGAAGCCCTCAACCCGTAACAAACCCGACGCGGGAGGACTAAACGCGCCATTTCCCCAAAACTAAAAACCTAAAACTCTATATAAGCTTACCCTAACTCAACGGAGACCCCTTTTCCCCTCCGGAAAACCCTAGCCGCCTCTCTACAACTCTTTCTCTCTCGACTCCCGACTCTCTAAACGTCGGTCGTCGCTAATCGACGGTCGGCGAGCCCTAAACACCCAAAAACCGAGGCCCGTCCTAACCTAAGCCCCGATCCTACCTCCGGTTCCACGAAAGACCCTTCTTTAAAAAAAACCCAAAAAAACAGATACAAACCCTGACTTTGAAAACCCTTCATTCGCACATCTCCGATCGCCGTTGGTTCACCCGTATAATCCAGAAGACCAGGGGATTATCACCGACGGGCGAACAGAGACAACCGAGAGGAGAGACAACTGTCGCAAAGGTAAATAATCAAAACCCTAATTTTCCTTGGTTTCGAAATGTAAAAAAACGGAGATGATACCTCTGAAAAAAGCTTTGTTTGTATTGCTATCTGGAATTTCTCATTACAACCTTGCTCTCGAATGCTCGTTTATAATTTCTTCCGAAAAACCCCCGATTACAATTTTTATCTCTGAAATTTCCGAATCGTTCCCTTTTACATTGCTTTGGTTCGGGTTTTATAGCACCAAAATTACAACTTTTTGAATTACATGAAATTGGAGCAAAATTTCTATTGGCTGCCTATTCTTTTGTCTTTATTCATTTCTGGAATTCTGATATATGTTTGTTAGGATTTCTGACATTCCTTTGTTTCTTTGCATGTCACCCGTGAGGAGGAGAGGTTCGTACGAGGGGCACCAGAGAGGCATCAAACGGCCGTGGATCGATCTGGGCAGCTGGAGAGGTGGGCGTGTGATGCACGCGTGCGTATGGAGACTGAATCGACGCGCGTGGATCACACGCGCTTGGGCAAGTCCTAATCCTGGCCGTTGATCAAGATCCTGATCTGACGATGGATCTGCTGCGGCGCTGGAGCTCGAGGAGGGGCCTCTAGGGTGTCTCATGCCCTGGTGCAATCTGGACCGTCAGATCTAGATCAGATCTGACGGTGGAGAGGGGGCGGCTGCAAAGACAAGAGGCATATTAGATTAGGGTTTTTAGCAGATTAGGGTTTATTTTCTGGGCCTAAACGGGCCGTAATGTATGTATAATATTTTTGGGCTTTTTATTATGTAATATGGACTTTAAATAAATAAATTGTGGGCTTTATTTATATTATGTATGAATTGGGCTTGTTTATTTATTAATATATAGTTTTGGGTTTTCATATTCGGTCCAATAATAATAATATGGATATCAATAATAATAATAATAATAATATTAGATAATAATAATAATATAATAGATAATACTAATAATGGTAATAATACTTATGATAGCGATATATCTTATAGTAATAAAAGAGATGATAATATTGATAATAATATTAATATATGGTATGTGACAATAGGGTAATGGTATAATGATGAGTGATGGTAGATTGATAATGATAACCAATAATTCTCTAAATAATATGTATATATACGTATTAAGTTAAACAAATCCCGAAGTGAATAAACAAAGCCCCTTCTTATTTAAACATATGTAAGGGTTAATTAGCCCGGACAAAATTAGTGATTACAATAGGTGTTGCATAGCATTGTATAATCCTTGCCAGGCAAATGACCCACATTATGGCTGGTTGGCATCAAGTATGTTGCCAGATGGAAAATATTTTGCCTTATAGATTTGTCCAAGTAGAGACTCGGGCTCACAAATAAGCCGCCAGAGCTGCTTACCCAGAAGTGCAATATTGAAGTTGTTTAAGTCCCAGAAGCCCATACCTCCCGCAGATTTAGGTAAACAAACTTGTTCCCATGGGAGCATGTGCCAACCTTTTTTGTTGTTTTTACCGGACCACCAGTAACGACGAATAGCTGTGGTCATATCATCTATAATGTTTTGAGAAAGCAGGTAACACGACATGACATATTGGGGCAAGGACTGCAAAACAGCTTTGATAAAGATTTCTCTGCCACTAAAAGAAAGTAGTTGCTTATCCCAATAGGATAATCTTTCATGAACTTTATCGCGAATGAAACCAAGGGCTATCGTTTTATTCTTTCCAATGAGAAGAGGCACTCCCAAGTAAATCCCTGGGTTAGTGACCTCACGTAAATGCAAGGAATTGTTTATCGTTTCACGGATCGAATGAGGGGTGCGAGGGTTGTAGAAGATTGTCAATTTCTCAAAATTTACCGCTTGCCCAGAGGCTGATGCGTAAGTCTGGAGGGCTGTTTTAAGGTGTTCTGCTTCCTCAGTTTTATTGTTAATAAAGACCATACAATCATCGGTAAAAAGAAGGTGATTGACTTTAGGCCCTAATCTACTAGCTCCAAGGCCAGGAAGAAGATCGTGTTGCTGGGCATCTGAGAGGTACGCAGAGAGACCTTGAGTACAGAAAAGGAAAAGAAAGGGTGACAAGGGATCGCCTTGACAAAGACCACGTTGGGGTTGAAAGAAAGGAGAAAATGAGTTGTTAACCTTAACTGTAAAGGATACCGAGGAGATGCATTGCATAATGATTGAGACCCAAGAGGGTGCAAAGCCCATTCGATTCATGACACTCTCAAGGAAGGACCATTCTACTCGATCAAAGGCCTTTTCCATGTCAAGTTTAAGAGCAGCACCATGGGATGATTTAGTCTGACCGGTATTAATAAAGTGTATAGTTTCATGAGCAATAAGGATATTGTCAGATATGTTGCGCCCAAGAACAAAAGTAGCTTGGTTATTACTAATACAAAATGGAATCGTATGCTTCATTCTGTTAACAAGAAACTTAGCGACAATTTTGTAAATTACAGAACAAAGGCTAATAGGCCGGAGATGCCTCATAGTAGTTGGATCCTTAATTTTCGGGATAAGCACTAAAATGGTCTGATTGACGGATGCCATATCAACATATCCATTCAGGAGATCCAAACATAGTTGGGTGACATCCGCACCTACCGTGTCCCAGTGTTGTCTAAAAAACCCACTAGGAAGGCCATCAATTCCAGGGGCCTTCCTAGGATCAATATCACGAAAAGCTAGTAGAATTTCATCAGCATTGAAAGCCCTAGTGAGTGACTCATTCATAGCCAGAGTAATGGAGGTAGTCACTTTAGAAAGAATTTGATCCGACAGTTGGGGATTCGAGGATGTGAACAACGGCTGAAAATAAGTGGATGCAATATTCATTAGGTCGTCCTCAGCGACACACCAGTTATTGTCTGCATCATATAAACCGTTTATAGTGTTCTTTTTCCGACGATTGTTGGCACGTGCATGAAAGAATTGAGTATTCTTATCGCCTTGCGCAAGCCATAGGTTTCGTGATCTTTGTGCCCAATAAGCTTCTTGTTCATCAAGCAACTTGTTGAGTTCAGATTTCGCCGCAAGATAAGCTGCCTCAAAAGATGATGTGAGAGGTCGCTTAAGGAATTTGTTAATTTTTTTAGTAAGAAGTTGGATACGCCCTATGGTGTTGTAACGTTGGTGGGACTGCCAATTACCTAGGCAGGATCCTATAGCACGAATTTTATCAAGTGTAGGACCCGGGGTGGTGGCCCAAGTTTGTTGAACTAAAGATATACCTTCTTCATTGGTTGCCCAACAGTTTTCAAAGAGAAAATTAGTTGTTGTAGGTCGGGGAGCATAGTGTGTTGGTGGTTCAGTGTCCAAGAGGAGGAAACAATGATCCAATTTGGCATTGAAATCAGAGGTAATGCGGTAGGAAGGATTAGCAGCTGTCCAAGCCGAATTCCTTAAAAATCGATCTAGACGTTCGAAAATCGTTGGAGTGTTAGCCATGGTTTTCGTCCAAGTGAACCATCCAGAGGTAGGTTTACAATCAAAGAGATCATTGCGCGATAGACAATTACGAAAGTTGTTAATTTGGGATCTTGCGTGACGACAACCCCCTTGTTTCTCATTATCAGATAAAATCTCATTCAAGTCACCACCTATAAGCCAAGGGAGGCCACTATTGTCATTTAGAGAGTCAATTAGATTCCATGTTTTAAATTTTTTACTTGTTTCAGAAAAAGCCATGCATTCCGGTAAAATACATCGAAGATGACTCAAGGTGAATAATAGTATGAATATAGCGATCTGAGTACAAGAGCAAGGACACATTAATATTATTGGAAACGAAAATAACAAGTCCAGAGCAGACATTACTTGAACCTAAAGAACAAACCTCAAGCATACCTAACGTAATACACAAGCGGGAGCAAGCCGCTTTATTTAGTTTAGTTTCGCATAAAAATAAAATGTCTGGAGAAGTTTGTTGGATGTACTGCTTAAGGTGACGAACTGCCTGGACCTTACCGAGACCCTGGCAGTTCCAGTATAACACGATCATTTCCCTCAGCGGGGTTGAGAGTCAACCGCTGCCGGAGAGTTTTTAGAGCTGCTCATCCCAGCTTTTCCTTTAGTGGTAGGTGTTGCAGGTTTAGGTCGCTTAGGCTGGAGAATCACTTGCACGGTTGGTATTGCGGATGGTGGATAACCCTTAGCTAACTTCTCATC
This sequence comes from Hibiscus trionum, assembly GCA_030270665.1. Lineage (NCBI taxonomy): Eukaryota > Viridiplantae > Streptophyta > Magnoliopsida > Malvales > Malvaceae > Hibiscus > Hibiscus trionum. Next base: position 37,843,956 of record BSYR01000027.1, read on the forward strand.
GTATTCAGAAATTAGAACGATTTTTGGTAGGAACGCCATACCCAAATTCACCATAGCCTTACTTTGGAATTACTAAAATGGTATATAATATTAAAAAAGAAAAGAAATGTATTGGAGGTAGTTAAATATGATATAATATAAGGAAAGATTCTAAAAAGGATGATTTGATACCATAATTGTGTACTCTCATTGAATGGATGAACTTTAATTTTGTGGTAAATGGGGAAGGAGAAAATTTGAATTATGTTTAAGGTAAGTAAATATAGTAGAAACCATAAATATTTGGTTATTTTTAAAAAAGGGGTGAGAACAATAAAAAGTGGGAGAATTAAAATTTGATATCGTAAATGTTTACTCTCCATAAATGGATGAACTTTAATTTTGCGACAAATGAGGAAAGGGAAAACTTGAATTATGTCTAAGGTAAGTAAATATGGTAGAAACCATAAATATTTGGTTATTTTTAGAAAATGGGTGAGAACAATTAAAAGTGGGGGATTAAATTTTGAAATATGAAATGGAAAAAGATAAAACTTTGTTTTGTGGAAGAGATTAAATTTAAGAGATTTAAGTATGTAGAAAATATTTGTAGAGAAAGGTATATTTGTAAATAGGTAAAATTATCTATCGAAATTAGAATGGTTTTTGATAGGAACGTCATGTCCAAATTCATCAAAGCCTTGTTGTGGAAGAAAAAAATCTGATACCATAATTGTTGAATCTTTATAAAGAAATGGAATTTACTAAAATGGTATATAATATTAAAAAGAAAAGAAATGTATTAGAGATAATTAAATATGATATAATATAAGGAAAGATTCGAAAAAGGATAATTTGACACCATAAATGTTTACTCTCCATAAATGGATGAATTGTAATTTCGTGGCAGATGGGGAAAGGAAAAATTTGAATTATGTTTAAGGTAAGTAAATGTGGTAAAAACCATAAATATTTGGTTATTTTTATAAAATGGGCGAGTACAATTAAAAATGGGAGGATTAAAATTTTATACTGTAAATGTTTACCCTCCATAATTGGATGAGCTTTAATTTTGTGGCAAATGGGGAAGGGAAAATTTGAATTATGTTGAAGGTAAGTAAATATTGTAAAACCCATAAATATTTGGTTATTTTTAGAAAAGGGGTGAGTACAATTAAAAGTGGGGGGCTTAAAATTTGATACCGTAAATGTTTACTCTCCATAAATGGATGAACTTTAATTTTGCGGCAAATGGGGAAACGGAAAATTTGAATTATGTATAAGGTAAGTAAATATGGTAGAGACCATAAATAGTTGGTTATTTTTAGAAAAAGGGTGAGCATAATTAAAAGTGGGAGGATTAAAATTTGAAATATGGAATGGAAAAAGATAAAAGATTGTTTTATGTAAGAGATTAAATTTGAGAGATTTAAGTATGTAAAAATTATTTGTAGAGAAAGGCATATTTGTAAATAGGTAAAATTATATGTCGAAATTAGAATGGTTTTTGGTAGGAACGTCAAACCCAAATTCACCAAAGCCTTGTTTTGGAAGGAAAAGATTTGATACCATACATGTTGAATCTTAATATAGAAATAGAATTTACTAAAATGATATATAATATTAACAAAGAAAAGAAATGTATTGGAGATAATTAAGTATGATATATTATAAGAAAAGATTCGAAAAAGGATGATTTGATACCATAAATATTTACTCTCCAAAAATGGATGAATTTTAATTTTGTTGCTAATGGGAGGAAGGAAATTTTGAATTATGTTTAAGGTAAGTAAATGTGGTAGAAACCATAAATATATGGTTATGTTTAGAAAATGGGAGAGTACAATTAAAAATGAGAGGATTAAAATTTGATACTGTAAATGTTTACTCTCCATAATCTGATGAACTTTAATTTTGCGGCAAATGGGGAAAGGACAAATTTGAATTATATTGAAGGTAAATAAATATTGTAGAAACCATAAATATGTGATTATTTTTAGAAAATGGCTGAGTACAATTAAAAGTGAGAGGATTAATATTTGAAAAATAGAATGGAAAAGGATAAAACTTTGTATAGTGGAAGAGATTAAATTTGAGAGATTTAAGTATGTATGAATTATTTGTAGAGAAAGGCATATTTGTAAATAGGTAAACCCATAAAGATTTTTTTAGGTAAGAAAGTAATTGAGGAGATGTAATTTTGGTTGTAAAAATTTGCCATTTGGAGAAGGGGAGAATTCAAAATATTAATAGTGTATAATTCATTAGGGTGTTAAAATTAAAATTTATTAGGAGAAAGGTGGATATAATAGAAAGTTCATTAAAAGAGATGTACCTATAATAATCATAGGAAATGAAATGATATTCGGAAATTATATTATAAATAAAAGATTGTGAATATTTATTTGCAATTGGATAGATATCAAATCGAAATATAGGTAAAGTTGGATAGACGTAAATAAAACATAGAAACCATAAACAATGGTCATATTTTGTATATGTTTTAGATGCCAAGGGCAATCTAATAGAATTGTTCCCGAATAGGGTCGATTGGATCTTCCAAAAGGAAGTAGTTAGACAATGGAGTAAACAAAGATAGAATTGCAATATGAATGGTGATTGAAAATTAGTGAAATATGAAAGACATAAAATTATTATGAGAAAGAATGAATAAAGAATTAAAAAAAGATAAAATTAACTTAGCAGACATAATGTATGTGGATCAGATAAGATGCAAAAGAGCAAGATGCACATAATTGAAAAAACTAGAGACCATTGCAGCATACCACAAAATTTGGTAAGAATAGAAAATTAAATAAAAACAATTCAATGGTACAGAAAGAAAGACCATTACCTTGGTTAATTTAATACTGATATTTTGCCATGGATCACAACCGTGACAAGCTCCGGAAAGAAATGAAATTGTCGTAAGAGAAAAACATACAACAAACAAAAATTAAAAAAAGATTAAACAATAGATGAGAAAATAATGAAAAAGTTAGAAACAACTTAAAGAACAACAAACATGTGATTAAAAGATAATGCAACGGGGCACGAAACATTGCAACAAACCTTGACCATCCGGTGGATTCTTCCCCATAAAAGGTATGGAGAAATTGAAATAAAAATTGATGTAAATGATGGATTTTAGTGGGAGAACCATAGTTGACCGTTAGAAATATAGTAAAAAACTTAAATGGAAATAATGTTAATTTAAACTTATAATGAAAAAAGGTGGAATCAAATGATTACCATAGACATGTTAAAAATCATAAAAAATAATAAACAATAAAAGAATGGTAGAGAGAACAAATATAGAATTCTTAATGGAAGACATACAAAATGATCGAACAAAGGCAAATAATATTAGAAACAAAGTATTCAAGTGGGTTTCATTGACCGTGTCAAAGTTTAGCAAAAGAAGATAAAAAAAGAACAAAAGAAGATTGCTAATAGAATTGAGCCAAAATGCTATGAAAAACGCAGATCCAATCCAAAAAAACCTTGAATCAAGATTGAAAAAATACAGCAAAAAAAGAAGATAAAGATAACAACACAAAATAGAATATTAAAATAATGTAGCAAAAAAGAAGATAAAGAACCAAACGGCTAAAGAAATTTCTTGAATCAAGATTAAAATCTTGGGACATAAAAATCTTTGTGATTTGAAAAAATGAAAAGTGCAACGAATTGAAAAAAATGAAAGAATACCTGATTAAAGCCAGTAGGAGAACTACTCGATTATTTGACTGGGATGGGTAGATGTGTGATCGAAAAAACTCTTTCCTCAAACCAAGGGGGTGATACATACCTGGTAGCTCTAGATGGTAGGTGTAGCGCTTGATAGGGAGAACAACACAAAACAATTTGGCAAACGTTCCATGCACCCCGATCATTGCAAGTGACGAAAACACCGGTAAGGAAGAAGAGGATGGCGGTGGTGCATGGTGGAAACAAAGGGAAGGGGGAAAAGAAAAAAGAGAGAAGAGATGGTTGAGAGAGTTGAGAGAGTTGAGAGCATTTTCGTAAACACACACGTTGGACTTTTAACTAAGTAAAAAGTACAGAAATTATGTTTCTGCAATATAATCACGCTGAAAAGCTGGTAATCAATGATATGAACTCCTAAAATTTGATGAAAACTTGTTTTGCGGTCTTTTTGTAGAGGTTTCGGACGAGCGAGTCTAAATGGGTCGTAAAATGGATCTATTGGACTTTTAACTAAGTAAAAAGTACCATAATTGAGTTTTTGTAATATAATCGTGTTGAAAAGCTCGTAACCAATGATTTGAAGTCCTAAATTATTATTAATACTTGTTTTGCGGTCCTTTTTGTAGAGTTTACAAACGTGCGGGTCTAAATGGGCCGTAAAATGGTCCTTTGGACTTTTAATTGAGTAAAAAGTAGATAAATTGAGTTATTGCAAGATAATCATGTTGAAAAGCTCGTAAATAATGATATAAACTCCTAAATTTTGTTTAGAACTTGTTTTGCGGTCTTTTTTGTAGAGGTTTCGGACGAGCGGGTCTAAATGGATCGTAAAATGGCCATGTTGGACTTTTAACTGAGTAAAAAGTACATAAATTGTGTTCTGCAATATAATCATGTTAAAAAGCTGGTAATCAATGATATGATCTCCTAAAATTTTATGAAAACTTGTTTTGTGGTCCTTTTTGTAAAGGTTTCGGACGAGCGGGTCTAAGTAGGCCATAAAATGGACCTGTTGGACTTTTAACTGAGTAAAAAGTACATTAATTAAGTTTTTGCAATATAATCGTGTTGAAAAGCTCGTAAGAAATGATATTATCTCCTGAATTTTGATTAAAACTTGTTTTGCGGTCCTTTTTGTAGAGGTTTTGGACGAGCATGTCTAAATGGGCCATAAAATGGACCCGTTAGACTTTTAACTGTGTAAAAGTACAAAAATTTAGTTTTTGCAATATAATCGTGCTGAAAAGCTCGTAATCAATGATATGAACTCCTAAATTTTGATTAAAACTTGTTTTGCGGCCTTTTTGTGGAGGTTTCGGACGAACGAGTCTACATGGGCCGTAAAATGGACCCGTTGAACTTTTAACTGTGTAAAAAGTTCAAAAATGAGTTTTTCAATATAACCGTGTTGAAAAGCTCATAATCAATGATATGAACTCCTAAATTTTGATTAAAACTTGTTTTGCGGTCCTTTTGTAAAGGTGTCAGACAAGCGGGTCTGAATAGGCGGTAAAATGGACCAGTTGGACATTTAATTGTGTAAAAAGTAATAAATTGATTTTCCACGATATAATCGTGTTGAAAAGCTTGTAATCAATGATATGAAGTCCTAAAATATTATTAAAACTTGTTTTGCGGTCTTTTTTGCAGAGTTTACAAACATGCGGGTCTAAATAGGCCGTAAAATGGACCTTTTGGACTTTTAATTGAGTAAAAAGTACATAAATTGAGTTATTGCAATATAATCATGTTGAAAAGCTCATAACTAATGATATAAACTCCTAAATTTTGTTTAAAACTTGTTTTGCGGTCTTTTTTGTAGAGGATTCGGACGAGCAGGTCTAAATGGACTGTAAAATGGCCCCGTTGGACTTTTAACTATGTAAAAAGTACATAAATTGTGTTATGCAATATAATCGTCTTGAAAAGCTGGTAATCAATGATATGATCTCCTAAAATTTTATGAAAACTTGTTTTGCTGTCCTTTTTGTAGAGGTTTTGGACAAGGGGGTCTAAGTGGGCCGTAAAATGGCACTGTTGGACTTTTAACTTAGTAAAAAGTACATAAATTAAATTTTTGCAATATAATCGTGTTGAAAAGCTCGTAAGAAATGATAATATCTCTTGAATTTTGCTTAAAACTTATTTTGCAGTCCTTTTTGTAGAGGTTTCGGACGAGCAAGTCTAAATGAGTCGTAAAATGGACTCGTTGGACTTTTAATTCTGTAAAAAGTAAAAAATTAAGTATATTATCGTGTTGAAAAGCTTGTAATCAAGGATATGAACTCCTAAATTTTGATTAAAATTTGTTTTGTGGTCCTTTTGTAGAGGTGTCGGGCGAGCGGGTCTAAATGGGCCATAAAATGGACCCGTTGGACTTTTAACTGGGTAAAATGTATAAAAATTGTGTTCTGCAATATAATTGTGTTGAAAAGCTGGTAATCAATGACATGAACTCCTAAAATTTGATGAAAACATGTTTTGCGGTCCTTTTTGTAGAGGTTTCGGACGAGCAGGTCTAAGTGGGCCGTAAAATGGACCCGTTGGACTTTTAACTGAGTAAAAAGTACAGAAACTGAGTTTTTGTAATATAATTGTGGTGAAAAGCTCGTAAGCAATGATATGAACTCCTAAATTTTGATTAAAACTTGTTTTGCGGTCTTTTTTGTAGAGGTTTCGAACGAGCAGGTCTAAATGGGCCGTAAAATGGACCCGTTGGACTTTTAACTATGTAAAAATTCAAAAATGAGTTTTTTCAGTATAATTGTGTTGAAAAGCTCATAATCAATGATATGAACTCCTAAATTTTGATTAAAACTTTTTTGCGGTCTTTTTTGTAGAGGTTTCGGACGAGCAAGTCTAAATGAGCCGTAAAATGGATCTGTTGGACTTTTAACTTATTAAAAAGTACAAAAATTATGTTTTTTTCATTATAATTATGTCTAAAAGCTCATAATTAATGATATAAACTCCTAAAATTTGATGAAAACTTGTTTTGCGGTCCTTTTTGTAGAGGTTTAGGACGAGCGGATCTAAATGGGCCATAAAATGGACTTGTTGGACGTTTTTTGAAGAAAGTGGGCCTCGTTAAAACCCCTACTATCACCCCTGGCACAAGGCCAGGAGATCCCTAAAAAGGGGAAAAGAGTACCCGATTATTATTAACTAGATCGAGAAAGATTCTCGGAAATCACAAAGTTGCGAATACAATATGGATAAAGGGAACCAAAAGACATAGAAGTCATGGTTCGAAGGGCATGAGTGGCCAGAGTGTGTGCAACTAAATTAGCCTCGCTGCTTACATAATGAACATGGGAAAGAGAAAAAGATGAGAGTAGATCTCATGCATGGAGAAGCGTAGGACCCATGGTTGAAAGATCAGGTCCCTGGTGGTTGAGCCTATTTGCAATAGACGCACAATCCGTTTCAAAGAACAAGTTGCTCCATCCTCGAGATTGCGCAAAAGTGATACCAGCTAGAAGAGCCACACCTTTAGCTGTAGCAACATCCTGAAAGCTACCCAAGGGGTAAGCCAGGCCACCAACGACCATACCTAAATCATCACGAACCACAACTCTAACCGCCACCGCGCGTGTGGCCAGATCAAAAGCCTTGTCCACATTAACCTTAAGAGACCCCAGAAGGGGTCGCCTCCAATGAGGTTTAGAGATTGGTGTATGATTCGTTAGAGAAGAAGAAGAAGAAGAAGAAGAAGAAGAAGAAGAAGAAGAGATGGCATTGGAGTAATATCGATGGAGACTTAGAGAGTTAATAGCAATTAGCCAAGAGGGTAGCAGATGGTGATTATGGACCCAGTCATTGCGCCTGTTCCAAATATTCCATAGAGTAGTAATAAAGAGCCCAAAAAGATCAATAGATAATAGGCGAGCACCCTCCTCTAGCCATTGAAGACCAGTAGGGGTCGTACTATTAATTAAAGACGCCGGGAGGCCTACTAACCGGAGAGTCTCCGAGGCGCCCGTACAATCCCTAAGTGTATGAAGAACAAATTCCTGACAGGATCTACAAAGGGGCAGGGACCTGAGTCTAGGGCAAAAGCTTGCAATCTGGATCCAACAGGTAAAGCATCAGAACCCATTCGCCATCCAAAAGTTTTGACTTTCGGAAGAACCTTGAGCTTAGCTAGAGCTTTCCATATCCGAGCATTTCTATTGCGTGGTTCTAGAGGTCACTGGAAAATTGATAACCCGAATGGACCGAATAAATGCTCGAGTCATTGGAATTCCAAAGAATAGAGTGATGATAGTAATTGATAACAGGAATGTTCAAAATTGCATTGGTATCCTCCATTGTAAAGTAGTTGCGGACTTTGATTGGGTCCCATGCAGCTTGGTTATGAAGCATAAAATCTCGGTAGCGAACATGCATTTCGTCTAAAATCTCATATTCCCCGTAGAGATGTATTGGAGAGGAACCCCCCAATTGTCTTTATGGATACGAATACAACTATCAATTCTAGGGCGGTAGAGAAACCCGCCATAGAGATGCTGTATAGCAGTGTATATGCCTTGCCAAGCGAAGGAGCCACATCGCGGCTGGTCTACATCCAGAATGTTACCAGATGGAAAGTATTTTGCCTTATAAATCTACCCATGAAGAGAATTTGTCTCACAGATAAGCCGCCATAGTTGCTTACCCAGAAGCGTAATGTTAAAGTTGCTTAGGTCACGGAAGCCCATACCTCTCGCAGATTTAGGTAAACAAACTTGTTCCCCTGGGAGCATATGTGTAGAACTAAGTGTTTTGATATAAGAATTGAAAAATGTTTTGGACAAATTTGAAAAGAATTTGAAATTTGTCTTTAAGTCCAAACAACTTGAAAATATGTTTGAGGTGTTTATAAAGGTTTTTGGCAAAGTTTTAATGCTTTAAAGTAGTCAAACTTGACTTTTTAGCAAGCCCGTACGATATGGTATACCCCGTATCGATACCTTTTTACCCAAGTTTTGAATCTGTCAAAACACGTACCGATACGGGTGAGACCGTATCGATACGGATAGGGACCGTTTCGATACGCCCCTTAAGCGTACCGATCCCTGTTTTAACAACCCCTAACGGCTATTTCCCAACGGTCTTTTAAATTGCAGACCGTACCGATACGCTCTCAAGCGTATCGATATGCATAGGCTGATAAAGAGCCCAACTGCTAGTTCTGAAGAAGGGCGTACCGATATGCCTCCACGTGTACCGATACGGTAGGCTACATAACTGCATTTTTGGTGGGAAATAAAGTCTCCAACGGCTCCAATTCAATCCTAATGGTTAGTAACGGCTACAAACTCAATTATGAGTATTAAAGGGACCTCCAAGCATCAAGAAAAAATCCTTCAATTGTTACAACATTATGATGAGAAATTGTGTCTAAAGCATTAATTGTCAATTACTTGTATAGACAAACACTAGTGAGACAAAATTGTTATATTCACTAGGATTGGGTGAGAGCTTAATTGTTCAATCAAATACCTATTAGAGGGATTTGAGTTTGCTTATTTTTTATCTCTTTGTAAAGAGGGTTTGATCAAGCTTTGGGTAGAAAGCTTGATCGAAATTGTAAGGGTTTCCTCCTAAGCCTAGAAAAGGGGACGAAACAATAGTGGATTGATTAGAAATCTTTAGTGGGAAGCTAAGGTAGTGGATGTAGACCTTGGTTAGAAGGTTGAACCACTATAAATCATCTTTTCTTTTTCTTTTTAGCTTCCGCACCTCTATCACCTAACTATCCTATCTTCTCCAAACTTGGCAAACACATCGATTGAAGGAAATCGAGCACCATAAAACCCAACAATTGGTATCAAAGCGAGGTTCAATCGAAGAGGATTAACATCCTATTGAAATGATCCGAGAAGCTCGATACAACATATCAACCAACCGATCAAATGGCGTAATTCATCGACAAGCCACCATTCTTCGACAGAACACACTATGCCCATTGGAAGACAAGAATGATGTTTTTCATAAAGTCTAAGGACTACAAGCTTTGAGACATAGTAGAATATGGTCCGTTCGTGCCACAACGAAGCAAGGCGGATTGGAGTGCCGATGATCGCAAGAAGATGGAGCTTAATTGCAAAGCCTTGCACATCCTTTTTTGTGCATTTGACCCCAACATCTATGAGAAGATGTCTTCTTGTGAAGATGCCAAGGAGGTATGGGACAAGCTTGATGTCACATACTAAAAAACCAACGAAGTAAAGGAGACCAAGATCAGACTCCTCAACCTCGAGTATGAGAACTTTAAAGATGGATCTGGAAGAAGACATTGAGAAGATGTTCGATAGGTTCTCCACCATCACCAATGGACTTAAAGGCTATGGAGAAGCCATTCCGGAAGAGAAGCTTGTCCGAAAGCTCATCTACTCCATTCCCGAGTCATGGGACTCAAAAAGGACCGCCATCATCGAAGCCAAGAATTTCAAGACTTTGAAGCTTGATGAGCTCATGGGGTCACTTCTCACTCACCAAATTATGAAGAAAAACAAAGAAGAGGAGAAGAAGGAAGGAAAATATTAGAGCTATGGGGGAGAAGAAACTCAAAGGGCTTGACATCAACACAAATGTCATTGCTCTCAAATCCTCAACATGCCATCATGTAGATTCAAGTGAAGAGGATGATGATGAAGAAGAGATAGTTCATCTCTTCAAGAAGTGTGCCCCTTTCATGAAGAAAGCTATGAAAGAACTCGAACATGAATCTATGAAGAAGAAGAAGAAGATGGCAAGCACTTCAAGCCATAAAAAGAAGGCATATGTGGCTACTTGGAGTGATGAAGACTCCACCGACGATGAACAATCCAACCTTTGCCTTAATGCCATCAAATAAGATTCAAGGGTAACTTCTAATTCATCTACTTCATGTTCATACTCTTTCGATGAATTACAAGATGCCTATGACGATTTGGTTTTAGAATTTAAAAATCACATTTTGAAAAACAAGAAAGTGATTTCAAATTTTAAAATTCAAAATGACTTGATTTCTAAAACCAAAATTGAACTTGAAGCAAAACTTGAAGAGTTTGAAAAAAGTTTTTATTTACAAAATTTTCTTCATAAAGTTCAAGAAGAAAAAGATTTGATTTCCAAAGAACTTGAAAAGAAAAATAATGTTGGAAAATCAAATTTTTATGTAAGACAATCTAGTGCCCCTAGATTTGTAAATGGTAAAATTTTTAGAAGTATTTGGGTCCCAAAAGAACTAAGTACTTCAACTAAAAAGGATGAAATTGAAAAATGGATTCCTAAGGGGACTAAATTTTGTGCTACTAAGGTATATGGATCCAAAGCAATTTGGATTCCAAAAATTACTTTATTGTCTTATGATAGGTGTGATGGAGATTGATTAACAAGTCAAATATTGAGGGGGAGCTCCATACACACAAGGAAGAACACTTGAAGAGGAAGGCTTCACATCCTCCCTTGGATTTAATTGTTGGTAAAATTAGTTGAATTTTTTTATTTAGTTTAGTTTAATTCTTTTAATTCAACTAGTTTAATCATATATGTTGGACTAACATTCTTTGATGATGCTTTGAGTAAGGGGGAGCCATTTTTAAAACCAAACATTCTTAATAGTTTCAAAATTTAAACCTCCATTATTATTTTGAGCCTAAAATTGTTTTAAATTCTTTTTGATATAACAAAAAGGGGGATAAATGGTTTGAAAGATTGAATTTTCAAATGAATAAGGGGAGCTTTAATTGATTTTGAATCTTAATTCTCTTATTCAAAATGTATTTCACAAAGGGGGGAATCCCAAATAATTTTTCAAGTTGGTTTTATTATATCAAAAAGGGGGAGATTGTAGAACTATGTGTTTTGATATAATAATTGAAAAATGTTCTAGACAAATTTGAAAAGAATTTAAAACTTGTCTTTAAGTCCAAACAACTTGAAAAGAGGTTTGAGGTGTTTAAAAAGGTTTTTGGCAAAGTTTTAATGCTTTAAAGTAGTCAAACTTGACTTTTCAGCAAGACCGTATCGATATGGATAGGGATCGTTTCGATTCACCCTTAAGCGTATCGATCCCTATTTTAACAACCCCCAACAGCTATTTCCCAACGGTGTTTTAAATTACAGACTGTATCGATACGCTCTCAAGCATATCAGTACACAGAGGCTGACAAAGATCCCAACGGCTAGTTCTGAAGAAGGGCGTACGGATACGCCTCCACGTGTACCGATACGGTAGGCTGTAGAACTGCATTTATGGTGGGAAATAAAGTCTCCAACGGCTCCAATTCAACCCTAATGGCTAGTAACGGCTATAAACTCAACTAGGAGTATTAAAGGGACCTCCAAGAATCAAGAAAAAATGCTTCAATTGTTACAATATTATGATGATAAATTGTATCTAGAGCTTTAATTGTCAATTTCTTGTATAGACAAACACTAGTGAGCCAAAATTGTTATATTCGCTCAAGTGTTTTAGGACTAGGTGAGAGTTTAATTGTTCAAACAAATACCTATTAGAGAGATTTGAGTTTGCTTATTTTTTATCTCTTTATAAAGAGGGTTTGATCAAGCTTTCAGTAGAAAGCTTGATCGGTATTGTAAGGGTTTCCTTCCAAGCCTAGAAAAGGGGACGAATCAATAGTGGATTGATTGGAAATCCTTAGTGGAAAGCTAAGGTAGTGGATGTAGACCTTCTGAGGATCAATGTCACGGAAGGCTTGGAGAATTTCATCAGCTGTGAAAGCCCTAGTGATTGACTCATTCATAGCTGGAGTGATGCAGAGAGTTATTTTAGAAAGAATTTGATCAAACAGTTAACGGTTCGAGGATGTGAACATAGTCCGAAAATAAGAGGATGCAATATTCATTAGGACGTCCTCATCAACACGCCAATTATTGTTGGTATCATATAAACCGTCTATATTGTTCTTTTTCCGACAACTGTTGGCATGGGCATGAAAGAATGTGGTGTTTTTATCGCCTTGTGCAAGCCATAAGTTTCGAGGTCTTTGGGCCCAATAAGCTTCCTGTTCATCAAGTAGCTTATTGAGCTCAGATTTTGCCGCAAGATAGGCTGCCTCGGAAAATGAAGTGAGAGGCCGCTTAAGGAATTTGTTAATCTTTTTAGTATGAAGTTGAATGCGCCATGTAGTGTTGAATAGTTGGTGTGACTGCCAATCACCTAAGCGGGATCCTATGGCCTGAATTTTATCAAGTGTGTTGCCAGAGGTGGTAGCCCAAGTTTGTTGAACTAAGGATATACCCTCCTCATGGGTTGCCCAACAGTTTTCAAAGCGGAGGTTAGTTGATGTGGGTAGGGAAGCATAGTGTATTGGTGGTTCAGTGTCCAAGAGTAGGAAACAATGGTTCGAATTAGCATTGAAATCAGAGGTGATGCGATAAGATGGATTAGAAGTTCTCCAAGCCGAAATCCCTAGAAAACGATTTAGGCGTTCGAAAATCGTTTGAGTGTTAGGCTCGGTTTTCGTCCAAGTAAACCATCCAGAGGTATGTTTACAACCAAAGAGATCATTGCGAGAGAGACAAGTACGAAAATTGTTAATTTGGGATCTTGCGCGATGACAACCCCCTTGTTTCTCATTATCCGATAAAATTTCATTCAAGTCGCCACCTATAAGCCAAGGGAGGCCACTATTATCATTTAGAGAATCAGTTAAATCCCATGTTTTAAATTTTTGACTTGTTTTAGAAAAACCATGCATTCTAGTAAAATACATCGAAGAAGACTCAATTTGAATAGTAGTATGAATATGGCGATCCGAGTATGAAAGCAAAGATATATTAATATTATTAGAAGTAAAAATAGCTAGTCCAGAACAAACATGACTTGATCCTAAAGAAAAAATCTCAAGAATACCCAAAGAAATACATAAGCGGGAACAAGTCACTTTATTTAGTTTAGTTTCACATAAAAATAAAATGTCTGGAGAAGTACGTTGGATGTACTGCTTGAGATGACGAATTGCCTAGACCTTCCTGAGACCCTGGCAGTTCCAGCATAACACGATCATTTCCCTCGGTGGGGTTGAGAATCAACTGCCGTCAGAGAGTTTTTGGAGCTGCTCATCCCAGCTTTTTTCTTTCGGAGTATTCGATGAAGAGGGCTTAGCTTTCTTTGGTTGAAGAACCACTTGAATAGGGGATCTTCTCTTAGTACCTCTACTAGCAAGGGCAGTAATCACAGGAGTAGAGGCAGTAGATGCATGATTCGGATAGTGTTTAACTAGACAATGTTCAAAATCATTAATAATTGGGTTATCGGTTTGAAGGAAAGGCTTACTCAATTGGGCGTCTAGATCCAAGATCTGTTGGGCAGTTGGGCTCAGAACTCCGTCCCGCAAATCCTCCAATTGGGAGTCCAGATCCAAGATCTGTTTAACTAGCCAATCGTTTTCAAGGGCCGAGGGGCCATATATCGACAGGGTAGCATAACCCGCAGTGCTGGACGGGTAGATGGTTCCTTTGTCTTAGACTCATGGACCTCAGGTTCTTTTGCCAAAGGTGGCATATTTGAATCATCGCCTATGACCTCATCAGGCTAAAGAGGATTTTCCTCGACTGGGTATTTCGAAAAGAAGGCTGCAACCCCCTCATTCAAATTGCCTACGAAATCGGAAAAAGTTGGCGTAAGGTGTAGTTATGGATAAAACCGACGAATAAATAAAAAATGTTGAGAGAGGATAAAAAGAAGACACGTATCACTCGGTTCAGCGACAACTTCCTCTTTCCCGGTCGGATTTGAATATGGAAAAGTTTTAATTATGTGGAGATAGTCAAAAAATTAATAAAACATCAAGCAAATTAAAAGGTAAGTAATATAGATAGTATGTAACATACCCACAGGTGGCATGTTCGTAATGTTAGGTTCCTGCCCAACAATTCTAATCATATCCCTCGGGCCTTGATCGCGTCGACGTGGTGAGAGATATCATAGCCAATCCCCATATTGAAGTTTGTTGGGGTCATAGGCAGACTTAGTAGGACAATTATCAAATATGTGGCTAACAATGCCAGAACCATAACAAAGAAGCGGTAATCGTTCGTATTGGAGTCTGCATGATCTTTTATTATCATCCTTGCCTATAAGGAGGAATCGACGAACAGGGCGGGATGTATCGAGCATTATTTCCACCCGTAGGAAATCAGTCATATTTCCTTCTTTTTTGCGAGTATCCGTCCTTAAGACAGTCCCAACCATAGCACCAAGTGATTGCTAACCATGTGAGCTCTATCTATATTTTCCACAAAAGAGGCAGGAATGGTGAGAATGCGTATCCAGATTCCCATTAAAGAGAAGGAGTACTCATCAATACTTTTAACGGGGTCATACTCCACAAGAGCTAACCATTCATCCTTGTATAGCCATGGCCCACGTTCGAAAACATCTTTCTGATCTTTGGCAGCAACAAATTTGATACGAAAGTAGGATTCTTTGATAATAGAGATCGAGAGTAAGTTATTGTTTCTCCATATACCTTCGAAAGCAGTCAGAACCGCCCAGTCGTCAATTGGTTTGGAAGAGATGAAACGTCTAATCAATATTGTGTTGGGAACCTCTTCCTCGAATTCCCATCCAAAATCAGGGTTGTGAATTGAATTGACTTCCTCGTTTGTAAGGTCGAGATGGTTGAGTTGAAGGAGAGAAGGGTGTGCCATTGAAAGAAAATAGAGAAGAGAATCTGAATAACAAAGTAGGGAATTGGGAGAGGTGGGGTAACTATCGTGAGAAGAAAGAGAGTTAGGGATGTGAGGTATATATAGAGTATAATTATGAGAACTTAGGGTAAGTACGACTAGTAAGAAAACAAGGAAAGTAGTAATTAAAGAAAATAGAAAGACTTAAGAAGTTTGAGTTTGAGTAAAATTGGAATCCCTAAAAAATAGGAAAAGGGTTCGATCAATAGGGGCTGGTATATAAATACTCGATTGAATTGGGTTGAAAAGAATTGTATATAAAGAAGGAAAGACCCAATTATGGGAGTTAGGGTCACCCACATGGATATAAATGCTCAATTGAACTAGGTAGGTATTCGTGGATAGACAGTAATAAGAAAGGTAGGGCTTTGCCCCGTAAATTAAGACCAAATGAAAAATATAATGAGGGTTGAAGAGGTCCTTCGATGAAATATAACATGAGATTGGGAAGGTTTGAATTGTTAGGGAAAGAAATCTAGAGATTGGAAAGAAATTGTTTGTTGTGGTAAAATTCGAGTGATTGGTAGTATTGTAGATCATCTCATAGGTTTTACGATGAATCAATTGATGGGGGAGTAAAGTGGCGAGGTAGTAAACATCACAGATCCAAATATAAGTAAAAAACCTTTGCGTAAGTATGCTAATTGGAAATAACAATTGTGGTATGTGATAGATATTCACCAAGAAGGTGATCGCGATAGTTTCCCACTTGGGGGATTGAAATAGAGCACCTAAGAAAGTGTAGATATAAACAGACGATTCAAAGCAAAGGACCAAATAGCGATAGAAATAAGTCATGGATATAATACGACTAAGAGCCCAATTGTTAAAGTAGAAGTAAACAATCGTAAAAAAGATAAAACCAAAACATAGGCCAAAGCGAAACATAACAAGAAAGATGTAAAGAGCTAACAGACATGCAAAATATAGGAGCATAAGAAATAGCAGCAGAAATAAAAGCGATAAGGAGAAAGAAAAATTACAAACCGTGGGAGAGAAAGAAAAAGGGGGAAGAAGCTTAATACAGACCAAATGAGCAAAAAAGAATAATTACAGACCCATAAATAGCAATAAGAGAAAGAAAAATGTAAATTGAGAGCAACGAGGCCTGGAAGAGGGATGCAACAATCCAAGCGAAGCAGGCAACTTGAGGGAACAGTAGGCTCGTGAGGGAACATAGCATGCAAAACAACAACAATAGCATAAGGTGAGGAGGAATAGCACATATAGAACAACAAAATAAAGCAATTATAAAAGGGTGAATGATAGAAAAGTTTAAAACAAAGACAGATAACTTATTTTGCGGTCCTTTTGTAGAGGTTTTGGAGGAGTGGGTCAAAATGGGCCGTAAAATGGACCCGTTGGACTTTTAATTGAGTGAAAAGTACAGAAATGTTGTTTCTGCAATAAAAACGTGTTGAAAAGCTGGTAATCAATGATATGAACTCCTAAAATTTGATGAAAACTTGTTTTGCGGTGCTTTTGGACGAGCGGTTCTAAATGGGCCGTAAAATGGATCTGTTGGACTTTTAACTGAGTAAAAGTACAGAAATTGGGTTTTTATAATATAACAGTGTTGAAAAGCTTGTAACCAATGATATGAACTCCTAAATTTTAACTAAAATTTGTTTTGCTGTCTTTTTTGTAGGGTTTTCGAACGGGCAGTTCTAAATGGATCGTAAAATGGACCTTTTGGACTTTTTATTGAGTTAAAAGTACATAAATTGAGTTATTGCAATATAATCGTGTTGAAAAGCTCGTAACTAATGATATGAACTCCTAAATTTTGTTTGAAACTTGTTTTTGGTATTTTTTGTAGAGGTTTCGGGCGAGCAGGTCTAAATGGGCTGTAAAATGAACACGTTGGACTTGGAACTGAGTAAAAAGTACAAAATTAGGTTTCTGCAATATAATCGTGTTGAAAAGTTTGTAATCAATTATATGAACTCCTAAACTTTGATTAAAACTTGTTTTGCCGTCCTTTTTGTAGAGGTTTCGAAAGAGCGGGTCTAAATGGGCCGTAAAATGGACCTGCTAGACTTTTAACTATGTAAAATGTACGAAAATTGTGTTTTTGCAATATAATCATGTTGAAAAGCTCGTAATCAATGATATGGACTCCTGAATTTTGATTAAAACTTGTTTTGCCGTCTTTTTGTAGAGGTTTCGAACGAGATGGTCTAAATGGGCCGTAAAATGGACCCGTTGGAGTTATAACTGAGTAAAAAGTACAAAATTGAGTTTCTGCAATATAATCATGTTGAAAAGCTGGTAATCAATGATATGAACTCATAAATTTTGATTAAAACATGTTTTGCAGTCCTTTCTGTACATGTTTCGGAAAAGCGGGTCTAAGTGGGTCGTAAAATGAACTCGTTGGACTTTTAACTGAGTAAAAAGTAAGGAAATTGAGTTTTTGCAATACAATCAAGTTGAAAAAGCTTGTAACCAATGATATGAACTCCTAAATTTTAACTAAAACTTGTTCTACTATCCTTTTTGTAGAGTTTTCGAACGGGCATGTCTAAATGGGCCGTAAAATGGTCCTTTTGGACTTTTAATAAAGTAAAAAGTACATTAATTGAGTTATTGCAATATAATCGTGTTGAAAAGCTCGTAACGAATGATATGAACTCTTAAATTTTTTTAAAACTTGTTTTGCGGTCTTTTTTGTATAGGTTTCTGACGAGCGGGTCTAAATAGGCCGTAAAATGGACCCGTTGGACTTTTAACTGAATAAAAAGTACATAATTGAGTTTCTGCAATAAAATCGTGTTGAAAATCTTGTAATCAATTATATAAACTCCTAGATTTTTATTAAAACTCATTTTGCGGTTCTTTTTATAGAGGTTTCGGAAGAGCGGGTCAAAATGGGCCGTAAAATGGACCAGTTGGACTTTTAACTGAGTAAAAATTACATAAATTGAGTTTTTGCAATATATTCGTGTTGAAAAGCTCATAAGCAATGATATTATCTCCTAAATTTTAATTAAAACTTGTTTTGCGGTCCTTTTTGTAGAAGTTTCAGACAAGCGGGTCTAAATGGGCTGTAAAATGGACTCATTGGACTTTTAACTGTGTTAAAAGTACATAAATTGCTTTGCAATATAATCATGTTCAAAAGCTCGTAATCAATTATATGAACTCCTAAATTTTGATTAAACTTGTTTTGCGGTCTCTTTTGTAGAGGTTTCAGACTAGCGGGTCTAAATGGGCCGTACGATGGACCCGTTGGACTTTTAACTGTGTAAAAAGTTCAAAAATGAGTTTCTTCAATATAATCGTGTTGAAAAGCTCGTAATCAATGATATGAACTCCTAAATTTTGATTAAAACTTGTTTTGCAATCCTTTTTGTAGTGGTTTTGGACGAGCAGGTCTGAATGGGCGGGAAAATGGACTCGTTGGACATTTAACTGTGTAAAAAGTAATAAATTGATTTTATACAAAATAA
The DNA here is from genome assembly GCA_030270665.1 of Hibiscus trionum. Classification (NCBI taxonomy): domain Eukaryota; kingdom Viridiplantae; phylum Streptophyta; class Magnoliopsida; order Malvales; family Malvaceae; genus Hibiscus; species Hibiscus trionum. The sequence continues at coordinate 37,862,783 of BSYR01000027.1, forward strand.
TATTGTTGAAAAGCTTGTAATCAATGATATGAACTCCTAGATTTTGATTAAAACTTGTTTTGCGGTCCTTTTTGTAGAGGTTTCGGAGGAGCGGGTCTAAATGGGCCGTAAAATGGACACGTTGGACTTTTAAAAGATTAAAAAGTACGGAAATTGTGTTCTGCAATATAATCGTGCTGAAAAGCTTGTAATCAATGATATGAACTCCTAAAATTTGATGAAAACTTTTTTGCATTCGTTTTTATAGGGTTTTCGGACGAGCGGGTCTATGTGGGTCGTAAAATGGACCCGTTGGAATTTTAACTGTGTAAAAAGTATAGAAATTGAGTGTTTGCAATATAATCGCGTTTAAAAGCTCGTAAGCAATGATATGAACTCCTAAATTTTGATTAAAACTTGTTTTGCGGTCATTTTTGTAGAGGTTTCGGATGACCGAATCTAAATGGGCCGTAAAATGGACCCGTTGGACTTTTAACTGAGTAAAAAGTACAAAATTTGGCTTTTTTTAATATAATCATGTTGAAAAGCTCATAATCAATGATATGAACTCCTAAAATTTGATGAAAACTTATTTTACGGTCCTTTTTGTAGAGATTTCAGACAAGCGAGTCTAAATGAGTCGTAAAATGGACTTGTTGGACTTTTAATTGAGTAAGAAGTACAAAATTGAGTTTCTACAATATAATCGTGTTGAAAAGCTTGTAATCCATGATATGAACTACTAATTTTTTATTAAAACTTGTTTTGTGGTACTTTTTGTAGAGGTTTTGAAGGAATGGGTCTAAATGGGCCGTAAAATGGACCCGTTGAACTTTTAGCTGAGTAAAAAGTACAAAATTGTGTTTCTGCAATAAAATCATGTTGAAAAGCTGGTAATCAATGATATGAAATCCTAAAATTTGATGAAAACTTGTTTTACGGTCCGTTTTGTAGAGGTTTTGAACGAGCGGTTCTAAATGGGCCATAAAATGGACCCGTAGGACTTTTAACTGAGTAAAAGTACAAAAATTGGATTTTTGTAATATAATCGTGTTGAAAATCTTGTAAGCAATGATATGAACTCCTAAATTTTAATTAAAACTTCTTTTGCGGTCCTTTTTGTAGAGTTTTTGAACGGGCGGGTCTAAATGGGCCATAAAATGGAAATTTTGGACTTCTAATTGAGTAAAAAATACTTAAATTGAGTTATTGCAATATAATCATGTTGAAAAGCTCATAACTAAAGATATGAACTCCTAAATTTTGTTTAAAACTTGTTTTGCGGTCCTTTTTGTAGAGGTTTCGGACGAGCGAGTCTAAATGGGCCGTAAAATGGACCCGTTGGACTTTTAACATAGTAAAAAGTACAGAAATTGAGTTTTTTTCAATATAATCATGTTGAAAAGCTAATAATCAATGAGATGAACTCCCAATATTTGATAAAAACTTATTTTGTGGTCCTTTTGTAGAGATTTTAGACAAGAGGGTTTAAAAAGGTCGTAAAATAGACATGTTGGACTTTTAATTGAGTAAGAAGTACAAAATTGAGTTTCTACAATATAATCATGTTGAAAAGCTTGTAATCAATGATATGAACTACTACTTTTTGATTAAAACTTATTTTGCGGTCCTTTTTGTAGAGGTTTTGGAGGAGTGGGTCAAAATGGGCCGTAAAATGGACCCGTTGGACTTTTATCTGAGTAAAAAGTACAGAAATTGTGTTTTTGCAATAAAAACATGTTGAAAAGCTAGTAATCAATGATATGAACTCCTAAAATTTGATGAAAACTTGTTTTGCGGTCCTTTTTGTAGAGGTTTTGGACGAGCGGTTCTAAATGGGCCGTAAAATGGATCTGTTGGACTTTTAACTGAGTAAAAGTACAAAAATTGGGTTTTTATAATATAAATGTGTTGAAAAGCTTGTAACCAATGATATGAACTCCTAAATTTTAACTAAAATTTGTGTTGTTGTCCTTTTTGTAGGGTTTTCGAACGCGCATGTCTAAATGGGTGGTAAAATGGACCTTTTGGACTTTTTATTGAGTAAAAAGTACATAAATTGAGTTATTGCAATATAATCATGTTGAAAAGCTCGTAACTACTGATATGAACTCTTAAATTTTGTTTAAAACTTGTTTTGCGGTCTTTTTTGTAGAGGTTTCGGACGAGCAGGTCTAAATGGGCAGTAAAATGAACACGTTGGACTTTTAACTGAGTAAAAAGTACAAAATTGAGTTTCTGCAATATAATCGTGTTGAAAAGTTTGTAATCAATTATATGAACTCCTAAACTTTGATTAAAACTTGTTTTGACATCCTTTTTGTAGAGGTTTCAAAAGAGCAGGTCTAAATGGGCCGTAAAATGGACCCGCTAGACTTTTAACTATGTAAAAAGTACAGAAATTGTGTTTTTGCAATATAATCGTGTTGAAAAGCTCTTAATCAATGATATGGACTCCTAAATTTTCATTAAACCTTGTTTTGCCGTCTTTTTGTAGAGGTTTCGGACGAGCTGGTCTAAATAGGCCGGAAAATGGACCCGTTGGAGTTATAACTGAGTAAAAAGTACAAAATTGAGTTTCTGCAATATAATCATTTTGAAAAGCTGGTAATCATTGATATGAACTCCTAATTTTTGATTAAAACATGTTTTGCAGTCCTTTTTGTACAAGTTTCGGAAAAACGAGTCTAAGTGGGCCGTAAAATAGACCCGTTTGACTTTTAACTGAGTAAAAAGTATGAAAATTGAGTTTTTACAATACAATCATATTGAAAAGCTTGTAACCAATGATATGAACTCCTAAATTTTAACTAAAACTTGTTCTGCTGTCCATTTTGTAGAATTTTCGAACGGGCGGGTCTAAATGGGCCGTAAAATGGTCCTTTTGGACTTTTAATAAAGTAAAAAGTACATTAATTGACTTATTGCAATATAATCGTGTTGAAAAGCTCGTAAATAATGATATGAACTCCTAAATTTTGTTTCAAACTTGTTTTGCGGTGTTTTTTGTAGAGGTTTCGGACGAGCGGGTCTAAATGGGCCGTAAAATGGACTCGTTGGACTTTTAACTGAATAAAAAGTACATAATTGAGTTTTTGCAATACAATCGTGTTGAAAATCTTGTAATCAATTATATAAACTCCCAGATTTTTATTAAAACTTGTTTTGCGGTCCTTTTTATAGAGGTTTCAGAGGAGCGAGTCAAAATGGGACGTAAAATGAACCCGTTGGACTTTTAACTGAGTAAAAATTACATAAATTGAGTTTTTGCAATATATCCATGTTGAAAAGCCCATAAGCAATGATATTATCTCCTAAATTTTAATTAACACTTGTTTTGTGGTCCTTTTTGTAGAGGTTTCGGACAAGCGGGTTTAAATGGGTCGTAAAATGGACTCGTTGGACTTTTAACTGTGTTAAAAGTACATAAATTGCTTTGCAATATAAACATGTTGAAAAGCTCGTAATCAATGATATGAACTCCTAAATTTTGATTAAAACTTGTTTTGTGGTCTCTTTTGTAGAGGTTTCGGACTAGCGAGTCTAAATGGGCCATAAGATGGACCCGTTGGACTTTTAATTGTGTAAAAAGTTCAAAAATGAGTTTCTTCAATATAATCATGTTGAAAAGGTTGTAATCAATTATATGAACTCCTAAACTTTGATTAAAACTTCTAAAATTTGATGATAACTTGTTTTGCGATCCTTTTTGTAGAGATTTCGGACGTGCTAGTCGAAGTGGGCCGTAAAATGGACCCGTTGGACTTTGAACTGAGTAAAAGGTACGAAAATTGAGTTTTTCCAATATAATCGTGTTGAAAAGCTCGTAAGCAACGATAATATCTCCTAAATTTTGATTAAAATTTTTTTGTGGTCCTTTTTGTTGAAGTTTCGTACGAGCGGGTCTAAATGTGCCGTAAAATGGACCCGTTGGATTTTTAACTGTGTTAAAAGTTCAAAAACGAGTTTTTTCAACATAATCGTGTTGAAAAGCTCGTAATCAATGAATTGAACTCAAATTTTTTTTTAAAAAACTTGTTTTGCGTTCCTTTTCGTAAAAGTTATGGACGAGCGGGTCTAAAAGGGCCGTAAAATGGACCTCTTGGACTTTTAACTATTTAAAAAGTACAAAAAATTGAGTTTTTGCAAATAATCGTGTTGAAAAGCTCGTAATCAATGATATGAACTCCTAAATTTTGATTAAAACTTGTTTTGCGGTCCTTTTGTAGAGGTTTCGGACGAGCAGGTTTGAATTTGCGATAAAATGGACCCGTTAGACATTTAACTGTGTAAAAAATAATAAATTGATTTTCTACAATATCATAGTGTTGAGAAGCTTGTAATCAATGATATGAACTCCTAAATTTTGATTAAAACTTGTTTTGCGGTACTTTTTGTAGAGGTTTCGGAGGAGCGGGGTCTAAATGGGCTGTAAAATGGACCCGTTGGACTTTTAACTAAGTAAAAAGTACAAAAATTATGTTATACAATATAATCTTGTTGAATAGCTTGTAATCAATGATATGAACTCCTAAAATTTGATGAAAACTTGTTTTGCGGCCCTTTTTATAGAGCTTTCAGACGAGTGGGTCTAAGTGGGCCGTAAAATGGGCCCGTTGGACTTTTAACTATGTAAAAAGTATGAAAATTGTGTTTTTGCAATATGGTCATGTTGAAAAGCTCGTAATCAATGATATGAACTCCTAAATTTTGATTAAAACTTGTTTTGCGGTCTTTTTATAGAGGTTTCGGACGAGCGGGTCTAAGTGGGTCGTAAAATGGACTAGTTGGACTTTTAACTTAGTAAAAAGTATAGAAATTGAGTTTTTGCAATATAATCGTGATGATTAGCTCGTAAGAAATGATATTATCTCCTAAATTTTGATTAAAACCTGTTTTGTGGTCCTTTTTGTAGAGGTTTCGGACGATAGGGTCTAAATGGGCCGTAAAATGGACCTGTTGGACTTTTAACTTAGTAAAAAGTATAGAAATTGAGTTTTGCAATATAATCGTGTTGAAAAGCTCGTGATCAATGATATGTACTCCTAAATTTTGATTAAAACTTGTTTTGCCGTCCTTTTGTAGAGGTCTCAGACGATCTGGTCTAAATGGGCCGTAAAATTGACCCGTTGGAGTTTTAATTGAGTAAAAAGTACGAAATTGTGTTTCTGCAATATAATCGTGTTGATGAGATGGTAATCAATGATATGAACACCAAAATTTTAATTAAAACTTGTTTTGCAGTCCTTTTTGTACAGGTTTCGGAAAAGCGGGTCTAAGTAGGCTGTAAAATGGACCCGTTGGACTTTTAACTAAGTAAAAAGTACAAAAATTGAATTTTTTTTTTCTCAATAAAATCGTGTTTAAAAGCTCGTAAGAAATGATAATATCTCCTAAATTTTGATTAAAACTTGTTTTGTAGTCCTTTTGTAGAGGTTTCGGACGAGATGGTCTAAATGGGCCGTAAAATGGACTACTTGGAATTGTAACTGAGTAAAAAGTATAGAAGTTGAGTTTTTGCAATATAATCGTGTTGATAAGCTCGTAAGCAGTGATATTATCTCCTAAATTTTGATTAAAACTTGTTTTGCGATCCTTTTTGTAGAGGTTTCAAACGAGAGGGTCTTAATGGGCCGTAAAATGGACCTGTTGGACTTTTAACTGTGTAAAAAGTACGTAAATTGTGTTTTTGCAATATAATCATATTGAAAAGCTCGTAATCAATGATATAAACTCCTAAATTTTGATTAAAATTTGTTTTGCGGTACTTTTTGTAGAGGTTTTAGACGAGCGGGTGTAAATGGGCCGTAAAATGGACCCATTGGAGTTTTAAATTAGGAAAAAGTACAAAATTGAGTTTTTGCAATATAATCTTGTTGAAAAGCTAGTAATCAATAATATGAACTCCTAAATTTTTATTAAAACTTGTTTTGCAGTCCTTTTTGCACATGTTTCGAAAAAGTGGGTCTAAGTGGGCCGTAAAATGAACCTGTTGGACTTTTAACCGAGTAAAAAATACAGAAATTGAGTTTATGCAATATAATCGTGTTGAAAAGCTCGTAAGAAATGATAGTATATCCTAAATTTTGATTAAAACTTGTTTTGCGGACCTTTTTGTAGAGGTTTCAGACGAGAGGGTCTAAATGGGCCGTAAAATGGACCCGTTGGACTTTTAACTGTGTAAAAAGTACGGAAATTGTGTTTTTGCAATATAATCATATTGAAAAGCTCGTAATCAATGATGTGAACTCGTAAATTTTGATTAAAATTTATTTTACGATAATTTTTGTAGAGGTTTTAGACGAGCGGGTGTAAATGGGCCATAAAATGGACCCGTTGGACTTTTAACTTTGTAAAAGGTTCAAAAATGAGTTTTTTCAATATAATGGTGTTGAAAAGCTCGTAATCAATGATATGAACTCCTAAATTTCGATTAAAACTTGTTTTGTAGTCCTTTTTGTAGAGGTTTCGGATGAGCTAGTCTAAATGGGCCGTAAAATGGACCCGTTGGAGTTTTAACTGGGTAAAAAGTACAAAATTGAGTTTCTGCAATATGATCTTGTTGAAAAGCTGGTAACCAATAATATGAACTCCAAAATTTTTATTAAATCTTGTTTTGCAGTCCTTTTTGCACAGGTTTCGGAAAAGTGGGTCTAAGTGGGCCGCAAAATGAACCTGTTGGACTTTTAACTGAGTAAAAAATACAGAAATTGAGTTTATGCAATATAATCGTGTTGAAAAGCTCGTAAGAAATGATACTGTCTCCTAAATTTTGATTAAAACTTGTTTTGCGGACCTTTTTGTAGAGGTTTCGAACGAGCGGGTCTAAATGGGCCGTAAAATAGACCAGTTGGACTTTTAACTATGTTAAAAGTACATAAATTTTGTTTTTGCTATATAATTATGTTGAAAAGCTTGTAATCAATGATATGAACTCCTAAATTATGATTAAAACTTGTTTGATGGTGTTTTTGTAGAGGTTTCGGACGAGCGGGTCTAAATGGGACGTAAAATGGACTCGTTGGACTTTTAACAGTGTAAAAAGTTCAAAAATGACTTATTTAAATATAATCGTGTTGAAAAGCTGGTAATAAATGATATGAACTCCAAAATATTTATTAAAACATGTTTTGCGGTCCTTTTTGTAGAGGATTCGGATGAACAAGTCTAAATGGGCCGTAAAATGTACCCGTTGGAATTTTAATTGAGTAAAATGTACATAAATTTAGTTTTTCAATATAATCATGTTGAAAAGCTCATAATCAATGATATCAACTCCTAAAATTTGATGAAAACTTATTTTGTGGTCCTTTTTTGTAGAGATTTCGGACAAGCGGGTCTAAATGGACCGTAAAATGGACCCGTTGGACTTTTAACTGAGTAAGAAGTACAAAATTGAGTTTCTGCAATACAATTGTGTTGAAAAGCTTGAAATCAATGATATGAACTACTAATTTTTTATTAAAACTTATTTTGCGGTCCTTTTTGTAGAGGTTTTGGAGGAGAGAGTTTAATTGGGCCGTAAAATGGACCCATTGGACTTTTAACTGAGTAAAAAGTACATAAATTGTGTTTCAGCAATATAATCGTATTGAAAAGTTGGTAATCAATGATATGAACTCCTTAAATTTGATGAAAACATCTTTTGCTGCCGTTTTTGTAGAGGTTTTGGATGAGCGGGTCTAAATGGGCCGTAAAATGGACCCGTTGGACTTTTAACTGAGTAAAAAGTACATAAATTGGGCTTTTGTAAAATAATCTAAATGAAAAGCTTGTAAGCAATGAGATGAACTCCAAAAATTTGATTAAAACCTGTTTTGCGGTCTTTTTTGTAGAGTTTTTGAACGGGCGGGTCTAAATGGGCCGTAATATGGACCCGTTGGACTTTTAAATGTGTATAAAGTACTTAAATTGAGTTTCTTCAATATAATCGTGTTGAAAAGCTAATAATTAATAGACCCGTTGGAGTTTTAATTGAGTTGCTTCAGACGAGCGTGTCTAAATGGGCTGTAAAATAGACCCGTAGCAGTTTCTTCAATACAAAATTGAGTTTCTGCAATATAATCATGTTGAAAAGCTGGTAATCAATGATTTGAACTCCCATATTTTGATTAAAACTTGTTTTGCGTTCCTTTTTGTAGAGGTTTCAAACGTGTGGGTCTAAATGGGTCGTAAAATGTACCTTTTGGACTTTTAATTGAGTAAAAAGTACATAAATTGAGTTTTTGCAATATAATCTTGTTGAAAAGCTCGTAACTAATGATATGAACTCCTAAATTTTGATTAAAACTTGTTTTGTCGTCCTTTTTGTAGAGGTTTCGGACGAGCAGGTCTGAATGGGCGGTAAAATGGACTCGTTGGATATTTAACTGTGTAAAAAGTAATAAATTGATTTTTCTACAAAATAATCATGTTGAAAAGCTTGTAATCAATGATATGAACTCCTAGATTTTTATTAAAACTTGTTTTGCGGTCCATTTTGTAGAGATTTCGGACGAGCGGGTCTAAGTAGGCCGTAAAATGGACTCGTTAGACTTTTAACTGAGTAAAAAGTACATAAATTCAATTTTTGCAATAAAATCATGCTGAAATGCTCGTAAGGAATGATATTATCTCCTAAATTTTGATTAAAACTTGTTTTGCGGTCCTTTTTGTAGAGGTTTTGGTCGAGCGGGTCTAAATGGGCCGTAAAATGGACCCTTGGACTTTTAACTGTTTTAAAAGTACACAAACTGGTTTGCAATATAATCATGTTGAAAAGCTCGTAATCAATGATATGAACTCCTAAATTTTGATTAAAACTTGTTTTAAGGTCTCTTTTGTAGAGGTTTCAGACGAGCGGGTATAAATGGGCCATAAAATGGACCCTTTGGACTTTTGACTGTGTAAAAAGTTCAAAAATGAGTTTTTTCAATATAATCGTGTTGAAAAGCTCGTAATCAATTATATGAACTCCTAAATTTTGATTAAAATTTGTTTTGCGGTCCTTTTTAGAGGTTTCGGACGAGCATGTCTGAATTGGCGGTAAAATGGACCCGTTGGACAATTAACTATGTAAAAAGTAATAAATTGATTTTCTACAAAATAATCGTGTTGAAAAGCTTGTAATCAATGATATGAACTCCTAGATTTTAATTAAAACTTGTTTTGCGGTTCTTTTTGTAGAGGTTTCAGAGTAGCGGGTCTAAATGGGCTGTAAAAGGGACCCGTTGGACTTTTAACTGAGTAAAAAGTACATAAATTGTGTTATGCAGTATAATCGTGCTAAAAACTTGTAATTAATGATATGAACACCTAAAATTTGATGAAAACTTGTTTTGCGGTCCTTTTTGTAGGGGTTTCGGACGAGCGGGTCTAAGTGGGCCGTAAAATGGACCCGTTGGACTTTTAACTGAGTAAATAGTACAGAAATTGAGTTTCTGCAATATAATCGTGTTTAAAAGCTCCTATGCAATGATATAAACTCCTAAATTTTGAATAAAACTTGTTTTGCGGTCCTTTTTGTAGAGTTTTCGAACGGACGGGTCTAAATAGGTCGTAATATGGACCCATTGGACTTTTAACTAAGTAAAAAGTACTTAAATTGAGTTTCCTCAGTATAATCATGTTGAAAAGCTCATAATTAATGACATGAACTCATAAATTTTGATTAAAACTTGTTATGCGGTCTTTTTTGTATAGGCTTCAGACGAGCGAGTCTAAATGGGCCGTAAAATAGACCAGTTGGTGTTTTAATTGAGGAAAAAGTACAAAATGCAGTTCCTGCAATATAATCGTGTTGAAAATCTGGTAATCAATGATTTAAACTCCCATATTTTGATTAAAACTTGTTTTGCGTTTCTTTTTGTAGAGGTTTCGAATGTGCGGGTCTAAATGGGCCATAAAATGGACCTTTTGGACTTTTAATTGAGTAAAAAGTATGTAAATTGAGTTTTTACAATATAATAGTGTTGAAAAGCTCGTAACTAATGATATGAACTCCTAAATTTTGATTAAAACTTGTTTCGCGGTCCTTTTTTTAGAGGTTTCGGACGAGCGGGTCTTAATGGGTGGTAAAATGGGCCCGTTGGACATTTAACTGTGTAAAAAGTAATAAATTGAGTTTTTTCAATATAATTATGTTGAAAAGCTCATAATCGATGATATGAACTCATAAAATTCGATGAAAACTTATTTTGCAGTCTTTTTTGTAGAGATTTCGGATAAGCGGGTCTAAATGGGACGTAAAATTGACACGATGAACTTTTAACTAAGTAAGAAGTACAAAATTGAGTTTTTGCAATATAATCATGTTGAAAAGCTTGTAATCAATTATATGAACTCCTAAACTTTGATTAAAACTTCTAAAATATGATGATAACTTGTTTTGCGGTCCTTTTTGTTGAGTTTTCGGACGTGCTGGTCTAAGTGGGCTGTAAAATGGACTCGTTGGACTTTTTACTGAGTAAAAGCTACGAAAACTGAGTTTTTGCAATATAATCGTGTTCAAAAGCTCATAAGCAATGATATTATCACATAAATTTTGATTAAATTTTTTTGCGGTCTTTTTTGTAGAAGTTTTGGACGAGCGGGTCTAAATGTGCCGTAAAATGGACCCGTTGGATTTTTAACTGTGTTAAAAGTTCAAAACGAGTTTTTTCAACATAATCGTGTTGAAAAGCTCGTAATCAATGATATGAACTCCAATATTTTGATTAAAACTTGTTTTGCGTTCCTTTTCGTAGAGGTTATGGACGAGCGGGTCTAAATGGGCCGTAAAATGGACCCCTTGGACTTTTAACTATATAAAAAGTACAAAAAAATTGAGTTTTAGCAATATAATCGTGTTTAAAAGCTCGTAATCAATGATATGAACTCCTAAATTTTGATTAAAACTTGTTTTGCGGTCATTTTGTAGAGGTTTCGGGCGAGCGAGTCTGAATGGGCGGTAAAATGGACGCTTTAGACATTTAACTATGTAAAAAATAATAAATTGATTTTCTACAATATAATAGTGTTGAGAAGCTCGTAATCAATGATATGAACTAGTAAATTTTGATTAAAACTTGTTTTGCGGTACTTTTTGTAGAGGTTTCAGAGGAGCGGGGTCTAAATGGGCTGTAAAATGGACCCGTTGGACTTTTAACTGAGTAAAAAGTACAAAATTATGTTATGCAATATAATCTTGTTGAAAAGCTTGTAATCGATGATATGAACTCCTAAAATTTGATGAAATCTTGTTTTGCGGTCCTTTTTGTTGAGTTTTCAGACGAGAGGGTCTAAGTGGGCCGTAAAATGGGCCCGTTGGACTTTTAACTCTGTAAAAAGTATGGAAATTGTGTTTTTGAAATATAATCACGTTGAAAAGCTCGTAATCAATGATATGAACTCCTAAATTTTGATTAAAACTTGTTTTGCGGTCTTTTTATAGAGGTTTCGGACGAGCGGGTCTAAGTGGGCCGTAAAATGGACTAGTTGGACTTTGAACTGAGTAAAAAGTATAGAAATTGAGTTTTTGCAATATAATCGTGTTGATTAGCTCGTAAGCAATGATATTATCTCCTAACATTTGATTAAAACTTGTTTTGCGGTCCTTTTTGTAGAGGTTTCGGATGATAGGGTCTAAATGGGCCGTAAAATGGACTAGTTGGACTTTTAACTAAGTAAAAAGTATAGAAATTGAGTTCTGCAATATAATCGTGTTGAAAAGCTCGTAATCAATGATATGAACTCCTAAATTTTGATTACGACTTGTTTTGGAGTCGTTTTGTAGAGGTTTCGGACGAGCTGGTCTAAATGGGACGTAAAATAGACCCGTTGGAGTTTTAACTGAGTAAAAAGTACAAAATTAAGTTTCTGCAATATAATCGTGTTGAAGAGCTGGTAATCAATGATATGAACTCCTAAATTTTAATCAAAACTTGTTTTGTAGTCCTTTTGTACATGTTTCGGAAAAGCGGGTCTAAGTAGGCCGTAAAATGGACTCGTTGGACTTTTAACTGAGTCAAAAGTACATAAATTGAGTTTTTGCAATACAATCGTGTTTAAAAGCTCGTAAGAAATGATATTATCTCCTAAATTTTGATTAAAACTTGTTTTGTAGTCCTTTTTGTAGAGGTTTCGGATGAGAGGGTCTAAATGGGCCGTAAAATGGACTAGTTGGAATTTTAACTGAGTAAAATGTATAGAAATTGAGTTTTTGCAATATAATCGTGTTGAAAGGCTCGTAAGCAATGATATTATCACCTAAATTTTGATTAAAACTTGTTTTGCGGTCCTTTTTGTAGAGGTTTCGGACGAGAGGGTCTAAATGGGCCGTAAATTTGATCCGTTGGACTTTTAACTGTGTTAAAAGTACAAAAATTGTGTTTTTTGCAATATAATCATATCGAAAAGCTTGTAATCAATGATATGAACTCCTAAATTTTGATTAAAACTTGTTTTGCGGTCTTTTTATAGTGGTTTCGGACGAGCGGGTGTAAATGGGCCGTTAAATGGACCTGTTGGACTTTTAACTTTTTAAAAAGTTCAAAAATGAGTTTTTTTCAATATAATCGTGTTGAAAACCTCGCAATCAATGATATGTACTCCTAAATTTTGATTAAAACTTGTTTTGTAGTCCTTTTCGTAGAGGTTTCAGACGAGCTAGTCTAAATGGGCCGTAAAATGGACCCGTTGGAGTTTAAACTGAGTAAAAAGTACAAAATTGAGTTTCTGCATTATAATCGTGTTGAAAAGCTGGTAATCAATGATATGAACTCCCATATTTTGATGAAAACTTGTTTTGCGTTCCTTTTGTAGAGGTTTCGGACGAGTGGGTCTAAATGGGCCGTAAAATAGACCTGTTGGACTTTTAACTATGTTAAAAGTACAGAAATTGAGTTTATGCAATACAATCATGTTGAAAAGCTTGTAAGAAATGATACTATCTCCTAAATTTTGATTAAAACTTGTTTTGCAGACCGTTTTGTAGAGGTTTCGGACGAGCGGGTCTAAATGGGCCGTAAAATAGATCAGTTGGACTTTTAATTGTGTTAAAAGTACATAAATTTTGTTTTTGCAATATAATCATGTTGAAAAGCTCGTAATCAATGATATGAACTCCTAAATTTTGATTAAAACTTGTTTGGCGGACTTTTTTGTAGAGGTTTCGGACGAGCGGGTCTAAATGGGCCGTAAAATGGACCAGTTGGACTTTTAACTCTGTAAAAAGTTCAAAAAAGTTTTTTTTTCAATATAATTGTATTGAAAGGCTCGTAATCAATGATATGAACTCCTAAATATTTATTAAAACCATTTTTGAGGTCCTTTTGTAGAGGTTTCGGACGAGCGAGTCTAAATGGGCCATAAAATGGACCCGTTGGAATTTTAATTGAGTAAAAAGTACACAAATTGAGTTTTTCAATATAATAATGTTGAAAATCTCATAATATATTATATGAACTCCTAAAATTTGATGAAAACATATTTTGTGGTCCTTTTTGCGGAGATATCAGACAAGCGTGTCTAAATGGACCGTAAAATAGACCTGTTGGACTTTTAACTGAGTAAGAAGTACAAAATTGAGTTTCTGCAATATAATCGTGTTGAAAAGCTTGTAATCAATGATATGAACTACTAATTTTTTTATTAAAACTTGTTTTGCGGTCCTTTTCGTAGTGGTTTTGGAGGAGTGGGTTTAATTGTGTTTCTACAATATAATCGTGTTGAAAAGTTGGTAGTCAATGATATGAACTCCTAAAATTTGATGAAAACTTGTTTTGTTGCCCTTTCGTAGTGGTTTTGGACGAGCGGGTCTTAATGGACCGTAAAATGGACTCGTTGGACTTTAAAGTGATTAAAAAGTACATAAATTGGGATTTTGTAAAGTAATCGTGTTGAAAAGCTCGTAAGCAATGATATGAACTCCAAAATTTTGATTAAAACTTGTTTTGCAGTCCTTTTTGTAGAGTTTTCGAACGGGCGGGTCTAATTGGGCCGTAATATGGACCCGTTGGACTTTTAACTGATTCTAAAGTACTTAAATTGAGTTTCTTCAATATAATCGTGTTGAAAAGCTCATAATTAAAAGACTCGTTGGATTTTTAATTGAGTTGCTTCAGACGAGCGAGTCTAAATGGGCTGTAAAATAGACCCGTTGGTGTTTTAGTTGAGTTAAAAGTACAAAATTGAGTTTCTGCAATATAATCGTGTTGAAAAGCTGGTAATCAATGATATGAACTCCCATATTTTGATTAAAACTTGTTTTGCGTTCCTTTTTGTAGAGGTTTCAAACGTGCGGGTCTAAATGGGCCGTAAAATGTACCTTTTGGACTTTTAATTGAGTAGAAAGTACATAAATTGAGTTTTTGCAATATAATCGTGTTGAAAAGCTTATAACTAATGATATGAACTCCTAAATTTTGATTAAAACTTGTTTTGCCGTCCGTTTTGTAGAGGTTTCGGATGAGCGGGTCTGAATGGGTGGTAAAATGGACTCGTTGGACATTTAACTGTGTAAAAAGTAATAAATTGATTTTTCTACAAAATAATCATGTCGAAAAGCTTGTAATCAATGATATGAACTCCTAGATTTTTATTAAAACTTGTTTTGCGGTCCTTTTTTTAGAGGTTTCGGACGAGCGGGTCTAAGTGGGCCGTAAATTGAACTCGTTGGACTTTTAACTGAGTAAAAAGTACATAAATTGAGTTTTTGCAATATAAACGTGCTGAAAAGCTTGTAAGCAATGATATTATCTCCTAAATTTTGATTAAAACTTATTTCGCGGACTTTTTGAAGAGGTTTCGGAAGAGGGGGTCTAAATGGGCCGTAAAATGGACCCGTTGGACTTTTAATTGTTTTAAAAGTACACAAATTGCTTTGAAATATAACCATGTTGAAAAGCTCGTAATCAATGATATGAACTCCTACATTTTGATTAAAATTTGTTTTGCGGTCTCTTTTGTAGAGGTTTTGGACGAGCGGGTCTAAATGGGCCGTAAAATGGACCCGTTGGACTTTTGACTCTGTAAAAAAGTTAATTTTTTTAATATATTTGTGTTGAAAAGCTTGTAATTAATGATATGAACTCCTAAATTTTCATTAAAACTTGTTTTGCGGTCTCTTTTGTAGACGTTTCGGACGAGCGGGTCTAAATGGGCCGTAAAATGGACCCGTTGGACTTTTGACTGTGTAAAAAGTTCAAAAATGTGTTTTTTTAATATAATCGTGTTGAAAAGCTTGTAATCATTTATATGAACTCCTAAATTTTGATTAAAACTTGTTTTGCGGTCCTTTTTGTAGAGGTTTCGGACGAGCAGGTCTAAATGGGCGGTAAAATGGACCCGTTGGGCATTTAACTGTGTAAAAATTAATAAATTGATTTTCTACAAAATAATAGTGTTGAAAAGCTTGTAATCAATGATATGAACTACTAGATTTTGATTAAAACTTGTTTTGCGGTTCTTTTTGTAGAGGTTTTAGAGGAGCGGGTCTAAATGGGCCGTAAAAGGGACCCGTTGGACTTTTAACTGAGGAAAAAGTACAGAAATTGTGTTCTGCAATATAATCGTGCTAAAAACTTGTAATTAATGATATGAACACCTCAAATTTGATGAAAACATGTTTTGCGGTCCTTTTTGTAGGGGTTTCGGACGAGCGGGTCTAAGTGGGCCAAAAAATGGACCCGTTGGACTTTTAACTAAGTAAAAAGTACAGAAATTGAGTTTTTTCAATAAAATTGTGTTTAAAGGCTCCTATGCAATTATATGAACTCCTAAATTTTGATCAAAACTTGTTTTGTGGTCCTTTTTGTAGAGTTTTCGAATGGGCGGGTCTAAATGGGCCGTAATATGGACCCGTTGGACTTTTAACTGAGTAAAAAGTACTTAAATTAAGTTTCTTCAATATAATCGTGTTGAAAAGCTCATAATTAATGATATGAACTGTAACCCCCTTAACCCGGCCTAGACGGTTGACCCGAATTAAGAAAGTCACACGGGGAAAACCAAAGTCAACCCGAAAGTCAACCTTGATTAACGACCCTTTTTTTTTTCTTTTTAATCTTATCTAGATGCACATTACACCTATGTGTGATCATACAAACAACATACTCAAAGATCACAAACATCAGAGGTCAAACAGGGACCCAATTGAACAAATTACAACTTTAGGGACCAAATTGTAATTTCTGATAAAAATAAGGACTTAACCAAATTTGAAGTTACCATCTTGAAATTAAATAGATTTCATGCTTCTCTGTGAAATTTCAGCTCAAAAGGACTTCCCAAACTCATACAATTGAACAAACAAGATTCAGGACCAAAACGTAAACCAAACAAAACATTTAAAGATACTTTTAACCAGATTAACGGTCGTGTATCGATACGCCTGGAGTCGTATCGATACACGGGGAAAACAGAAACTTGGACGAGTATCGATACCCAACCCGTATCGATACGCATGGCCAGAAATCTGCAGATTTGGCTCTTGCGTATCGATACGCAAGCTCGAGTATCGATACTCCTGCCAGAAATCGACTTAAAACAGCAACAATCATGCTTCAAACTTCAATTAAACAACACCAAATCATACCACAAAGTCTACCAACATGCAAGGACCATAAATGCAGCACCAATTCAACATATAACCAACACATATGAAAAGCCCCAAATTCTAATGGCATGCTTCCTAACAAGCTAGCTATTCAACACCATACTTCCAAAACAAGCATATATGGTTCCAATGCAAAAACCAGCAAACACATCAACATTCAACATACTTAGGGAGCCTCAAACACCTCCCAAAACATACACATTGGTCCCCCATTGCCAAAACATACAAAAGCTAAATTGCACTTATAAAACCTTCATACTTTGAGCTTCACTTGAACTTGATTGCTTGCCCTTTCTTGCTGCCCTTAAGGTACTCTAATGATCTGCATTATTGAATTAAGAAAACGTAGAGAGCGTAAGCAAAAGCTTAGTGAGGCATGCTCATTAAAAACAATTCAATAATGCAATTAAAACCATTTATAAATCATGCTTAAAATCAACCTTTGCACATGCTCAAAGCACACTTTAAAACAAGCAATCTCATGCTTCATATTATATATCAAAACAAGCATCTCATGCTTCTTACATACTTAACATGTCATATTGGCTCAAGTGACAATTTCCATTTCATAAAACAAGTTCAACAACTTCCCAAGGACTTTTAAACACCTTGGCCCCAAGGACTTTTAAACACCTTGGCCTATGGACTTTTAAACACCATAGAAAGTATCTCATCAAGGACTTTTAAACACCTTGATCCCAAGGACTTTTAAACACCTTGGCCATGGACTTTTAAACACCATGAATTGAATCTCATCAAGGACTTTTAAACACCTTGATCCCAAGGACTTTTAAACACCTTGGCCTATGGACTTTTAAACACCATAGAAAGGATCACCTAAGGACTTTTAAACACCTTAGTGTCCGCAACATGAACCATCCAAGGACTTTTAACCACCTTGATGTTCATAAGTAACAAGGCTCACTCAAGGACTTTTAACCACCTTAGTGACCTTAACATTTTAAAAACATCACTTGCCAATATACATCATTTTCATCATTTAATCCACTGTTTAAAGCATTAAATCAAGCCATATTCATCATGCATTTCAAAGCATCAAACCACACCATTTCAATGTACAAAATCAAGGAACTCCTACCTAGAGTTACCTTCAACATATGGCTTACATCATCAGCAAAAACCATGCTAAAACATGCTTTCAAAACAGTAATTAAAACATGCAAATCATCATTTTGCATCACATCAAAATCATGGCCACCACTAGAGAGAAAATCCGAAAACTTACACTTGAGCTTAGCAAAGTTGTTTAGACTTAAACTAAGCTCCCAAAACCTTCAAACCTTGGTTTAAAAAGCTGAAAATCCAATTTCCACAATTGCACTCACCGATTTCCACTTCGCCACTTGCCGAAGCACGAAATCAAGCTTCCGGATCAACCAAACTTGGATCCAAAGATGCCTCCCCTGTTTCAACACATCAAAGCAGTAAATTAATGCATCACCATGCATCAATTACTTCAATGAAAGCACCTAAACTCGCTGCTCTCATCCAACCTCCATTTTCGGCCACCAAACACAACCGAAAATGCATCAAAACCACTTCTAAACAAAGCCCAGCCATAACCCAGCAAAACCTAACATCCATCATCACCATTTAACATCTAAAAACAACCTACAACCATCCTTATACCTCCAGCAACATCAGATCACCAAGATCACCTCAAAAACCACCTTAAAACACAAGCTAAACTTAGGAAACTCAACCTATCCGGGATTGCATTGATCAAAACTCATTTCCTTATCAATTTAGAGTTCATTTAACATCAAAAACACCTCTTAAAACCCAGATTACTCAGATCTAACGAAAATCAAGTGAAAACATCAAAATCTTGCATAATTAGCCAAGATCCACAAATCTACTTGAAAACCTTTAATTAAACATAAATTTAGGATTGAAAACTTTAGGAATTTCATTAAAGAACTTAAAGTTCAGAGGAGAAATCGTTCATACCTCCAAACTTGTGATTCTCCACTTTTTGGAATGAAAACCTTGTTGAAACTTGTAGCAATTGAGTAGGTTTTGATGACACAATGATTTGCTATCAATTGTGAGTTGAAAGGATGATTTTAGATGAAGAAATCAGATCAAAATCTCTGGAAAAAGAAATGTTTGGTTGGAGAGAAAATGAGAGAAGAAAATAGGAAGTTAGGAAAGAAAATAGTAAAAATGAGTTTCCCTCCTTTTATGAAACCTTTAAAATCAGAATTTAGGATCAAAATATCTTAGAAAAATCTGGAGAATTCACTTTTGGGCAAATAGCTCCTTAAAGATTCAAAGTTTCAATCCTTTTTAAAACAGCCACCAAATTTGCGAAAATTACATTTTGGTCACTAGCCAAAATGTCAACCTTCCAAACCTCATTTTCCAAAATTGTTTTCACAGTTCATCTAATTATATTAAAAGATGATTTTAGAACATTTTTCCATATTTTTAATGCAACCCGAACTAGGCTTTCCTAATTTAACCTCTTAAGATTCGAACAGGACTTTGACCAAACCGGTCAACGCCCAAAACTTCTAAGCCCAAAACCGGGGCGTTACAACTCTCCCCCCCTTAAGAAATTTCGTCCTCGAAATTTACCTGAAGGAAAGAGATAAGGAAACTGCGTCAGCATGTCTTCCTTTCGCTCCCACGTGGCTTCCTCAACACCGCGATGCTTCCACAGCACCTTCACCAACTCAATGGTCTTGCCACGAAGAACCTTGCTATCTGAATCCAGAACCTTCACCGGTTCCTCATCATAGGTCAAATCCGGATTCAAAACCACATCCTCAACAGGCATCACATGCGAAGGATCAGATCTATACTTCCGGAGCATAGAAACATGGAACACATCATGAATCTTCTCCAACTCCTGAGGTAACCTCAACCGATACGCAACAGGACCCACACGCTCAACCACCTCATACGGTCCAATGTATCTAGGGCTCAACTTACCCTTCCGGCCAAACCTCATCACCTTCTTCCAAGGCGAAACCTTCAAGAACACACGGTCACCCACCGCATACTCTATCTCTTTACGCTTCAAATCCGCGTAAGACTTCTGCCGATCAGAGGCAGCCTTCAACCGCTCACAAATGAGCTTCACCTTTTCGGTGGTCCCTTTCAACAAAGCAGGCATCGAAACCAACCTTTGACCAGTTTCAGCCCAACAAAGAGGAGTCCTACACTTCCTCCCGTACAGAGCCTCATAAGGTGCCATCTGTATACTCGCCTGATAACTATTGTTATAAGCGAACTCAACCAAAGGCAGATGCTTCTCCCAAGAACCTTGGAACTCAATCACGCAGCATCTCAACATATCCTCCAAAACCTGGATAACTCGCTCAGACTGACCATCCGACTGAGGATGATAGGATGTACTGAAATGCAACCTTGTACCCAAAGCTTGATGCAAACACTGCCAAAAACGCGATGTGAACCTCGGATCTCGATCCGACACAATCGACTTAGGCACACCATGCAGCCTCACCACCTCAGCAAGGTACAGCTCTGCCAGCTTATCCAAAGAAAACGTAGTATGCACAGGCAAGAAATGCGCACACTTCGTCAGGCGATCCACAATCACCCAGACCGAATTCTTCTTTGATGGAGACAAAGGTAAACCAGATACAAAATCCATGGTAACCCTCTCCCACTTCCATTCAGGGATTTTCAACGGTTGCAACAACCCAGAAGGAAACTGATGCTCAGCCTTAACTCGCTGACACACCAAACACTTGCTCACAAACTCTGCAACGTCCTTCTTCAAACCAACCCAATAGTACTCATCACGAAGATCACGATACATCTTAGTACTACCAGGGTGCATAGCAAAAGGACTACTATGACCTTCAGTCAGAATAGCACGCCTCAACTCAGCATCAGCAGGCACTACTATTCGACTCCCAAAACACAGCACACCATCATCATTGAAACAGAAATCCGAAGGTCTACCCTCCGCGATATCCTGAACATGAGACACCAAGGAATCATCCAACAACTGCTTATCCTTGATCAACTGAACCAAAGATGGCTTCACTTGCAACTCAGCCACAAGACCACCATCTCGCGATATGCTCAAGCTAGCAAACATCGCCCTCAGCTCAACAGCTACCTTCCTACTCAAGGCATCCGCAACAACATTGGCCTTTCCAGGATGATACTCAATCGTCAGATCATAATCCTTGAGCAACTCCAACCAACGACGCTGCCTTAGATTCAACTCCTTCTGAGACATCAGATACCTCAAACTCTTGTGATCTGTGTACACAGTACACTTCTCACCATACAGATAATGTCTCCAGATCTTCAGAGCAAAAACCACTGCAGCCAGCTCAATATCATGCGTAGGATAATTGCGCTCATGCACCTTCAACTGCCGCGACGCATAAGCCACAACCTTACCCTCTTGCATCAGCACACACCCCAAACCAACATAGGATGCATCACTGTAGACCACAAACTCTTTCCCTGATTCAGGCTGAATCAAGATAGGTGCTTGCGTCAAAGCCAACTTCAGCTTCTCAAAAGCTTGCTGCCTCGCTTCTGTCCATTCATACTTAACATCCTTCTGCAACAGCTTCGTCAAAGGAGCAGCAATCTTGGAAAAACCATCCACAAACCTTCGGTAGTATCCCGCCAAACCAAGGAAACTACGGACCTCATGAACAGACTTAGGAACCTTCCAGCTTATAACCGCCTCAATCTTCTGAGGATCAACACGAATCCCCTCAGCTGAGACAACATGCCCAAGAAACACCACCTCCCTAAGCCAGAACTCACACTTACTCAACTTAGCATAAAGCTGATTCTCCAACAAAGCTTGCAAAACAATCCTCAGATGCTCTTCATGTTCCTCCTCAGTACGCGAGTACACGAGGATATCATCAATGAACACCACAACGAACTTGTCCAGGTATTCATGAAAAACACGATTCATCATGTCCATGAAAGCAGCAGGAGCATTTGTCAACCCAAACGGCATCACAAGGAACTCATAATGCCCATACCTTGTCCTGAAAGCTGTCTTAGGCACATCCACATCTTTCACCTTCAACTGGTAATACCCTGACCTCAAGTCAATCTTAGAGAACACAGCTGCTCCCCGAAATTGATCAAAGAGATCATCAATCCTCGGCAAAGGATACCGATTCTTGATAGTCAACTTGTTCAGCTGACGGTAATCAATGCACATTCTCATAGTGCCATCCTTCTTCTTCACAAACAAGACAGGAGCACCCCAAGGCGATACACTCGGCCGGATAAAACCACGATCAAGCAGCTCTTGCAACTGCGTCTTCAGCTCCTTCAGCTCCTTAGGTGCCATTCTATAGGGAGTAATGGACACAGGAGTTGTATTCTCATACAGCTCAATTCCAAACTCCACCTCGCGGTTAGGAGGTAAACCAGGCAACTCCTCAGGAAAAACACCAGGAAACTCCTTTACAACCCTGATATCTTGCACCCTCAACTCCTTAGAGCTAGGATTCATCACAAAAGCTAGATAAGCTTCGCAACCTTGCCTCAGCATCCTACTCGCCTCCAAAGAAGACACCACATTGGCAAGAAACTTCACATTCTCACCAACCACAACAACTTCATAATCATCCGCAAGCTTAAGCGAAACACGCTTATTCTCACAATCCACAACAGCACGATGCTCAGCAAGCCAATCCATACCAAGGATCACATCAAAACCATAGAAGGGCAACTCCATAAGATCAACATGGAAGACATGTTCTTGAACAACCAAAGGGCACCTTCTAAACAACTTTCGAGTCACAACAGTCTCACCAAAAGAACTAGTGACCCGAACACCAACATCCAAAGACTCAACAGGCAAACCAAGCAATTCAGCATGCTCACGAAGAATATATGAATGCGTAGATCCAGAATCAATCAAAGAAAGCAATGACAAGGACTGCAAAGTAAAGGTACCTGCAATCACATCTGCATCATTCCTGCCCTCTCTCTGAGCATACACCCTCGCTTGGCCTCCACCTTCAGGCTGAATAGCTACAACATGAGCTACCCCTCGGCCACCTTCCTCTCTCCTCTGGAAATTACCACGGCCGCGCCCACGACCTCTCTGTGCTGCTGCAACAACAGGAGCACGCTCTTGGCCACCAGCCAACCTCGGACAATCTCGCCTTATGTGGTCTGCAGAACCACAATTCCAGCATCCATTTCCAGCAGCATTACCAGCTGCCACAACAGGAGCTTGTGCTACTCTTTCAGCACGAGGACAGTCACGCTTCAAGTGACCACGTGAACCACAGATCCAACAAGCACTAGGATCAGCTCTAGCATAACCTCCTCTAGCAGGTGCACCGCCACCTCTCTTGGCTGAGGACTGATACTTCTGATCGCGTCCCCTCTTGTTCCGTCCACCTCCGGAACTATACTCAGCTGGTCTCTTTCCAGCACTTGCTCCAGCACCTCTAGCAGACAAACTCAGGTTCATCTCAATGTCCTTGGATCGACTCACCAACACATCAAAATCCTCATACTCAGCAGCCAACATATATGTCTTTACATCCGTCACAAGACCGTAACGAAACCTCTCACACCTCGCCCGCTCATCGGGTATCAGCTCCGGTGCATACTGACTGAGCCGTACAAACTGTACCTCGTACTCAGCTACACTCATGCTCCCTTGAGTAAGAGACATGAATTCCCGCTTTTTCTCATCTAGATATCTCACTCCCAGATATCTTCTCTTAAACACATTCTGAAAGAATGTCCAGGTAACATCAGCTTCAGCCATCCCCGAAATGGTAGTCGTCCACCATGTATAAGCATCGTCCTGCAGCAAGGACACAACACATCCCAGCTTTTGCACATCTGTGCAACTCATCTGACCCAAGATACGCTTGGTACTCTCAAGCGAAGCCTCAGAACTCTCAGCTGATAAACCTCTAAACTCAGTCCCTCCAAGACTGCGCAGACGCTCCAAAGGCAATCTGACTCCAGCATCCCCTTGATGCCCAGCTCCCTGAGCTCCAGCTACTGCTGCTCGAAAAGCACCCGCAATAGCTTGTACCAAAGCAGACATATCAGGCATCGCTTGCCCCTGACCAACCTCTGGTCCTGCAGCTCCAGCACCAGCATCAGCTGCAGCTTCAGCTCTCGCACCTCCATCACCACCACCAGGCGGAGGAGGGGGTAACACAGCACTACCAGTGTGCTCTTCATTCTCATTCTCGTTAGGAGCCGCAGCTCGCACATTACCTCTCAACTCTCTACGTGGTGCCATACTTTTACCATGCAACAACAATGCAAAATAAAACAAGTCAGGCCCAGCAAGGTAAGCAATCCAAGTATTCAAGCTCCATTTCAATCAAAATCAATTTCATTTCATTAGCTTTTGTTTGGCAATGGGTACCCTCAGCATGCAACATCACAACATACAACTCAGTTGCATCAACATCTCAAGCCACCGAACATGCTTTCAAACAACAAGCATACAAAGCATACATACTTCAATCATGCATACATACATTCCCAATTACTCGAGAACTCAGCTCTGATACCACCAAATGTAACCCCCTTAACCCGGCCTAGACGGTTGACCCGAATTAAGAAAGTCACACGGGGAAAACCAAAGTCAACCCGAAAGTCAACCTTGATTAACGACCCTTTTTTTTCTTTTTAATCTTATCTAGATGCACATTACACCTATGTGTGATCATACAAACAACATACTCAAAGATCACAAACATCAGAGGTCAAACAGGGACCTAATTGAACAAATTACAACTTTAGGGACCAAATTGTAATTTCTGATAAAAATAAGGACTTAACCAAATTTGAAGTTACCATCTTGAAATTAAATAGATTTCATGCTTCTCTGTGAAATTTCAGCTCAAAAGGACTTCCCAAACTCATACAATTGAACAAACAAGATTCAGGACCAAAACGTAAACCAAACAAAACATTTAAAGATACTTTTAACCAGATTAACGGTCGTGTATCGATACGCCTGGAGTCGTATCGATACACGGGGAAAACAGAAACTTGGACGAGTATCGATACCCAACCCGTATCGATACGCATGGCCAGAAATCTGCAGATTTGGCTCTTGCGTATCGATACGCAAGCTCGAGTATCGATACTCCTGCCAGAAATCGACTTAAAACAGCAACAATCATGCTTCAAACTTCAATTAAACAACACCAAATCATACCACAAAGTCTACCAACATGCAAGGACCATAAATGCAGCACCAATTCAACATATAACCAACACATATGAAAAGCCCCAAATTCTAATGGCATGCTTCCTAACAAGCTAGCTATTCAACACCATACTTCCAAAACAAGCATATATGGTTCCAATGCAAAAACCAGCAAACACATCAACATTCAACATACTTAGGGAGCCTCAAACACCTCCCAAAACATACACATTGGTCCCCCATTGCCAAAACATACAAAAGCTAAATTGCACTTATAAAACCTTCATACTTTGAGCTTCACTTGAACTTGATTGCTTGCCCTTTCTTGCTGCCCTTAAGGTACTCTAATGATCTGCATTATTGAATTAAGAAAACGTAGAGAGCGTAAGCAAAAGCTTAGTGAGGCATGCTCATTAAAAACAATTCAATAATGCAATTAAAACCATTTATAAATCATGCTTAAAATCAACCTTTGCACATGCTCAAAGCACACTTTAAAACAAGCAATCTCATGCTTCATATTATATATCAAAACAAGCATCTCATGCTTCTTACATACTTAACATGTCATATTGGCTCAAGTGACAATTTCCATTTCATAAAACAAGTTCAACAACTTCCCAAGGACTTTTAAACACCTTGGCCCCAAGGACTTTTAAACACCTTGGCCTATGGACTTTTAAACACCATAGAAAGTATCTCATCAAGGACTTTTAAACACCTTGATCCCAAGGACTTTTAAACACCTTGGCCATGGACTTTTAAACACCATGAATTGAATCTCATCAAGGACTTTTAAACACCTTGATCCCAAGGACTTTTAAACACCTTGGCCTATGGACTTTTAAACACCATAGAAAGGATCACCTAAGGACTTTTAAACACCTTAGTGTCCGCAACATGAACCATCCAAGGACTTTTAACCACCTTGATGTTCATAAGTAACAAGGCTCACTCAAGGACTTTTAACCACCTTAGTGACCTTAACATTTTAAAAACATCACTTGCCAATATACATCATTTTCATCATTTAATCCACTGTTTAAAGCATTAAATCAAGCCATATTCATCATGCATTTCAAAGCATCAAACCACACCATTTCAATGTACAAAATCAAGGAACTCCTACCTAGAGTTACCTTCAACATATGGCTTACATCATCAGCAAAAACCATGCTAAAACATGCTTTCAAAACAGTAATTAAAACATGCAAATCATCATTTTGCATCACATCAAAATCATGGCCACCACTAGAGAGAAAATCCGAAAACTTACACTTGAGCTTAGCAAAGTTGTTTAGACTTAAACTAAGCTCCCAAAACCTTCAAACCTTGGTTTAAAAAGCTGAAAATCCAATTTCCACAATTGCACTCACCGATTTCCACTTCGCCACTTGCCGAAGCACGAAATCAAGCTTCCGGATCAACCAAACTTGGATCCAAAGATGCCTCCCCTGTTTCAACACATCAAAGCAGTAAATTAATGCATCACCATGCATCAATTACTTCAATGAAAGCACCTAAACTCGCTGCTCTCATCCAACCTCCATTTTCGGCCACCAAACACAACCGAAAATGCATCAAAACCACTTCTAAACAAAGCCCAGCCATAACCCAGCAAAACCTAACATCCATCATCACCATTTAACATCTAAAAACAACCTACAACCATCCTTATACCTCCAGCAACATCAGATCACCAAGATCACCTCAAAAACCACCTTAAAACACAAGCTAAACTTAGGAAACTCAACCTATCCGGGATTGCATTGATCAAAACTCATTTCCTTATCAATTTAGAGTTCATTTAACATCAAAAACACCTCTTAAAACCCAGATTACTCAGATCTAACGAAAATCAAGTGAAAACATCAAAATCTTGCATAATTAGCCAAGATCCACAAATCTACTTGAAAACCTTTAATTAAACATAAATTTAGGATTGAAAACTTTAGGAATTTCATTAAAGAACTTAAAGTTCAGAGGAGAAATCGTTCATACCTCCAAACTTGTGATTCTCCACTTTTTGGAATGAAAACCTTGTTGAAACTTGTAGCAATTGAGTAGGTTTTGATGACACAATGATTTGCTATCAATTGTGAGTTGAAAGGATGATTTTAGATGAAGAAATCAGATCAAAATCTCTGGAAAAAGAAATGTTTGGTTGGAGAGAAAATGAGAGAAGAAAATAGGAAGTTAGGAAAGAAAATAGTAAAAATGAGTTTCCCTCCTTTTATGAAACCTTTAAAATCAGAATTTAGGATCAAAATATCTTAGAAAAATCTGGAGAATTCACTTTTGGGCAAATAGCTCCTTAAAGATTCAAAGTTTCAATCCTTTTTAAAACAGCCACCAAATTTGCGAAAATTACATTTTGGTCACTAGCCAAAATGTCAACCTTCCAAACCTCATTTTCCAAAATTGTTTTCACAGTTCATCTAATTATATTAAAAGATGATTTTAGAACATTTTTCCATATTTTTAATGCAACCCGAACTAGGCTTTCCTAATTTAACCTCTTAAGATTCGAACAGGACTTTGACCAAACCGGTCAACGCCCAAAACTTCTAAGCCCAAAACCGGGGCGTTACATGAACTCATAAATGTTGATTAAATCTTGTTATGCGGTCTTTTTTGTATAAGCTTCAAACGAACGAGTCTAAATGGGCCGTAAAATGGACCAGTTGGTGTTTTAACTGAGAAAAAAGTACAAAATGGAGTTTCTGCAATATAATCGTGTTGAAAACCTGGTAATCAATGATTTGATCTCCCATATTTTGATTAAAACTTGTTTTGTGTTTCTTTTTTGTAGAGGTTTCGAACGTGCGGGTCTAAATGGGCCGTAAAATAGACCTTTTGGACTTTTAATTGAGTAAAAAGTACGTAAATTAAGATTTTGCAATATAATCGTGTTGAAAAGCTCGTAACAAATGATATGAAATCCTAAATTTTGATTAAAACTTGTTTTGCGATTCTTTTTTATAGATTTCGGACGAGCGGGTCTGAATGGGCGATAAAATGGACCCGTTGGACATTTAACTGTGTAAAAAGTAATAAATTGAGTTTTTTCAATATAATCATGTTGAAAAGCTCATAATCTATGATATGAACTCCTAAAATTTGATGAAAACTTATTTTGCGGTCCATTTTGTAGAGATTTCGAACAAGCGGGTCTAAATGGGCCGTAAAATGGACCTGCTAGACTTTTAACTGAGTAAGAAGTACAATATTAAGTTTCTGCAATATAATCATGTTGAAAAGCTTGTAATCAATGATATGAACTACTAATTTTTTATTATATCTTGTTTTGCGGTCCTTTTTATAGAGGTTTTGGAGGAGTGGGTTTAATTGGGCCGTAAAATGGACCCGTTGAACTTCTTACTGAGTAAAAAGTACAAAAATTGTGTTTCTGCAATATAATCGTGTTGAAAAGTTGGTAGTCAATGATATGAACTCCTAAAATTTGATGAAAACTTGTTTTGCTGCCCTTTCGTAGAGGTTTTGGACGAGCGAGTCTAAATGGACCGTAAAATGGACCCGTTGGACTTTAAAGTGATTAAAAAGTACATAAATTGGGATTTTATAAAATAATCGTGTTGAAAAGCTCGTAAGCAATGATATGAACTCCAAAATTTTGATTAAAACTTGTTTTGCAGTCATTTTTGTAGAGTTGTCGAACGGACGGGTCTAATTGGGCCGTAATATGGATCCATTGGACTTTTAACTGATTATAAAGTACTTAAATTGAGTTTCTTCAATATAATCGTGTTGAAAAGATCATAATTAATGATATGAACTCATAAATTTTGATTAAAACTTGTTATGCAGTCTTTTTTGTATAGGCTTCAGACGAGCGAGTCTAAATGGGCCGTAAAATAGACCCGTTGGAGTTTTAACTGAGTGAAAAGTACAAAATTGAGTTTCTGCAATATAATCGTGTTGAAAGGCTGGTAATCAATGATATGAACTACCATATTTTGATTAAAACTTGTTTTGTGTTCCTTTTTGTAGTGGTTTCGAACGTGCGTGTCTAAATGGGCCGTAAAATGGACCTTTTGGACTTTTAATTGTTTAAAAAGTACATAAATTGAGTTTTTGCAATATAATCGTGTTGAAAAGCTCGTAACTAATGATATGAACTCCTAAATTTTGATTAAAACTTGTTTTGCGGTCCTTTTTGTATAGGTTTCGAAGGAGCGGGTCTAAATGGGACGTAAAATGGACCCGTTGGACATTTAACTGAGTAAAAAGTACGAAAATTTTGTTCTGCAATATAATTGTGCTGAAAAGCTTGTAATCAAGGATATGAACTCCTAAAATTTGATGAAAACTTGTTTTGCGATCCTTTTTGTAGAGGTTTCGGACGAGCGGGTCTAAGTGGGCCGTAAAATGGACTTGTTGGCCTTTTTTTAGAGTAAAGAGGGCCTCATTAAAAACCCCTACTAACATCCCTAGGCACAGGTCCCGGAGATCCCTAAGAAGGGGAAAAAAGTACCCTTGATTTAATTATATAGATCAAGAAGAAATCTCGCCAAGTACAAAGTTACGGATACTATCCGTAAAAAAGAACCAAAAGACACAAGAGTCATGGTTCTAAGAGCTTGTGTAGCCAGAGTATGAGATACTAAATTAGCCTCGTGGCTTACATAAAGAACAAGTGTAGAAGAAAAATAAGAAAGCGCATCTCGTGCTTGTAGAAGCGTCAGGCCCAAGGTGGAAAGGTCAGGCCTCGTATGGTTAAGCATGTTCGCAAGGGAAGCATAGTTTGTCTCAAAGAGCAAGCGACTCCATCCTTGAGACTGAGCAAAAGTGATGTCAGCAACGAGACCCACACCTTCAAAAGCAGCAGTATCCGGACAACTACCCAAAGGGTAAGCCAAGCCCCCAACTACCGCACCCGAATCATCCTAGGCCACAACTCCAACCGCTACTGCACGAGTGGCTGGGTCAAAAGCCCCGTCCACATTAATTTTAATGTACCCAAGAGGGGGAGGCCTCCAACGAGGAGGAGTCAGTGGTGGATAACCCAGATGGGAGGGGGAAAAAGAGATAGCATTGGAGTAATCGTGATGTAGACTTAGAGAGTTGATGGCAATTAGCCAAGGGGTTGCAGATGGCGATTATGGACCCAATAATTGCGCCAGTTCCAAATATTCCAAAGATTTGTAAGAAAAGCCCAAAAAGGTCAGGAGATAATTGGTGGGCACCCTTCTCTAGCCATTGTAGACTAGTAGGGGTCGTACTATTAGTTAAAGGAGTTGGGATGCCCACTAGACGGAGTGCCTCCGAAGCACCAGGGCAGTCACGAAGAGCATGAAGGATAGATTCCGAACTTGATCGACAAATGAGGCAGGGTCCCAAGTCTTGCACAAAAGCTTGCAATCGAGATCCAACATGTAGAGCTTCAGAACCCATACGCCAACCAAAGGTTTTAACCTTGGGGAGAGCCTTTAATTTAGCCATAATTTCCAAATCCGAGCAGGTCGATTTCGAGGTTCCGGTGGCCGCTGTAGAAAATGGTAACCAGATCGGACCGAGTAAACTTCGGAATCTTTGGGGTTCCAAAGAATGGAGTCACGATTATCATTGATGATGGGAATATTCAAGATAGCATTGGCATCTTCCGTAGTGAAATAGTTGCGAACCTTAATAGGATCCCAAGTGGCTTGGTTTCGTATCATAAAATCTCTACAGCGAACATACACTTCGCCAGAGATCTCGTAATCCCCATAGAGATGTACAGGAGAAGAGCCACCCCAATTATCCTTGTGGATACGAATACTACAATTAATTCCGGGGCGATAGAGAAACCCTTCATAGAGATGTAGCATAGCATTGTAAAGTCCTTGCTAGGAAAACGAACCACGATGTGGTCGAGTAGCATCAAGGATGCAACTAGATGGAAAATACTTTGCTCTGTAGATTTGACCCAGCAGACACTCTGGTTCGCAAATAAGCCGCCAGAGTTGCTTACCTAGAAGCGCAATATTGAAGTTATTTAGATCCTGGAAGCTCATGCCGCCCACGAATTTAGGTAAACAAACCTGATCCCAAGGGAGCATGTGCCAGCCTTTTTTGTTGTTTTTACCAGACCACCAGTAACGTAGAATAACAGAGGTCATATCATCAATTATGTTTTTGGGAAGCAAATAGCACAACATGACATACTGGGGCAAAGATTGCAAGACAGCTTTGATAAAAATTTCTCTGCCTCTAAAAGACAGAACTTTATCACGAATGAAACCTAGGGATTCCGTTTTATTTTTACCAACGAGGAGTGGGACGCCTAGGTAGACACCTGGGTTATTGACCTTGCGTACCTGTGAGGAATTATTAATTGTTGCACGAGTGGAATTGGGGGTACGTGGATTATAGAAAATAGTAGATTTTTCAAAGTTGACTACTAGCCCAGAGGCGGAAGCGTAAGTCTGGAGAGCCAGCTTAAGATGGTCGGCTTCCTCTGTGTTAGTGTTGATAAAAACGATACAATCATCCGCAAAGAGGAGGTGATTGACTTTAGTTCCAATCTGATAGCACCAAGGCCAGGAATTAAGTTTAGTTGTTGAGCCTCAGAGAGGTAAGCAGAGAGCCCTTGAGTACAGAAGAGGAAGATGAATGGTGACAGAGGATCGCCTTGGCGAAGACCACGTTGTGGGTTAAAGAAAGGAGAAAATGAGTTGTTTACCTTAATAGTGAAAGATACCGAAGAAATGCAACGCATTATGATGGAAACCCATGAAGGTGCAAATCCCATTCGGGTCATAACATTCTCAAGAAAAGACCATTCCACTCTATCAAAGGCCTTTTCCATATCCAGCTTAAGAGCAACTCCATGTGAAAATTTAGTAGTCCCAGTATGAATAGAGTGTATAATTTCATGAGCAATGAGGATGTTATCAGTGATATTGCGCCCCTGAATGAAGGCAGCTTGGTTATTACTAATACAAAAAGGTATCATTTGCTTCATTCTGTTGACCAGGACCTTAGCTACAATTTTGTAAATCACCGTACTTAGACTAATAGGCCGGATATGCTTCATAGTAGTTGGGTATTTAATTTTGGGTATAAGTACCAAAATCATTTGGTTAACAGATGCCATGTCGACTGAGCCGTTGAGGAGGTTTAGACAAAGTGTGGTGACATCCGCACCTACCGTGTCCCATTGTTGTCTGAAGAACCCACTAGGGAGGCCATAAATTCCAGGGGCCTTTCGGGGATCAATATCTCGGAAGGCAAGAAGAATTTCCTCACCAGTGAAGGCCCTGGTGAGGGACTCGTTCATAGCGGGTGTAACGGAGGTAGTTATTTTGGAGAGAATCTATTCTGATAATTGAGGATTTGAGGAAGTGAATAAGGTTTGAAAATAGGTAGATGTAATAGTCATGAGATCACTTTCGGCAACACTCCATTTATTATTAGTGTAATATAAACCATGAATAGCATTCTTTTTCCTTCAGTTGTTAGCACGGGCATGAAAGAAACGAGTATTCTTGTCCCTTTGAGAAAGCCACAGGTTGCGAGATCGTTGTGCCCAGTCCTGTAGTATTGTAACGTTGTTGTGATTTCCAGTCCCCCTAAGCGTGAACCAATAGCTTGAGTTTTGTTAAGAGTGTGGCACTTGGTATTAGACCAAGTTTGTTTAACCAGAGATATGCCTTCTTCATTGGCAGCCCAATAATTTTCAAAGCGGAATTTAGGAGTTAGTGGATGAGAAGTGTTTTGTAAGGTGGGGGCAGTGTCCAATAGTAAGAAGCAATGATCTAATTAGGCGTCGAAGTCCGAGATGATACGATAAAAGGGGTTGGAGGCTTTCCATGCTGTATTGCCTACAAAGCGGTCGAGACATTCGAAAATAGTTGGGGTATTAGGTCCGATTTTTGTCCAAGTGAACCAACCAGTAGTCGGTTTGCAGTCAAAAAGACTATTACGTGAGAGGCAATTTCGAAAATTACTGATTTGAGATATTGCGCGACGACAACCCCCTTGTTTCTCATTATCAGATAGAATTTCGTTAAAGTCGTCGCCTAGAAGCCAAGGGAGGCCATTGTTATTATTTAGAGAGTCAATTATATCCCATGTTTTAAATTTGTGACTAGTTTTGGAAAACCCATGTATACCAGTAAAGTACAATGAAGAGGATTCAAGTTGAATTTGAGTATGAATAAAACGGTCTGAGTACGAAAGAAATGAAATATTAATATTATTGGAGATAAATAGAGCAAGTCCAGAACAACTTCTACTAGGGGCTAAAGAGATAATTTCGATCATGCCTAAAGTAATACTAAGTCGGCTACATGCCTCTTTATTTAATTTTGTTTCACATAAAAATAAAATATTCGGAAGGTGCATCGAACATACTGCTGGAGATGATGAACTGCTTGGACCTTCCCAAGACCCTGGGAGTTCCAACATAACACGATCATTTCCCTCGGCGGGGTTGGGAGTCAGTCGCTGCCGGAGAGTTTTTAGAGCTACTCATCCCAGCTTTCGGAGTAGACGAAGGAGAGGGTTTGGCTTTCTTTGGCCGGAGAATCACTTGAATAGGGGAGCATCTTTTGGTACCACGATTGGGAGGTATATGGATGGGAGCAGGAGCCGAAGCTGCATCATTTGGATAGTTTTTAAGTAGTCAAATGTCAATTTCATGAATAAGCGGAATATATGTTTGAAGGAAAGACTTACGCAATTGGGCATCCAAATTTTGGATTTGCTGGGCGGTAGGGCTCGGAACGCTGTCATCCTGGGCATCCCATTCACCCTCCAGAGAGTCTTCGGGAATGGGGAAGATTGTGTTCAAAGGTTGGGGAGCCATAGCTCGGGGAGGAAGTGTGACACACGTAGCTTCCAGTTTTGGTGCATTGCTTTCTGCCTCTTTCGCCAGTGGTGGCTCAGATGACGCATCACCCATAGTCTCATCAATTTGATTAATATCCTCAACTTGATGTTTTGCAAAGGATGCAACATTTCCATCATTGAAGTTACCTATGAATTCAGAGAATGAGGGAGTGAGTTGTAGGTAAGGAAATCGATTGATAAAAGATAGATGGTGGAGAGGGATAAAGGGGAGACTCGTTTCATGTAGCGTAGCAGTCGGTTCAACAATTGACTTTCCCATAACATTTGGATCTGAATGTGGGAAAAAGTTAGCGACTAAAGGAAGTAATAGATTTAGAGAATTTTGGGTAAAAAGCTGAAGTTAAAGACATACCCACAGGAGGTTGGTGTACGGTAGTAGGGTTCTGTGCAATAGTTCGGATACAGCCCCTTGGCCCTTGGTCCCAACGACGTGGTGGAAGATGACAGAGCCACTCTCTATATTGCAACTTATCGGGATCGTGAGCGGATTTGGTAGGGTAGTTGTCAAAAACGTGGCTAACAAGGCCACACCAGTGACAAAGTAGTGGTAGTCGTTCATATTGGAGTCGACAGGATGTTGTGCGTGCACCCTTGCCTATGAGGAGGAAACGTCGAACATATTTAGTTGTGTCAAGCAGGATTTCAACTCGGAGGAACTCGGTCATAATTTCTTTCATTCTTTCTAGTATCAGTGCGGAGGACTGTCCCTACCATAGCACCAAGAGATTGCCCCACCAAGTGGGTTCTGTCCGGGTTTTCCACAAGGGGTGCAGGAATGGCGAGGATACGAAGCCATATTCTCATCAAGGAAAAAAGACTACTCATTTGTGCGTTTGGCCAGGTCAAATTGTGCTAATGCAAGCCATTCGTCTTTGTATAGCCAAGGGTCTCGTTCAAAGACATCGTCTCAATCACTTGCAGTGACAAACTTGATGCGGAAGAAAGAGTCCTTAATGATAGTGATCGACGTTAAGTTGTTTTTCTTCCAGATGCCCTCAAAGGCAGAAAGAACAGCTCACTCATCGATTGGTTTGGAAGAGATAAATTTCCCAATCAAGATATTGTTGGGGTCCTCTTCTTCAAAATCCCAACCAAAGTCAGGGGTGTAGATGGCATCCGCTTCTTCGTTTGTTAAATCAAGGTGGTGATGTTGGGGGAAGGAAGAGGAGGAAGCCATTGATCGAGAATAGGGGTGGTTGATAGAGTAAACGGTAGAGAAGGCAAGGAAGTTTTGATGTGCTAGGTGAGGTAAAGTGAAAGGGAGATAATCATTATATAGGAAATGCACAAGAAAATATAAGGCAAGTTGGGATAATAAATGAAAAGAAAAGTGTTGGTAATTTTGAGGTGGTATTAAAAACAAATCCCTAAAGTTAGGAAAAATATTATATGTAAATATGGTGATGTAAAAAATAAATGTGGAAAATAAGGAAATAAAAGGATAAGGGGATAAAGGGCGATTGCAAATTTGGTTAAAGCTAGAATTCGAAACCCTTAGATATAAGGGTAATGAATGAAAATAAAAGTAGTGATCAATTAGATTTGGAATTAAATACAAATCTCCAAAATCAGGGGAGATATGGTGAGGTAAAAAGTTAGCGTGGAGATGAAGGAAATTAGATGATAAACGATCAAAGTAGATTTGGAAATAAGAAGAAGGAAATAAGGTAAAGAGGGATAGTAGATTTGGAAAAATATAGAGTAAGGAGAATAAAAGCATTGATTAAGCAAAGATAAAATTGGAAATAGATCCTTTAGAGACGTGAGATAAAAAGGGAAAGGTGAGAGTAAATAGGAAAAATAGTAATTTATTAAAGGAAAATTAGAAGTTTGGGTAATTAGATTTAAGATCCTTGATTGTAGGAGCATGATATGAGCAATTGTAAATATATCTAAAATCCCAGGAGTTGGGGTCAAGGGACGTGTACAGATAAGGTATAAGGAAAGAAAATATTGATTAAGTTGGATAGTGTTTGATCGTGCAGACTTTAAAAAAGTGAAGAGGTTGTAGTTGCTTGTGTCTGGAATAAAAGGGGGAGGGAATGAATAGAGAGTAACAAGAAAATAATTTGATGAAGATATACATGAATGGGTGTCGATTAGGTGCAATAATCGTAATATTAATATGAAAATGTGTACGCAAAACGATTGTTTAAAATATTTGATTTCACTTAAAAGGGCTCGAATAGGTTCACCTTGAAAGGTGTAGATAAGGGCAATAGAATAGTATATATGCAGTCGAATATTTGAAGTAGTAAGAGGAGTTGCATCGAATAAGCTATGGTAGCAGCCATAACATAAAATCATATGAGGGAAATTAAGCATGCTATGCATAAACAATGTCCTAGACTTGATCCATAAGAGAAGATCATGCATGGATATTTCTCTGCATAGATATGAATATATGTATATATATACAAAGAAGTCTACCCTAGTGGTATAACGCATGCATAGCAAAAAAGCAGGAATTAATAAAATGAAAAAACGAAAGGGAAAAGCGAGGATAGACAAATTATTACAACCCAAGGGTAGAAAGAAATAAGGGATAAGAAGCTTATTACATACCAAATGAGCAAAAGGAAAAGGGGTTAAATAAAGAATAGGTACAAATCGGATTAAATAAAGAAAAAGAAAGATAAACTACGAGAGCTTGGAGAGAGGGCCCGATATGCAGTAGGAGCATCTCCCGGATGTTTTTGTAGTCCTTACATATCATAGAAAAACAATGAAAGAGAGTAAGGAAAGAATAGGCTAAGCATGTCACAATAGTAGAAAAGGTAGGAAAGAAAAGATAAAGCAAAGAAACAGCAAATATTAGGGTATACATGAGAACAAAAAAAAATGATAGATGGAATAGATAGAAACTAGAGAAAGATAGATTTGCAAAGAGTTATGGTGTATGATGCAAGAAAAACTAGTGGAGGTCAGAGATGAGCAAGAAGATTTGCATACAATTAGAGGTGCAGGTAAAGAGATATGCAACACATGTATATAGCACCGATAGAAGGAAAACATGGGATAATAGTAAATAACATAAAGCAGCAGAAACCCAATGAAATCAAAACATTGAACAAGGGATACAATAGCGTTAATCTAGCAACCAGTGAGAGATATCATAGTAGTAATGGAAATGAAAACATTGAAAGAGAGAATTAAGCAAGTAGGGTAAAGGCAAACATGTACATGTGTAACACCCCAATTTTGGGCTTGGAAGTTTAGGGTCTGAACTGGACCGGTCTGATCTTCGGTTCGAATATAAAAGGTGGTTTTAGGGAAAGCCTAGTTCGGGATGCTTTAAAAATATGGAAAAATATCTAAAAATCATCTTTTAATATATATAAGAGATTGGTGAAATCAATTTTACAAAATAAGGTTTGGAAGTGTGACATTTCGAAATGGTGACTAAAATGTAATTTTTGAAAAGTTCAGTAGTGACTGTTTTGTAAGGATTGAAACTTTGAATCTTTAAGGAGCTAATTTACCCAAGGAAGGATTTCTCCAGATTTTTCTTAATTTTAATGATTCATTTAATGTTTAATTAATTAAAGGAAAAGAGGGAAACCATATTTTAGCTTTTCATAACTAACTTTCTTAAAAACTTTCTCATCTCATTTTCTCTCAAAATTCCCTCAGCCAAACACATTTCCACAGCAACATTTCTACTGATTTTCACACTAAATGATGAGGTTTCAATCATCAATTGATTCCTAATCCTTTCTACATCAAAACCTCTTGATTTGCTTATTGGATTTTCAAGGATTTTGGCTCTAATTAAGGAGAAATCTACATTTAGAGGTAATGATGTTCTTCTCCTCTAAATACTCAGTTCTTTACTGAAATTCCCAAGTTCTCAATCCTTAAATTAAGTTTTATAAAAGGTTTTAATGTTGTGATCTTGATTTTGGCTTAAAACTCAAGATTTGGATAAAATCTTGAAGAAATTCGTGGTGTTATTTGTGCTCGGTTTTGAGATGGATTTTAAATGTATTTTGGATGTTTAATGATGTGTAATTGAGGTTTAATCAATGCAATCCCGAATAGGTTGATTTTCCTAAGTTTTTACATGTGAAAATGGTGGTTTTTGGGGTGATCTTGGTGTTCTGTTATAGCTGGAGGTATAAGGTCAAGTTTAGGTTCTTTTTGGATGTTAATCGATGTTTAAGAATGTTTAGAAGTGATGGATCTTGGCTGGGTAATGTTGTGGAGGAGTTTGGAAGTGTTTTCGGTTGTGTTTGGTAGCCGAAATGTTAGATTTGGTGAGAGCAGCGAGTTTAGGTGTAATGGCTGAAGATTTTAATGCATGATGATGCATTAATCCTCTGCTTTGATGTGTTTAAAACAGGGGAGACATCTTCGGATTCTTGTGGTGTTGATCCGGAGGCTTGAACGGCGTTTCGGCAAGCTTGCGAAACGGAATTGGTGAGTGAAGTTGGGATTTCCAGCTTTGTAATGAATGTTTGAAGGTTTGGGAGTTTAGTTTAAGTCTAAGCTACTTAACTAAGCTCAAGAGTAAGTTTCCGGGAAAACTCTCTCTCTTGATGAACCATGAGATGGTTGGATGCAATGTATTTAATTTGCATGTTTAAGTTCTGTTTTAAAAGCATGTTTTAGCATGATTAATGCCAGTTTTGAAAGCCATGTGTTGAAGGATGCTCAAGGTAAGAGATCCTTGGTTTGTTTGGATAAATGTGGTTTTGATGCATAGTGATGCATGATGATTTAATGGCTTGGTTAATGCTTTAAAACAGTGGATGGTTGATGATAAATAATGTATATTGGCAAGTGATGTGTTGGTTTTGAAGTACTTGAATCGGATATAGTTAGCCGGCTATAGGATTGGGTGCACCGTGAATAAAGTCGCCTTGGATGTTAAGGGGTTGTAATTGTACCGTAAACTCCATCCAAGTACACTAACGAGATGGTTAAGATCATAATGGTGGTTAAAAGGCCATGTGTGGATCTTGTGTTGTGTGTCCCGTGTTCTCGTCAGTGATGTTATACAACTACCGATGAGTGATGTGGAGGGGTTGTAATTGTACCGTTAAACTCCATCACGGGTGTTGAGGGGTTGTGATTGTACCGGTAAACTCCACCTTGAGTGTTTAGTAGTGTGTATGAAGCGTATGGGACAACACTTGTAATCCGCGTATCCGATTGTGTTTTATGTTGTAAAAGGTTATGGTTTATCACTTGGAAGCCAATATGACATGTTGATGTTAATGAAGCATGAGATGCTTGTTGTGTATGCATTGTTGCATGAGAAATGATGTTTATGAGTTTAAAGGCCTTATGAAAGGTGTTTTATAAAATGCATTATTGTGTTGTTTCTTTAGAGCATTCCTCACTAAGCAAATGTGCTTACGCTCTCTTTCTTGAACCAATAATGCAGAGAATTGAAGAGTTTTGAGGGCAGCAAGGAGGCTAAGAATCCAAGGGAAAGCTAAGCTCATGTATGGTGACTTTATAATACATTATTAGTTTTTGATATTTTGGCAATGGGAACCTAGGTTGTGTTTTTGGGAGATGTTTTGGACTCCCTAAGTGTGGCATGATGCCTTTGATGTTTTGGACTTGTAAATGGCCATTTTGGTGTTTGCTTTGATGCTTTGATGATTGGTTGGTTTTGAGTATTAGGATGCATGCCTATAGACTTGTGAATTTTCCTAATTGATGCCATGAATGTGTTTTGATGATGCAAATATGTACCTTGTATGTATGTTCACTTGTTGGCATGATTAGGGGGTCAATAGGATGTGTTTGAGTGGATAAATGTGTG
The DNA here is from genome assembly GCA_030270665.1 of Hibiscus trionum. Classification (NCBI taxonomy): domain Eukaryota; kingdom Viridiplantae; phylum Streptophyta; class Magnoliopsida; order Malvales; family Malvaceae; genus Hibiscus; species Hibiscus trionum. The sequence continues at coordinate 37,902,146 of BSYR01000027.1, forward strand.
TTAAACCAGCAAATTCTGCACTTTCTGGGCAATCCGTATCGGAACGGGCACTAGCGTTTCGAAACGGGGGCCTGTAATGGCCTTCGTGTATCGAAACGGGCAGAGGCCGTTTCGAAACGTTTTGGCCACTGCCAGGGCCTGTTTCGATACAGGTCTCGAAACAAACCCACGTTTCGGAACAGTCAACCCCCATTCTGAAACAATCGACCGTTGGGCACTGATTTGAATGGTTTTGTGGTTTGCAAGTTTTACGTTTTAGTCCTGAATATTGTTTTTGCAATTGCTTGAGTTTGAGATGTCCGTTTAAGGTGAAATTTGACAGGGAAGCATGTAATATGATTAATTTCATATTGGTAAGTTAAAAATCGGTTAAGTCCTCTTAATTTTGAGAATTTACATTTTGGTCCCTAATAGTAGTAATTTGTGCAATTGAGTCCCTTAATGTAATCCGATCGCTGTGCTTTTCAAGTATGTGTTTCTCAAGAGTACGCTTAGGAGTAATATGCATCTAGTCAAGATTTAAAAAAAAGGGTCGTTAATCAAGGTTGACTTTGGTTTTCCCCGTGTAATCTTCGTAGTTCGGGTCAACCGTCTAGTCCGGGCTAAGGGGGGTTACAACATGAGTGTGTGATGTTAAACGAAGAGCATAAACAACATAGTATATTCGAAGCAAAAAGGAAAACAAACTAAGGACAATAAAATAATAATAGAGGGTAAAAGAAGGTGACCTATTAGCAGGTATCAAACCCTTTGAGGGAAGGAAACCTGAGATGAAAATGAATTTGAAACACGAATGAAGAAGAGAGGGTCCATAAGGATTATTAAAAGGTCCCATAGAGTGGGTTGAAAAAAGGTTCCCATGAAGGGATCGATAAACATAGAGAGATATGTGAATTAAAAGAAAGTACCTAAAGCCATTGGCAAGGCAAGACATAAGGATCGTAGCATAGTAGTTGAGAACTATAGGTGCCCTGTAAACCAGTTTCATATCAGGACAAAAGAAGATAGTATAGCCTGTAAGAGAGCAGCATATATGATCAAACACGATACTACACATGATGCGATAGAAGGGAACATGAGACCAAACAATAGAAACATAAGTACTGTAAAGCAGAACATAAAAGAGAACTAAACAAGTAATATAAAAAATAAGATAAAGGATCCAGATCGTGACATAAACCCAAAGGAATAGAAGGTTAAGAGCATACCAATGGTAGATGACAGTAGGGATAACAAACACAGAAACCATGAAAAGCCTAGAAAAAAGATTGGAACAATAAAAGCCAATGCAGTACATAAAGTCGCCAAGGAGAGGGTTAGAACAAAATAAACCAGAACAGAAGAATAAACTCGCAGAAAGGGAAAATAGCTGCAAAGAGAGGGGGGCAGTCAAGATAACCGATAAATACTTAGGACATGGTACCATAGGCGGAGAGATCCGCAACACCGCCGCCCTAATCGAATACCAAAAGAGCCATCCGCCACAAATCTGAAAAGAAACGAAACATGTCAGAAGATTAGGGTTACAGGAATAAAATCCAAGCCTTAGCTTATGAAAAAAATTGAAAGGGGAAAAGGATTTAGAGGATGGAGCTCGTTAAAAAATTTTAGATCTGAAACTGGGGAGAAACGCCAAAGAACTAGATTGACGGAGGAGATCTGTTTCGTAAAAGGATATGGGCAAACGTATCGACAAAGAACCCTCTGAAAACAGAGGATATGGACGTAAATCGATCCCTCTTCAGGAGATCTGAAAGGGCAGAAATAGAACCCTAGGCAGCCACCAGTGGATCTCGCAAAAAAGGAAGAAATCCAACAATTAGAGGAAAAATTGCCAAAAACATAATAAAAACGAAGATAAGAGGAGAAAATGAACAAATCGATAAAGATATTAGCATGGGTAAAGGGAAGAACAGGGGATAGGCTCTCTATATCTCATTACCTGTTCGCACATGGGACTCTTGATCGAAAAAACCGTCGCCATTGGAGCAAAAACCTTTGGTGGGGACGGCGTGGTAGAAACGGAGACAACCAAAAATAAGGGGGAGAGACAAAACCAGCCGCAAAAGTAAGAAAGAAAGAGAGGCGGAGAGGTGCGAGAAGGGTGGATGAAAAGTGTGAAATGAAAAAATAAAAGGTAAACCCACAAGAGATGCCCGAGAGAAATGAGAGAAAATCGAGAGACTCGTAAGCAATATAATCGAGAGAAAATTGAGAAGGGGGAGAGACTCGTTGGACTTTTAACTAAGTAAAAAGTACATAAATTGAGTTTTTGCAATATAATCGCGTTGAAAAGCTTGTAAGCAATGATATTATCTCCTAAATTTTGATTAAAACTTGTTTTGCGGTCCTTTTTGTAGAGGTTTCGGACGAGCGAGTCTAAATGGGCAGTAAAATGGACCCGTTGGACTTTTAACTGTTTTAAAAGTACATAAATCACTTTGCAATATAATCAAGTTGAAAAGCTCGTAATCAATTATATGAACTCCTAAATTTTGATTAAAACTTGTTTTTGCGGTCTCTTTTGTAGAAGTTTCGGACGAGCGTGTCTAAATGGGATGTTAAATGGACCCGTTGGACTTTTTACTGTGTAGAAAGATCAAAAATGAGTTTTTTCAATATAATCATATTGAAAATCTCGTAATCAATGATTTGAACTCCTAATTTTGATTAAAACTTGTTTTGCGGTCCTTTTGTAGAGGTTTCAGATGAGCAGGTCTAAATGCGCGATAAAATGGACCTGTTAGACATTTAACTGTGTAAAAAGTAATAAATTGATTTTCTGCAAAATAATCGTGTTGAAAAGCTTGTAATCAATGATATGAACTCCTAGATTTTTATTAAAACTTGTTTTGCGGTTCTTTTTGTAGAGGTTTTAGAGGAGCGGGTCTAAATGGGCCGTAAAAGGGACCCGTTAGACTTTTAACTGAGTAAAAAGTACGGAAATTGTGTTCTACAATATAATCGTGCTAAAAAGCTTGTAATCAATGATATGAACTCCTAAAATTTGATGAAAACTTGTTTTGCGATCCTTTTTGTAGGGATTTCGGACGAGCGGGTCAAAGTGGGCCGTAAAATGGACCTGTTGGACTTTTAACTAAGTAAAAAGTACAGAAATTGAGTTTTTGCAATATTATCCTGTTTAAAAGCTCGTAAGCAATGATATGAACCCCTAAATTTTGATTAAAACTTGTTTTGCGCTCCTTTTTGTAGAGTTTTCAAACGGACAGGTCTAAATGGGTCGTAGTATGGACCCGTTGGACTTTTAACTGAGTAAAAAATACATAAATTTAGTTTCTTCAATATAATCATGTTGAAAAGCTCATAATTAATGATATGACCTCATAAATTTTGGTCAAAACTTGTTATGCGGTAGTTTTTGTATAGGCTTCAAACGAGCGAGTCTAAATAGGCTGTAAAATAGACCAGTTGGAGTTTTAACTGAGTAAAAAGTACAAAATGGAGTTTCTGCAATATAATCGCGTTGAAAAGCTGGTAATCAATGATATGAACTGCCATATTTCGATTAAAACATTTTTTTACGTTCCTGTTTGTAGAGGTTTCGAACGTGCAGGTCTAAATGGGCCGTAAAATGGACCATTTGGACTTTTAATTGAGTAAAAAGTACATAAATTGGGTTTTGCAATATAATCGTGTTGAAAAGCTTGTAACTAATGATATGAACTCCTAAATTTTGATTAAAACTTATTTCGTGGTCCTTTTTGTAGAGGTTTCGGACGAGCGGGTCTGAATCGGCGGTAAAATGGACCCATTGGACATTAACTGTGTAAAAATTAATAAATTAATTTTCTATAAAATAATCGTTTTGAAAAGCTTGTAATCAATGATATGAACTCCTAGATTTTTATTAAAACTTGTCTTGCGGTCCTTTTTGTAGAGGTTTCAGAGGAGCGTGTCTAAATGGGCCATAAAATGGACCTGTTGGACTTTTAACCGAGTGAAAAGTACGGAAATTTTGTTCTGCAATATAATCATGCTGAAAAGCTTGTAATCAATGATATGAACTCCTAAAATTTGATGAAAACTTGTTTTGCGGTTCATTTTGTAGAGGTTTCGGACGAGCGGGTCTAAGTGGGCTATAAAATGGACTCGTTGGACTTTTAACTAAGTAAAAAGTACATAAATGGATTTTTTTCAATATAATCGTGTTGAAAAGCTCGTAAGCAATGATATTATCTCCTAATTTTTTTAAAACTTGTTTTGCGGCCCTTTTTGTAGAGGTTTCGGACGAGAGGGTCTAAATGGGCCGTAAAATGGACCCGTTGGACTTTTAACTGTGTTAAAAGTACATAAATTTCTTCTCAATATAATCATGTTGAAAAGCTCGTAATCAATGATATGAACTCCTAAATTTTGATTAAAACTTGTTTTGCGGTCTTTTTGTAGAGGTTTCGGACAAGCGGGTCTGAATGGGCGGTAAAATGGACCCGTTGGACATTTAACTGTGTAAAAAGTAATAAATTGATTTTCTACAAAATAATTGTAACACCCTTATTTTGGGCCTAGAACTTTTAGAGTTTGAATCGGACCGGTCGAGAACGGTTCGAACCTTTAAGGGAGATTTAGGGAACACCTAGTTCGGGATGCTTTAAAATTTTGGAAAAATATCTAAAAATCCTAATTTATTATATGAATGATTATGGTGAAAACAGTTTTACAAAATAAGGTTTGGAAATACTACATTTCGGTGTAGTGACCAAATCGCAGTTTTTGCAAAAGTTGACTAGTGACTATTTTGTAAAGGATTGAAACTTTGAATCTTTAAGGAGCTAATTTTACCAAAATGTTTTTAATCAGATTTCTCTTTATTTTGGGTCTTTTAATAATGATTTAATAAAGGGAATTAAAAGATAAAAATCTATAACCCCCTTAACCCGGCCTAGACGGTTGACCCGAATTAAGAAAGTCACACGGGGAAAACCAAAGTCAACCCGAAAGTCAACCTTGATTAACGACCCTTTTTTTTTCTTTTTAAAACTTGTCTAGATGCACATTAAGCCTAATGGTGATCACACAAACATCATACCAAAAGATCACAACCATCAGAGATCAAACAGGGACTCAATTGAACAATTTACAACTTTAGGGACCAAATTGTAAATTCTGATAAATTAAAGGACTTAATCCAAATTGAAGTTACCAACTTGAAATTAATCAGGTTTCATGCTTCCCTGTGAAATTTCAGCTCAAAAGGACTTCCCAAACTCATACAATTGCACAAACAAGTTTCAGGACCAAAACGCAAACTTTTCAAAACACATAACTGCCAATGTCAGCCCCCAACGGTCAACCGTTCCGAAACGCGGGGCCGTTCCGAAACAGGCATAGCCCGTTTCGAAACGGGGGTCTGGCAGAGGCTAAACCGTTTCGAAACGGTGCATACCGTTTCGGACGCCTGGGTTCATGCAGGGCACCCGTTCCGAAACGGTGCACACTGTTCCGAAACACCTGCACAAAATGCAGCAAAAAGGCTTACAAAAACATGCAATTGATCATTCAAACATGCTCCAAACGCTACCAAACTTTGCCAACATGCAATTCAACATATAAACAACATATTAGCATCATCAAATCATCCAATCATCACCATATGCAAAAAGCCCCAAATCTATAGGCATGCTTCCTACACAAGCTAGCTATTCAACACCAAACTTCCAAAACAAGCATATAAAGTTCCAAACCAAAGACCAACAATCTCAACAACATTCAACATACTTAGGGAGTCCAAAACACCTCCCAAAACATACACATTGGTCCCCCATTGCCAAATCACCCAAAAGCTAAAATGTTTAACAAAAACCTTCCATACATCGAGCTTCACTTGAACTTGATTGCTTGCCCTTTCTTGCTGCCCTCAAGGTACTCTAATGCTCTGCATTATTGAATTCAGAAAACGAAGAGAGCGTAAGCAAAAGCTTAGTGAGGAAAGCTCTTAAAAACCATTCAATAATGCAATTCAAAACATTTACAAAACATGCTTTAAATCAACCTTTTCACATGCTCAAAAGCATTCTTAACAAGCAATCTCATGCTTCAACATAAACATTAAAACAAGCATCTCATGCTTCTCAATATTCTTAACATGTCATATTGGCTCAAGTGAAACATTCCATTTATTAAAACAAGTTCAACAACTTTCCCAAGGACTTTTAAACACCTTGGCCATGGACTTTTAAACACCATGAAGTAACACATCAAGGACTTTTAAACACCTTGATCCCAAGGACTTTTAAACACCTTGGCCATGGACTTTTAAACACCATGAAGGAATCACATCAAGGACTTTTAAACACCTTGATCCCAAGGACTTTTAAACACCTTGGCCTATGGACTTTTAAACACCATAGAAAGGATCACCTAAGGACTTTTAACCACCTTAGTGTCCGTAACAAGAACCATCCAAGGACTTTTAACCACCTTGATGTTCTTAAGTAACAAGGCTCACTCAAGGACTTTTAACCACCTTAGTGACCTTAACATTTTAAAAACATCACTTGCCAATATACATCATTCTCATTACTTACATCACTGTTTTAAAGCATCAAACCAAGCCATATTCATCATGCATTTAAAAGCATTAAACCACATCATTTCAATGTACAAAAGCAAGGAACTCCTACCTAGAGTTACCTTCATCATATGGCTTACATCAACAGCAAAAACCATGCTAAAACATGCTTTCAAAACAGTATGTAAAACATGCAAATTATCATTTCGCATCACAACAAAGTCATGGCCACCACTAGAGAGAAGTTCCGAAAACTTACGCTCGAGCTTAGCAAAGTTGTTTAGACTTAAACTAAGCTCCCAAGACATTGGTTTCAAAGCCGAAAACCCATTTTCACTCACCGATTCCACTTCGCCACTTGCCGAAGCACAAATTCAAGCCTCCGGATCAACAACTCTTGGATCCAAAGATGCCTCCCCTGATCAAACACATTAAAGCAGAGGTTTAATGCATCATCAAGCATCAAAAGCTTCAATGAAAGCACTCAACTCGCTGCTCTCATTCAAACACCAATTTCGGCCACCAAACACCACCGAGATTGCATCCAAACCACTTCTAAACAAAGCCCAGCCATAAACCAGCAAAACCTAACATCCATCAACACCATACAACATCTAAAAACAACCTATTAACATCCTTATACCTCCAGCAACAACAGATCCACAAGATCACCTCAAAAACTACCTTAAAACACAAGCTAAACTTAGGAAACTCAACCTATCCGGGATTGCATTGATCAAAACTCATTTCCTTATCAATTTAGAGATCATTTAACATCAAAAACATCTCTTAAATCACAGATTACTCAGATCTAACGAAAATCATCAAAAATCATCAAAATCTTGCATAATAAGCCAAGATTCATTTCAACACTTTAAAACCTTTAATTAAACATCAATTTAGAGTTGAGAACTTGGGAATTTCAGTAAAGAACTGATAGTTTAGAGGAGAAGGGCGTTCTTACCTCCAAACTTGTGATTCTCCACTTTTTGGAATGAAAAACCTTGATGAAACTTGTAGCAATGGAAGAGATTTTGAAGACACAATGATTTGCTATCAATTGAGAGTTGAAAGGAGGAATTTAGGTGAAGAAATCAGAATAAATTCTCTGGAAAAGGTAATGTTTGGTTGGAGAGAAAATGAGAGAAAGAAAATTGGAAAAGTTGGTTATAAAATCTAAAATAGCCAAAATGGCTTCCCTCCAATTTTAATAACCTTTAAAATCAGAATTTAGACTTAAAATATCTTGGAAAAATCTGGAGAAATCACTTTTGGATTAATAGCTCCTTAAAGATTCAAAGTTTCAACTCTTTATAAAACAGCCACCAAACTTGCGAAAATTACATTTTGGTCACTAGCCAAAATATCAACCTTCCAAAACTCATTTTCCAAAATTGATTTCACAGTTCATCTAATTATATTAAAAGATGATTTTAGAACATTTTTCCATATTTTTAATGCAACCCGAACTAGGCTTTCCTAATTTAACCTCTTAAGATTCGAACAGGACTTTGACCAAACCGGTCAACGCCCAAAACTTCTAAGCCCAAAACCGGGGCGTTACAACTCTCCCCCCCTTAAGAAATTTCGTCCTCGAAATTTACCTGAAGGAAAGAGATAAGGAAACTGCTTCAGCATGTCTTCCTTCCGCTCCCACGTGGCTTCCTCAACACCGCGATGCTTCCACAGCACCTTCACCAACTCAATGGTCTTGCCACGAAGAACCTTGCTATCCGAATCCAGAACCTTCACCGGTTCCTCATCATAGGTCAAATCCGGATTCAAAACCACTTCCTCCACAGGCATCACATGCGAAGGATCAGATATATACTTCCGGAGCATAGAAACATGGAACACATCATGAATCTTCTCCAACTCCTGAGGTAACCTCAACCGATACGCAACAGGACCCACACGCTCAACCACCTCATATGGTCCAATGTATCTAGGGCTCAACTTGCCCTTCCGGCCAAACCTCATCACCTTCTTCCAAGGCGAAACCTTCAAGAACACACGGTCACCCACCGCATACTCTATCTCCTTACGCTTCAAATCCGCGTAAGACTTCTGCCGATCAGAAGCAGCCTTTAACCGTTCACAAATGAGCTTCACCTTCTCTGTGGTCCCTTTCAACAAAGCCGGCATCGAAACCAACTTTTGACCAGTTTCAGCCCAACAAAGAGGAGTCCTACACTTCCTTCCATACAGAGCCTCATAAGGTGCCATCTGTATGCTCGCCTGATAACTGTTGTTATAAGCAAATTCAACCAAAGGCAGATGCTTCTCCCAAGAACCTTGGAACTCAATCACGCAGCATCTCAACATATCCTCCAAAACCTGGATAACTCGCTCAGACTGACCATCCGACTGAGGATGATAGGATGTACTGAAATGCAACCTTGTACCCAGAGCTTGATGCAAACACTGCCAAAACCGCGATGTGAACCTCGGATCCCTATCCGACACAATCGACTTAGGCACACCATGCAACCGCACAACCTCAGCAATGTACAGCTCTGCCAGCTTATCCAAAGAAAACGTAGTATGCACAGGCAAGAAATGTGCACACTTCGTCAGGCGATCCACAACCACCCAGACCGAATTCTTCTTCGATGGAGACAAAGGCAAACCAGATACAAAATCCATGGTAACCCTCTCCCACTTCCACTCAGGGATTTTCAACGGTTGCAACAACCCAGAAGGAAACTGATGCTCAGCCTTAACTCGCTGACACACCAAACACTTGCTCACGAACTCCGCAACATCCTTCTTCAAACCAACCCAATAGTACTCATCACGAAGATCACGATACATCTTAGTACTACCAGGGTGCATAGCAAAAGGACTACTATGACCTTCAGTCAGAATAGCACGCCTCAACTCAGCATCATTGGGCACAACTATCCGACTACCAAAACACAGCACACCATCATCATTGAAACAGAAATCCGAAGGTCTACCCTCCGCGCTATCCTGAACATGAGACACCAAGGAATCATCCAACAGCTGCTTATCCTTGATCAACTGAACCAAAGATGGCTTCACTTGTAACTCAGCTACAAGACCACCATCACGCGATATGCTCAAGCTAGCAAACATGGCTCTCAACTCAACATCTACCTTCCTACTCAAGGCATCAACAACAACATTAGCTTTTCCAGGATGATACTCAATCGTCAGATCATAATCCTTGAGCAACTCCAACCAACGCCGCTGCCGAAGATTCAATTCCTTTTGAGACATCAGATACCTCAAACTCTTGTGATCTGTGTACACAGTACACTTCTCACCATACAGATAATGCCTCCAGATCTTCAGAGCAAAAACCACTGCAGCCAGCTCAATATCGTGCGTAGGGTAATTGCGCTCATGCACTTTCAACTGCCGCGATGCATAAGCCACCACCTTACCCTCCTGCATTAGCACACACCCCAAACCAACATAGGATGCATCACTGTAAACCACAAACTCTTTCCCTGATTCAGGCTGAATCAAGATAGGAGCTTGCGTCAAAGCCGCCTTCAGCTTCTCAAAAGCCTGCTGTCTCGCTTCTGTCCACTCATACCTAACATCCTTCTGCAACAGCTTCGTCAAAGGAGCAGCAATCTTGGAAAAACCATCCACAAACCTCCGGTAGTATCCCGCCAAACCAAGGAAACTACGGACCTCCTGAACAGACTTAGGAACCTTCCAGCTCATCACCGCCTCAATCTTCTGAGGATCAACACGAATCCCCTCAGCTGAGACCACATGTCCAAGAAAAACCACCTCTCTTAACCAGAACTCACACTTGCTCAGCTTAGCATAAAGCTGATTCTCCAACAAAGCTTGCAAAACAATCCTCAAATGCTCTTCATGCTCCTCCTCAGTACGCGAGTACACGAGGATATCATCAATGAACACCACAACAAACTTGTCCAGGTATTCATGAAACACACGATTCATCATGTCCATGAAAGCAGCAGGAGCATTTGTCAACCCAAACGGCATCACAAGGAACTCATAATGCCCATACCTTGTCCTGAAAGCTGTCTTAGGCACATCCACATCTTTCACCTTCAACTGATAATACCCTGACCTCAAGTCAATCTTAGAGAACACAGCAGCTCCCCGAAATTGATCAAAGAGATCATCAATCCTCGGCAAAGGATATCGATTCTTGATAGTCAACTTGTTCAGCTGACGGTAATCAATGCACATTCTCATAGTGCCATCCTTCTTCTTCACAAACAAGACCGGTGCTCCCCAAGGCGACACACTCGGCCGGATGAAACCACGATCAAGCAACTCCTGCAACTGCGTCTTCAGCTCCTTCAGCTCCTTAGGTGCCATTCTATAGGGAGTAATGGACATAGGAGTTGTATTCTCATACAGCTCAATTCCAAACTCCACCTCGCGGTTAGGAGGTAAACCAGGCAACTCCTCAGGAAAAACACCAGGAAACTCCTTTACAACCCTGATATCTTGCACCCTCAATTCCTTAGAGCTAGGATTCATCACAAAAGCTAGATAAGCTTCACAACCTTGCCTCAACATCCTGCTCGCCTCCAAAGAAGATACAACATTGGCAAGAAACTTCACATTCTCACCAACCACCACAACTTCATAATCATCCGCAAACTTAAGCGAAACACGCTTATTCTCACAATCCACAACAGCCCGATGCTCAGCAAGCCAATCCATACCAAGGATCACATCAAAACCATAGAAGGGCAACTCCATAAGATCAACATGAAAGACATGCTCTTGAACAACCAAAGGACACCTTCTATACAACTTTCGAGTCACAACAGTCTCACCAAAAGAACTAGTGACCCGAACACCAACATCCAAAGACTCAACAGGCAAACCAAGCAATTCAGCATGCTCACGAAGAATATATGAATGCGTAGATCCAGAATCAATCAAAGAAAGCAATGACAAGGACTGCAAAGTAAAGGTACCTGCAATCACATCTGCATCATTCCTGCCCTCTCTCTGAGCATACACCCTCGCTTGGCCTCCACCTTCAGGCTGAATAGCTACAACGTGAGCTACCCCTCGGCCACCTTCCTCTCTCCTCTGGAAATTACCACGGCCGCGCCCACGACCTCTCTGCGGTGCAGCAACAACAGGAGCACGCACCTGCTCACCAGCCAACCTCGGACAATCTCGTCTGATGTGGTCCGCAGAACCACAATTCCAGCACCCATTTCCACCAGCATTACCAGCTGTCACAACAGGAGCTTGTGCCACTCTCTCAGCACGAGGACAATCACGCTTCAAGTGACCACGGGAACCACAGATCCAACAAGCACTAGGATCAGCTCTAGCATTGCCTCCTTTAACAGGCACACCACCACCTCTCCTGGTTGAGGACTGATACTTCTGATCCCGTCCCCTCTTGTTCCGTCCACCTCCGGAACTATACTCAGCAGCTCGCTTGCCAGCACCCTTAGCAGACAAACTCAGGTTCATCTCAACATCCTTTGCTCGGCCCACCAACACATCAAAATCAACATACTCGGTGGCCAACAAATACATCTTAACATCCGTCACAAGACCGTAACGAAACCTCTCGCACCTAGCCCTCTCATCAGGTATCAGCTCCGGTGCATACTGACTGAGCCGTACAAACTGTACCTCGTACTCAGCTACACTCATGCTCCCTTGGGTAAGAGACATGAATTCCCGCTTTTTCTCATCCAGATATCTCACCCCCAGATATCTTCTCTTAAACACATTCTGAAAGAGTGTCCAGGTAACATCAGCTTCAGCCATACCAGAAATGGTAGTCGTCCACCATGTATAAGCATCGTCCTGCAGCAAGGACACAACACAACCCAGCTTTTGCACATCCGTGCAACTCATCTGACCCAAGATACGCTTGGTACTTTCCAGCCAAGCCTCAGAACTCTCAGCTGATAAACCTCTAAACTCAGTCCCTCCAAGACTGCGCAGACGCTCCAAAGGCAATCTGACTCCAGCATCTCCCTGATGCCCAGCTCCCTGAGCTCCAGCTACTGCTGCTCGAAAAGCACCCGCAATAGCTTGTACCAAAGCAGACATATCAGGCATAGCTTGCCCCTGACCAACCTTTGGTCCAGCAGCTCCAGCACCAGCATCAGCTGCAGCTTCAGCTCTCGCACCTCCAGCACCACCACCAGGCGGAGGAGGGGGTAACACAACATTACCAGTGTGCTCTTCATTCTCATTCTCATTAGGAGCCGTAGCTCTCGCATTACCTCTTAACTCTCTACGTGGTGCCATACTTTTACCATGCAATCACAACACAAATAAAACAAAATCAGGCCCATCAAGGTAAGCAATCCAAGTATTCAAGCTCAATTTCATTTCAAAACAACATCTTTCCTTTAGCTTTTGTTTGGCAATGGGTACCCTCAGCATGCAACATCACAACATACAACTCAATTGCATCAACACTTCAAGCCACTGAACATGCTTTCAGACAACAAGCATACAAGGCAAACATGCTTCAATCATGCATACAAACATTCCCAATTACTCGAAAACTCAGCTCTGATACCACCAAATGTAACCCCCTTAACCCGACCTAGACGGTTGACCCGAATTAAGAAAGTCACACGGGGAAAACCAAAGTCAACCCGAAAGTCAACCTTGATTAACGACCCTTTTTTTTCTTTTTAAAACTTGTCTAGATGCACATTAAGCCTAATGGTGATCACACAAACATCATACCAAAAGATCACAACCATCAGAGATCAAACAGGGACTCAATTGAACAATTTACAACTTTAGGGACCAAATTGTAAATTCTGATAAATTAAAGGACTTAATCCAACTTGAAGTTACCAACTTGAAATTAATCAGGTTTCATGCTTCCCTGTGAAATTTCAGCTCAAAAGGACTTCCCAAACTCATACAATTGCACAAACAAGTTTCAGGACCAAAACGCAAACTTTTCAAAACACATAACTGCCAATGTCAGCCCCCAACGGTCAACCGTTCCGAAACGGGAGACAGCCCGTTCCGAAACGCGGGGCCGTTCCGAAACAGGCATAGCCCGTTTCGAAACGGGGGTCTGGCAGAGGCTAAACCGTTTCGAAACGGTGCATACCGTTTCGGACGCCTGGGTTCATGCAGGGCACCCGTTCCGAAACGGTGCACACTGTTCCGAAACACCTGCACAAAATGCAGCAAAAAGGCTTACAAAAACATGCAATTGATCATTCAAACATGCTCCAAACGCTACCAAACTTTGCCAACATGCAATTCAACATATAAACAACATATTAGCATCATCAAATCATCCAATCATCACCATATGCAAAAAGCCCCAAATCTATAGGCATGCTTCCTACACAAGCTAGCTATTCAACACCAAACTTCCAAAACAAGCATATAAAGTTCCAAACCAAAGACCAACAATCTCAACAACATTCAACATACTTAGGGAGTCCAAAACACCTCCCAAAACATACACATTGGTCCCCCATTGCCAAATCACCCAAAAGCTAAAATGTTTAACAAAAACCTTCCATACATCGAGCTTCACTTGAACTTGATTGCTTGCCCTTTCTTGCTGCCCTCAAGGTACTCTAATGCTCTGCATTATTGAATTCAGAAAACGAAGAGAGCGTAAGCAAAAGCTTAGTGAGGAAAGCTCTTAAAAACCATTCAATAATGCAATTCAAAACATTTACAAAACATGCTTTAAATCAACCTTTTCACATGCTCAAAAGCATTCTTAACAAGCAATCTCATGCTTCAACATAAACATTAAAACAAGCATCTCATGCTTCTCAATATTCTTAACATGTCATATTGGCTCAAGTGAAACATTCCATTTATTAAAACAAGTTCAACAACTTTCCCAAGGACTTTTAAACACCTTGGCCATGGACTTTTAAACACCATGAAGTAACACATCAAGGACTTTTAAACACCTTGATCCCAAGGACTTTTAAACACCTTGGCCATGGACTTTTAAACACCATGAAGGAATCACATCAAGGACTTTTAAACACCTTGATCCCAAGGACTTTTAAACACCTTGGCCTATGGACTTTTAAACACCATAGAAAGGATCACCTAAGGACTTTTAACCACCTTAGTGTCCGTAACAAGAACCATCCAAGGACTTTTAACCACCTTGATGTTCTTAAGTAACAAGGCTCACTCAAGGACTTTTAACCACCTTAGTGACCTTAACATTTTAAAAACATCACTTGCCAATATACATCATTCTCATTACTTACATCACTGTTTTAAAGCATCAAACCAAGCCATATTCATCATGCATTTAAAAGCATTAAACCACATCATTTCAATGTACAAAAGCAAGGAACTCCTACCTAGAGTTACCTTCATCATATGGCTTACATCAACAGCAAAAACCATGCTAAAACATGCTTTCAAAACAGTATGTAAAACATGCAAATTATCATTTCGCATCACAACAAAGTCATGGCCACCACTAGAGAGAAGTTCCGAAAACTTACGCTCGAGCTTAGCAAAGTTGTTTAGACTTAAACTAAGCTCCCAAGACATTGGTTTCAAAGCCGAAAACCCATTTTCACTCACCGATTCCACTTCGCCACTTGCCGAAGCACAAATTCAAGCCTCCGGATCAACAACTCTTGGATCCAAAGATGCCTCCCCTGATCAAACACATTAAAGCAGAGGTTTAATGCATCATCAAGCATCAAAAGCTTCAATGAAAGCACTCAACTCGCTGCTCTCATTCAAACACCAATTTCGGCCACCAAACACCACCGAGATTGCATCCAAACCACTTCTAAACAAAGCCCAGCCATAAACCAGCAAAACCTAACATCCATCAACACCATACAACATCTAAAAACAACCTATTAACATCCTTATACCTCCAGCAACAACAGATCCACAAGATCACCTCAAAAACTACCTTAAAACACAAGCTAAACTTAGGAAACTCAACCTATCCGGGATTGCATTGATCAAAACTCATTTCCTTATCAATTTAGAGATCATTTAACATCAAAAACATCTCTTAAATCACAGATTACTCAGATCTAACGAAAATCATCAAAAATCATCAAAATCTTGCATAATAAGCCAAGATTCATTTCAACACTTTAAAACCTTTAATTAAACATCAATTTAGAGTTGAGAACTTGGGAATTTCAGTAAAGAACTGATAGTTTAGAGGAGAAGGGCGTTCTTACCTCCAAACTTGTGATTCTCCACTTTTTGGAATGAAAAACCTTGATGAAACTTGTAGCAATGGAAGAGATTTTGAAGACACAATGATTTGCTATCAATTGAGAGTTGAAAGGAGGAATTTAGGTGAAGAAATCAGATCAAATTCTCTGGAAAAGGTAATGTTTGGTTGGAGAGAAAATGAGAGAAAGAAAATTGGAAAAGTTGGTTATAAAATCTAAAATAGCCAAAATGGCTTCCCTCCAATTTTAATAACCTTTAAAATCAGAATTTAGACTTAAAATATCTTGGAAAAATCTGGAGAAATCACTTTTGGATTAATAGCTCCTTAAAGATTCAAAGTTTCAACTCTTTATAAAACAGCCACCAAACTTGCAAAAATTACATTTTGGTCACTAGCCAAAATATCAACCTTCCAAAACTCATTTTCCAAAATTGATTTCACAGTTCATCTAATTATATTAAAAGATGATTTTAGAACATTTTTCCATATTTTTAATGCAACCCGAACTAGGCTTTCCTAATTTAACCTCTTAAGATTCGAACAGGACTTTGACCAAACCGGTCAACGCCCAAAACTTCTAAGCCCAAAACCGGGGCGTTACAAAATCTATTTTGACTTTCATAACTACTTTACGATCTTTTTTCCTCTTTTCATTTTCTCTCAACTTCCACTCAGTCAAACACATTTCCTCCATCAATTAGCTTCTGATTTTTATCCCTTTTGATGAGATTTCAATCTCCTTTTGATTCCTAATCTTTTCCTCATCAAATCCTCTTGTTTTCACTTGGGATTTTCAAGGAAACTTGCCCAAATTAAGGAGAAATCCACCATTAGAGGTAAGCTTCGTCCCAAATGTAATCCCCTTAACCCGGCCCAGACGGTTGACCCGAATTAAGAAGTTTACACGGGGAAAACCAAAGTCAACCCGAAAGTCAACCTTGATTAACGACCCTTTTTTTTCTTTTTAAAATTGTCTAGATGCACATTAAACCTAGGCATACTCTTGAGATAAGCATACTCAAAAATCACAGCAATCGGAAAACGATAAGGGACCCAATTGCACAAAATACGAATTTAGGGACCAAATTGTAAATTCTAAAAATTAAGAGAACTTTACAAATTTTTAAGTTACCATTATGAAATTAGTCATGTTTCATGCCTCTCTGCCAAATTTCATCTCAAACAGACATCTCAAACTCAAGCAATTGCACAAACAAGAATCAGGACTAAAACGTAAAGCTTGCAAACCTCAAAACCGTTCAAATTTTATGCCCAACGGTCAGGTGTTCCGAAACGGGTCTAGGTCGTTCAGGAACACCCCTTGGCAGTAGCCAAAGTGTTCAGAAATGGGCTAGGCCGTTCAGGAACACCCTAGCCAAAACAAGGGCCTGTTTCGAAACATGCAAGGGTGTTTCGAAACACCCTGCCCAGAAACAGCAGATTGGCCTGTTTTAACACCTTTAAACCCCATCAAACATGCTCCAAACCATTCCACAATAAATCAACAACATGCCAAACATCAAACCTACCAACTTGCATCAAAATCTAGATACAAAACCACCCCTAGATGCACCAACTCATCCAACACTCAATCATGCTTTTCAAACAAGAAGCATAGCATAACAACTTAAGCATAAGAAGATTCAAACGTTGCAAGCTTACACCACATAGTTCAAAATCATAAACCAAACTTGTTCAACATACACAAACTCATTAAACATCAACATAAGAGATTTCCCCCCATTGCCTTTATTATCTATAGCTATTAACCGAGACATACATCTCAAGTGGAGCTCTCCTTGAATCCCTTGCTTCTCGCTGTTCCAACTTCAATTATCTGCATTCATGGACAAAAAGGAGCGTAAGCACATAATGCTTAGTGAGGAATGCTCAAAACCAAAACACCATCAATGCAGCGAGTCATAAAACCACTTTTAAAAAGCAAACTCGATTCGATAAACCAAAGCAATGTTTGAAAACCCTTTTCAACAACATGCTTAAAATCATGCATTTCTCAGACATGAAAACCAACCCTTAGCTTGAAGCTAAGTAAACCTTTTCAAAGCACAAACTTGCAAAACCATCAATTTAACCATTCCATGCATGAACATCATATGCAAGGTTAAATACAAAATCCTTGGAAAACACTTCCATTTCACATCATACCTTTCTCATACTTGAATATCATTTAAAGCAAGAAACCTTTAAAAACCATTTACTCATTCAATCTAACACGTGCATTAAACAAATGCAACATATGAACCACATCATCAATATTTGCATCTCATGCCTTTAAAAACAAGTCTTCGCAAGACTTCAATGCACTAAAGAGATTTCATGCACACATGCCATTCTCAAAAGATAATCAACACTTGTTCAAGCTAACAAGTAATACATGCATTCATAAAGCATTACACACTTCTCATGCAACCATGCATCATTTCAAGCATCTCATGCTTCATTACATTCAAGAACATTATATTGGCTTCCAAGTGATAAACCATATCCACTTTTCAACTCAACATCCAATCGGATACGCGGATCACAAGCGTTGTCCCCACGCTTCATACACACTACCAATCTCAAGGTCCCCAAATGGAATTTTAACCACCATTTGACCTTACCATACACAAGGCCCTCATATGGAATTTTAACCACCATATGGCCTTAACATTCACAAGGTTCTCATATGGAATTTTAACCACCATATAACCTTAACACTCACAAGATCCTCATATGGAATTTTAACCACCATATGACCTTAACATGCACAAGGCCCCCATATGGAATTTTAACCACCATATGACCTTAGCATCAACCATTGGTAGTTGTATAACATCACTAACGAGATCCGGGACATACTTCACAAGATCCACACATGGACTTTACACCACCATTGTGATCTTAACAAGCACAAGGTCCTCAAATGGAATTTTAACCACCATTATAACCTTTGCTTACACAAGGTTCTCAGATGGAATTTCAACCACCATTATGACCTCAACACAAGACCCACCCATGGAATTTTGACCACCATGGTGTTCTTAACCATCTCGTTAGTGTACTTGGATGGAGTTACCGGTTCACTCACAACCACTCCACATCCAAGGCGACTTTATTCACGGTGCACCCAATCCTATAGCCGGCTAACTATATCCGATTCAAGTAACCAAGAACCACTTACATCACTTGCCAATATAGCCAATTTACCACATTAATCCATTGATTTACAAGCATAACCAAAATGCCAAAACCATCAATTACCAACATCAATCCACTGTTTTTGAAACACACACAAAGCCATTAAACAACATGCAACACTATGCAACAATTTCCACAATTCCAATGTACAAAACCAAGGATCTCTTACCTTGAGCATCCTTCACACATGGATTTCAAAACCAGCATTAAACCATGCTAAAATATGCTTTCAAAACAGAATTTAAAACATGTAAATCGCATGCATTGCATCCAAAAACCACAAGTGCTTTTAAAACCAATTCATAACACAACCAAGAGAAATATTCCATTTACTTACTCTTGAGCTTAGCTAAGTTGTTTAGACTTAAACTAAGCTCCCAAAACCTTCAAACCTTGGTTTTAAAGCTGAAAACCCAATTTCACTCACCGATACACAAAACAAGGCTAGCCAACAAGCCTTCCAAGCATCCGAAACCTTCAACACCACCTCTAATGCTCACGGATCTTCCTCCCCTGTTTCAAGCACATAACATCAGAGGATTAATGCATCATAATGCACTAAAAACACCAGCAACACAACTAAACTCGCTGCTCATCACAAATCCAACATTTCGGCTACCAAACACAACCGAAATCACCTCCAAACACTTCCAAAACTTAACCCAGCCAAGATCCATCACTTATAACCATTTTTAAACATCAAATAACATCCAAAATGATTACAAACACGTCCTTATACCTCCAGCTATAACAGATCATCAAGATCACCCAAAAACCACCAAAAACTCAAGCAAAACTTAGGAAATTCAACCTATTCGGGATTGCATTGATTAAACCTCAATTTCTCATCAATTAAACATTCATTTTTCATCAAATTGGCATCTCAAAACACAGCCCAATCAGATCATACGAAATTCCATCAAAATCAAAGCAAATCTTGCATTTTAAAGCCAAGATCAAGAACACAATTGTAAAACCTTTAATAAAACACAAATCAAGGATTGAGAACTTAGGAATTTCAGTAAAGAACTGAGAGTTTAGAGGAGAAAGACGTTCATACCTCCATTTGACAAGCGTTGTCCCCACGCTTCATACACACTACCAATCTCAAGGTCCCCAAATGGAATTTTAACCACCATTTGACCTTACCATACACAAGGCCCTCATATGGAATTTTAACCACCATATGGCCTTAACATTCACAAGGTTCTCATATGGAATTTTAACCACCATATAACCTTAACACTCACAAGATCCTCATATGGAATTTTAACCACCATATGACCTTAACATGCACAAGGCCCCCATATGGAATTTTAACCACCATATGACCTTAGCATCAACCATTGGTAGTTGTATAACATCACTAACGAGATCCGGGACATACTTCACAAGATCCACACATGGACTTTACACCACCATTGTGATCTTAACAAGCACAAGGTCCTCAAATGGAATTTTAACCACCATTATAACCTTTGCTTACACAAGGTCCTCAGATGGAATTTCAACCACCATTATGACCTCAACACAAGACCCACCCATGGAATTTTGACCACCATGGTGTTCTTAACCATCTCGTTAGTGTACTTGGATGGAGTTACCGGTTCACTCACAACCACTCCACATCCAAGGCGACTTTATTCACGGTGCACCCAATCCTATAGCCGGCTAACTATATCCGATTCAAGTAACCAAGAACCACTTACATCACTTGCCAATATAGCCAATTTACCACATTAATCCATTGATTTACAAGCATAACCAAAATGCCAAAACCATCAATTACCAACATCAATCCACTGTTTTTGAAACACACACAAAGCCATTAAACAACATGCAACACTATGCAACAATTTCCACAATTCCAATGTACAAAACCAAGGATCTCTTACCTTGAGCATCCTTCACACATGGATTTCAAAACCAGCATTAAACCATGCTAAAATATGCTTTCAAAACAGAATTTAAAACATGTAAATCGCATGCATTGCATCCAAAAACCACAAGTGCTTTTAAAACCAATTCATAACACAACCAAGAGAAATATTCCATTTACTTACTCTTGAGCTTAGCTAAGTTGTTTAGACTTAAACTAAGCTCCCAAAACCTTCAAACCTTGGTTTTAAAGCTGAAAACCCAATTTCACTCACCGATACACAAAACAAGGCTAGCCAACAAGCCTTCCAAGCATCCGAAACCTTCAACACCACCTCTAATGCTCACGGATCTTCCTCCCCTGTTTCAAGCACATAACATCAGAGGATTAATGCATCATAATGCACTAAAAACACCAGCAACACAACTAAACTCGCTGCTCATCACAAATCCAACATTTCGGCTACCAAACACAACCGAAATCACCTCCAAACACTTCCAAAACTTAACCCAGCCAAGATCCATCACTTATAACCATTTTTAAACATCAAATAACATCCAAAATGATTACAAACACGTCCTTATACCTCCAGCTATAACAGATCATCAAGATCACCCAAAAACCACCAAAAACTCAAGCAAAACTTAGGAAATTCAACCTATTCGGGATTGCATTGATTAAACCTCAATTTCTCATCAATTAAACATTCATTTTTCATCAAATTGGCATCTCAAAACACAGCCCAATCAGATCATACGAAATTCCATCAAAATCAAAGCAAATCTTGCATTTTAAAGCCAAGATCAAGAACACAATTGTAAAACCTTTAATAAAACACAAATCAATGATTGAGAACTTAGGAATTTCAGTAAAGAACTGAGAGTTTAGAGGAGAAAGACGTTCATACCTCCAAACTTGAGTTTTCTCCCTTTTTGGAACCAAAATCTTGAAAATCCAATTAGCAAATGGTGAGGTTTTGTTGAAGAGATGATTAGAGATCAAAAGAGGATTAAAATCTCATGTTTGGATATCAAAATCAGAGGGAAATGCTCTGGAGAAATGTGTTTGGTTTGAGAGAAAAGATGAGAGAAAATGAAAAATGGAATTTTAGGAAGTTAGTTGGAAATGCCAAAATATATTCCCTCCCTTTTTCTTTTATTTAAAAACCATTAATTAAATCTTTAATATTTAGGAAAAATCTGGAGAAACTCCTATTGGGTAAATAGCTCCTTAAAGATTCAAAGTTTCAATCCTTTTTAAAACAGTCTCACAGTTTTCGAAAATTACATTTTGGTCACTAACCCAAAATGTAACACTTTCAAACCTCATTTTGTAAAATTGATTTCACCTTTCTCTTATATATAATAAAAGAGGATTTTAAGACATTTTTCCATATTTTAATGCAACCCGAACTAGGCTTTCCTAAAAATCACCTTTTATATTCGAACCGCAACCCGACCGGTCCGGTCCAAACAAAAAACTTCTAAGCCCAAAATTGGGGTGTTACACCTCTCCCCCCCTTAGAAAATTTCGTCCTCGAAATTTCAACTGGCGAAAAGAGAACAACCAACTTCTCAAAACAACACACAAAGCAACACAGGAGACTTAACCACCACTGAACACTCTCCTCACAAACTTCACCCAAACTCAAAACCACCACATACTGTTCACAAATTCCAGAACACTCAGATGTTAACCACATCTTAACTTTTCACACTTCCAGACTGCACATAGCCCCAACAACAACCTGAAGAACCTCCAACTTTTACAACATACACCACCTTAACTCATAACTCCCAAAACTTGTTCACACAGGGACACCAACCAATCCAGTTCAGCCACCATGTGATCCACAACCTTCACTACTTCTAAAACTCCTTGCAAAACTACTCAACCACTTCCAAACACTACCACAACAAGCAAAAATTCATAAGCATCAACTGCTTACCCAAACTTCTCCACGTAAAGCTGACATTCCTTCACATCTGCCGTTATCATTACCATAACGATTCACCAGGACTACTCACCTAACAACCGAAAACCACATCACAAAACCCCAACCTTGACTCCGCCAGCCGTTCCATACACCACCAGCTATCCTCAGACGGAATTTACTTAACCACAACCAGCCAACCATTTCTCACAGGAACCCGTCCAACCAACAATGGCCTTTGATCTTACATTGCCTTTCCACTTCAAGATTTGACTACAACACCTGCCTTACTAAAACATCGCCCATCCTACACATACATATTTAGGTTACGAAACTTCCATTCTTCCAGGCTAACCCTCTTCTACAACCCACAACACAACATCTTCTCAACTCTTCGAAGGTTGCTACGAACCACCACCTACAAAAACAACCCTTCTACTACAACATCAATGCCAAGTTACCTCAGCACTTTGGAACACATCCACTAACTTACTACATCACTTAACACCAAGAAACTACCACTTCTATCAGCTATTCACAACCACTTTGACTGATTCTAACTCAAACGGTAATCTCCTCATCACCATGCCGCTAAACTCATTAAGCGCCAAACACCTTCCTTCTACCAACATGCTATACCGCACTCACTATCACTGACAACTCATTTAACACCCTCCATTACTTCTAACATTCTCCTAGCACCAACACAACTTTTAAAACCCCCATCCAAACTAACACTATCACAACACTATCGGACCCGAGTAACTATCAGCGAGTGTGAACGTTCGTATGCATGGTCACCAATATGCCCTAACAATGCCTGATGTACATGTATGCAAAACCTCTAATGTCATGTCACATGTATGCATGGACCAGTACATATATAATATAGTATATAACAAATGATTTTAACTGTGCATGTATGTCAGTTCACACCCACCAATAACATCCTCAGAATCCGCCTAAAAACAACCTCCTATCTCACTTCTAACTTAACCAAATCCATCATTATAACAACCCATCATCCACAAGATACTCACTAATGCTCTCTTCACACTAAAGTTGTTTTCAAAACAACACCACTACTACCCCAAACATGCTAGCATCGAGACTATACCCACTACGCAAGGAAAAACCAAACCGAAACCAAACTAAGATAACTAGAGCAAAGATTACTTAACAAGGTTACCTGCAAACACCTCACTGCCCCAGAGCTTCAACAGACGAGCTCTCTTCCTCGCAGAACCATCATTCCCCAGCCGCACCGCTGCAGCATCAGCTAACACATTAAGGTCATCACCATCTCCCTACGGTAACAAACCCTGACTACCCCGAGCCAACTTCAAACAATTACGTCTCAAATGTCCAACAGACCCACAACTCCAACAAGATTCATTCTGCAAGCTCCTCACACCTTTCTGCCCTTCCTGCCACCTTCGAACCTTGTCTTGGTCGTGCCCACGACCCTTCAGAGACCCTTCTGCTACTACTGAAGCTGATCTCACCACTTGAGGACATTCCCGCTTCACATGTTCTTTAGAACCACAGTTCCAACAAACTCCTGCACCCCAACAACCTCCAACATGGCGCCTTCCACAACGGTCACACACGGGTAGCTGAGCTTCCACTCCTTGATCATGCAGCACTTGCCCCAGATTTGCACTACCACCCAGACTTCGATTCCAGCAAAACCTTCCATCAAGCAGCCTCTTACGCTGACCGCTCCGGAAATCAGCACCCACAACTTCCTTACTTAAACCTTTCTCACCTTCATAAACTGAAACCACACTATCACGTTGCTCAACCCTTGGGAATTTCTCTCCAAGGTACCTTTCATAAAAGGCAGACACAAAGAAGTCCCAATCTATATCATGGATGTGCGATGCCACCGCCACCGATGTCCACCAGGCACAAGCGTCCTCCAACATCAATGTGACAACACTTCCCAGCTTACAGGCATAGTCACAACCTTCCTGATCCAAAATCAGAATTACACTGGCCAACCAGACCTCGAACGTCTCAGGTGTCGAACCATGATACTCCACAGCTCCCAAATCATGTAAACGCTGTTTCGACAAACCCTCACATCCCACAGCCAGCACGTCTACAGGCCTTACTTTTGCCACAACCTGAGATGTTCCCAACACCTCTTGAACCATACGTGATGAACTCTTCATCACAGTACCAGCTTCTTCCTCCTGCCTTACTACCTCAACTCCAGGCACTGAAGACTGAGATGAAACACCTCCATTAAAAGGTGAATTCCACGCCTTAACAACCTGCTCTAAAGCAGCAACCATCTCACCTAACTTCCATTCTCCCATCGATTTCACCATGTTATTAACAACAAACAATCATAACAAAACAAACAAATTGATCAGACCAGCTTTAAGCAAGGATTCAAAACTCCAACTCCAAAATAACACAATAGCTATAATAATAAGGCAATGGGTATCCCAAATTCTCCCCTTTACATGACATAATAGTAAAAAACACATGGATATCACAACATCAAGCATATCAATCAACATACTTCGATCATACTCTCATCAAACAACATTCACTTGCAACAGCATAATATCAACATATCATACCCATCACACTTTCATCATTCATAAAATCAGCTCACATCACCAGCATAACATCAGCACAAATCCACATTAGTTCAATGAATGTAACCCCCTTAACCCAGCCTAGACGGTTGACCCGAATTAAGAAAGTCACACGGGGAAAACCAAAGTCAACCCAAAAGTCAACCTTGATTAACGACCCTTTTTTTTCTTTTAAAACTTGTCTAGATGCATATTAATCCTTAGATATGATCATACAACAGCATACTCCAAGATCATAAACATCAGAGATCAAACAGGGACCCAATTGAACAAATTACAACTTTAGGGACCAAATTGTAAATTCTGAAGACTTAAGGACTTAACCAGATTTTAAGTTACCAACTTAAAATTAATCATGTTTCATGCTTCACTGCCAAATTTCAGCTCAAACGGGCATCCCAAACTCATACAATTGCACAAACAAGTTTCAGGACCAAAATGTAAACTTTTCAAAACATTTAACTGCCAATGTCAGCCCCCAACGGTCACCCGTTCCGAAACAGGCAGAGCCCGTTTCGAAACGCGGGGCTGTTCCGCAACGCGTACCGAAACGGGGGTCTGGCAGTAGCCTTTCCGTTTCGGAACGGTCTCTCCCGTTTCGGACGCCTGGGCTGGTTTGGGGCACCCGTTCCGAAACGGTATGGACTGTTCCGAAACACCCTGCACAGAAAGCCACCATATGCATACTTAAACTTGCAATTGATCATCCAATCATGCTCCAAAAGCCACCAAACTTTACCAACATGCAATTCAACATGTAAAAGGCATACTTGCATCAACAATTCAACAAAATATCAACATACATGAAAAGCCCCAATTCAAAGGATATGCTTCCTACACAAGCAACCATTTAAACACCATACTTCCAATTCAATCTCATAAAGGCCAAAACATGTTCCAACAACATCAACAACATAAAACCATACTTGTCCGAACATATACGAATACACAAACATCAACCCGAGAGATTCTACCCCATTGCCTTTATTAACTATAGCTATTAACCGAGACATACATCTCAAGTGGAGTCCTTCTTGAATCCCTTGCTCCTCGCTGTCCAAACTTCAAGAATCTGCATTGATGGACAAAAAGGAGCGTAAGCACATAATGCTTAGTGAGGAAACTCAAAACCAAAACACCATCAATGCAGCGAGCCATAAAACCTCTTTGAAAAGCAATTCGACTTGTTTACCAAGCAAAGTTTGAAAACTCTTTTCAACATCACGCATAAAACCATGCATTGCACATACATGAAAACCAACCCTTAGTTTAGCAAACTAAGAAAACCCTTTTCAAAGCACAACTTGCAAAATCAACCATTTAACCATCCCATGCATAAACACCATATGCAAAGTTAAATACAAACCTTGGAAAACCATTCCAAGCAAGAAACCCTTTAAAATCATCTACTCAAGAAATCCAACACATGCATTAAACAAAGGCAACATATGAACCACAACATCATCTTCACATGCCTTTCAAAACAAGTCTCAACAAGACTCCAATGCATTAAGGAGATTTCATGCGCATATGCATCATTTACCAAATGATAATCAACACTTGCTCAACTTAACAAGTAAACATGCATTCACAAGCATTTAACACTTATCATGCAACCATGCATCTTTTCAAGCATCTCATGCTTCTTTATAATCAAGAACATCATATTGGCTTTCAAGTGATCAACCACATCCACTTTTCAACTCAACATCCAATCAGATACGCGGATCCCAAGCGTTGTCCCCCACGCTTCATACACACTACCAATCCAAGGTCTCCAAATGGACTTTTAAACACCATTTGACCTCACCATCCTAAGGTTCCCATGTATGGACTTTTAAACACCATACAACCTTAGCTTTCCCGAGGTTCCCATGTATGGACTTTCAAACACCATACAACCTCAACTTTTCCCAAGGTTCCCATGTATGGACTTTCAAACACCATACAACCTTGACTTGCACAAGGTTCCCATGTATGGACTTCCAAACGCCATACAACCTTTGCATTCACCGATTGGTAGTTGTACAACATCACTAACGAGATCCGGGACACCCTACACAAGATCCACACATGGACTTAACACCGCCATTGTGATCTCAACAAGCACAAGGTTCCCATATATGGACTTTTAACCACCATATAACCTTTGCTTAACCAAGGTCCTCGAATGGGCATTCATCCTCCATTATGACCTTAACCATCTCGTTAGGATACTTGAAGGGAGTTTACCGGTTCACACTTAACCACTCCACCTCCAAGGCGACTTAATTCACGGTGCACCCAATCCTATAGCCGGCTAACTATATCCGATCAACGAACCAAGAACCACTTACATCACTTGCCAATATAACCATCTTACCACATTAGTCCAATGATTCACATGCATAACCAATATGCAAAACCATTACCACATTAGTCCAATGATTCACATGCATAACCAATATGCAAAAACCATCATTTACCATCATCAATCCACTGTTTTAAAGCATTACACAAAGCCATTAAACATCATGCAACACCATGCATCAAAACTACATTTTCAATGTATAAAACCAAGGATCTCTTACCTTGAGCATCCTTCACATATGGCTTTCAAAACCAGCATTAAACCATGCTAAAATATGCTTTCAAAACAGAATCAAACCATGCAAAACACATGCATTGGAACCATTAAACACAATTGCTTTTAAAGCCAAATCACAACACAATTCAAGAGCGAAAATCCATTTACTTACTCTTGAGCTTAGCAAAGTTGTTTAGACTTAAACTAAGCTCCCAAAACCTTCAAACCTTGGTTTAAAAGCTGAAAACCCAACTTCACTCACCGATACACAAAACAAGGCTAGCCAACAAGCCTTCCAAGCATCCGAAACCTTCCACCACCTCAAATGCTCACGGATCTTCCTCCCCTGTTTCAAGCACATAACAACAGAAGATTAATGCATCATTATGCATTAAAAACACCAGCAACACAACCAAACTCGCTGCTCATCACAAAACCAACAATTCGGCTACCAAACACAACCGAAACCACCTCCAAACACTACCAAAACTTAACCCATCCAAGATCCATCACTTCTAACCATTTTTAAACATCCATTAACATCCAAAATGATCAAAAACACGTCCTTATACCTCCAGGTATAACAGATCACCAAAAACACTCCAAAAACAACCAAAAACTCAAGCTAAACTTAGGAAATTCAACCTATCCGGGATTGCATTAATTAAACCTCAACTTCTAATCAATTTAGCATTCATTTAACATCATTTTGACCCTTCAAAACACTGCCCAAACAGATCACACGAAAATTCCACCAAAATCAAGCAAATCTTGCATTTTAAGCCAAAAATCAAGATCACATCCATAAAACCTTTACCAAATCATAAATCAAGGATTGAGAACTTGGGAATTTCAGTAAAGAACTGATAGTTTAGAGGAGAAGGACGTTCTTACCTCCAAACTTGAGTTTCTCCCTTTTTGGAACCAAAAAGCTTGATGAAACAACTTGCAAATTGAGAGGTTTTATTGATGTGATGATTAGGAATCAAAAGAGAGTTGAAAAGGAAGATTTGAGTGACAAAATCAGAGGAGAAAATCTGGAGAAATGTGTTTGGGTTGAGAGAAAATGAGAGAAAAGGAAAATTGAGAGAAAATGGAAAGTTAGTTATGAAATAGTCAAAATGATTTCCCTCCACTTTTCATAAACTTTAAAATCAAAATAAAACCTTAAAATATCTTAGAAAAATCTGGAGAAACTCTTTTTGGAATAATAGCTCCTTAAAGATTCAAAGTTTCAATCCTTTATAAAACTGTCACCGAACTTTCAAAAATTACATTTTGGTCACTAGCCAAAATGTCACCCTTCCAAACCTCATTTTCCAAAATTGATTTCACAGTTCACTTATATATATTAAAAGATGATTTTAGGACATTTTTCCATATTTTTAATGCAAACCGAACTAGGCTTTCCTAAATTCACTCTTATATATTCGATCAGTACTTTGACCGAACCGGTCAACGCCCAAAACTTCTGAGCCCAAAACCGGGGCGTTACAATGAAGATTCACAATCAAAAGCATGCTAAAAACATCAACAATTCACTCAAAAACACGCATTTCAACCGACTTTCAACCACACATCGGAATAAACATCAAACACATATTACAACAATTTATCATTTTCCCCAAGCTTTCGCAACTCAGCTCTGATACCACCAAATGTAACCCCCTTAACCCGGCCCAGACGGTTGACCCGAATTAAGAAGTTTACACGGGGAAAACCAAAGTCAACCCGAAAGTCAACCTTGATTAACGACCCTTTTTTTTTCTTTTTAAAATTGTCTAGATGCACATTAAACCTAGGCATACTCTTGAGATAAGCATACTCAAAAATCACAGCAATCGGAAAACGATAAGGGACCCAATTGCACAAAATACGAATTTAGGGACCAAATTGTAAATTCTGAAAATTAAGAGGAATTTACCAATTTTTAAGTTACCATTATGAAATTAGTCATGTTTCATGCCTCTCTGCCAAATTTCATCTCAAACGGACATCTCAAACTCAAGCAATTGCACAAACAAGAATCAGGACTAAAACGTAAAGCTTGCAAACCTCAAAACCATTCAAATTTTATGCCCAACGGTCAGGTGTTCCGAAACGGGTCTAGGCCATTCAGGAACACCCCTTGGCAGTAGCCAAAGTGTTCAGAAACGGGCTAGGCCGTTCAGGAACACCCTAGCCAAAACAAGGGCCTGTTTCGAAACATGCAAGGGTGTTTCGAAACACCCTGCCCAGAAACAGCAGATTGGCCTGTTTTAACACCTTTAAACCCCATCAAACATGCTCCAAACCATTCCACAATAAATCAACAACATGCCAAACATCAAACCTACCAACTTGCATCAAAATCTAGATACAAAACCACCCCTAGATGCACCAACTCATTCAACACATCCAACACTCAATCATGCTTTTCAAACAAGAAGCATAGCATAACAACTTAAGCATAAGAAGATTCAAACGTTGCAAGCTTACACCACATAGTTCAAAATCATAAACCAAACTTGTTCAACATACACAAACTCATTAAACATCAACATAAGAGATTTCCCCCCATTGCCTTTATTATCTATAGCTATTAACCGAGACATACATCTCAAGTGGAGCTCTCCTTGAATCCCTTGCTTCTCGCTGTTCCAACTTCAATTATCTGCATTGATGGACAAAAAGGAGCGTAAGCACATAATGCTTCGTGAGGAATGCTCAAAACCAAAACACCATCAATGCAGCGAGTCATAAAACCACTTTTAAAAAGCAAACTCGATTCGATAAACCAAAGCAATGTTTGAAAACCCTTTTCAACAACATGCTTAAAATCATGCATTTCTCAGACATGAAAACCAACCCTTAGCTTGAAGCTAAGTAAACCTTTTCAAAGCACAAACTTGCAAAACCATCAATTTAACCATTCCATGCATGAACATCATATGCAAGGTTAAATACAAAATCCTTGGAAAACACTTCCATTTCACATCATACCTTTCTCATACTTGAATAACATTTAAAGCAAGAAACCTTTAAAAACCATTTACTCATTCAATCTAACACGTGCATTAAACAAATGCAACATATGAACCACATCATCAATATTTGCATCTCATGCCTTTAAAAACAAGTCTTCGCAAGACTTCAATGCACTAAAGAGATTTCATGCACACATGCCATTCTCAAAAGATAATCAACACTTGTTCAAGCTAACAAGTAATACATGCATTCATAAAGCATTACACACTTCTCATGCAACCATGCATCATTTCAAGCATCTCATGCTTCATTACATTCAAGAACATTATATTGGCTTCCAAGTGATAAACCATATCCACTTTTCAACTCAACATCCAATCGGATACGCGGATCACAAGCGTTGTCCCCACGCTTCATACACACTACCAATCTCAAGGTCCCCAAATGGAATTTTAACCACCATTTGACCTTACCATACACAAGGCCCTCATATGGAATTTTAACCACCATATGGCCTTAACATTCACAAGGTTCTCATATGGAATTTTAACCACCATATAACCTTAACACTCACAAGATCCTCATATGGAATTTTAACCACCATATGACCTTAACATGCACAAGGCCCCCATATGGAATTTTAACCACCATATGACCTTAGCATCAACCATTGGTAGTTGTATAACATCACTAACGAGATCCGGGACATACTTCACAAGATCCACACATGGACTTTACACCACCATTGTGATCTTAACAAGCACAAGGTCCTCAAATGGAATTTTAACCACCATTATAACCTTTGCTTACACAAGGTCCTCAAATGGAATTTCAACCACCATTATGACCTCAACACAAGACCCACCCATGGAATTTTGACCACCATGGTGTTCTTAACCATCTCGTTAGTGTACTTGGATGGAGTTACCGGTTCACTCACAACCACTCCACATCCAAGGCGACTTTATTCACGATGCACCCAATCCTATAGCCGGCTAACTATATCCGATTCAAGTAACCAAGAACCACTTACATCACTTGCCAATATAGCCAATTTACCACATTAATCCATTGATTTACAAGCATAACCAAAATGCCAAACCCATCAATTACCAACATCAATCCACTATTTTTGAAGCACACACAAAGCCATTAAACAACATGCAACACTATGCAACAATTTCCACAATTCCAATGTACAAAACCAAGGATCTCTTACCTTGAGCATCCTTCACACATGGCTTTCAAAACCAGCATTAAACCATGCTAAAATATGCTTTCAAAACAGAATTTAAAACATGTAAATCGCATGCATTGCATCCAAAAACCACAAGTGCTTTTAAAACCAATTCATAACACAACCAAGAGAAATATTCCATTTACTTACTCTTGAGCTTAGCTAAGTTGTTTAGACTTAAACTAAGCTCCAAAAACCTTCAAACCTTGGTTTTAAAGCCGAAAACCCAACTTCACTCACCGATACACAAAACAAGGCTAGCCAACAAGCCTTCCAAGCATCCGAAACCTTCAACACCACCTCTAATGCTCACGGATCTTCCTCCCCTGTTTCAAGCACATAACATCAGAGGATTAATGCATCATAATGCACTAAAAACACCAGCAACACAACTAAACTCGCTGCTCATCACAAATCCAACATTTCGGCTACCAAACACAACCGAAATCACCTCCAAACACTTCCAAAACTTAACCCAGCAAAGATCCATCACTTCTAACCATTTTTAAACATCAAATAACATCCAAAATGATTACAAGCACGTCCTTATACCTCCAGCTATAACAGATCATCAAGATCACCCCAAAAACCACCAAAAACTCAAGCAAAACTTAGGAAATTCAACCTATTCGGGATTGCATTGATTAAACCTCAATTTCTCATCAATTAAACATTCATTTTTCATCAAATTGGCATCTCAAAACACAGCCCAATCAGATCATACGAAATTCCATCAAAATCAAAGCAAATCTTGCATTTTAAAGCCAAGATCAAGAACACAATTGTAAAACCTTTAATAAAACACAAATCAAGGATTGAGAACTTAGGAATTTCAGTAAAGAACTGAGAGTTTAGAGGAGAAAGACGTTCATACCTCCAAACTTGAGTTTTCTCCGTTTTTGGAACCAAAATCTTGAAAATCCAATTAGCAAATGGTGAGGTTTTGTTGAAGAGATGATTAGAGATCAAAAGAGGATTAAAATCTCATGTTTGGATATCAAAATCAGAGGGAAATGCTCTGGAGAAATGTGTTTGGTTTGAGAGAAAAGATGAGAGAAAATGAAAAATGGAATTTTAGGAAGTTAGTTGGAAATGCCAAAATATCTTCCCTCCCTTTTTCTTTTATTTAAAAACCATTAATTAAATCTTTAATATTTAGGAAAAATCTGGAGAAACTCCTATTGGGTAAATAGCTCCTTAAAGATTCAAAGTTTCAATCCTTTTTAAAACAGTCTCATAGTTTTCGAAAATTACATTTTGGTCACTAACCCAAAATGTCACACTTCCAAACCTCATTTTGTAAAATTGATTTCACCTTTCTCTTATATATAATAAAAGAGGATTTTAAGACATTTTTCCATATTTTAATGCAACCCGAACTAGGCTTTCCTAAAAATCACCTTTTATATTCGAACCGCAACCCGACCGGTCCGGTCCAAACCCAAAACTTCTAAGCCCAAAATTGGGGTGTTACATCGTCCTTCTCCTCTAATGATCAGTTCTTTACTGAATTTCCCAAATTATCAATCCTTTGTTAATGATTTTTGAGTTGCTTTAATGTTAGAAACATGAAATTGTGTTAAAACTCAAGATTCTTGGAGAGATCTTGATGATTTTCGTAACTATTGGTTAGGATCTGTTTTGAGGTTGATTTGTAATGCATTTTGGATGGTAATTGATGTTATAAATGAGGTTTTATCAAACAAATCCCGAAAAGGTTTGGATTCTTAAGTTTTGTATGCTAGATTGGTGGTTTTTGGTGTTCTGTTGTAGCTGGAGGTTTAAGGACGAGGTTATGGTGATTTTTGGTGTTGATTGAGGTTTAGAAATGATTAGAAGTGATAGATCTTTGCTGGGCTTTGTTTTGGAAGAGTTTGGAGATGATTTCGGTTGTTTTTAGTGGCCGAAATGATGCTTTTGGGTAGAGCAGCGAGTTTGATTAGTTGGCTGGTGATTTCAATGCATGATGATGCATTAATCCTCTACTCTTATGTGTATTAAGCAGCGGAGACATCTTCGGACGCCTTTGGTGTTGATCCGCAAGTGCCGGGAGCTTAGATATCGTTTCGGCGAGCTAGCAAAACGTAATCGGTGAGTGCGAATGGTTTTAGAAGTCCTTGAGGGACAAAGAAACAAGGTTTGGGGATTTAGGATTGGCTTGAAACACCATCCTATGTCCGAAAGTAAGTATGGCTAGATTTGCTCTCAAATATGTGGTTGTTGCCCCTAAAATGCTTTTACATGCTTTTGTTTTGAGATAGACAAATTCCTACTGTTTTATGCATGATTTGTAGCATGAGATGATGCTTTGTAGAGTTTTCATGAGATAGCATGTTGCATTGAAGAGTTTTAAGATTTTGATTTAATGCAAAGCATGAGATGTGATTTTGAATTGAGATGAAAAAGACTTGAGAAATATTGCATAAAATAGTAGGTGAGATGATGTTTTTGACATAATATATTGGCATAGAAGATGAGATAGTTACCGGATATAATTGATCGATCAATACAATGAGAGTGCACTATAAACTAAAATTCGTACGTGCTCTTTGGAGTTGGGCAATGGGGGTAGTGCCATCCGGATCCAAAGTGAGAATCCGATGATGAGAGATACCATCGGGGTAAGACTTGGTGAAATACCCAAGCTTTGTGGCGATGAGAGATACCGCCATGAGAGTCCGGTGATGAGAGATTCCACCGGGGTAGGACTTGACCTTGAGTCAAGCTAATCTGCATATCCGAGTAAAGATGAAATGTGAAATGCCAATATAAAATATGAAAATGTATTTGATTCACATGTACCAAATGTTGAGATGATTTATGCTATGAGAAATGCATATGAGTTTTGTATATGAAATGCTTTAGTTTTCACAAGCATGTGCATGGCCTTGCCATGAGATTTGCATTGGTTCAAATGCATGAGATAGAATAGAGGTGCATGTGGTTCAAATGAAGATTTGCTTTGAAATGGTTTTCAATCATGAGATAGAATGAGCAAGTTGTAGAAAATGGCTTTTGAGAAAGGGTTTTGAATAATGCATTGTTGTGTTGGTTTTCTCTAGAGCTTGCCTCACTAAGCAAACATGCTTACGCTCTCTTTTACCAACAATGCAGATAATTGAGGTGATTTTGGGCAGCAAGAAGGTTAAGAACATCCAAGGAAGAGTAAAGCTCATGTATGGTGATGTTTTTACATACTTTAGTATTGATATTTGGCAATGAGGCTTCAAGGTTGTATTTGGGAGATGTGCTTTGAACTCCCTATGTTTGTGGCAAGTTTGAGTTGGCTTTTGAATTTTCTAAATGGTCTTATATGGTTTGGTTTGATGTTTGAAGTCTATATTTTGTTTTGTGACTAGGAAGCATGCCTTTAGACTCAATGGTCATTTGTTTGATGCCATGCCTTAGCTAAAGCTTCTTAAAAATGTTCTTTGATGTCCAATCATGTTGCCGGTATGTTATGGTATGATTTGGGATATGTTTGTGTGTGAAAAGAAGTGAAAAACCAACAATTTATGCTGTTGTAGGGCAGGGTATATCGAAACACCCTTATCTGTTTCGAAATAAGGGCCCGAAATGGTCTTAGTGTTTCAGAACACTCTAGCTACTAGAGAGGCCTGTTTTGATACTGGTCTCGGAACGCACCAGAGTACCGAAACGGTCAACACCGTTTCGATACGGGCGTTTCTCTACGAAGATCATTGTTTGAAACGGTTGACCGTTAGACTACAAATTTGAATTGTTCAATTTCTCATGTTTTACATTTTAGTCCTGAATGTTGAGCATGTAATTGTTTGAGCTTGGAATGTCCTTTTAAGCTGAAATTTAACGGAGAGACATGTAATATGATTAATTATATATTGGTAAGTAAAATATGCAAAGCCCATATATTTTCAAAAATTTACGTTTTGGTCCCTAAAAGTGTAAGTCTTACAATTGAGTCCTTAAATGATTTCTGATCGCTGTGTTTTTCTCTCATATGGTTCTTGAGTAATCTTATAGGCTTAATATGCATCTAGAAAAGATAAAAAGAAAAAAAGGGTCGTTAATCAAGGTTGACTTTCGGGTTGACTTTGGTTTTTCCCATGTAATCATCGTAGTTCGTGTCAAGCGTCTACGCCGTGCTAAGGGGGTTACAATAATCGTGTTGAAAAGCTTGTAATCAATGATATGAACTCCTAGATTTTGATTAAAACTTGTTTTGCGGTTCTTTTTGTAGAGGTTTTAGAGGAGCGAGTCTAAATGGGCCCTAAAAGGGACCCGTTGGACTTTTAACTGAGTAAAAAGTACAGAAATTGTGTTTCTGCAAAAAAATCATGTTGAAAAGCTGGTAATCAATGATATGAACTCCTAAAATTTGATGAAAACTTGCTTTGCGGTCCTTTTTGTAGAGGTTTTGAACGAGCGGTTCTAATTGGGCCATAAAATGAACCCGTTGGACTTTTAACTGAGTAAAAGTACAGAAATTGGGTTTTTGTAATATAATCGTGTTGAAAAGCTTGTAAGCAATGATATGAACTCCTATATTTTAATTAAAATTTGTTTTGTGGTCCTTTTTGTAAAGGTTTCGGAGGAGCGGGTCTAAATGGGCCGTAAAACGGACCCATTGGACTTTTAAATTAGTAAAAAGTACGGAATTGTGTTATGCAAAATAATCGCGCTAAAAAGATTATAATCATTGATACGAACTCCTAAAATTTGATGAAAACTTGTTTTGCGGTCTTTTTGTAGGGATTTCGGACGAGTGGGTCTAAGTGGGCTGTAAAATGGACCCGTTGAACTTTTAACAGAGTAAAAAGTACAAAAATTGAGTTTTTGCAATATAATCGTGTTGAAAAGCTCGTAAGCAATGATATGAACTGTAACACCCCAATTTTGGGCTTAGAAGTTTAGGGTTTGGTCGGACCGGTCTGAGAAACGGTTCCAATATAAAATGAGGTTTTAGGGAAAGCCTAGTTCGGGGTGCTTTAAAAATATAGAAAAAATATCTAAAAATCCTCTTTAAATATATATAAGAGAGTGGTGAAAACAATTTTACAAAATAAGTTTGGAAATACTACATTTCGGTGTAGTGACAAAAATGCGATTTTTGAAAAGTTTAGTGGTGACTGTTTTGTAAGGATTGAAACTTT
Organism: Hibiscus trionum; assembly: GCA_030270665.1. Lineage (NCBI taxonomy): Eukaryota > Viridiplantae > Streptophyta > Magnoliopsida > Malvales > Malvaceae > Hibiscus > Hibiscus trionum. The sequence goes on from BSYR01000027.1 coordinate 37,939,368, forward strand.
GAATCTTTAAGGAGCTAATTAATCCAAAAATGTTTTCTCCAGATTTTTCCTTAATTTGGGTGATTTATTAAATGTTTAATTAAATAAAATAAAGACGAGAAACTACTTTTTGGATTTTCATAACTACTTTTTGGATTTTCATAACTACTTTTTCCTAATTTTCTCTCATTCCATTTTCTCTCAAAATCCGATCATCCAAAAACTTTTCTCCAGCAACTTTTGCATTGATCTTCACTTCAATTGATGAGATTTCTATCATTCATTAGTTCTTAATCAATCTTGCTTCAAATCCTTTTGATTTCCTCATTGAATTTTCAAGTAATTTGGCCCAAATCAAGGAGAAATCACAATTTAGAGGTAAGATTGTTCTTCTCCTCTAAATACTCAGTTCTTTTCTGAAATTCCCAATTTGTCAATCCTTAATTTAAGTTTTATAAATGGTTTTGATGTTGGAGACCTGATTTTGGCTTAAAACTCAAGATTTTGGAAGAAATCTTGAAGAATTTCGTTGTGATTGCTTGGGCTCTGTTTAGAGATGATTCTTTAATGTATTTTGGATGTCTAATGATGTTTGAAATGAGGTTTTATCAATCTAATCCCGAATAGGTTGTATTTCCTAAGTTTTTGCTTGTGAAAATGGTGGTTTTTGAGGTGTTTTTGGTGTTCTATTATAGCTGGAGGTATAAGGACGAGTTTAGGTTCATTTTGGATGTTATTTGATGTTTAGAGATGGTTAGAAGTGATGGGTCTTGGCTGGGTTAAGTTTTGGAAGAGTTTGGAGGTGATTTCGGTTGTGTTTGGTAGCTGAAATGTTGGGTTTAAGTAGAGCAGCGAGTTTTGGTATGTTGGCTGAAGACTTCAATGCATGATGATGCATTAATCCTCTGCTTTTATGTGTCTAAAACAGGGGAGACATCTTCAGACACTTTTGGAGTTGATCTGGAGTATTGATTGACTTTTTGGGAAGCAAGCGAAACGAAATCGGTGAGTGCGTTTGGGTTTGAAGTCCATGAGGACAAAAATACAAGGTTTGAGGATATAGGAGAGGTTTGAAACACCTTCCAAAGTCCGGAAATAAGTATGGCTTGTTTTGATCTCTCTAAAGTGGTGTTTGGCCCCAAAATGCTTTTACATGCTCATGGTTAGAGATTGTTAAATTCCTACTGTTTTTATGCATGTTTTGGAGCATGAGATTATGCTTGTAAAGATGTCATGAGATGGCATGTTGCATTGAATAGATTTGAGCTTTTGGTTTGAAGCAAAGTATGATTTATGATTTGAAATGTGGTGAGGAAACTCTTGAGTTTTATTGCATGAAAAATTGATACAGGGGTGTTGTTGAAGAAAACAACATTCCTCGTTCATTCACGGATCTAGGATAATAGCAAGTATTTCTCTGCAATAGGAACAAACATGATGTTGAAGTTAGATATTTTAAATAGTAAAAAAATGAAAGAAAGAAAAAAAAACAAATTCAGAATTGGGAGAGAAGAAAGTTGCAGAAATTTTAGGATAATTTGAACGACGAAGATGAAATTCTTCAAGCATTCAACAACGGTAGCAACATTCTTGGAATTTGACACGATGAACTCGAAAGAACCTGCGTAATCTGTTATGCAAACCCGAATCGAATTTGTTCTTCGTAGTCGGAAAAATGAACAAACTCCAAGGAAGAACACGAACAATCTATTGAACGAACCCGAACCTTATCTTGAATTTGCTCGAATACGGACTTGGACCCTTCAATTATCGAACAATTGAGAACCCGAAGTATCAAAGAAAATTTCTAAAAAGAACCAAATTTGAGAGAAAATCTCACAAAATAATTTATTCATAAAAAGAGTCTAACCTTTCTTACATTGTTTTTGTACACATATATAGAATAAGAGGGCTGGCCGAAAATACAAATGTGTGGCCGTTAATTGCCTTTCAAAAATTAAAACAAGTAAGGACAAACTTCTGAAGGGGCGGCAAAGCACTCCTAGTCGTGCATTTGAAAGATGGGCGGCAAATGGAATCACATTTAACATGTGCATAAGTTCAAAAGATCAACTCCCTTTGATCTTATCCATTCCGCCGAACTTTGCTTCAAATATGTGTACGTCTTATTCAACACATGCTATAAGTCAAGCAATGCACGTGAAGTTGCTGCGCATGTGGAGAATTAAAACCAAATTGCACCGGCTGAATTTGTTGGGCATTTCCACGTGTGGTGCATGGTTTTTATAACTTACAAGCACACATAATGTGTGGCGGCTGTACGTGAAGTTGAAGCACACAAATGTGGGGCTGCTGCTCTTTGATTTGGAGATTCAAATTGCTGCACATGTGTAATATGTGTTGCAGCACATATTTTTGAACCCCACGCATGTATTTTCGAATCACACATCTGCTGCACACACATAAAAATAAACACATTAAAAGAAATACATTATAAGTTATATTATACTAACCCAAAACACTATTAACATAATATATACATTTTTAAACATACTTAATAAATAGTATAACCTAAATAAGTCACATATCAGCATGCAACACATTAAAAGTCCTATCGTCTAAGGCACAAGTATTATCAAATGATTCAGAAATATTAGCACAAGTAAAGAAAAGAGCTTCCCTGAAATGTTGTGCCATAGATCGCGTAATTGGTCCTAACGGTAAGACCTCCGGATCAACATCAAGTGTAGGTGAAGATGTGCTCACATCATCCCCCCTTCTTGAAAAGGATTTGTCCTCAAATCTGTAGAATCACCATAAGGGGTTAAGTCAGAAACATTAAATGTGGCACTTACATTGTATTCTCCGGGTAGATCTAACTTTTAGGCGTTGTCATTCACTTTCTCCAACACCTAAAAAGGACCTTCTCCTCGCGGTAACAGCTTGGACCGCCTTTGGGCTGGAAATCGTTCCTTTCGGAAATGAACCCAAACCCAATCACCAACATCGAAGGTGACTCGCTTTCTTCCCTTGTTTGCTTGCTTTTTGTACTGTTGAGTCCTCTTCTCTAGGTTCTCCTTAACCTGTTGATGTAAACGCTTCACATAATCTGCTCTCGCTTTTCCGTCCTTGCTTATCACATGTTCATGTGGCAAAGGCAACAAATCTAGAGGCGTAATAGGATTAAAACCATAAACAACCTCAAACGGTGACATTTTCGTAGCAGAATGTATAACATGATTATAAGCAAATTCAACATGTGGCAAACAATCTTCCCAAGTCTTAATATTCTTTTTAATGATGGAACGCAACAAAGTAGATAAGACACGATTAACAACCTCAGTCTGTCCATCAATTTGGGGATGACAAGTAGTAGAAAACATAAGTTTCGTACCTATTTTGCTTCAAAGAGTCCTCCAGAAATGACTCAAAAACTTTACATCCCTGTCAGAAACAATCGACCTAGGAATACCATGCAAACGAACAATTTCTCTAAAGAACAAGTTAGCCACATTAACAACATCATCAGTCTTATGGCATGCAATGAAATGTGCCATCTTAGAGAACCTATCAACCACAACAAATACACTATCTCTACCATTTCTAGTTCGAGGCAATCCCAAAACAAAATCCATCGAAATATCAGTCCAAGGGGAATCAGGAATAGGTAGAGGTAAGTACATACCATGTGGTGAAACCTTCGACTTTGCCTTCCTACATGTCACACAACGTTCACAATACCTTTCAACGTCTCTGCGCATATTTGGCCAAAACAGATGCTCTTTCAGAGTATGTAACGTTTTAGTGACACCAAAATGACCCATCAATCCACCTTCATGTGCCTCACGTATCAGAATATCACGCATCGAACCATGTGGAATGCATATCCTGTTTTCTTTGAAAAGATAGCCATCATGCCTATAAAACTTTCCATCTGCACCTTTCGAACAAGCATTAAACTTATCTCTAAAATAAGGATCATCAGGGTATAAATCACGAATATATGCAAAACCAATCAGATGTGAATCAAGATAACTCAAAAGTGCATACCTACGTGACAATGCATCAACAACGACATTTTCTTTCCCTTTCTTGTAACGAATGACATAAGGAAAAGATTCTAAGAATTAAACCCACTTAGCATGTCGTTTATTCAATTTATGCTGACCTATGATGTAACGTAAAGCCTCGTGGTCGGTGTGGATCACAAACTCCTTAGGCAACAAATAATGCTGCCATGTCTCCAATGCCCAAATCAGTGCATACATCTCTTTATCCTAAACCAGATAGTTAAATGTAGCACCACTCAATTTCTCGCTAAAGTAAGCAACGAGCCTCTTTTCGTGCATCAAAACAACACCTATACCAATTCCAGAAGCATCACATTCAATTTCAAGCCGGATAGTATAACCTAAATAAGTCACATATCAGCATGCAACACAGTAAAAGTCCTATCGTCTAAGGCACACGTATTATCAAATGATTCAGAAATATTAGCACAAGTAAAGAAAAGAGCTTCCCTGAAACGTTGTGCCATAGATCGCATAATTGGTCCTAACGGTAAGACCTCCGGATCAACATCAAGTGTAGGTGAAGATGTGCTCACATCAAAAACAGTAGGTGAGATGATATGTTAACACATTATATTGGCATAAATGTTGAGAAACTTACCGGGTATAATTGATTGATCAATAGGATGAGAGTGCACTATAAACTAAAAATTCGTACGTGCTCTTTGGTTAAGCCAAAGGGAGATATTCCGATGATGGGCATTCCATCGGGTAGGACTTGGTGAAATACCCAAGCTTTGTGGCGATGAGAGATTCCGCCATGTGAGTACGGTGATGAGAGATTCCACCGGACGCTATGTTGCTAGACAAGTGAGTACGGTGATGCGAGATTCCACCGGAAGAGTCTAGTGTAGAAATGATTCCGCATATCCGAGTATTAATGAGATGCTAAATGCCAATATTAATGATGAAATGGTTTTTGTTACACAGGTACCTTGATGAAATGATTTATGCTATGAGATATGCATATGTGTTATGTTTAGAAATGCTTAGTCAATACAAGCATGTGAATGGCTTGGCCATGAGATTTGCATTGATTTTAATGCATGAATTAGAATAAAGGTACATGTGGTTTCAATGAGTTTTGCTTGAAGGTTTTTCCAAGCATGAGAAAGAGATGAGCATGTTGTTTAAAAGCTTTGATGAAAGTGTTTTCTAAGTGTGCATTATTGTGTGGTTTTCCTTAGAGCATGCCTCACTAAGAAATTATGCTTACGTTCTTTTTTACCAATAATGCAGATAATTGAGGTGTTTGAGGGCATCAAGGAAGCTAAGTTTGTCTAAGGGAATCCAAGCACATGTATGGTGAAGTTTTCGTACACTATTAGTTTTGATAACTTGGCAATGGGAACCTAAGATGTGTTTTGGGAGGTTTTTTAAATAAACTCCCTAAGGTTGTGGCATGTTTGCCTCGGCTGGTTTGAATTGTAAATGGCCTTGATTACTTGATTTGAAGTTTGATTGCCTATTTGGTTTTGTTAATAGGAAGCATGCCTCTAGATTAGTGAGTTTTCATGTTTAATGCTATGAATGTGCTAGGGTGTCCCAAATATATGCCATATATGCATGTCGACTTGTTGGCATGATTAGAGAGTTGTTAGGATGTGTTTGAATGTGTTTTTGGATGAAAAACTAGCAAATTCTGCACTTTCTGGGCAAACCGTATCAAAACACTCTCTGCGTTTCGAAACGGGGGCCTGTAATGGCCTTCGTGTTTCGAAACGGCTGGAGGATGTTTTGAAACGTTTTGGCTACTGGAGAGCCGTATTTTGGAACAAGTATCGAAACGGGGTAGTGTTTTACCCAGCCGTTTCGATACGGCTAGTAGGTGTTTCGAAACAGGTGACCGTTGGTTACAATTTTGAATTGTTCTAAAGTTGTATGGTTTACGTTTTAGTCCCGAATGATGATGTTGCAATTGCTGGTGTTTGAGATGTCCAATTAAGTTGATTTTTGGCAGAGTAGCATGTAATGTGACTAATTACATATTGGTAACCTTAAAATCAGTTTTGACCTTCTAATTTACGGAAATTTCAATTTGGTCCCTAAACTTGTAATAAGTGCAATTGAGTCCCTCCTTGTTGTTCGATCGCAGTGTCCTTCTCAAATATGTTTCATGAATATTCACTTAGGGTTAATGTGCATCTAGACAAGAATAAAAAGAAAAAAAGGGGTCGTAAATCAAGGTTGACTCTCAGGTTGACTTTGGTTTTCACCGTGTAATCTTCGTAGTTCGGGTCAACCATCTAGGCTGGGCTAAGGGGGTTACATTTGGTGGTATCAGAGCTTAGTTCTCGTATCCTTGGGGTTTGTTATGTGGGTGATGTATGTGTAATTGCATGATGTGCCTTTTGGGTGAAGGAATGTTGTATTAATCCTGATGCATGATTTCAATTATGATGTTATGCTATGTTGGAGTGTGTTAGGGGATCCCATTGCCATATCAAAACTAATGAAAGGAATTGTTTTAGAAAATGAGCTTGAGTACTTGGATTACTTACCTTATTGAGCCTAATTGTGTTTATTGCATATTTTGTCAGTGCATTATTTTCTTTGTAAATGGGGCCACGTAGAGAGATGAGAGTGAATACAAGAGCTATGGCTCAGGATGAGAATGATGCGAATGCTGAGAATGTTGTGGATTTACCTCCTCCTCCTGGTGGTGGACCACCTGATGGTGATGGTGGTGCTGGAGCTGGTGCTGGGGTCGCTGGACCTGAAGGTTTGCAGGGGCAAGCTGCTCCTGACATGACGGTGTTGATTTAGGCTATTGCTGGAGCTTTCCAGGCAGCAGTAGCTGAGGCTCATGGAGCTGCGCATCAGGACGATGCTAATGGGAGGTTGCCTTTGGAACGTCTTCGTAGTCTGGGAGGGACTGAGTTCAGAGGTCTATCTCCGGAAAGATCTGAGTCTTGGTTGGAGAGCACCAAAAGGATTTTGGGACAGATGAACTACAATAATGTGCAGAAGCTGGGTTGTGTGGTGTCACTGCTGCATAATGATGCCTATACGTGATGGACGACCACTATCTCTGGTGTGGATGATGATGAGGTGACTTGGACGTTTTGTGTGAATGTGTTCAAGCGAAAGTATCTGGGTGTGCGATACCTAGGTGAGAAGAAAAGAGAATTTATGTCTCTGATGCAAGGTAGCATGACGGTAGCTGAATATGAGATCCAGTTTGTCCGCCTTAGTCAGTATGCACCTGAGCTCATTCCTAACGAGCGGGAGAGGTGTGAACGATTCCGTTATGGGTTGGTAATGGATGTGAAGACTTTTATGCTTGCGGCTGACTACACCGATTTCGATGTCTTGGTCACTAGAGCCAAGGACATTGAGGCGAACCTTGGTTTGACTAGTCGAGCGGAAGGATCTAGCTCTGGGAAGCGAGCGGCTGAACGCGATTATAGCAGAGATCGCAATAAGAGGCATAAGGATCGGAGGCCACAGTATGATGCTAGGCGTAGGGGTGGTAACCCTGGGAGAGGTCAGCAAGGACCTAATGCTATTCAGAGCACTCCTGAGTGTAACCGTTGTGGTAGACGGCACGATGGTGAATGTTGGGGTAACCTTGGGACGTGCAGGAATTGTGGAAATTGTGGACATATGAAGAAGGATTTTCCACAGCATCTGAGAGAGGGACAGGCTCCAGTGAGAGCAGCTGAGCCACAGAGAGGTCGTGGGCGCGGCCGTGGTAATTTTTAGCACAGAGATGATGGTGGCAGGAATGTAGTGCATATTGTGGTCGTTCAACCTGATGGTGGAGGTCAGGCCCGAGTGTATGCTCAGCGTGAGGGAAGGAATGATACGGATGTGATCACAGGTACCTTCACTTTGCAATCCTTATCATTACTTTCTTTGATTGATTCTGGATCTACACACTCATATATTTTGCGTGAACATGCTCAAATGCATGGTTTACCTGTTTAGTCTTTGGATGTTGGTATGCGTGTGACTAGTTCCTTTGGTGAAACAGTTGTGACGCGAAGGTTGTATAGGAGATGTCCCTTGAAAGTGCAAAACCATGTTTTTCTTGTTGATCTCATGGAATTGCCATTCTATGGTTTTGATGTATTCCTTGGAATGGATTGGCTTGTTGAGCATCGGGCTCTAGTGGATTTTGAAAGCAAGCGAGTTTCGTTGAAACTAGCGGATGATTATGAAGTGGTGGTAGTAGGGGAGAATGTGAAGTTTCTTGCCAATGTGGTGTCTACGTTAGATGCAAGTCGAATGCTGAGGCAAGGTTGCGAGGCTTACCTAGCCTTTGTGATGAATCCTAGTTCAAAGGAGTTGCGAGTTCAGGATATCAGAACTATTCGTGAGTTTCCTGGAGTGTTTCCGGAGGAGTTACCTGGTTTGCCGCCTAGTCGCGAGGTGGAGTTTGGAATTGAGCTATATGAAAACACAACTCCAGTGTCCATTGCTCCCTATCGCATGGCACCTAAGGAGCTAAAGGAGTTAAAGACGCAACTTTAGGAGTGCAACTTCATTCGGCCAAGTGTGTCACCTTGGGGTGCACCAGTTTTGTTTGTGAAAAAGAAGGATGGCACTATGAGAATGTGCATCGATTATCGTCAGCTGAACAAGTTGACTATTAAGAATCGGTATCCTTTGCCGAGGATTGATGATCTTTTTGATCAATTTCGGGGAGCGGCTGTGTTCTCCAAGATTGATTTAAGGTCAGGGTACTATCAGTTTAAGGTGAAAGATGCGGATGTACCAAAAACAGCCTATAGAACGAGGTATGGTCATTATGAGTTCCTTGTAATGCCGTTTGGCTTGACGAATGCTCCTGTAGCTTTCATGGACATGATGAATAGAGTGTTCCATGAATACTTGGATAAGTTTGTTGTGGTGTTCATTGACGATATCCTTGTGTACTCTCGTACTGAGGAGGAGCATGAAGATCATTTGAGAGTTATCTTACAAGCGCTTTTGGAAAATCAGCTTTATGCTAAGTTGAGCAAGTGCGAGTTTTGGTTGAGGGAAGTTGTGTTCCTTGGTCATGTGGTTTCGGCTGAGGGGATTCGTGTTGATCCTCAGAAGATTGAGGCGGTGATGAATTGAAAGCCTTCTAAGTCTGTTCATGAAGTCCGTAGTTTCCTTGGGTTGGCAGGATACTACCGGAGGTTCGTGGATGGATTTTCAAAGATTGTTGCCCCTTTGAAGAAGTTGTTGCAAAAATATGTTAAGTATGAGTGGAAGGAAGCAAGACAAAAAGCTTTTGAGAAGCTTAAGGCAACTTTGACGCAAGCTCCTATTTTGGTTCAACCTGAATCAGGAAGAGAGTTTATGGTGTACATCGATGCATCCTATGTTGGGTTGGGGTGTATGTTGATGCAAGAGGGTAAGGTGGTGGCTTATGCATCGCGCCAGTTGAAGGTGCATGAGTGCAATTATCCTACGCATGATATTGAGTTGGCTGCGGTGGTTTTTGCTTTGAAGATTTGGAGACATTATCTGTATGGTGAGAAGTGTACTGTGTACACGGATCACAAGAGTTTGAAGTATCTGATGTCGTATAAAGAGTTGAATCTTAGGCAATGACGTTGGGTGGAGTTGCTTAAGGATTACGATCTGACGATCGAGTACCATCCGGGAAAGGTTAATGTTGTATCGGATGCCTTGAGCAGGAAGGTGGCAGTTGAGTTAAGGGCTATGTTTTCCAGCTTGAGTATTTCACGAGATGGAGGTCTTGTGGCTGAGTTGCAAGTGAAACCATCTTTAGTTCAGTTGATAAAGGATAAGCAGTTGTTGGATGATTCTTTGGTGCCCCATGTTCAGGATATTGCTGAGGATAGACCATCAGAATTCTGTTTTAATGATGATGGAGTTCTATGTTTTGGAAGTCGGATAGTAGTGCCTAATGATGCGGAGTTGAGGCGTACTATTCTGACTGAAGCTCATAGTATTCCTTTTGCTATGCACCCTGGTAGTACAAAGACGTATCGTGAACTGAAGGATGAGTACTACTGGGTGGGATTGAAGAAGGATGTTGCGGAGTACGTGAGTAAGTGCATGGTTTGTCAGCGGGTTAAGGCTGAGCATCAGTTTCCTTATGGGTTGTTGCAACCGTTGAGGTTTCCTGAATGGAAGTGGGAAAGGATCACCATGGACTTTGTGTCTGGTTTGCCTATGTCGCCATCGCAGAAAAATTCGGTGTGGGTGATTGTGGATCGCCTTACGAAGTGTGCACATTTCTTGCCTGTGCATACTACGTATACTTTGGATAAGCTTGCAGAGCTGTACATTGCTGAGATTGTACGTTTGCATGGTGTGCCAAAGTCCATAGTATCGGATAGAGATCCGAGGTTCACATCGCGTTTTTGGGAGTGTTTGCATCAAGCTTTGGGTACACGGCTGAATTTTAGTACTTCTTATCATCCACAATCGGATGGGCAGTCTGAGCGTGTTATTCAAGTGCTTGAGGATATGTTGAGGTGTTGCGTGATTGAGTTTCAAGGCTCTTGGGAGATGTAACGCCCCGATTTTGGGCTTAGGAGTTTTGAGTTTCGGACCGGTTCGGTCGGATCGCGGTTCGAATATATGAGAGTGAATTTAGGAAAACCTAGTTCGGGTTGCATTAAAAATATGGAAAAATGTTCTAAAATCCTCTTTTATTATATATAAGAGTTTGGTGAAATCAATTTTACAAAATGAGGTTTGGAAGTGTGACATTTTGGTTAGTGACCAAAATGTAATTTTCGAAAACTGTGAGACTGTTTTAAAAAGGATTGAAACTTTGAATCTTTAAGGAGCTATTTACCCAATGGGAGTTTCTCCAGATTTTTCTAAGATATTAAATGATTTATTAAAGGTTTTTAAATAAAAGAAAAGTGGAGGGAAGATATTTTATCATTTTCCAACTAACTTTTCCATTTTCCATTTTCTCTCATCTTTTCTCTCAAACCAAACACATTTTCTCCAGAGCTTTTCCTCAGATTTTGTCACCTAAATATCACATTTCAACTCTCTTTTGATCTCTAATCATCTCTTCAACAAAACCTCACCATTTGCTAAGTGGATTTTCAAGATTTTGGTTCCAAAAAGGGAGAAAACTCAAGTTTGGAGGTAAGAACGTCCTTCTCCTCTGAACTTTAAGTTCTTTACTGAAATTCCCAAGTTCTCAATCCTTAAATTGTGTTTTATAAAAGGTTTTATTGATTTGTTCTTGATCTTGGCTTTTAAATGCAAGATTTGATTGATTTTGATGAAATTTTCGTATGATCTGATTGGGCTGTGTTTTGAGGTGTCAAATTGATGTTAATTGAATGCTAATTTGATTTGAAATTGAGTTTTAATCAATGCAATCCCGGATAGGTTGAATTTCCTAAGTTTAGCTTGTGTTCTTGGTTGTTTTTGGAGTCATCTTGTTGATCTGTTATAGCTGGAGGTATAAGGACGTGGTTAGATCCTTTTTGGATGTTATTTGATGTTTAAGGATGCTTAGATTTGATGGATCTTGGCTGGGTAGTGTTGAGGAGTTGTTTGGATGCATTTTCGGTTGTGTTTGGTAGCCGAAAATGGAGTGTGGATGAGAGCTGCGAGTTTTGATGCTTTCATTGAGGGTATTAATGCATGATGATGCATTAATCTACTGTTTTGATGTGTTTAAAACAGGGGAGTCATCTTTGGATCCTAGTGGTGTTGATCCGGAAGCTTGATTGGTGTTTCGGCAAGAGGCGAAACGGAATCGGTGAGTGGATTTTGGTTTTCGGCTTTGAAACCAATGTTTCGAAGGTTTGGGAGCTTAGTCTAAGTCTAAACAACTTTGCTAAGCTCAAGAGTAAGTTTCGGAAAAACTCTCTTGTTGAGGAACCATGTGATGGTTGGGTGCAATGTGATTGTTTGCATGTTTTAAATTCTGTTTTTAAAGCATATCTAGCATGTGTATTTGCTGAGATTATAAGCCATGTGTAGGAGGAAGCTCAAGGTGAGAGTTCCTTGTTTTTAAACATTGTTCTATTGTGGTTTGATGCTTAAAGATGCATGATGTTTATGGCTTTGTTAAATGCTTTAAAACAGTGGAATATGGTTGTTAATGATGATTATTGGCAAGTGATGGTTAAGGTCACAAAGGTGTTTAAAAGTCCTTGTGTGAGCCTTGTTTATTTAAGAACATCAAGGTGTTTAAAAGTCTTTGGATGATTCTTGTTAAGAACAACATGGTGTTTAAAAGTCCATGGTTGGTTCTTGGTTAAGGTTCAAGGTGGTTAAAATTCCTTGTGTAAGCCTTGTTAATTAAGAACATCAAGGTGTTTAAAAGTCCTTGGATGATTCTTGTTAAGAACAACATGGTGTTTAAAAGTCCTTAGTTGGTTCTTAGTTAAGGTTCAAGGTGTTTAAAAGTCCTTGTGTAAGCCTTGTTACTTAAGAACATCAAGGTGTTTAAAAGTCCTTGGATGGTTCTTGTTGAGGACACAAAGGTGTTTAAAAGTCCTTGTGTGGTCCTTGTCATGGTGTTTAAAAGTCCATGGGTTAAGGACACAATGGTGTTTAAAAGTCCATGTGTGGTCCTTGGAATTTATAAGATTACAATGGTGTTTGAAAGTCCATATGTGAATCTTATGTTGAATGTATCACTTGTTGCCAATATGACTTGATAAAGATTGAAGCATGAATTGCTTCTCTTTGAATGCTTGTGAGCATGTTCAAATGTTGCTTTGAAGTATGATTTATAAAGGTGTTTTGTAAATGCATTATTGTGTGGTTTTATTGAGCATTCCTCACTAAGCTTATGCTTACGCTCTCTCTCTTTTCTTAAACCAATAATGCAGAGCATTAAAGTGCATTTGAGGGCAGCAAGTTGGTGAAGAATCCAAGTGGTGAACAAAGCTCATGTATGGTGAACATTTTCTCAAACTATTAGCTTTTGGGTATTTGGCAATGGGGAACCTATGTTGTTGTTTTGGGAGACGTTTTGGACTCCCTAAGTTGTATAAATGTTGTTAACATTGTTGTTTCTTGTAATTGGCCATTATGTGTTTGAATTGATGGTTTGATGCTTGAATGGTTTGCTAAATAGGATGCATGCCTATAGAATTGGGGATTTTCATAATTGATGCCATGTTGATATTTGGTTGAGGCAATTATGTTCCTTGAATGTTGTATGACTTGTTGGTAAAGTTTGGTTGTCTTCGGAGCATGTTTGATAGGTTAATTGTGCAATAAACCAGCTATTTTTCTGCAACTTGGGCAGCCTGTTTCGGAACAAGTGCTACCGTATCGGAACAGGGGCCTGAAATGGCCTGGGCGTTCCGAAACGGATGCAGCCGTTCCGGAACGGAAGTGCCACTGCCAGGAACTGTTTCGGAACCTGTTGCGGAACGGTCCCGCGTTTCGGAACGAGTCTCCCTGTTTCGGAACACTCGACCGTTGGGCACTGAAATTGTTGGTTATATGTTTTGTTTTGTTGGCGTTTTGGTCCTGAATCATGTTTACGCAATTGATTGAGTTTGTGATGTCCGTTTGAGCTGAAATTTGACAGACAAGCATGAAATATGACTAATTCCATATTGGTAACTTAAAAGTGGGTTAAGTCCTTGTATTTTCCAAAATTTACATTTGGGTCCCTAAAGTCTTAATTTGTTCAAATTAAGTCCCTGAACATTTTCCGTCTGCGATGATCTTTGAGTATGATGTTTGTATGAACATAACTAGGGTTAACGTGCATCTAGATAAGATTAAAAAGAAGAAAAAAAGGGTCGTTAATCAAGGTTGACTTTCGAGTTGACTTTGGTTTTCCCCGTGTAAACTTCTTAATTCGGTTCAACCGTCTGGGCCGGGTTAAGGGGGTTACATTTGGTGGTATCAGAGCTGAGTTCTCGAGTAATTGGGAATGTTTATTTGAATGTTTAAAGTATGTATGCTTTGTATGCTTGTTGGGTGAAAGCATGTTGAGTGAATTGCATGTATGTTGCAATTGAGATGTGTGCTGTGATGAAGCATGATGTGGGTACCCATTGCCAAATCAAAGCTAATGAAATGAAGTTGTTTTAATTGGAAATGAGCTTGAGTACTTGGATTGCTTACCTTGCTGGGCCTGATTTTGTTTATTTGCATTGTGATTGCATAGTTAGAGTATGGCACCTCGTAGAGAGTTGAGGAGTAATGTGCGAGCTAGGGCTCAGAATGAGAATGAAAATGAAGAGAATGTTGAGAGTGCGGTCTTACCTCCTCCACCTGGCGGTGGTGGTGCTGGGGCTGAAGAAGCTGGAGCTGCAGCTGGTGCTGGGGCTGCTGGACCTGAGGCTGGTCAGGGGCAAGCTGTTCCTGACATGACGGTGCTGATTCAAGCTATAGCTGGTGCTTTTCAAGCAGCGGTAGCTGGAGCTCGTGGAGCTGGGCATCAGGAAGATGCTGGAGTTAGACTACCCTTGGAGCGTTTGCGCAGTCTGGGAGGGACTGAGTTCAGGGGTATGTCTGCTGAAGGTTCTGAGGCTTGGTTAGAGAGTACCAAGAGAATCTTGGGTCAGATGAGTTGCACTGATGTGCAGAAGCTTGGCTGTGTAGTATCCTTGCTACAGAAGGATGCTTATACTTGGTGGACTACCTCTATCGCTGGGATGGCGGAAGCTGACGTAACTTGGACGTTCTTTCAGAACGCGTTCAAGAGAAGGTATCTAGGTGTGAGGTACCTAGATGAAAAGAAGAGGGAGTTCATGTCTCTTACCCAGGGGAGCATGACTGTGGCTGAGTATGAAGTGCAGTTTGTTCGACTCAGTCAATATGCACCTGAGCTGGTTCCGGATGAGCGAGCGAGGTGTGAAAGGTTCCGTTATGGTTTAGTGACGGATGTAAATATGTATGTGCTGGCTACCGAGTATGATGATTTTGATGTGATGGTGGGCCGAGCAAAGGATATTGAGATAAACTTGGGTTTATCTTCTAAAAGTGCTGGTTCTGGTGCTGGGAAGCGAGCTACTGAATATAGTTCCGGTGGTGGACGGAACAAGAGGGGACGTGATCAGAAGTATCAGTCCTCAGCTAAGCGAGGTGGTGGTGCGCCTGTTCGGGGAGGCAACACTAGAGTTGATCCGAGTGCTTGTTGGACATGTGGTTCGCATGGCTGTATGAAACGTGATTGTCCTCGTGCTGTGAGGGAGGTGCAAGCTCCTGTTGTAGCTGGTGGTAATGTGTGCTGGAATTGTGGATCTGCGGATCATATGAGGAGAGAGTGTCCTATGTTGGCTGGTGGCCAAGGGCGTGCTCCTGTTGTTGCAGCACCACAGAGAGGCCGTGGGCGCGGCCGTGGTAATTTCCAGCGGAGAGAGGAAGGTGGTCGGGGTGTGGCTCATGTTGTAGCTGTACAGCCAGAGGGTGGTGGCCAGGCTAGAATGTTTGCTTAGCGGGAGGGGAGGAATGACGCGGATGTGATCGCAGGTACTTTTACTTTGCAATCCTTGTCATTACTTTCCTTGATTGATTCTGGATCTACGCACTCTTACATATTGCGTGTGCATGCTGAATTGCTTGGGTTGCCTGTTGAGTCTTTGGATGTTGGTGTGCGTTTCACTAGTTCTTTTGGAGAGACTGTTGTGACTCGAAAGCTTTATAGAAGGTGTCCTTTGGTCGTGCAAGATCATGTTTTTCATGTTGACCTTATGGAGTTACCTTTCTATGGTTTTGATGTGATCCTTGGTATGGATTGGCATGCTGAGCATCGAGCTGTTGTGGATTGTGGATGATTATGAGGTGGTTGTGGTTGGTGAGAATGTGAAGTTTCTTGCCAATGTGGTGTCTTCTTTGGAGGCGAGCCGGATGCTGAGGCAGGGTTGTGAAGCTTATCTAGCTTTTGTGATGAACCCTAGCTCTAAGGAGTTACGTGTGCAAGATATCAGGATTGTGAAGGAGTTTCCTGGTGTGTTCCCTGAGGAGTTGCCTGGTTTACCTCCTAATCGCGAGGTGGAGTTTGGGATTGAGCTGTATGAGAATACAACTCCTGTGTCCATTACCCCTTATCGAATGGCACCTAAGGAGCTGAAAGAGCTGAAGACGCAGTTGTAAGAGTTGCTTGATCGTGGTTTCATTCGGCCAAGTGTGTCACCTTGGAGTGCACCGGTCTTGTTTGTGAAGAAGAAGGATGGCACTATGAGAATGTGCATTGATTATCGTCAGCTGAACAAGTTGACTATCAAGAATCGGTATCCTTTGCCGAGGATTGATGATCTCTTTGATCAATTTCGGGGAGTAGCTGTGTTCTCTAAGATTGACTTGAGGTTAGGGTATTACCAGTTGAAGGTAAAGGATGTGGATGTGCCTAAGACCGCTTTTAGGACGAGGTATGGGCATTATGAGTTTCTTGTGATGCCGTTTTGGTTAACAAATGCTCCTGCAGCTTTCATGGACATGATGAATCGTGTGTTTCATGAATACCTGGATAAGTTTGTTGTGGTGTTCATTGATGATATCCTTGTGTACTCGCGTACTGAGGAGGAACATGAAGAGCATTTGAGGATTGTGTTGCAAGCTTTGTTGGAGAATCAGCTTTATGCTAAGCTGAGCAAGTGTGAGTTCTGGTTAAGTGAAGTGGTGTTTCTTGGGCATGTGGTTTCTTCCGAGGGAATTCGTGTTGATCCTCAGAAGATTGAGGCGGTGATGAATTGGAAGGTTCCTAAGTCTGTTCATGAAGTTCGTAGTTTTCTTGGTTTGGCGGGATACTACCGGAGGTTTGTGGATGGGTTTTCTAAGATTGTTGCACCTTTGACGAAGTTGTTGCAAAAGGATGTTAGGTATGAGTGAACGGAAGCGAGACAGCAAGCTTTTGAGAAGCTTAAGGCAGCTTTGACGCAAGCTCCTATCTTGGTTCAACCTGAATCATGGAAAGAGTTTGTGGTGTATAGCGATGCGTCCTATGTTGGTTTAGGATGTGTGTTGATGCAAGAGGGTAAGGTGGTGGCTTATACATCGGGGCAGTTGAAGGTGCATGAGCGCAATTATCCTACGCATGACA
This sequence comes from Hibiscus trionum, assembly GCA_030270665.1. Lineage (NCBI taxonomy): Eukaryota > Viridiplantae > Streptophyta > Magnoliopsida > Malvales > Malvaceae > Hibiscus > Hibiscus trionum. The sequence continues at coordinate 37,956,330 of BSYR01000027.1, forward strand.
TAGAGTTGGCTGCGGTGGTTTTTGCTTTGAAAATCTGGAGACATTACTTGTATGGTTAGAAGTGTACTGTGTACACGGGTCACAAGAGTTTGAGGTATCTGATGTCTCATAAGGAGTTGAATCTTAGGCAGCGACGTTGGGTGGAGTTGCTCAAGGATTATGATTTGACGATTGAGTATCACCCTGGAAAGGCTAATGTTGTAGCGGATGCCTTGAGTAGGAAGGTAGCTGTTGAGTTGAGGGCTATGTTTGCCAGTTTGAGTATTTCGCGTGATGGTGGTCTTGTGGCTGAGTTGCAAGTGAAACCATCTTTGGTTCAGTTGATCAAGGAAAAGCAGTTGTTGGATGATTCCTTGGTGTCTCATGTTCAGGATATTGCGGAGGGTAGGCCTTCAGGTTTCTGTTTCAATGATGATGGTGTGTTGTGTTTTGGGAGTCGGATAGTAGTGCCCAATGATGCTGAGTTGAGGCGTGCTATTCTGACTGTAGGTCATAGTGGTCCTTTTGCTATGCACCCAGGTAGTACTAAGATGTACCGTGATCTTCGTGATGAGTACTATTGGGTGGGTTTGAAGAAGGATGTTGCTGAGTTTGTGAGCAAGTGCATGGTGTGTCAGCGAGTTAAGGCTGAGCATCAGGTTCCTTCAGGGTTGTTGCAACCGTTGAGAATCCCTGAGTGGAAGTGGGAAAGGGTTACCATGGATTTTGTATCTGGTTTACCCTTGTCACCGTCGAAGAAGAATTCGGTGTGGGTGATTGTGGATCGCCTGACGAAGTGTGCTCATTTCTTGCCTGTGCATACTATGTTTTCTTTGGATAAGCTTGCGGAGCTGTACATTGCTGAGATTGTGCGGCTGCATGGTGTGCCAAAGTCGATTGTGTCGGATAGGGATCCGAGGTTCACATCGCGGTTCTGGCAATGTTTGCATCAAGCTTTGGGTACAAGGTTAAATTTCATTACGTCTTATCATCCTCAGTCGGATTGTCAGTCCGAGCGTGTTATCCAGGTTTTGGAGGATATGTTGAGGTGCTGCGTGATTGAGTTCCAGGGCTCTTGGGAGAAACATTTGCCTTTGGTGGAGTTTGCTTATAACAATAGTTATCAGGCGAGTATTCAAATGGCACCTTATGAGGCTTTGTACAGGAGGAAGTGTAGGACTCCTCTTTGTTGGGCTGAAACGGGTCAGAAGTTGGTGTCGATGCCGGCTTTGTTGAAAGGAACCACCGAGAAGGTGAAGCTCATTTGTGAGCGTTTGAAGGCAGCTTCTGATCGACAAAAGTCTTACGCGGATTTGAAGCGTAAGGAGATTGAGTATGCGGTGGGTGACCGTGTGTTTTTGAGGGTTTCGCCTTGGAAAAAGGTGATGAGGTTTGGACGTAAGGGCAAGTTGAGCCCTAGGTACATTGGGCCATACGAGGTTGTTGAGCCTGTGGGTCCTGTTGCATATAGGTTGAGGTTGCCTAAGGAGTTGGAGAAGATTCATGATGTGTTTCATGTTTCTACGCTTCGGAAGTATAGATCAGATCCTTCGCATGTGATGCCTGTGGAAGAAGTGGAATTGAATCCGGATTTGACCTATGATGAGGAACCGGTGAAGGTTCTGGATTCGGATAGCAAGGTTCTTCGTGGCAAGACCATTGAGTTGGTAAAGGTGTTGTGGAAACATCGTGGTGTTGAGGAAGCCACGTGGGAACGGAAGGATGACATGCTGAAGCAGTTTCCGTACCTCTTTCCTTCAGGTAAATTTCGAGGACGAAATTTCTTAAGGGGGGGAGAGTTGTAACGCCTCGATTTTGGGCTTAGGAGTTTTGAGTTTCGGACCGGTTCGGTCGGATCGCGGTTCGAATATATGAGAGTGAATTTAGGAAAACCTAGTTCGGGTTGCATTAAAAATATGGAAAAATGTTCTAAAATCCTCTTTTATTATATATAAGAGTTTGGTGAAATCAATTTTACAAAATGAGGTTTGGAAGTGTGACATTTTGGTTAGTGACCAAAATGTAATTTTCGAAAACTGTGACTGTTTTAAAAAGGATTGAAACTTTGAATCTTTAAGGAGCTATTTACCCAATGGGAGTTTCTCCAGATTTTTCTAAGATATTAAATGATTTATTAAAGGTTTTTAAATAAAAGAAAAGTGGAGGGAAGATATTTTATCATTTTCCAACTAACTTTTCCATTTTCCATTTTCTCTCATCTTTTCTCTCAAACCAAACACATTTTCTCCAGAGCTTTTCCTCAGATTTTGTCACCTAAATATCACATTTCAACTCTCTTTTGATCTCTAATCATCTCTTCAACAAAACCTCACCATTTGCTAAGTGGATTTTCAAGATTTTGGTTCCAAAAAGGGAGAAAACTCAAGTTTGGAGGTAAGAACGTCCTTCTCCTCTGAACTTTAAGTTCTTTACTGAAATTCCCAAGTTCTCAATCCTTAAATTGTGTTTTATAAAAGGTTTTATTGATTTGTTCTTGATCTTGGCTTTTAAATGCAAGATTTGATTGATTTTGATGAAATTTTCGTATGATCTGATTGGGCTGTGTTTTGAGGTGTCAAATTGATGTTAATTGAATGCTAATTTGATGTGAAATTGAGTTTTAATCAATGCAATCCCGGATAGGTTGAATTTCCTAAGTTTAGCTTGTGTTCTTGGTTGTTTTTGGAGTCATCTTGTTGATCTGTTATAGCTGGAGGTATAAGGACGTGGTTAGATCCTTTTTGGATGTTATTTGATGTTTAAGGATGCTTAGATTTGATGGATCTTGGCTGGGTAGTGTTGAGGAGTTGTTTGGATGCATTTTCGGTTGTGTTTGGTAGCCGAAAATGGAGTGTGGATGAGAGCTGCGAGTTTTGATGCTTTCATTGAGGGTATTAATGCATGATGATGCATTAATCTACTGTTTTGATGTGTTTAAAATAGGGGAGTCATCTTTGGATCCTAGTGGTGTTGATCCGGAAGCTTGATTGGTGTTTCGGCAAGAGGCGAAACGGAATCGGTGAGTGGATTTTGGTTTTCGGCTTTGAAACCAATGTTTCGAAGGTTTGGGAGCTTAGTCTAAGTCTAAACAACTTTGCTAAGCTCAAGAGTAAGTTTCGGAAAAACTCTCTTGTTGAGGAACCATGTGATGGTTGGGTGCAATGTGATTGTTTGCATGTTTTAAATTCTGTTTTTAAAGCATATCTAGCATGTGTATTTGCTGAGATTATAAGCCATGTGTAGGAGGAAGCTCAAGGTGAGAGTTCCTTGTTTTTAAACATTGTTCTATTGTGGTTTGATGCTTAAAGATGCATGATGTTTATGGCTTTGTTAAATGCTTTAAAACAGTGGAATATGGTTGTTAATGATGATTATTGGCAAGTGATGGTTAAGGTCACAAAGGTGTTTAAAAGTCCTTGTGTGAGCCTTGTTTATTTAAGAACATCAAGGTGTTTAAAAGTCTTTGGATGATTCTTGTTAAGAACAACATGGTGTTTAAAAGTCCATGGTTGGTTCTTGGTTAAGGTTCAAGGTGGTTAAAATTCCTTGTGTAAGCCTTGTTAATTAAGAACATCAAGGTGTTTAAAAGTCCTTGGATGATTCTTGTTAAGAACAACATGGTGTTTAAAAGTCCTTGGTTGGTTCTTGGTTAAGGTTCAAGGTGTTTAAAAGTCCTTGTGTAAGCCTTGTTACTTAAGAACATCAAGGTGTTTAAAAGTCCTTGGATGGTTCTTGTTGAGGACACAAAGGTGTTTAAAAGTCCTTGTGTGGTCCTTGTCATGGTGTTTAAAAGTCCATGGGTTAAGGACACAATGGTGTTTAAAAGTCCATGTGTGGTCCTTGGAATTTATAAGATTACAATGGTGTTTGAAAGTCCATATGTGAATCTTATGTTGAATGTATCACTTGTTGCCAATATGACTTGATAAAGATTGAAGCATGAATTGCTTCTCTTTGAATGCTTGTGAGCATGTTCAAATGTTGCTTTGAAGTATGATTTATAAAGGTGTTTTGTAAATGCATTATTGTGTGGTTTTATTGAGCATTCCTCACTAAGCTTATGCTTACGCTCTCTCTCTTTTCTTAAACCAATAATGCAGAGCATTAAAGTGCATTTGAGGGCAACAAGTTGGTGAAGAATCCAAGTGGTGAACAAAGCTCATGTATGGTGAACATTTTCTCAAACTATTAGCTTTTGGGTATTTGGCAATGGGAACCTATGTTGTTGTTTTGGGGGACGTTTTGGACTCCCTAAGTTGTATAAATGTTGTTAACATTGTTGTTTCTTGTAATTGGCCATTATGTGTTTGAATTGATGGTTTGATGCTTGAATGGTTTGCTAAATAGGATGCATGCCTATAGAATTGGGGATTTTCATAATTGATGCCATGTTGATATTTGGTTGAGGCAATTATGTTCCTTGAATGTTGTATGACTTGTTGGTAAAGTTTGGTTGTCTTCGGAGCATGTTTGATAGGTTAATTGTGCAATAAACCAGCTATTTTTCTGCAACCTGGGCAGCTTGTTTCGGAACAGGTGCTACCGTATCGGAACAGGGGCTTGAAATGGCCTGGGCGTTCCGAAACGGATGCAGCCGTTCCGGAACGGAAGTGCCACTGCCAGGCACTGTTTCGGAACCTGTTGCGGAACGGTCCCGCGTTTCGGAACGGGTCTCCCTGTTTCGGAACACTCGACCGTTGGGCACTGAAATTGTTGGTTATATGTTTTGTTTTGTTGGCGTTTTGGTCCTGAATCATGTTTACGCAATTGATTGAGTTTGTGATGTCCGTTTGAGCTGAAATTTGACAGACAAGCATGAAATATGACTAATTCCATATTGGTAACTTAAAAGTGGGTTAAGTCCTTGTATTTTCCAAAATTTACATTTGGGTCCCTAAAGTCTTAATTTGTTGAAATTAAGTCCCTGAACGTTTTCCGTCTGCGATGATCTTTGAGTATGATGTTTGTATGAACATAACTAGGGTTAACGTGCATCTAGATAAGATTAAAAAGAAAAAAAAGGGTCGTTAATCAAGGTTGACTTTCGAGTTGACTTTGGTTTTCCCCGTGTAAACTTCTTAATTCGGTTCAACCGTCTGGGCCGGGTTAAGGGGGTTACAGGAGGAGCATTTGCCTTTGGTGGAGTTTGCTTATAATAATAGCTACCATGCAAGTATTCAAGTGCTTGAGAATATAAAAGGGGGTTTTAGGGAAAGCCTAGTTCGGGATGCTTTAAAAATATAGAAAAAATATCTAAAAATCCTCTTTAAATATATATAAGAGAGTGGTGAAAACAATTTTACAAAATAAGTTTGGAAATACTACATTTCGGTGTAGTGACAAAAATGCGATTTTTGAAAAGTTTAGTGGTCACTGTTTTTTAAGGATTGAAACTTTGAATCTTTAAGAAGCTAATTTACCCAAAAATGTTTTCTCCAGATTTTTCCTTAATTTTGGTGATTTATTAAATGTTTAATTAAATAAAATAAAGTTGGGAAACTACTTTTTGGATTTTCATAACTACTTTTTCCTAATTTTCTCTCAAAACCCCATCATCCAAACACTTTTCTCCAGCAACTTTTGCATTGATCTTCACTTCAATTGATGAGATTTCTATCATTCATGTAACCCCCTTAGCCCGGCCTAGACGGTTGACCCGAACTATGAAGGTTACACGGGGAAAACCAAAGTCAACCCGAAAGTCAACCTTGATTAACGACCCTTTTTTTCTTTTTAAACTTGTATAGATGCATATTAACCCTAAGCGTACTCTTGAGAAACACATACGCGAAAAGCACAGCGATCCAACTATAATAAGGGACTCAATTGCACAAATCACAATATTAGGGACCAAAATGTAAATTCTGGAAATTTGAAGGTCTTAACTGATTTTTAAGTTACCAACATTAAATTAGTCATATTACATGCTTCCCTGTCAAATTTCACCTTAATCGGACATCTCGAACTCATGCAATTGCAAATACAAATTTCAGGACTAAAACGTAAAGCTTACAAACCTCAAAACCATTTAAATCAGTGCCCAACGGTCACCTGTTTCGAAACGGTGTTGACCGTGCCGAAACGCGGGTTCGTTTCGAGACCTGTTTCGAAACATGGCCTTCCAGTGGCCAAACAGTTTCGATACGTTCACCAGCCGTTTCGAAACACCAAGGCCATTACAGGCCCCCGTTTCGAAACGCTGTGAGTGTATCGATACGGGTTGCCCAGAAATTGTAGAAATTGCTGGTTTAACATGCATTTAACCACTCAAACACATCCTAATGACTTCCTAATCATGCCAACAAGTCATCATACATATAAGGTACATGTTTGCAACATCAAAACACGTTCATGGCATCAATCAAGGAAATCCACTAATCTATAGGCATGCATCCTAATATCCAAAACCAACCAACCATCAAACACCAAAATAAGCATCAAAATGGCCATTTACAAATCCAAATCATCAAAGGCATCATGCCACAATTAGGCATCTGAGAAGCTGAAGGCGGCTTTGACGCAAGCTCCTATCTTGATTCAGCCTGAATCAGGGAAAGAGTTTGTGGTTTACAGTGATGCATCCTATGTTGGTTTGGGGTGTGTGCTAATGCAGGAGGGTAAGGTGGTGGCTTATGCATCGCGGCAGTTGAAAGTGCATGAGCGCAATTACCCTACGCACGATATTGAGCTGGCTGCAGTGGTTTTTGCTCTGAAGATCTGGAGGCATTATCTGTATGGAGAGAAGTGTACTGTGTACACAGATCACAAGAGTTTGAGGTATCTGATGTCTCAGAAGGAGTTGAATCTTAGGCAGCGGCATTGGTTGGAGTTGCTCAAGGATTATGATCTGACGATTGAGTATCATCCTGGAAAAGCTAATGTTGTTGCTGATGCCTTGAGTAGGAAGGTAGCTGTTGAGTTGAGAGCCATGTTTGCTAGCTTGAGCATATCGCGTGATGGTGGTCTTGTGGCTGAGTTGCATGTGAAGCCGTCTATGGTTCAGTTGATCAAGGATAAGCAGTTGTTGGATGATTCCTTGGTGTCTCATGTTCAGGATATCGCGGAGGGTAGACCTTCGGATTTCTGTTTCAATGATGATGGTGTGCTGTGTTTTGGGAGTCGGATAGTAGTGCCCAATGATGCTGAGTTGAGGCGTGCTATTCTGACTGAAGGTCATAGTAGTCCTTTTGCTATGCACCCTGGTAGTACTAAGATGTATCGTGATCTTCGTGATGAGTACTATTGGGTTGGTTTGAAGAAGGACGTTGCGGAGTTCGTGAGCAAGTGTTTGGTGTGTCAGCGAGTTAAGGCTGAGCATCAGTTTCCTTCTGGTTTGTTGCAACCGTTGAAAATCCCTGAATGGAAGTGGGAGAGGGTTACCATGGATTTTGTATCTGGTTTACCTTTGTCTCCATCGAAGAAGAATTCGGTCTGGGTGATTGTGGATCGCCTGACGAAGTGTGCACATTTCTTGCCTGTGCATACTACGTTTTCTTTGGATAGGTTGGCAGAGCTGTACATTGCTGAGATTGTGCGGCTGCATGGTGTGCCTAAGTCGATTGTGTCGGATAGGGATCCGAGGTTCACATCGCGGTTCTGGCAGTGTTTGCATCAAGCTCTGGGTACAAGGTTGCATTTCAGTACATCCTATCATCCTCAGTCGGATGGTCAGTCTGAGCGAGTTATCCAGATTTTGGAGGATATGTTGAGGTGCTGCGTGATTGAGTTCCACGGTTCTTGGGAGAAGCATCTGCCTTTGGTTGAGTTTGCTTATAACAACAGTTATCAGGCGAGCATACAGATGGCACCTTATGAGGCTTTGTACGGGAGGAAGTGTAGGACTCCTCTTTGTTGGGCTGAGACTGGTCAAAAGTTGGTTTCGATGCCGGCTTTGTTGAAAGGGACCACAGAGAAGGTGAAGCTCATTTGTGAGCGGTTAAAGGCTGCTTCTGATCGGCAGAAGTCTTACGCGGATTTGAAGCGTAAAGAGATAGAGTATGCGGTGGGTGACCGTGTGTTCTTGAAGGTTTCGCCTTGGAAGAAGGTGATGCGGTTTGGCCGGAAGGGCAAGTTGAGCCCTAGATACATTGGACCATATGAGGTGGTTGAGCGTGTGGGTCCTGTTGCGTATCGGTTGAGGTTACCTCAGGAGTTGGAGAAGATTCATAATGTGTTTCATGTTTCTATGCTCCGGAAGTATAGATTTGATCCTTCGCATGTGATGCCTGTGGAGGAAGTGGTTTTGAATCCGGATTTGACCTATGATGAGGAACCGGTGAAGGTTCTGGATTCGGATAGCAAGGTTCTTCGTGGCAAGACCATTGAGTTGGTGAAGGTGCTGTGGGCTTAGAAGTTCTGGGCGTTGACCGGTTTGGTCAAAGTGCTGTTCGAATCTAAAGAGGTGAAATTAGGAAAGCCTAGTTCGGGTTGCATTAAAAATATGGAAAAATGTTCTAAAATCATCTTTTAATATAATTAAGTGAACTGTGAAATCAATTTTGAAAAATGGGTTTTGGAAGTATGACATTTTGGCTAGTGACCAAAATGTAAATTTTGAAAGTTTGGTGACTGTTTTATAAAGAGTTGAAACTTTGAATCCTTAAGGAGCTATTAATCCAAAGATGATTTCTCCAGATTTTTCTAAGATATTTTAAGTCTAAAATCTGATTTTAAAGGTTATTAAAATTGGAGGGAAGCCATTTTGGCTATTTTTGGATTTTGTAACCAACTTTGCTAAACTTTCTTTCTCTCATTTTCTCTCAAACCAAACACTACTTTTCCAGAGAACTTGATCTGATTTCTTCACCTAAATCCCTCCATTCAACTCTCATTTGATTCCAAATCATTGTATCTTCAAATCTCTTCAATTGCTAAGTGTTTCAACAAGGATTTTCATTCCAAAAAGTGGAGAAACACAAGTTTGGAGGTAAGAACGTCCTTCTCCTCTAAACTATCAGTTCTTTACTGAAATTCCCAAGTTATCAACTCTTGATTGATGTTTAATTAAAGGCTTTTGAGTTTGGAATTGTATCTTGGCTTATAATGCAAGATTTGATGGTTTTTCATGATTTTTCGTTAGATCTGATTGATCTGTGATTTGAGATGTGTTTTTGATGTTAAATGAACTCTAAATTGATAAGGAAATGAGTTTTGATTAATGCAATCCCGGATAGGTTGAGTTTCCTAAGTTTAGCTTATGTTTTTTTGGATGTTTTTGTGGTGATCTTGTGGATCTGTTGTTGCTGGAGGTATAAGGATGTTTGTAGGTTGTTTGTAGATGTTTTATGGTGTTAATGGATGTAAGGTTTTGCTGGTTTATGGCTGGGCTTTGTTGGGAGGTGGTTTTGGTGCAATTTCGGTTGTGTTTGGTGGCCGAAATTGGAGTGGGAATGAGAGCAGCGAGTTTGAGTGCTTTCATTGAAGCTTTTGATGCTTGATGATGCATTAAACCTCTGCTTTAATGTGTTTAATCAGGGGAGGCATCTTTGGATCCAAGAGTTGTTGATTCGGAAGCTTGATTTCGTGCTTCGGCAAGTGGCGAAGTGGAATCGGTGAGTGAAATTGGGTTTTCGGCTTTGAAACCAATGTCTTGGGAGCTTAGTTTAAGTCTAAACAACTTTGCTAAGCTCGAGCGTAAGTTTTCGGAATTTCTCTCTAGTGGTGGCCATGATTTTGTTGTGTTGCAAAATGATTATTTGCATGTTTTACATACTGTTTTGGAAGCATGTTTTAGCATGGTTTTTGCTGATGATGTAAGCCATATGTTGAAGGTAACTCTAGGTAGGAGTTCCTTGCTTTTGTACATTGAAATGATGTGGTTTAATGCTTTTAAATGCATGATGAATATGGCTTGGTTTTATGCTTTAAAACAGTGATGTAAGTGATGAAAATGATGTATATTGGCAAGTGAGGTTTTAAAATGTTAAGGTCACTAAGGTGGTTAAAAGTCCTTGAGTGAGCCTTGTTACTTATGAACATCAAGGTGGTTAAAAGTCCTTGGATGGTTCATGTTGTGGACACTAAGGTGGTTAAAAGTCCTTAGGTGATCCTTTTTCATGGTGTTTAAAAGTCCATGGCCAAGGTGTTTAAAAGTCCTTGGGATCAAGGTGTTTAAAAGTCCTTGATGTGATACATTCTATGGTGTTTAAAAGTCCATAGGCCAAGGTGTTTAAAAGTCCTTGGGGCCAAGGTGTTTAAAAGTCCTTGGGGTGAAAGTTGATGAACTTGTTTTTAAAGAAATGGAATTTATCACTTGTGGCCAATATGACATGTTATGATTTGATGCATGAGATGCATGTTTAAGTAAGCTTTTGAGCATGTGTAAATGATGGTTTAAAGCATGTTTAATAAAGTGTTTTACAAATGCATTATTGGATGGTTTTATTGAGCATTCCTCACTAAGCTTTTGCTTACGCTCTCTTCGTTTTCCCTTGATTCAATAATGCAGAGCATTAGAGACCTTTTGAGGGCAGCAAGAAGGGCAAGAATTCAAGTGCAAGTAAAGCTCAATGTATGGAAGGTTTTTGTTAAACATTTTAGCTTTTGGGTGATTTGGCAATGGGGAAACCATGTGTATGTTTTGGGAGGTGTTTTGTACTCCCTAAGTATGTTTCTTGATGTTAAGATTGTTGGTCTTTGGATTGGATCTTTATATGCTTGTTTTGTAAGTTTGGTGCTTGAATATCTAGCTTGTGTAGGAAGCATGCCTATAGAATTGGGGCTTTTTGCATATGATGATGTTTGGTTGAATTGATGATGCTAATATGTTTTATATATGTTGAATCGCATGCTGGTAAAGTTTGGTGACATTTGGAGCATGTTTGGTTGTGTAATTGCATGTTTAAAGTGGAGTTTTGGAGCAATCTGGGCAGGGTGTTTCGGAACAGCACCTACCGTTTCGGAACGGGTGCCTTAATCGTGCCCAGGCGTCCGAAACGGGAGGGGCCGTTCCGAAACGGAAAGGCCACTGCCAGACCCCCGTTTCGAAACGGGCTATGCCTGTTTCGGAACGGCCCCGCGTTTCGAAACGGGCTGTCTCCCGTTTCGGAACGGTTGACCGTTGGGGGCTGACATTGGCAGTTATGTGTTTTGGATTGTTTGCGTTTTGGTCCTGAAACTTGTTTGTGCAATTGTATGAGTTTGGGAAGTCCTTTCGAGCTGAAATTTCACAGAGAAGTATGAAACATGATTAATTTCAAGTTGGTAACTTCAATTTGGGTTAAGTCCTTATAATTATCAGAATTTACAATTTGGTCCCTAAAGTTGTAAATTGTTCAATTGAGTCCCTGTTTGATCTCTGATGTTTGTGATCTTTTGGTATGATGTTTTTGTGATCACAAGTAGGCTTAATATGCATCTAGACAAGTTTTAAAAAGAAAAAAAGGGTCGTTAATCAAGGTTGACTTTCGGGTTGACTTTGGTTTTCCCCGTGTGACTTTCTTAATTCGGGTCAACCGTCTAGGCCGGGTTAAGGGGGTTACATTTGGAGTCCAAAACATCTCCCAAAACACAACCTAGGTTCCCATTGCCAAATATAAAAAACTAACAGTGTTGTGAAAACATCACCATACATGAGCTTAGCCTTCCCTTGGATTCTTAGCCACCTTGCTGCCCTCAAACACTTCAATTTTCTGCATTATTGGTTCAAGAAAGAGAGCGTAAGCACAATTGCTTAGTGAGACATGCTCAAAGAAACAACACAATAATGATTTTTATAAAAAACTCTTTCAACAAAGCTTTCATCACATAAACATCATTAGTCATGCAACCTTGCATTCTTAAACAAGCATCTCATGCTTCATTAGAATCAACATGTCATATTGGCTTTCAAGTGATAATCCATAACCATTTACAACACAAAACACAATCGGATACGCGGATTACAAGCGTTGTCCCACACGCTTCATACACACTACCGAACACACAAGGTGGAGTTTACCGGTACAATCACAACCCCTCAACATCACTCATCGGTAGTTGTATAACATCACTAACGAGAACACGGGACACACAATACAAGATCCACACATGGACTTTTAACCACCATTGTGATCTTACCTTTCTCGTTAGTGTACTTGGATGGAGTTTACGGTACAATCACATCCCCTCGACATCCAAGGCGACTTTATTCACGGTGCACCCAATTCTATAGCCGGCTAACTATATCCTATTCAATTGCTTTAAAACCAACACATCACTTGCCAATATACATCATTTATCATCAACAATTCATTGTTTTAAAGCATTTAATCAAAACCATATTACAACATGCATAACTATGCATCAAATCCACATTTTCAACATATCAAACCAAGGATCTCTTACCTTGAGCATCCTTCAACATATGGCTTTCAAAACCAGCATTAACCATGCTAAATCATGCTTTCAAAACAGAATTTAATCATGCAATTTTTCAATAAATGCATCGAACCACTCCTTGGCTCATACAAGAGAGTTTTTCTGAAAACTTACTCTTGAGCTTAGTTAAGTTGCTTAGACTTAAACTAAGCTCCCAAAACCTTCAAATATTGGTTTCAAAGCTGAAAACCCAACTTCACTCACCAATTCCGTTTCGCAAGCTTGCCGAAACGCCGATCAAGCCTCCGGATCAACACCACAAGTATCCGAAGATGTCTCCCCTGTTTTAAACACATCAAAGCAGAGGATTAATGCATCATCATGCATTAAAATCTTCAGCCATTACACTAAAACTCGCTACTCTAACCAATTCTAACATTTCGGCTACCAAACACAACTGAAATCACCTCCAAACTCTTCCAAAACATAACCCAGCCAAGATCCACCACCTCTAACCATTTCTAAACATCAATTAACATCCAAAATGAACATAAACTCGCCCTTATACCTCCAGCTATAACAGAACACCAAGATCACCTCAAAAACCACCATTTTCATAAGCAAAAACTTAGGAAATTCAACCTATTCTGGATTGCATTGATAAAACCTCATTTACACATCATTAGACATCCAAAATACATTTAAGAAACATCTCAAAACAGAGCCCAAACAATCACCATGAAATTCTTCAAGATTCCATCCAAATCTTTAGTTTTAAGCCAAAATCAAGCTTCTACCATTAAAACCATTTATAAAACTTAAATTAAGAATTGGCAACTAGGGAATTTAAGTAAAGAATTTAATATTTAGAGGAGAAGAACAACCTTACCTCTAAATGTAGATTTCTCCTTGATTAGAGACAATTTTCTTGAAAATCCAATGAGTAAATCAAAAGGATTTGATGTAGAAAGGATTAGGAATTAATTGTTGATTGAATCCTCATCAATTGAATTGAAAACCAATGGAAAAGATGCTGGAGAAAAGTGTTTGGATGAGGGAATTTTGAGAGAAAATGAGATGAGAAAGTTTTAAGAAAAGTTAGTTATGAAAATCTAAAAATTGGTTTTCTCCTTTTCATTTAAATAATTAAACATTAATTAAATCATTTCAATCTAAGAAAAAACTGGAGAAATCTTCCTTGGGTAAATTAGCTCCTTAAAGATTCAAACTTTCAATCCTTACAAAACAGTCACCACTAAACTTTTCAAAAATCGCATTTTAGTCACCATTTCAAAATATTGCACTTCCAAACCTTATTTTGAAAAATTGATTTCACCACTCTCTTATATATATTAAAAGAGGATTTTTAGATATTTTTCCATATTTTTAAAGCATCCCGAACTAGGCTTTCCCTAAAACCTCCTTTTATATTCGAACAAAAAAATCAGACCAGCCCGGTTCAGACCCTAAACTTCCAAGCCCAAAATTGGGGTGTTACAACTCATTAGTTCTTAGTCAATCTTGCATCAAATTCTTTTGATTTCCTCATTGAATTTTCAAGGAATTTGGCCCAAATCAAGGAGAAATCACCATTTAGAGGTAAGATTGTTCTTCTCCTCTAAATACTCAGTTCTTTACTGAAATTCCCAAGTTGTCAATCCTTAATTTAAGTTTTATAAATGGTTTTGATGTTGGAGACATGATTTTGGCTTAAAACTCAAGATTTTGGAAGAAATCTTGAAGAATTTCGTTGTGATTGCTTGGGCTTTGTTTTGAGATGATTCTTTAATGTATTTTGGATGTCTAATGAGGTTTAAAATAAGGTTTTATAATTCTAATCCCAAATAGGTTGTATTTCCTAAGTTTTTGCTTGTGAAAATGGTGGTTTTTGAGGTGTTTTTGGTGTTCTGTTATAGCTGGAGGTATAAGGACGAGTTTAGGTTCATTTTGGATGTTATTTGATGTTTAGAGATGGTTAGAAGTGATGGATCTTGGCTGGGTTAAGTTTTGGAAGAGTTTGGAGGTGATTTCGGTTGTGTTTGGTAGCCGAAATGTTGGGTTTAAGTAGAGCAGCGAGTTTTGGTATGTTGGCTGAAGATTTCAATGCATGATGATGCATTAATCCTCTGCTTTTATGTGTCTAAAACAGGGGAGACATCTTCGGACACTTTTGGAGTTGATTCGGAGGCTTGATTGACGTTTTGGCAAGCAAGCGAAACGAAATCGGTGAGTGCGTTTGGGTTTCAAGTCCATGAGGACAAAAATACAAGGTTTGGGGATTTAGGAGAGGTTTGAAACACCTTCCTAAGTTCGGAAGTAAGAATGGCTTATTTTGATCTCTCTAAAGTGGTGTTTGGCCCCAAAATACTTTTACATGCTCATGGTTAGAGATTGTTAAATTCCTACTGTTTTTATGCATGTTTTGGAGCATGAGATTATGCTTGTAAAGATGTCATGAGATGGCATGTTGCATTGAATAGATTTGAGGTTTTGGTTTGAAGCAAAGTATGATTTATGATTTGAAATGTGGTGAGGAAACTCTTGAGTTTTATTGCATGAAAAACAGTAGGTGAGGTGATATTTTAACACATTATATTGGATAAATGTTGAGAAACTTACCGGATATAATTGATCGATCAATAGGATGAGAGTGCACTATAAACTAAAAATTCGTATGTGCTCTTTGGTTAAGCCAAAGGGAGATATTCCGATGATGGGCATTCCATCGGGTAGGACTTGGTGAAATACCCAAGCTTTGTGGCGATGAGAGATTCTGCCATGTGAGTACGGTGATGAGAGATTCCACCGGAAGCTATGTTGCTAGACAAGTGAGTACGGTGATGCGAGATTCCACCGAAAGAGTCTAGTGTAGAAGTGAGTCCGCATATCCGAGTATTAATGAGATGCTAAATGCCAATATTAATGATGAAATGGTTTTTGTTACACATGTACCTTGATGAAATGATTTATGCTATGAGATATGCATATGTGTTATGTTTAGAAATGCTTAGTCAATACAAGCATGTGAATGGCTTGGCCATGAGATTTGCATTGGTTTTAATGCATGAATTAGAATAAAGGTACATGTGGTTTCAATGAATTTTGCTTGATGGTTTTTCCAAGCATGAGAAAGAGATGAGCATGTGGCTTAAAAGCTTTGATGAAAGTGTTTTCTAAATGTGCATTATTGTGTGGTTTTCCTTAGAGCATGCCTCACTAAGCAATTATGCTTACGCTCTCTTTTACCAATAATGCAGATAATTGAGGTGTTTGAGGGCATCAAGGAAGCTAAGTTTGTCCAAGGGAATCCAAGCTCATGTGTGGTGAAGTTTTCGTACACTATTAGTTTTGATAAGTTGGCAATGGGAACCTAAGATGTGTTTTGGGAGGTGTGTTAAACTCCCTAAGGTTGTGGCATGTTTGCCTCGGTTGGTTTGAATTGTAAATGTCCTTGATTACTTGATTTGAAGTTTGATTGCCTATTTGGTTTTGTTAATAGGAAGCATGCCTCTAGATTAGTGAGTTTTCATGTTTAATGCTATGAATGTGCTAGGGTGTCCTAAATATGTGCCATATATACATGTTGACTTGTTGGCATGATTAGAGAGTTGTTAGGATGTGTTTGAATGTGTTTTTGGATGAAAAACCAGCAAATTCTACACTTTCTGGGCAAACCGTATCGAAACACTCTCTGGCGTTTCGTGTTTCGAAACGACTGGAGGATGTTTCGAAACGTTTTGGCTATTGGAGAGCCGTGTTTCGGAACAAGTATCGAAACGTGGTAGTGTTTTACCCAGCCGTTTCGATACGGCTAGTAGGTGTTTCGAAACAGGTGACCGTTGGTTACAATTTTGAATTGTTCTAAAGTTGTATGGTTTACATTTTAGTCCTGAATGATGATGTTGCAATTGCTGGTGTTTGAGATGTCCAATTAAGTTGATTTTTGGCAGAGTAGCATGTAATGTGACTAATTACATATTAGTAACCTTAAAATCAGTTTTGACCTTCTAATTTACGAAAATTTCAATTTGGTCCCTAAACTTGAAATAAGTGCAATTGAGTCCCTCCTTGTTGTTCGATCGCGGTGTCCTCAAATATGTTTCATGAATGTTCACTTAGGGTTAATGTGCATCTAGACAAGAATAAAAAGAAAAAAAGGGTCGTAAATCAAGGTTGACTTTCGGGTTGACTTTGGTTTTCCCCGTGTAATCTTCGTAGTTCGGGTCAACCGTCTAGGCTGGGCTAAGGGGGTTACATGAACTCCTAAATTTTGATTAAAACTTGTTTTGCGCTCCTTTTTTGTAGAATTTTCGAAAGGGCATGTCTAAATGGGTCGTAATATGGACCCATTGGACTTTTAACTGAGTAGAAAGAACTTAAATTGAGTTTCTTCAATAAAATCGTGTTGAAAAGCTCAAAATTAATATTATGAACTCATAAATTTTGATTAAAAGTATTTATGCGGTCTTTTTGTATAGGCTTCAAACGAGCGAGTCTAAATGGGCCGTAAAATAGACCAGTTGGAGTTTTAACTGAGTAAAAAGCACAAAATGGACTTTCTTCAATATAATCGTGTTGAAAAGCTGGTAATCAATGATATGAACTCTTATATTTTGATTAAAACTTGTTTTGTGTTTCTCTTTATAGAGGTTTCGAACGTGTAGGTCCAAATGGGCCATAAAATGGACCTTTTGGACTTCTAATTGAGTAAAAAATACATAAATTGAGTTTTTGCAAAATAATTGTGTTGAAAGGCTCGTAATTAGTGATATGAACTCCTAAATTTTGATTAAAACCTGTTTTGCGGTCTTTTTTGTAGATGTTTCGGATGAGCGGGTCTAAATGGACGGTAAAATAGACTCGTTGGACATTTATCTGTGTAAAAAGTAATAAATTGATCTTCTACAAAATTATCGTGTTCAAAAGCTTGGAATAAATGATATGAACTCCTAGATTTTTATTAAAACTTGTTTTGCGGTCCTTTTTATAGAGGTTTCGGAAGAGCGTGTCTAAATGGGCCATAAATGGACCCGTTGGACTTTTAACTGAGTAAAAAGTACACAAATTTTGTTCTGCAATATAATCATGTTGAAAAGCTTGTAATCAATGATATGAACTCCTAAAATTTGATGAAAATTTGTTTTGCGGTTCTTTTTGTAGAGGTTTCGGACGAGCGGGTCTAAGTGGGCCGTAAAATGGACTCGTTGGACTTTTAACTAAGTAAAAAGTACATAAATGGAGTTCTTTTCAATATAATCGTGTTGAAAAGCTCGTAAACAATGATATTATCTCCTATTTTTTTTTAAAACTTGTTTTGCGGTCCTTTTTTGAGAGGTTTCGGACGAGAGGGTTTAAATGGGCCATAAAATGGACCCGTTGGACTTTTAACTGTGTTAAAAGTACATAAAATGCTTTGCAATATAATCATGTTGAAAATTACATAATCAATGATATGAACTCCTAAATTTTGATTAAAACTTGTTTTGCAGTCTCTTTTGTAGAGGTTTCGGACGAGCGGGTCTAAATGGGCCGTAAATTGGACCCGTTAGACTTTTAACTGTGTAAAAAGTTCAAAAATGAGTTTTTTCAATATATTCGTGTTGAAAATCTCATAATCAATGATATGAACTCCGATATTTTGATTAAAACCTATTTTGCAGTCCTTTTTGTAGAGGTTTCGGACGAGCTGGTCTAAATGGGCCGTCAAATGGACCCGCTGGAGTTTTAACTGAGTAAAAAGTACAAAATTGAGTTTCTGCAATATAATCTTGTTGAAAAGCTGGTAATCAATGATATGAACTCCCAAATTTTGATTAAAACTTGTTTCGCGGTCCTTTTTGTAGAGGATTCGAACGTGCAGGTCTAAATGGGCTGTAAAATGGACCTTTTGGACTTTTAATTGTGTAAAAAGTACATAACTTGAGTTTTTGCAATATATTCGTGTTGAAAAGCTCGTAAGCAATGATATGAACTCCTAAATTTTGATTAAAACTTGTTTTGGGGTCCTTTTTGTAGAGGTTTCGGACGAGCGGGTCTAATTGGGAGGTAAAATGGACCAGTTGGACATTTAACTATGTAAAAAGTAATAAATTGATTTTCTACAATATAATAGTGTTGAAAAGCTTGTAATCTATGATATGAACTCCTAAATTTTGATTAAAACTTGTACTGCGATCCTTTTTGTAGTGGTTTTGGAGGAGCGGGTCTAAATGAGCCGTAAAATGGACCCGTTGGACTGTTAACTGAGTAAAAAGTACATAAATAATGTTATGCAATATAATCGTGTTGAAAAGCTGGTAATCAATTATATTAACTCCTAAATTTTGATTAAAACTTATTTTGCAGTCTTTTTTGTACAGGTTTCGAAAAAACGGGTCTAAGTGGGCCGTAAAATGGACCCGTTGGACTTTTAATTGAGTAAAAAGTATATAAATTGAATTTTTTTCAATACAATCGTGTTGAAAAGCTCGTAAGAAATGATATTATCTCCTAAATTTTGAATAAAACTTGTTTTGCGGTCCTTTTTGTAGAGCTTTCGAACGAGCGGGTGTAAATGGGCCGTAAAATGGATATGTTGGACTTTTAACTGTGTTAAAAGTACATAAATTTTGTTTTTGCAGTATAATCATGTTGAAAAGCTCGTAATCAATGATATGAACTCCTAAATTTTGATTAAAACTTGTTTTGCGGTCCTTTTTGTAGAGGTTTCAAATGAGCAGATCTAAATGGACGGTAAAATGGACCCGTTGGACATTTATCTGTGTAAAAAGTAACAAATTGATTTTCTACAAAATAATCGTGTTCAAAAGCATGGAATAAAAGATATGAACTCCTAGATTTTTATTAAAATTTGTTTTGCGTCCTTTTTATAGAGATTTCCGAGGAGCGTGTCTAAATGGGCCATAAAATGGACCCGTTGGACTTTTAACTGAGTAAAAAGTACATACATTTTTTTCTGCAATATAATCATGTTGAAAAGCTTGTAATCAATGATATGAACTCCTAAAATTTGATGAAAATTTGTTTTGCGGTTCTTTTTGTAGAGGTTTTGGACGAGCGGGTTTAAGTGGGCCGTAAAATGGACTCATTGGACTTTTAACTAAGTAAAAAGTACATAAATGGAGTTCTTTTCAATATAATCGTGTTGAAAAGCTCGTAAGGAATGATATTATCTCCTATTTTTTTAAAACTTGTTTTGCGGTCCTTTTTGGAGAGGTTTCGGACGAGAGGGTCTAAATGGGCCGTAAAATGGACCCGTTAGACTTTTAACTGTGTTAAAAGTACATAAATTGCTTTGCAATATAATCATGTTGAAAATTACATAATCAATGATATGAACTCCTAAATTTTGATTAAAACTTGTTTTGCAGTCTCTTTTGTAGAGGTTTCGGACGAGCGCGTCTAAATGGGCCGTAAATTGGACCCGTTAGACTTTTAACTGTGTAAAAAGTTCAAAAATGAGTTTTTTCAATATATTCGTGTTGAAAATATCATAATCAATGATATGAACTCCGATATTTTGATTAAAACTTATTTTGCAGTCCTTTTTGTAGAGGGTTCGGACGAGCTGGTCTAAATGGGCCGTAAAATGGACCCGCTGGAGTTTTAACTGAGTAAAAAGTACAAAATTGAGTTTCTGCAATATAATCTTGTTGAAAAGCTGGTAATCAATGATATGAACTCCCAAATTTTGATTAAAACTTGTTTCGCGGTCCTTTTTGTAGAGGATTCGAACGTGCAGGTCTAAATGGGCTGTAAAATGGACCTTTTGGACTTTTAATTGTGTAAAAAGTACATAACTTGAGTTTTTGCAATATATTCGTGTTGAAAAGCTCGTAAGCAATGATATGAACTCCTAAATTTTGATTAAAACTTGTTTTGGGGTCCTTTTTGTAGAGGTTTCGGACGAGCGAGTCTAATTGGGAGGTAAAATGGACCAGTTGGACATTTAACTATGTAAAAACTAATAAATTGATTTTCTACAATATAATAGTGTTGAAAAGCTTGTAATCTATGATATGAACTCCTAAATTTTGATTAAAACTTGTACTGCGATCCTTTTTGTAGTGGTTTTGGAGGAGCGGGTCTAAATGAGCCGTAAAATGGACCCGTTGGACTGTTAACTGAGTAAAAAGTACATAAATAATGTTCTGCAATATAATCGTGTTGAAAAGCTGGTAATCAATTATATTAACTCCTAAATTTTGATTAAAACTTATTTTGCAGTCTTTTTTGTACAGGTTTCGAAAAAACGGGTCTAAGTGGGCCGTAAAATGGACCCGTTGGACTTTTAATTGAGTAAAAAGTATATAAATTGAATTTTTTTCAATACAATCGTGTTGAAAAGCTCGTAAGAAATGATATTATCTCCTAAATTTTGAATAAAACTTGTTTTGCGGTCCTTTTTGTAGAGCTTTCGAACGAGCGGGTGTAAATGGGCCGTAAAATGGATATGTTGGACTTTTAACTGTGTTAAAAGTACATAAATTTTGTTTTTGCAATATAATCATGTTGAAAAGCTCGTAATCAATGATATGAACTCCTAAATTTTGATTAAAACTTGTTTTGCGGTCCTTTTTGTAGAGGTTTCAAATGAGCAGGTCTAAATGGACGGTAAAATGGACCCGTTGGACATTTATCTGTGTAAAAAGTAACAAATTGATTTTCTACAAAATAATCGTGTTCAAAAGCATGGAATAAAAGATATGAACTCCTAGATTTTTATTAAAATTTGTTTTGCGTCCTTTTTATAGAGATTTCCGAGGAGCGTGTCTAAATGGGCCATAAAATGGACCCGTTGGACTTTTAACTGAGTAAAAAGTACATACATTTTTTTCTGCAATATAATCATGTTGAAAAGCTTGTAATCAATGATATGAACTCCTAAAATTTGATGAAAATTTGTTTTGCGGTTCTTTTTGCAGAGGTTTTGGACGAGCGGGTTTAAGTGGGCCGTAAAATGGACTCATTGGACTTTTAACTAAGTAAAAAGTACATAAATGGAGTTCTTTTCAATATAATCGTGTTGAAAAGCTCGTAAGGAATGATATTATCTCCTATTTTTTTAAAACTTGTTTTGCGGTCCTTTTTGGAGAGGTTTCGGACGAGAGGGTCTAAATGGGCCGTAAAATGGACCCGTTGGACTTTTAACTGTGTTAAAAGTACATAAATTTCTTTGAAATATAATCATGTTGAAAATTACGTAATCAATGATATGAACTCCTAAATTTTGATTAAAACTTGTTTTGTAGTCTCTTTTGTAAAGGTTCCGGACGAGCGGGTCTAAATGGGCCGTAAAATGGATCCGTTAGACTTTTAACTGTGTAAAAATTTCAAAATGAGTTTTTTCAATATATTCATGTTGAAAATCTCATAATCAATGATATGAACTCCTATATTTTGATTAAAACTTATTTTGCAGTCCTTTTTGTAGAGGTTTCGGACGAGCTGGTCTAAATGGGCCGTAAAGTGGACCCGCTGGAGTTTTAACTGAGTAAAAAGTACAAAATTGAGTTTCTGCAATATAATCTTGTTGAAAAGCTGGTAATCAATGATATGAACTCCCAAATTTTGATTAAAACTTGTTTCGCGGTCGTTTTTGTAGAGGTTTCGAACGTGCGGGTCTAAATGGGCTGTAAAATGGACCTTTTGGATTTTTAATTGTGTAAAAAGTACATAAATTGAGTTTTTGCAATATATTCGTGTTGAAAAGCTCGTAAGCAATGATATGAACTCCTAACTTTTGATTAAAACTTGTTTTGGGGTCCTTTTTGTAGAGGTTTCAGACGAGCGGGTCTGAATGGGAGGTAAACTGGACCAGTTGGACATTTAACTATGTAAAAAGTAATAAATTGATTTTCTAGAATATAATAGTGTTGAAAAGCTTGTAATCTATGATATGAACTCCTAAATTTTGATTAAAACTTGTACTGCGATCCTTTTTGTAGTGGTTTTGGAGGAGCGGGTCTAAATGGGCCGTAAAATGGACCCGTTGGACTTTTAACTGAGTAAAAAGTACATAAATAATGTTCTGCAATATAATCGTGTTGAAAAGCTGGTAATCAATGATACCAACTCCTAAATTTTGATTAAAACTTATTTTGCAGTCTTTTTTGTACAGGTTTCAAAAAAGCGGGTCTAAGTGGGCCGTAAAAAGGACTCGTTGGACTTTTAATTGAGTAAAAAGTACATAAATTGAGTTTTTTTTTCAATACAATCGTGTTGAATATCTCGTAAGAAATGATATTATCTCCTAAATTTTGAATAAAACTTGTTTTGCGGTCCTTTTTGTAGAGCTTTCGAACGAGCGGGTGTAAATGGGCCGTAAAATGGATCTGTTGGACTTTTAACTGTGTTAAAAGTACATAAATTTTGTTTTTGCAATATAATCATGTTGAAAAGCTCGTAATCAATGATATGAACTCCTAAATTTTGATTATAACTTGTTTGGTGGTCTTTTTTGTAGAGGTATCGGACGAGCGGGTCTAAATGGGCCGTAAAATGGACCCGTTGGACTTTTAACTGTGTAAAAAGTTCTAAAATGAGTTTTTCATTATAATCGTGTTGAAAACCTCGTAATCAATGATATGAACTCCTAAATTTTTATTAAAACTTGTTTTGCGGTCATTTTTGTAGAGGTTTCGGACGAGCGAGTCTAAATGGGCCGTAAAATGGATCCGTTGGAATTTTAACTGCGTAAAAAGTACATAAATTGAGTTTTTTCAATATAATCATGTTGAAAAGCTCATAATCAACGATATGAACTCCTAAAATTTGATGAAAACTTATTTTGCGGTCCTTTTTGTAGAGATTTCAGACACGCAGGTCTAAATGGGCCGTAAAATGGACCCGTTGGACTTTTAACTGAGTAAGAAGTAAAAAATTGAGTTTCTGCAATATAATCGTGTTGAAAATCTTGTAACCAATGATATGAACTACTAATTTTTTATTAAAACTTGTTTTGCGGTCCTTTTAGTAAAGGTTTTGGAGGAGAGGGATTAAATGAGCCGTAAAATGGACCGATTGGAGTTTTAACTGAGTAAAAAATATAAAAATTGTGTTTCTGCAATATAATCGTGTTGAAAAGCTGGTAATCAATGATATGAACTCCTAAAATTTGATTAAAACTTGTTTTGCTGCTCTTTTTGTAGAGGTTTTGGACGAGCGGGTCTAAATGGGCCGAAAATGGACTTGATGGATGATTAACTAAGTAAAAAATACAAAAATAGGGCTTTTGTAAAATAATCGTGTTGAAAAGCTTGTAAGGCATGATATGAACTCCAAAATTTTGATTAAAACTTGTTTTGCGGTCCTTTTTGTAGAGTTTTCAAACGGGCGGGTCTAAATGGGCCGTAATATGGGCCCGTTGGACTTTTAACTGTTTAAAAAGTAGTTAAATTGGGTTTCTTCAATATAATCGTGTTGAAAAGCTCATAATTAATGATATGAACTCCTAAATTTTGATTAAAACTTGTTATGCATTCTTTTTTATATAGGTTTTGGACGAGCGGGTCTAAATAGGCCGTAAAATGGACCCGTTGGAGTTTTAACTGAGTAAAAAGTACAAAATTGAGTTTCTACAATATAATCGTGTTGAAAAGCTGGTAATCAATGATATGAACTCCCAAATTTTGATTAAAACTTGTTTTGCGGTCCTTTTTGTAGAGGTTTCGAACGTGCAGGTCTAATTAGGTCGTAAAATGGACCTTTTGGACTATTAATTGACTAAAAAGTACATAAATTTAGTTTTTGCAAGATAATCGTGTTGAAAAGCTCGTAAGCAATGATATTATCTCCTAAATTTTGATTAAAACTTGTTTTGTGGTCCTTTTTGTAGAGGTTTCGTAGGAGCGGGTGTAAATCGGCCGTAAAATGAACCCGTTGGACTTTTAACTTTGTAAAAGTTCAAAAATGAGTTTTTTTCAATATAATCGTGTTGAAAAGCTCATAATCAATGATATGAACTCCTAAATTTTGATTAAAACTTGTTTTGTGGTCCTTTTTGTAGAGGTTTCGGACGAGCTGGTCTAAATGGGCCGTAAAATGGACCCGTTAGAGTTTTAACTGAGTAAAAAGAACAAAATTGAGATTCTGCAATATAATCGTGTTGAAAAGTTGGTAATCAATGATATGATCTCCTAAAATTTGATTAAAACTTGTTTTGCAGTCCTTTTTGTACAGTTTTCGAACGTGCGGGTCTAAATGGGACGTAAAATGGACCTTTTGGACTTTTAATTGAGTAAAATGTACATAAATTGAGTTATTGCAATATAATTGTCTTGAAAAGCTCGTAATCAATGATATGAACTCGTAAATTTTGATAAAAACTTGTTTTGCGGTCCTTTATGTAGAGGTTTCAGACGAGCTAGTCTAAATGGGCCGTAAAATGAACCTGATGGAGTTTTAAATGAGCAAAAAGTACAAAATTGAGTTTTTGCAATATAATCATGTTGAAAAGCTGGTAATCAATGATATGAACTCCTAAAATTTGATGAAAACTTGTTTTCTGATCCTTTTTGTAGAGGTTTCTAACGAGCAGGTTTAAATGGGCAGTAAAATTGACCCTTTGGACTTTTAAATGTGTTAAAAGTATATAAATTGAGTTATTGCAATATAATCGTGTTGAAATGCTCATAACTAATGATATGAACTGCTAAATTTTGTTTAAAACTTGATTTGCGGTCTTTTTTGTAGAGGTTTCGGACGAGCGGGTCAAAGGTGGAGTTTGGAATTTCTAGTTTTATTCTTTCTCTTTTCTTTATTTTATTTTTTTGTTTTTAGCACTTGTATTCATTTTTCTGTTATTATTTTCTATTTTATTTTGTGCATTGAGGGTAATGCCCATCTCGAGTTTTGGGGGATAGCTCTCACATCTTTTGTCTAGGCATATTTAGTAGCATATAGGTTACATTGTACTTTCCTTAGTGTTAATCGGAACAGAAAAATTTGTTATATAACTTGTGCCTATGATAGTTAGCTGATTACTTATTTTCGCACCAATAATAAATTGAACTTAATATGGGAAAAGCTTGCAAAATGACTTCAAATTTTTTTTCATTTTGCCAAAACTGTCAATCACTTCTGTTACTTGCTGAATTTGCTAAAATATCTAATGAACACTGCCTGCTTTGTTTATTGAACACATTGGACTTAATATGGGGCGCATTGAGGAGTAATGGATACTGGAGTTGTGTTTTCATACAGCTCAATTCCAAACTCCACCTCTCGGTTAGGAGGCAAACCAGGTAACTCCTCCGGAAACACACCAGGAAACTCTCGCACAGTCCTGATATCTTGAACTCGCAACTCCTTAGAGCTAGGATTCATCACAAAGGCTAGGTAGGCCTCACAACCTTGCCTCAACATACGGCTAGCTTCCAATGTAGACACCACATTGGCAAGAAACTTCACTTTCTCACCAACCACCACTACCTCATAATAATCAGCAAGCTTCAACGAAACTCGCTTGTTCTCAAAATCCACCACAGCTCGATGTTCAACAAGCCAATCCATACCAAGGATTTACATCAAAACCATAGAATGGCAATTCCATGAGATCAACAAGAAAAACATGGTTTTGCACTACCAAAGGACATCTTCTATACAACTTCCGTGTCACAACAGTCTCACCAAAGGAACTAGTCACACGCATACCAACATCCAAAAACTCAACAGGTAAACCAAGCAATTGAGCATGTTCACGCAATATGTATGAGTGTGTAGATCCAGAATCAATCAAGGAAAGTAATGACAAGGATTCCAAAGTAAAGCTACCTGCGATCACATCCGTGTCATTTCTCCCCTCTCGTTGAGCATACACTCGAGTCTGGCCACCACCCTCAGGTTGGACAGCCACCACATATGCCACGTTCCTCCCACCATCGTCTCTGCGCTGGAAGTTACCACGGCCTCGCCCACGACCTCTCTATGGTGCAACAACCCCAGGAGCACGTCCCTGACCACCACCGGCCAACAGAGGACACTCCCTCCTCATGTGGTCTGCCGAACCACAATTCCAGCACAAATTACCAGTCAGTGCCACTGGAGCCTGAACCTCCCTCGCTGCTCGAGGACAATCACACCTCAAATGGCCACGCGATCCACACGTCCAGCACATGTTCTGATCAGCTCTCATCCTGCCTCCCTGAACAGGCGCACCATGCCCTCCATTACCACGCCTAGCAGAAGACTGATACCTCTTATCTCGTCCTCTCTTGTTCCGTCCACCACCGGAACTATACTCAGCAGCTCTTTTGCCCAAGCCAGAAACAACACCTCTAGAAGACAAACCCAGGTTATGCTCAATGTCTTTTGCCCTACTCACCAGCACATCAAAATCCGTATACTCAGCAGTAAGCACAAAGGTCTTTACGTCCGTCACCAAACCATATCGGAAACGCTCACACCTCTCCCGCTCATCAGGGATAAGCTCAGGTGCGTACTGACTAAGACGGATAAACTGAATCTCGTACTCAGCCACCGTCATGCTTCCTTGAACAAGAGACATGAATTCTCTTTTCTTCTCATCCAGGTATCGCACACCCAGATACTTCCGCTTGAACGCGTTCAGAAAGAACGTCCAAGTCACATCAACTTCCTCCATTCCGGAGACAGTGGTCGTCCACCAAGTATACGCGTCATCATGTAACAGCAATACTACACAACCTAACTTCTGCACATCATTGCAGTTCATTTGTCCCAAAATTCTCTTGGTACTTTCCAACCAAGATTCAGAACCTTCAGGAGATAAACCTCTGAACTCATTCCCTCCCAGACTGCGAAGACGTTCCAAAGGTAATCTCGCATTAGCATCACCTTGATGCACAGCTCCATGAGCTCTAGCTACTGCTGCCTGAAAGGCTCCAGCAATAGCCTGTATCAATATAGTCATGTCAGGAGCAGCTTGCCCCTGCACACCATCAGGTCCAGCGACCCCAGCACCAGCACCAACACCAGCATTTTCACCTCCAGCACCACCATCACCGGGCGGTCCACCACCAGGAGGAGGAGGTAAATCCACAACATTATTGACATTCTCCTCATTCCCATCCTGAGCCATAGCTCTCGTATTCATCCTCGTCTCTCTACGAGGTCCCATTACAAGAAAAACAATGCACTGACACAAATGCAATAAACATAATTAGGCTCAACAAGGTAAGTAATCCAAGCACTCAAGCTCATTTTTCAAAAACAATTCCTTTCATTAGTTTTGATATGGTAATGGGTTCCTCTAACATGCTTCAACATAACATACATCACAATTGCAACATCCTTTACCATTCACAAATCATACTTTCATTTAAAAAAGGCACATCATGCAAACACACATACATCACACACATAACCATTCCCGTTTACTCGAGAACTCAGCTTTGATACCACCAAATGTAACCCCCTTAGCCCGGCCTAGACGGTTGACCCGAACAATGAAGGTTACACGGGGAAAACCAAAGTTAACCCGAAAGTCAACCATGATTAACGACCCTTATTTTTCTTTTTAAACTTGTCTAGATGCATATTAACCCTAAGTGTACTCTTGAGAAACACATACGCGAAAATCACAGCGATCCAACTATAATAAGGGACTCAATTGCACAAATAACAATATTAGGGACCAAAATGTAAATTCTAGAAATTTGATGGTCTTAACTGATTTCTAAGTTACCAACATTAAATTAGTCATATTACATGCTTCCCTGTCAAATTTCACCTTAATCAGACATCTCAAGCTGATGCAATTGCAAATACAAATTTCAGGACTAAAACGTAAAGCTTACAAACCTCAAAACCATTCAAATCAGTGCCCAACGGTCACCTGTTTCGAAACGGTGTTGACCGTACTGAAACATGGGTTCGTTTCGAGACATGTTTTGAAACAGGGCCTTCCAGTGGCCAAAGCGTTTCGATACGGTCACCAGCCGTTTCGAAACACCAAGGCCATTACAGGCCCCTGTTCAAACACTCAAACACATCCTAATGACTTCCTAATCATGCCAACAAGTCATCATACATATAAGGTACATGTTTGCAACATCAAAACACGTTCATGGCATCAATCAAGGAAATCCACTAATCTATAGGCATGCATCCTAATATCCAAAACCAACCAACCATCAAACACCAAAATAAGCATCAAAATGGCCATTTACAAATCCAAATCATCAAAGGAATCATTCCATAATTAGGGAGTCCAAAACATCTCCCAAAACACAACCTAGGTTCCCATTGCCAAATATAAAAAACTAACAGTGTTGTGAAAACATCACCATACATGAGCTTAGCCTTCCCTTGGATTCTTAGCCACCTTGCTGCCCTCAAACACTTCAATTGTCTGCATTATTGGTTTAAGAAAGAGAGCGTAAGCACAATTTCTTAGTGAGACATGCTCAAAGAAACAACACAATAATGTTTTTTATAAAAAACTCTTTTAACAAAGCTTTCATCACATAAACATCATTAGTCATGCAACCTTGCATTCTTAAACAAGCATCTCATGCTTCATTAGAATCAACATGTCATTTTGGCTTTCAAGTGATAATCCATAACAATTTACAACACAAAACACAATCGGATACGCGGATTACAAGCGTTGTCCCACACGCTTCATACACACTACCGAACAAACAAGGTGGAGTTTACCGGTACAATCACAACCCCTCAACACCCGCGATGGAGTTTAACGGTACAATCACAACCCCTCAACATTACTCATCGGTAGTTGTATAACATCACTAACGAAAACACGGGACACACAATACAAGATCCACACATGGACTTTTAACCACCATTGTGATCTTACCTTTCTCGTTAGTGTACTTGGATGGAGTTTACGGTACAATCACATCCCCTTGACATCCAAGGCAACTTTATTCACGATGCATCCAATCCTATAGCCGGCTAACTATATCCTATTCAAGTACTTTAAAACCAACACATCACTTGCCAATATACATCATTTATCATCAACAATTCATTGTTTTAAAGCATTTAATCAAAGCCATATTACAACATGCATAACTATGCATCAAATCCACATTTTCAACATATCAAACCAAGGATCTCTTACCTTGAGCATCCTTCAACATATGGCTTTCAAAACCAGCATTAACCATGCTAAATCATGCTTTCAAAACAGAATTTAATCATGCAATTTTTCAATAAATGCATCGAACCACTCCTTGGCTCATACAAGAGAGTTTTTCTGAAAACTTACTCTTGAGCTTAGTTAAGTTGCTTAGACTTAAACTAAGCTCCCAAAACCTTCAAACATTGGTTTCAAAGCTGTAAACCCAACTTCACTCACCAATTCCGTTTCGCAAGCTTGCCGAAACGCCGATCAAGCCTCCGGATCAACACCACAAGTATCCGAAGATGTCTCCCCTATTTTAAACACATCAAAGCATAGGATTAATGCATCATCATGCATTAAAATCTTCAGCCATTACACCAAAACTTGCTGCTCTAACCAATTCTAACATTTCGGCTACCAAACACAACTGAAATCACCTCCAAACTCTTCCAAAACATAACCCAGCCAAGATCCACCACCTCTAACCATTTCTAAACATCAATTAACATCCAAAATGAACATAAACTCGCCCTTATACCTCCAGCTATAACAGAACACCAAGATCACCTCAAAATCCACCATTTTCATAAGCAAAAACTTAGGAAATTCAACCTATTCGGGATTGCATTGATAAAACCTCATTTACACATCATTAGACATCCAAAATACATTTAAGAAACATCTCAAAACAGAGCCCAAACAATCACCATGAAATTCTTCAAGATTCCATCCAAATCTTTAGTTTTAAGCCAAAATCAAGCTTCTACCATTAAAACCATTTATAAAACTTAAATTAAGGATTGGCAACTAGGCAATTTAAGTAAAGAATTTAATATTTAGAGGAGAAGAACAACCTTACCTCTAAATGTAGATTTCTCCTTGATTAGAGACAATTTTCTTGAAAATCCAATGAGTAAATCAAAAGGATTTGATGTAGAAAGGATTAGGAATTAATTGTTGATTGAATCCTCATCAATTGAATTGAAAACCAATGGAAAAGATGCTGGAGAAAAGTGTTTGGATGAGGGAATTTTGAGAGAAAATGAGATGAGAAAGTTTTAAGAAAAGTTAGTTATGAAAATCTAAAAATTGGTTTTCTCCTTTTCATTTAAATAATTAAACATTAATTAAATCATTTAAATCTAAGAAAAAACTGGAGAAATATTCCTTGGGTAAATTAGCTCCTTAAAGATTCAAACTTTCAATCCTTACAAAACAGTCACCACTAAACTTTTCAAAAATCACATTTTAGTCACCATTTCAAAATATTGCACTTCCAAACCTTATTTTGAAAAATTGATTTCACCACTCTCTTATATATATTAAAAGAGGATTTTTAGATATTTTTCCATATTTTTAAAGCATCCCGAACTAGGCTTTCCCTAAAACCTCCTTTTATATTCGAACCAAAAAATCAGACCAGCCCGGTTCAGACCCTAAACTTCCAAGCCCAAAATTGGGGTGTTACAACTCATTAGTTCTTAGTCAATCTTGCATCAAATTCTTTTGATTTCCTCATTGAATTTTCAAGGAATTTGGCCCAAATCAAGGAGAAATCACCATTTAGAGGTAAGATTGTTCTTCTCCTCTAAATACTCAGTTCTTTACTGAAATTCCCAAGTTGTCAATCCTTAATTTAAGTTTTATAAATGGTTTTGATGTTGGAGACATGATTTTGGCTTAAAACTCAAGATTTTGGAAGAAATCTTGAAGAATTTCGTTGTGATTGCTTGGGCTTTGTTTTGAGATGATTCTTTAATGTATTTTGGATGTCTAATGAGGTTTAAAATAAGGTTTTATAATTCTAATCCCAAATAGGTTGTATTTCCTAAGTTTTTGCTTGTGAAAATGGTGGTTTTTGAGGTGTTTTTGGTGTTCTGTTATAGCTGGAGGTATAAGGACGAGTTTAGGTTCATTTTGGATGTTATTTGATGTTTAGAGATGGTTAGAAGTGATGGATCTTGCCTGGGTTAAGTTTTGGAAGAGTTTGGAGGTGATTTCGGTTGTGTTTGGTAGCCGAAATGTTGGGTTTAAGTAGAGCAGCGAGTTTTGGTATGTTGGCTGAAGATTTCAATGCATGATGATGCATTAATCCTCTGCTTTTATGTGTCTAAAACAGGGGAGACATCTTCGGACACTTTTGGAGTTGATCCGGAGGCTTGATTGACGTTTTGGCAAGCAAGCGAAACGAAATCGGTGAGTGCGTTTGGGTTTCAAGTCCATGAGGACAAAAATACAAGGTTTGGGGATTTAGGAGAGGTTTGAAACACCTTCCTAAGTTCGGAAGTAAGAATGGCTTGTTTTGATCTCTCTAAAGTGGTGTTTGGCCCCAAAATACTTTTACATGCTCATGGTTAGAGATTGTTAAATTCCTACTGTTTTTATGCATGTTTTGGAGCATGAGATTATGCTTGTAAAGATGTCATGAGATGGCATGTTGCATTGAATAGATTTGAGGTTTTGGTTTGAAGCAAAGTATGATTTATGATTTGAAATGTGGTGAGGAAACTCTTGAGTTTTATTGCATGAAAAACAGTAGGTGAGATGATATTTTAACACATTATATTGGCATAAATGTTGAGAAACTTACCGGATATAATTGATCGATCAATAGGATGAGAGTGCACTATAAACTAAAAATTCGTATGTGCTCTTTGGTTAAGCCAAAGGGAGATATTCCGATGATGGGCATTCCATCGGGTAGGACTTGGTGAAATACCCAAGCTTTGTGGCGATGAGAGATTCTGCCATGTGAGTACGGTGATGAGAGATTCCACCGGAAGCTATGTTGCTAGACAAGTGAGTACGGTGATGCGAGATTCCACCGAAAGAGTCTAGTGTAGAAGTGAGTCCGCATATCCGAGTATTAATGAGATGCTAAATGCCAATATTAATGATGAAATGGTTTTTGTTACACATGTACCTTGATGAAATGATTTATGCTATGAGATATGCATATGTGTTATGTTTAGAAATGCTTAGTCAATACAAGCATGTGAATGGCTTGGCCATGAGATTTGCATTGGTTTTAATGCATGAATTAGAATAAAGGTACATGTGGTTTCAATGAATTTTGCTTGATGGTTTTTCCAAGCATGAGAAAGAGATGAGCATGTGGCTTAAAAGCTTTGATGAAAGTGTTTTCTAAATGTGCATTATTGTGTGGTTTTCCTTAGAGCATGCCTCACTAAGCAATTATGCTTACGCTCTCTTTTACCAATAATGCAGATAATTGAGGTGTTTGAGGGCATCAAGAAAGCTAAGTTTGTCCAAGGGAATCCAAGCTCATGTGTGGTGAAGTTTTCGTACACTATTAGTTTTGATAAGTTGGCAATGGGAACCTAAGATGTGTTTTGGGAGGTGTGTTAAACTCCCTAAGGTTGTGGCATGTTTGCCTCGGTTGGTTTGAATTGTAAATGGGAACCAGCAAATTCTACACTTTTTGGGCAAACCGTATCGAAACACTCTCTGGCGTTTCGTGTTTCGAAACGACTGGAGGATGTTTCGAAACGTTTTGGCTATTGGAGAGCCGTGTTTCGGAACAAGTATCGAAACGTGGTAATGTTTTACCCAGCCGTTTCGATACGGCTAGTAGGTGTTTCGAAACAGGTGACCGTTGGTTACAATTTTGAATTGTTCTAAAGTTGTATGGTTTACATTTTAGTCCTGAATGATGATGTTGCAATTGATGGTGTTTGAGATGTCCAATTAAGTTGATTTTTGGCAGAGTAGCATGTAATGTGACTAATTACATATTAGTAACCTTAAAATCAGTTTTGACCTTCTAATTTACGAAAATATCAATTTGGTCCCTAAACTTGAAATAAGTGCAATTGAGTCCCTCCTTGTTGTTCGATCGCGGTGTCCTCAAATATGTTTCATGAATGTTCACTTAGGGTTAATGTGCATCTAGACAAGAATAAAAAGAAAAAAAAGGGTCGTAAATCAAGGTTGACTTTCGGGTTTACTTTGGTTTTCCCCGTGTAATCTTCGTAGTTCGGGTCAACCGTCTAGGCCGGGCTAAGGGGGTTACATGAACTCCTAAATTTTGATTAAAACTTGTTTTGCGCTCCTTTTTTGTAGAATTTTCGAAAGGGCAGGTCTAAATGGGTCGTAATATGGACCCATTGGACTTGTAACTGAGTAGAAAGAACTTAAATTGAGTTTCTTCAATAAAATCGTGTTGAAAAGCTCAAAATTAATATTATGAACTCATAAATTTTGATTAAAAGTATTTATGCGGTCTTTTTGTATAGGCTTCAAACGAGCGAGTCTAAATGGGCCGTAAAATAGACCAGTTGGAGTTTTAACTGAGTAAAAAGCACAAAATGGACTTTCTTCAATATAATCGTGTTGAAAAGCTGGTAACCAATGATATGAACTCCGATATTTTGATTAAAACTTGTTTTGTGTTTCTCTTTATAGAGGTTTCGAACGTGTAGGTCCAAATGGGCCGTAAAATGGACCTTTTGGACTTCTAATTGAGTAAAAAATACATAAATTGAGTTTTTGCAAAATAATTGTGTTGAAAGGCTCGTAATTAGTGATATGAACTCCTAAATTTTGATTAAAACTTGTTTTGCGGTCTTTTTTGTAGATGTTTCGGATGAGCGGGTCTAAATGGACGGTAAAATAGACTCGTTGGACATTTATCTGTGTAAAAAGTAATAAATTGATCTTCTACAAAATTATCGTGTTCAAAAGCTTGGAATAAATGATATGAACTCCTAGATTTTTATTAAAACTTGTTTTGCGGTCCTTTTTATAGAGGTTTCGGAAGAGCGTGTCTAAATGGGCCATAAAATGGACCCGTTGGACTTTTAACTGAGTAAAAAGTACACAAATTTTGTTCTGCAA
This sequence comes from Hibiscus trionum, assembly GCA_030270665.1. NCBI lineage: Eukaryota > Viridiplantae > Streptophyta > Magnoliopsida > Malvales > Malvaceae > Hibiscus > Hibiscus trionum. The sequence continues at coordinate 37,990,531 of BSYR01000027.1, forward strand.
TATAATCATGTTGAAAAGCTTGTAATCAATGATATGAACTCCTAAAATTTGATGAAAATTTGTTTTGCGGTTCTTTTTGTAGAGGTTTCGGACGAGCGGGTCTAAGTGGGCCGTAAAATGGACTCGTTGGACTTTTAACTAAGTAAAAAGTACATAAATGGAGTTCTTTTCAATATAATCGTGTTGAAAAGCTCGTAAACAATGATATTATCTCCTATTTTTTTAAAAACTTGTTTTGCGGTCCTTTTTGGAGAGGTTTCGGACGAGAGGGTCTAAATGGGCCGTAAAATGGACCCGTTGGACTTTTAACTGTGTTAAAAGTACATAAATTGCTTTGCAATATAATCATGTTGAAAATTACATAATCAATGATATGAACTCCTAAATTTTGATTAAAACTTGTTTTGCAGTCTCTTTTGTAGAGGTTTCGGACAAGCGGGTCTAAATGGGCCGTAAATTGGACCCGTTAGACTTTTAACTGTGTAAAAAGTTCAAAAATGAGTTTTTTCAATATATTCGTGTTGAAAATCTCATAATCAATGATATGAACTCCGATATTTTGATTAAAACTTATTTTGCAGTCCTTTTTGTAGAGGTTTCGGACGAGCTGGTCTAAATGGGCCGTAAAATGGACCCGCTGGAGTTTTAACTGAGTAAAAAGTACAAAATTGAGTTTCTGCAATATAATCTTGTTGAAAAGCTGGTAATCAATGATATGAACTCCCAAATTTTGATTAAAACTTGTTTCGCGGTCCTTTTTGTAGAGCTTTCGAACGAGCGGGTGTAAATGGGCCGTAAAATGGATATGTTGGACTTTTAACTGTGTTAAAAGTACATAAATTTTGTTTTTGCAATATAATCATGTTGAAAAGCTCGTAATCAATGATATGAACTCCTAAATTTTGATTAAAACTTGTTTTGCGGTCCTTTTTGTAGAGGTTTCAAATGAGCAGGTCTAAATGGACGGTAAAATGGACCCGTTGGACATTTATCTGTGTAAAAAGTAACAAATTGATTTTTTACAAAATAATCGTGTTCAAAAGCATGGAATAAAAGATATGAACTCCTAGATTTTTATTAAAATTTGTTTTGCGTCCTCTTTATAGAGATTTCCGAGGAGCGTGTCTAAATGGGCCATAAAATGGACCCGTTGGACTTTTAACTGAGTAAAAAGTACATACATTTTTTTGTGCAATATAATCATGTTGAAAAGCTTGTAATCAATGATATGAACTCCTAAATTTGATGAAAATTTGTTTTGCAGTTCTTTTTGTAGAGGTTTTGGACGAGCGGGTTTAAGTGGGCCGTAAAATGGACTCATTGGACTTTTAACTAAGTAAAAAGTACATAAATGGAGTTCTTTTCAATATAATCGTGTTGAAAAGCTCGTAAGCAATGATATTATCTCCTATTTTTTTAAAACTTGTTTTGCGGTCCTTTTTGGAGAGGTTTCGGACGAGAGGGTCTAAATGGGCCGTAAAATGGACCCGTTGGACTTTTAACTGTGTTAAAAGTACATAAATTTCTTTGAAATATAATCATGTTGAAAATTACGTAATCAATGATATGAACTCCTAAATTTTGATTAAAACTTGTTTTGCAGTCTCTTTTGTAAAGGTTCCGGACGAGCGGGTCTAAATGGGCCGTAAAATGGATCCGTTAGACTTTTAACTGTGTAAAAATTTCAAAATGAGTTTTTTCAATATATTCGTGTTGAAAATCTCATAATCAATGATATGAACTCCTATATTTTGATTAAAACTTATTTTGCAGTCCTTTTTGTAGAGGTTTCGGACGAGCTGGTCTAAATGGGCCGTAAAATGGACCCGCTGGAGTTTTAACCGAGTAAAAAGTACAAAATTGAGTTTCTGCAATATAATCTTGTTGAAAAGCTGGTAATCAATGATATGAACTCCCAAATTTTGATTAAAACTTGTTTCGCGGTCCTTTTTGTAGAGGTTTCGAACGTGCGGGTCTAAATGGGCTGTAAAATGGACCTTTTGGACTTTTAATTGTGTAAAAAGTACATAAATTGAGTTTTTGCAATATATTCGTGTTGAAAAGCTCGTAAGCAATGATATGAACTCCTAACTTTTGATTAAAACTTGTTTTGGGGTCCTTTTTGTAGAGGTTTCGGACGAGCGGGTCTGAATGGGAGGTAAACTGGACCAGTTGGACATTTAACTATGTAAAAAGTAATAAATTGATTTTCTAGAATATAATAGTGTTGAAAAGCTTGTAATCTATGATATGAACTCCTAAATTTTGATTAAAACTTGTACTGCGATCCTTTTTGTAGTGGTTTTGGAGGAGCGGGTCTAAATGGGCCGTAAAATGGACCCGTTGGACTTTTAACTGAGTAAAAAGTACATAAATAATGTTCTGCAATATAATCATGTTGAAAAGCTGGTAATCAATGATACCAACTCCTAAATTTTGATTAAAACTTATTTTGCAGTCTTTTTTGTACAGGTTTCGAAAAAGCGGGTCTAAGTGGGCCGTAAAAAGGACTCGTTGGACTTTTAATTGAGTAAAAAGTACATAAATTGAGTTTTTTTTCAATACAATCGTGTTGAATATCTCGTAAGAAATGATATTATCTCCTAAATTTTGAATAAAACTTGTTTTGCGGTCCTTTTTGTAGAGCTTTCGAACGAGCGGGTGTAAATGGGCCGTAAAATGGATCTGTTGGACTTTTAACTGTGTTAAAAGTACATAAATTTTGTTTTTGCAATATAATCATGTTGAAAAGCTCGTAATCAATGATATGAACTCCTAAATTTTGATTATAACTTGTTTGGTGGTCTTTTTTGTAGAGGTATCGGACGAGCGGGTCTAAATGGGCCATAAATTGGACCCGTTGGACTTTTAACTGTGTAAAAAGTTCTAAAATGAGTTTTTCATTATAATCGTGTTGAAAACCTCGTAATCAATGATATGAACTCCTAAATTTTTATTAAAACTTGTTTTGCGGTCATTTTTATAGAGGTTTCGGACGAGCGAGTCTAAATGGGCCGTAAAATGGATCCGTTGGAATTTTAACTGCGTAAAAAGTACATAAATTGAGTTTTTTCAATATAATCATGTTGAAAAGCTCATAATCAACGATATGAACTCCTAAAATTTGATGAAAACTTATTTTGCGGTCCTTTTTGTAGAGATTTCAGACACGCAGGTCTAAATGGGCCGTAAAATGGACCCGTTGGACTTTTAACTGAGTAAGAAGTAAAAAATTGAGTTTCTGCAATATAATCGTGTTGAAAATCTTGTAACCAATGATATGAACTACTAATTTTTTACTAAAACTTGTTTTGCGGTCCTTTTAGTAAAGGTTTTGGAGGAGAGGGATTAAATGAGCCGTAAAATGGACCGATTGGAGTTTTAACTGAGTAAAAAATATAAAAATTGTGTTTCTGCAATATAATCGTGTTGAAAAGCTGGTAATCAATGATATGAACTCCTAAAATTTGATGAAAACTTGTTTTGCTGCTCTTTTTGTAGAGGTTTTGGACGAGCGGGTCTAAATGGGCCGAAAATGGACTTGATGGATGATTAACTAAGTAAAAAATACAAAAATAGGGCTTTTGTAAAATAATCGTGTTGAAAAGCTTGTAAGGCATGATATGAACTCCAAAATTTTGATTAAAACTTGTTTTGCGGTCCTTTTTGTAGAGTTTTCAAACGGGCGGGTCTAAATGGGCCGTAATATGGGCCCGTTGGACTTTTAACTGTTTAAAAAGTAGTTAAATTGGGTTTCTTCAATATAATCGTGTTGAAAAGCTCATAATTAATGATATGAACTCCTAAATTTTGATTAAAACTTGTTATGCATTCTTTTTTATATAGGTTTTGGACGAGCGGGTCTAAATAGGCCGTAAAATGGACCCGTTGGAGTTTTAACTGAGTAAAAAGTACAAAATTGAGTTTCTACAATATAATCGTGTTGAAAAGCTGGTAATCAATGATATGAACTCCCAAATTTTGATTAAAACTTGTTTTGCGGTCCTTTTTGTAGAGGTTTCGAACGTGCAGGTCTAATTAGGTCGTAAAATGGACCTTTTGGACTATTAATTGACTAAAAAGTACATAAATTTAGTTTTTGCAAGATAATCGTGTTGAAAAGCTCGTAAGCAATGATATTATCTCCTAAATTTTGATTAAAACTTGTTTTGTGGTCCTTTTTGTAGAGGTTTCGTAGGAGCGGGTGTAAATCGGCCGTAAAATGAACCCGTTGGACTTTTAACTTTGTAAAAGTTCAAAAATGAGTTTTTTTCAATATAATCGTGTTGAAAAGCTCATAATCAATGATATGAACTCCTAAATTTTGATTAAAACTTGTTTTGTGGTCCTTTTTGTAGAGGTTTCGGACGAGCTGGTCTAAATGGGCCGTAAAATGGACCCGTTAGAGTTTTAACTGAGTAAAAAGAACAAAATTGAGATTCTGCAATATAATCGTGTTGAAAAGTTGGTAATCAATGATATGAACTCCTAAAATTTGATTAAAACTTGTTTTGCAGTCCTTTTTGTACAGTTTTCGAACGTGCGGGTCTAAATGGGACGTAAAATGGACCTTTTGGACTTTTAATTGAGTAAAATGTACATAAATTGAGTTATTGCAACATAATTGTCTTGAAAAGCTCGTAATCAATGATATGAACTCGTAAATTTTGATAAAAACTTGTTTTGCGGTCCTTTATGTAGAGGTTTCAGACGAGCTAGTCTAAATGGGCCGTAAAATGAACCTGATGGAGTTTTAAATGAGCAAAAAGTACAAAATTGAGTTTTTGCAATATAATCATGTTGAAAAGCTGGTAATCAATGATATGAACTCCTAAAATTTGATGAAAACTTGTTTTCTGATCCTTTTTGTAGAGGTTTCTAACGAGCAGGTTTAAATGGGCCGTAAAATGGACCCTTTGGACTTTTAAATGTGTTAAAAGTATACAAATTGAGTTATTGCAATATAATCGTGTTGAAATGCTCATAACTAATGATATGAACTCCTAAATTTTGTTTAAAACTTGATTTGCGGTCTTTTTTGTAGAGGTTTCGGACGAGCGGGTCAAAATGGGCCGTAAAATGGACACATTGGACTTTTAACTCAGTAAAAAGTAAAAAAAATTGATTTTTTGTACTATAATCGTGTTAAAAAGTTTATAATCAATGATTTGAACTCCTAAATTTTTATTAAAACTTGTTTTACGGTCCTTTTTGTAGAGGTTTCAGAGGAGTTGGTCTAAATGGGCCATAAAATGGACCCGCTAGACTTGTAGCTGAGTAAAAAGTACAAAAATTGGGTTTTTGTAATATAATCGTGTTGAAAAGCTCGTATGCAATAATATGAACTCCTAAATTTTGATTAAAACTTGCTTTGCGGTTCTTTTTGTAGAGGTTTCGAACGTGCGAGTTTAACTGGGCCGTAAAATGGAGCTTTGGAATTTTAATTGAGTAAAAAGTACTTAAATTGTGTTATTGCAATATAATCGTGTTGAAAAGCTCGTAACTAATGATATGAACTCCTAAATTTTGTTTATACTTGTTTTGCGGTCTTTTTCGTAGAGGTTTCGGACGAGCGGGTCTAAATGGGCCTTAAAATGGAACTGTTGTTCTTTTAACTGAGTAAAAAGTACATAAATTGTGTTTCTTAAATATAATTGTGTTGAAAAGCTGGTAATCAATGGTATGAACTCCTAAAATTTGATGAAAACTTTTTTGCGGTCCTTTTTGTAGAGGTTTTGAATGAGCGGTTCTAAATGGGCCCTAAAATGGACCCGTTAGACTTTTAACTGAGTAAAAGTTCAGAAATTGGGTTTTTGTAATATAATCATGTTGAAAAGCTTGTATGCAATGATATGAACTCCTAAATTTGAATTAAAAGTTGTTTTGCAGTCCTTTTTGTAGAGTTTTCGAACGGGCGGGTCTAAATGGGCCGTAAAATGGACCTTTTGGACTTTTTATTGTGTAAAAAGTAGATAAATTGAGTTATTGCAATATAATCGTGTTGAAAAGCTCGTAACTAAAGATAAGAACTCCTAAATTTAGCTTAAAACTTGTTTTGCGGTCGTTTTTATTGAGGTTTCAGACGAGCGGGTCTAAATGAGCCGTAAAATGGACCTGTTGAACTTTTTGTTTGAAGAAAATGGGCCTCGTTAAAACCCCCTACTATCACCCCCTGGCACAAGGCCAGGAGATCCCTAAAAAGGGTAAAAGAGTACCCTGAACATTATTAATTTGGACGAGAAAGTTTCTTTGAAATTACAAAGTTTTGGATACAATCTGGATAAAGGGAACCAAAAGACATAGAAGTCATGGTTCGAAGGGCATGAGTGGTCAGAGTGTGTGCAACAAAATTAGCCTCACGGCTTACATAATGAGCATGGGCAAAAGGAAATGATGAGAGTAAATCTCTTGCTTGGAGAAGCGTAGGTCCCATGGTGGAAAGATCAGGCCTTGGACGGTTGAGCCTGTTTGCACTAGACGCATAATCTGTTTTAAAGAACAAGTTTCTCCAACCATGCGATAGAGCAAAAGTGAAACCACAAAGAAGAGCAGCCCCTTCGGCTATGGCAGCATCCGGACAGCTGCCCTGGGGATAAGCCATGCCACCAACGATCGTACTCGAATCATCACGAACCACAACTACAGCCGCTGTTGCGTGTGTGGCCAGATCAAAAGCCTCATCCACATTAACCTTAAGAGACCTTGGAAAGGGCCGCCTCCAACGAGGTTGAGAGAGTGGTAGATGATCTGTTGGAGAAAAAGAAAAAGTAGAGGTGGCATTGCAGTAATCTCGGTGGAGACTAGACAGTTGATAACAATTAGCCAAGGGGGTTGCAGATGGTGATTATGGACCCAATCATTGCGCCGGTTCCAAATGTTCCACAGAGTAGTAACCTCTCTATATATTTAAAGAAAAATGGTTATGTTAAAAACTCAACTTGTCAAAAGTTTTCTAAGTATTTTTTAAGCCAAAACAGTAATTTTCGAGTCACTGTTTTGGAAAGGCTATTGGGCGTTCGAGAACACTTTTGAAACCGTTAACCTCTGTTTCGAACGGGTTTCGAAACAGATGAAGAACATCGGAACAATTTGACCCGTTTCAATACGGCAGTATCGAAACGACCTAAAATGTTTCGAAATGGCATTCAAACCTGATTTTAAAAATATGATCGTTGAAGTTTTTAACCGATTTTAAACTTCTTGTTAAGGCGTATCGAACCGCCTCCAAGCCGTTTCGATACAGGCTTTGACAGTGGCAAAGTGTTTCGACACTATGGATGATATGAAGTGCTGAAATTCAAATGTGTACCTAACGCCTGATTTAAACATTCCCAAAACCTTTTTGTATACCTCAGATCCCTATCCGACACTATGGATTTAGGCACACCATGCAAACGCACAATCTCAGAAATATACAAATATGTCAGCTTATCCAACGTATACATAGTATGCACTGCCAAGAAATATGCACACTTCGTAACGATCCACAATCACCCATACAGAGTTCTTCTTAGATGGTGACAATGGCAGACCTGATACAAAATCCATCATAATCAGTTCCCATTTCCACTCATGTATCCTCAAAGGCTGTAACAAATAAGAAGGAAACTGATGCTCAGCTTTCACACGCTGGCAAACCATACACTTACTTACAAAATCAACAACATCCTATCTCAACCCCACCCAATAGTACTCATCCTTATAATCACGATACATCTTAGTACTACCATGATACATCCTCCGGCACAACTATTCGACTTTTGAAACATAGAACTCCATCATCATTGAAACCGAAGATCGTTGCATTACCATCAGCTATATCCTGAACGTGAGGCACCAACGAATCCTCAAGCAACTACTTCTCCTTGATCAATTAAATCAAGGAAGGTTTCATCTGCAACTCGGCTATCAACCCAGGATCATGCGATAAAATCAATCGAGCAAACATCACTATCAGCTCAACAGCTACCTTCTTGCTGAAAGCATCAACCACAACATTGGCCTTCCCAGGATGGTACTCAATTGTCAGATCATAATCCTGAAGCAACAACAACCACCTTCGTTGCCTAAGATTCTACTTCTTTTTAGACATAAGATACTTCAAACTCTTATGGTCGGTGTAAACCACACACTTCTCACCATAAAGATAGCGTCTCCAAATTTTCAATGCAAACACCACCGCAGCTAGCTCTAGATCATGAGTAGGATAGTTGCGTTCATGCACCTTTAACTGTCTAGACACATAAGCTACAACCTTCCCTCCTTGCATCAACATGTAACCCAAACCAACATACGAGGCATCACTATAAACTACAAACTCTTTACTCAATTCTGGTTGAATCAAAATAGGAGCTTGCGTCAAAGCTTCCTTTAGCTTCTCGAAAGCTTGTTGCCTAGCATCCATCCACTCAAGGCGAACATTCTTTTGCAACAAATTGGTCAAAGAATAGAAATCTTGGAAAAACCCTCGACAAACCTCCGATAATAACCAGCCAAACGAAGGAAACTTTGCACCTCCATCACCGACTTAGGCGTTTTCCAACTCATCAAAGCCTCGACCTTGTGTGGATCAACCCGAATACCTTTGGCTGGTACCACATGTCCAACAAAAACCACTCCCTTGAGCCAAAACTCACACTTTTTCATCTTATCATAAAGCTGATTCTCCAACAGCACTTGCAACACCATCCTCAAGTTCTTATCATGATCCTCCTCGGTACCCGAGTACCTGAGAATATCATCCATAAACACTACCAGGTACTGATCCAGAAACTCATGGAACACCCAATTCATCATATCCATGAATGCAGCCGATGCATTCGTCACACCAAACGACACTACCAAAAACTCATAATGGCCATACCTTGTCCTAAAAGCCGTCTTAGGTACATTCACATCCTTAACCTTTAGTTGGTAATACCCTGACCTCAAATCAATCTTCGAAAACACTGAAGCACCACGAAACTAGTCAAACAAATCATCGATCCTCGGCAAAAGGGTACTTGTTCTTAATGGTCAACTTGTTCAGTTGCCGATAATCTGTGCACAAACGCATCATACCATCCTTTTTCCACACAAACAAGATCGGCACACCCCAAGGTGAAACACTTGGCCTTATGAACCCTCGATCAAGAAACTCCTGATGTTGGGTCTTCAACTCCTTCAACTACTTAGGTGCCATGCGATAAGGAGCAATGGACACCAAAGTCGTATTCTCGTACAACTCAATGCCAAACTCAACCTGTCGATTTGGTGGCAACCCAGGCATCTCCTCTGGAAAAACACCCGAAACTCACATATTGTTCGTATGTGTAGAGCGTTTGGGTGTTCTCTATTTATGAGCGCAAGTGCATACTCCTATCAAGTTATAGTATATAAGATATCGTCTCCCACAGGGATTGGACAGCTTGATTCGAATTATTGTTCCTACACACGAAAAGTAAATGCACAAGTAAGTTGGTTGTTTGAGAAGAAATGTAAAATAAAAACACAATTATTGAAGAGGATCGGTTTGATAGAGAGGGCAGGGTTATCCTGCTTCTTAGTGTGAAACTACGTTGAATAGGTCAAATTGTTTTGCGCTGCCAGACTTTGCTGCCTCGGCAGTGGATGGCAGGTAGACTACTGAGAACCTCTAGCTGCCTCGGCAAGGGAATGGAACTGTGTCTCGGCGGAAAACTCTGTAGAACTACAAGGCTCGATAGAACACTTCGAAAGTGACTCCGCTTATGTCTAAGCCAGAGTTCTGTTGATGCCCACTGCAGATAATACCATTCATGGCGTGAATCATGCAAACACAGCAAGGTTTATTCGTCCTCTTTTAGCCTCCTTAAACACTTAACCTATGTCTAGGCTAGATTGATCGCACCGTCTATAGATGAAATCGTACTTACTCCTTTGGTGAGTTTGACTTTCTCGATACCGAACAAATGGATAGAATTCAACTAATTTTTCGCCTTAATTGAAAACTATGAAGAACATGGAATAAGTGAACCTTGTAATTTTATTTGCAAAAACAAACAAGAAAACCTAAACTATGCCTAAGGAAAACCCCTCTCCCCTCTTTTTGAACTAGAATTACAATAAGTATATATAGGCATTAGCTTGGTCTAGTCCTTCTTAAAGTAGAAATCTTCAAAGTAGCTTTTCTTATTAAATGTATATTTAAACTCTAATTTCTTTGAGTTGAATGTGGACTTTATCACGTTACCTTGTTCCACAAGCAATCTCGAGGTTCACCTTCGGGGGCTCTGCCCACTGCTACAGACGTCAGAAAATTGAGTGGACATCATTGATAGAATTAGGATTTTCTGCTCTATAGATCGCACTCCGGTTCTACAATTCCATAGTCTGCTGTCATGGGCGGCACGGTGGGAGGCGACAGCTACTCGGCAGCTGTTGTCTCTTTCTAGAACTCATCAGTACAACTCCTTGGTTCGCTTCCTCATCATCGCATCTTCAACTCCGCTTTCCCTCTTTCAGCCTCTACTACCTAAAACCAAAAGTAATTAAAACAATACATTTTCTTTACGAAATAAAAGATAATCTAGAAAAACATGGCAAAGTAAAGAAATACTATAAAATGCAATGCATGGTCCTAATTATGCATAAAATGTACTTAAAATAGTAATAATATGAGATGGAATGTGCATGAAATATAGAACTTGTGGACACTTTACACACCCCCAAACTTGAACTATTTCTTGTCCTCAAGCAATGCAACCTAAACATACTTGCCCTTATATTAATCAGAAAGAAAACTTGTTTTGAACTTGATTTCATACCTCAAGGCCGTGTCACCTATATTAGATTAGTGAAGGGAACTTAGCAAGAAAATATCTCAGAATTAATTTCTAATGCCAGTGCAATGTGTGCAGGACTGTACACAGGCTGAATTATGCAGAATAACTAGATAAACAAAGATGTTGTTATGATATGTAAGGTTGCTGCCGAGACAACACAATATTTAATCATGGCAATGAGGGCTTCAGCTTATCACAACTACTCCTCTAGGTCTGAAATTAAGATAGGAGCAAACTACAAAACCCTGAACCCATGGAGTAGAGTCATCCCATGAAGACTTTCGTTCACTCATGCTAATTTGTCTGTCACTTCAAAACTTTCAGATTCATGGACTTTTATAGCAGCGGAGTGTCATCGCACATGATTCTTCCTAGAGCATGTTGCGGGCACCTCTAGGGTAAAACAACTATATTCCTTATTTTTCTTTGACTGCCGTGACAATGTTGTATTTTTCTGTTTCTGTTTTCTACCTCGGCGGCTACCTGCAACCATGGTTAGAACTTTGCAAAGAATTCTAAAAACAAAGCATGCAGTGTTCATTAGATATTTTAGCAAATTCAGCAAGTAACAGAAGTGATTGACAGTTTTGGCAAAATGAAAAAAAAATTGAAGTCATTTTGCAAGCTTTTCCCATATTAAGTTCAATTTATTATTGGTGCGAAAATAAGTAATCGGCTAACTATCATAGGCACAAGTTATATAACAAATTTTTCTGTTCCGATTAACACTAAGGAAAGTACAATGTAACCTATATGCTACTAAATATGCCTAGACAAAAGATGTGAGAGCTATCCCCCAAAACTCGAGATGGGCATTACCCTCAATGCACAAAATAAAATAGAAAATAATAACAGAAAAATGAATACAAGTGCTAAAAACAAAAAAATAAAATAAAGAAAAGAGAAAGAATAAAACTAGAAATTGGCTGAGGGTTGACAGAAGGCTTGAGTCTTTGCGCTGAGGAGGAGGAAGAAGTTTGGATGATGATGTAACGCCCCAAATTTGGGCTTAGATGTTTTAGAGTTCGAATCGGACCAGTCGAGTACAGTTCGAATCTTAAAGGGAGATTTAGGGAACACCTAGTTCGGGATCCTTTAAAAATATGGAAAAATACCTAAAAATCCTCATTTATTATATGAATGATTATGGTGAAATAAATTTTACAAAATAAGGTTTGGAAATACTACATTTCGGTGTAGTGACCAAATCGCAGTTTTTGCAAAAGTTAAATAGTGACTGTTTTGTAAAGGATTGAAACTTTGAATCTTTAAGGAGCTAATTTTACCAAAATGTTTTAATCAGATTTCTCCTTATTTTGGGTGATTTTAATAATGTTTTAATTAAAGGAAATAAAGATTAATTAAAAGGAAAACTATCTTTGACTTTTCCTAACTACCTTTCATCAATTTTCTCTCATTTCATTTTCTCTCAATTTCTTTTCAGCCAAACACATTTCCTCCATCAATTATCCTTTAATTTTCATTGCTTTTGATGAGATTTCAATCTCCTTTTGATTCCTAATCTTTTCCTCATCAAATCCTCTTGTTTCCGCATTGGGTTTTCAAGAAAACTTGCCCAATTCAAGGAGAAATCAGCCATTAGAGGTAAGCTTCGTCCTTCTCCTCTAATGACCAGTTCTTTACTGAAATTCCCAAGTTATCAATACTTTGTTAATGGTTTTTGAGTTGCTTTAATGTTAGAAACAAGAAATTGTATTAAAACTCAAGGTTTTTGGAGAGACCTTGATGATTTTCATGGTTGATGGTTAGGCTATATTTTGAGGTTGTTTTCTAATGTATTTTGGATGTTAATTGATGTTATAAATGAGGTTTTATCAAACAAATCCCGAATAGGCTCCGATTCCTAAGTTTTGTATGCTATACTAGTGGTTTTTGGGGTGGTTTTGGTGTTCTATCATAGCTGGAGGTATAAGGACGAGTTTGTGGTGATTTTTGATGTTGATTGATGTTTAGAAATGATTAGGAGTGGTAGATCTTGGCTGGGCTTTGTTTTGGAAGAGTTTAGAGATGATTTCAGTTGTGTTTGGTATCCGAAATGAGGTTTTTGAGTAGAGCAACGAGTTTAGGTGTGTGGCTGATGATTTCAATGCATGATGATGCATTAATCCTCTGCTCTTATGTGTTATAAACAAGGGCGACATCTTCGGACGCCTTTGGTGTTGATCTGGGAGCTTAGATAGTGTTTCGGCGAGCAAGCGAAACGTAATCGGTGAGTGAGAATGGTTTTAGAAGTCCTTGAGGGACAAAGAAACAAGGTTTGGGGATTTAGGAATGGTTTGAAATACCTTCATAAGTCCGGAAGTAAGTATTGTAGATTGCTCTCTTATATGTGGTGTTTTCCCCTAAAATGCTTTTACATGCTCATGGTTTGAGATAGATAAATTCCTATTGTTTTTATGCATGAATTGTAGCATGAGATGATGCTTGAAATGATTTCATGAAGTAACATGTTGCATTGTTGAGTTTTGGGCTTTTGTTTAAAAGCATGGCAAATGTTAAGGTTTTGAAATGAGATGAGAATGATTTGAGAAATGTTGCATGAAAAACAGTAGTTGAGATGATGTTTTGACATAATATATTAGCATAGAAGATGAGATACTTACCGGATATAATTGATCGATCAATAGGATGAGAGTGCACTATAAACTAAAAATTCGTACGTGCTCTTTGGTTTAATCCAAAGGGAGAGACCGATGATGGGCAATCCATCGGGTAGGACTTGGTGAAATACCCAAGCTTTGTGGCGATGAGAGATTTCACCATGTGAGTACGGTGATGTGAGATTCCACCAGAAATTATGTTACTAGACAAGTGAGTACGGTGATGTGAGATTCCACCGGAAGCGTCTAGTTGTATGAGAATGTTGTCCGTATATCCGAGTAGTAATGAGATGTGAAATGCCAATATAATATAAGAAAATGCTTTTGAATCACATGTACCTATTGATGAGATGATTTATGCTATGAGTAATGCATATGAGATTTATATATGAAATGCTTTGGTTTTACAAGCATGTTTATGGCCTTTCCATGAGATTTACATTGGTTTAAATGCATGAGATAGAATTGAGGTACATGTGTTTTCAATGAGAATTTTCTTTGAATGGTTTTCAAGCATGAGATAGAATGAGCATGTTGTAGAAAAAGGCTTTTGAGAAAGTGTTTTGATTAATGCATTATTGTGTTGGTTTTCTTTAGAGCATGCCTCACTAAGCAAGTGTGCTTACGCTCTCTTTTACCAATAATGCAGATAATAAAAGTGTTTTGGGCAGTAAGAAGGTTAAGAACATCCAAGGAAGTGCAAAGCTCATGTATGGTGATGTTTTTATACACTTTAGTTTTGATATTTGGCAATGGGACTTCAAAGTTGTATTTGGGAGATGTGTTTTGAACTCCTTAAGTTGGTGGCGTGCTTGTGATGGCTTTTATGGGTTGTAAATAGTCGTATTGGTTGGTTCGAGCTTTGAGGGTTCAAATTTGGATTTGTGACTAGGAAGCATTGTAACACCCTAAATTTGGGCCTAGATGTTTAGACTCTGAACCAGATCAGTCTGGAAAATAGTTCTAATCTAAAAGGGTGTTTTAGGGAACACCTAGTTCGGGATGCTTTAAAAATATAGAAAAACATCTAAAAATCCTCATTTAATATATAAAAGAGAATGGTGGAATCAATTTTACAAAATAAGGTTTGGAAATATTATATTTCGGTGTAGTGACCAAATCACAGTTTTTGCAAAGTTAAGTAGTGATTGTTTTGTAAAGGATTGAAACTTTGAATCTTTAAGGAGCTAATTTTACCAAAATGTTTTCATCAGATTTTTCCTTAATTTGGGTGATTTAATTAATATTTTAATTAAAGAAAATGAAGGTGATTAAATTAGAAAACCACCTTTGACTTTTCATAACTACTTTTCACAAATTTTCCCTCATTTCATTTTCTCTCAAATTGCTTTCAACCAAACACATTTTCTTCAGCAAATACACTTTGATTTCCACTTCATTTGATGAGATTTCAATCACTCTTTGATTCCTAAGCAATTTCTCATCAAATCCACTTGATTTCAACATTCAATTTTCAAGAAAACTTGCCCAAATCAAGGAGAAATCATCCATTAGAGGCAAGCTTCGTCCTTCTCCTCTAATGATCAGTTCTTTACTGAAATTCCCAAGTTATCAATCCTTTATTAATGATTTTTAAGTGGTTTTAATGTTAGAAACAAGAAATTGTCTTAAAACTCAAGATTTTGGAAGAGATCTTGAAGATTTTCGTGGTGATTGATTGGGCTCTATTTTGAGATGGTTTTCTAATGTATTTTGGATGTTAATTGATGTTACAAATGAGGTTTTATCAATCCAATCCCGAATAGGTTTGTTTTTCCTAAGTTTTGCTTGCTAGAATGATGGTTTTGAGGTGATTTTGGTGATCTGCTATAGCTGGAGGTATAAGGTCGTGGTTGTGTTGGTTTTTTATGTTAATTGATGTTTAGAAATGATTAGAAGTGATGAATCTTGGCTGAGTTTGGTTTTGGAAGAGTTTGGAGGTGATTTCGGTAGTGTTTGGTAGCCGAAATGTAGTTTTTGTGTAGAGCAGTGAGTTTAGGTGTGTGGCTGATCATTTCTGTAACACCCCAATTTTGGGCTTAGAAGTTTAGGGTTTGGTCGGACCGGTCTAAGAAACGGTTCGAATATAAAAGGAGGTTTTAGGGAAAGCCTAGTTCGGGATGCTTTAAAATATGGAAAAATATCTAAAAATCCTCTTTTAATATATATAAGAGAGTGAAGAAAACAATTTTACAAAATAAGATTTGGAAATACTAAATTTCGGTGTAGTGACCAAAATGCGATTTTTGAAAAGTTTAGTGGTGACTGTTTTGTAGGGATTGAAACTTTGAATCTTTAAGGAGCTAATTTACCCAAAAATGTTTTCTCAAGATTTTTCCTTAATTTGGGTGATTTATTAAATGTTTAATTAAATAAAATAAAGACGGGAAACTACTTTTTGGATTTTCATAACTACTTTTTCCTAATTTTCTTTCATTCCATTTTCTCTCAAAATCCCATCATCCAAACACTTTTCTCCAGCAACTTTTGCATTGATCTTCACTTCAATTGATGAGATTATTGTCATCCATTAGTTCCTAATCAATCTTGCATCAAATCCTTTCGATTTTCTCATTGAATTTTCAAGAAATTTGGCCCAAATCAAGGAGAAATCACCATTTAGAGGTAAGATTGTTCTTCTCCTCTAAATACTCAGTTCTTTACTGAAATTCCCAAGTTGTCAATCCTTATTTTAAGTTTTATAAATGGTTTTTATATTGGAGACATGATTTTGGCTTAAAACTCAAGATTTTGGAAGAAATCTTGAGAAATTTCGTTGTGATTGCTTGGGCTCTGTTTTGAGATGATTCTTTAATGTATTTTGGATGTCTAATGATGTTTGAAATGAGGTTTTATCAATCTAATCCCGAATAGGTTGTATTTCCTAAGTTTTTGCTTGTGAAAATGTTGGTTTTTAAGGTGTTTTTGGTGTTATGTTATAGCTGGAGGTATAAGGACGAGTTTAGGTTTATTTTGGATATTAATTGATGTTTAGAAATGGTTAGAGGTGATGGATCTTGGCTGGGTTAAGTTTTAGAAGAGTTTGAAGGTGATTTCGGTTGTGTTTTGTAGCCGAAATGTGGGGTTTAAGTAGAGCAGCGAGTTTTGGTGTGTTGGCTGAAGATTTCAATGCATGATGATGCATTAATCCTCTACTTTTATGTGTCTAAAACAGGGGAGAATTCTTCGGACACTTTTGGAGTTGATCCGGAGGCTTGATTGACGTTTCAGTAAGCAAGCGCAACGAAATCAGTGAGTGCGTTTGGATTTGAAGTCCATGAGGAAAAAAAATACAAGGTTTGGGGATTTAGGAGAGATTTGAAACACCTTCCTAAGTCTGGAAGTAAGTATGGCTTGTTTTGATCTCTCTAAAGTGGTGTTTGGCCCCAAAATGCTTTTACATGCTCATGGTTAGAGATTGTTAAATTCCTACCGTTTTTATGCATGTTTTGAAGCATGAGATTATGCTTGTAAAGATGTTATGAGATGGCATGTTGCTTTGATTAGATTTGAGCTTTTGGTTTGATGCAAAGTATGATTTATGGTTTGATATGTGATAAGAAAACTCTTGAGTTTTATTGCATGTAAAACAGTAGGTGAGATGATATTTTAACACATTATATTGGCATAGATGTTGTGAAACTTACCGGATATAATTGATCGATTAATAGGATGAGAGTGCACTGTAAACTAAAAATTCGTACGTGCTCTTTGGTTAAGCCAAAGGGAGGTATTCCGATGATGGGCATTCCATCGGCTAGGACTTGGTGAAATACCCAAGCTTTGTGGCGATGAGAGATTCCGCCATGTGAGTACGGTGATGAGAGATTCCACCGAAAACTATGTTGCTAGACAAGTGAGTACGGTGATGCGAGATTCCACCGGAAGAGTCTAGTGTGGAAATGTGTCCGCATATCCGAGTATTAATGAGATGCTAAATGCCAATATTAATGATGAAATGGTTTTTGTTACACATGTACCTTGTCGAAATGTTTTATGCTATGAGATATGCATATGTGTTATGTTTAGAAATGCTTAGTCAATACAAGCATGTGAATGGCTTTGCCATGAGATTTTCATTGGTTTTAATGCATGAGATAGAATAGAGGTACATGTGGTTTCAATGAGTTTTGCTTTGAGGGTTTTTCCAAGCATGAGAAAGAGATGAGCATGTGGTTTAAAAAGCTTTGATGAAAGTGTTTTTCTAAAATGCATTATTGTGATGTTTTCTTTAGAGCATGCCTCACTAAGCAATTGTGCTTACGCTCTCTCTCTCTTGTACCAATAATGCAGATAATTGAAGTGTTTTAAGGCAACTGGGAGGCTAGAGTATCCAAGGGAAAACAAGCTCATGTATGGTGATGTTTTCATACACTATTAGTTTTGGTAATTCGGCAAGGGGAACCCTAAGTGTGTTTTGGGAGACGTTTTGGACTCCCTAGTTTTGTGGCATTATGCTTTTGATGTTTTGGATTTGTAAGTGGCCTTTTAATGCTTGGTTTGGAGATTGATTGATTGCTTGGTTTGGATAATAGGGTGCATGCCTATAGACTTGTGAAATTTCATGTTTGATGCTATGAATGTGTTTTGAGTTTGCAAACATGTACCTTATATGTATGATGTCTTGTTGGTATGACTAGGAAGTCATTAGCTTGTGTTTGAATGGATTTATGAAAGAAAAACCAGCAAATTCTGCACTTTCTGGGCAAACCGTATCGAAAAACTCTCCGGCGTTTCGAAATTGGGCCCTGTAATGGCCTTCGAGTTTCGAAATGGCTGGAGGATGTTCCGAAACGTTTTGGCTACTGTCAAGCCCTGTTTCGAAACAAGTCTCGGAACGAACCCGTGTTTCGGAACGGTCAAAGCCGTTTCGAAACAGGTGATCGTTGGGCACTGATTTGAATGGTGTTGAAGTTTGCAAGCTTTACGTTTTAGTCTTGAAAATTGTAATTGCAATTGTATGAGTTCGAGAAGTCCAATTAAAGTGAAATTTGACCGGGAAGCATGTAATAAGACTAATTTCATATTGGTAACTTAAAAACCAGTTAAGACCTTCTAATTTTCAGAATTTACATTTTGGTCCCTAATCTTTGTATATTGTGCAATTGAGTTCCTTTTCGAAATCCGTTCGCTGTGCTTTATACGTATATGTTTCTCAAGTGTTCGCTTAGGGTTAACGTGCATCTAGACAAGATTAAAAAGAAACAAAAGGGTCGTTAATCAAGGTTGACTTTCGGGTTGACTTTGGTTTTCCCCGTGTAATCTTCATAGTTCGGGTCAACCGTCTAGGCCGGGCTAAGGGGGTTACATTTGGTGGTATCAGAGCTTAGTTCTCGTATCCATGGGATTTGTATGAGGATGATGTATGTGTTTTTGCGTGGTATGCCTTTTTGGGTGAAAGAATGTTGTCTAAATTGTGATGCATGGTTTCAATTGTGATGACGTGCTATGTTGAAATGTGTTAGGGGATCCCATTGCCATATCAAAACTATTGAAAGGAATTGTTTTAGAAAATGAGCTTGAGTACTTGGATTACTTACCTTATTGAGCCTAATTGTGTTTTTTGCATATTTTGTCAGTGCATTGTTTTCTTTGTAAATGGGGCCACATAAAGAGATGTGAGTGAATACAAGAGCTATGGCTCAGGATGAGAATGATGCGAATGTAGAGAATGTTGTGGATTTACCTCCTCCTCCTGGTGGTGGACCACCTGATGGTGATGGTGGTGCTGGAGCTGGTACTGGGGTCGCTGGACCTGAAGGTGTGCAGGGGCAAGCTGCTCCTGACATGACGATGTTGATTCAGGCTATTGCTGGAGCTTTCCAGGCAGCAGTAGCTAGGGCTCATGGAGTTGCGCATCAGGACGATGCTAATGGGAGGTTACCTTTGGAACGTCTTCGCAGTCTGGGAGGGACTGAGTTCAGAGGTCTATCTCCGGAAAGATCTGAGTCTTGGTTGGAGAGCACCAAGAGGATATTGGGACAGATGAACTGCAATAATGTGCAGAAGCTGGGTTGTGTGGTATCACTGCTGCATGGTGATGCCTATACGTGGTGGACGACCACTATCTCTGGTATGGATGATGATGAGGTGACTTGGACGTTCTTTGTGAACGCGTTCAAGCGAAAGTTTATGGGTGTGCGATACCTAGATGAGAAGAAAAGAGAATTTATGTCTCTGATGCAAGGTAGCATGACGGTAGCTGAGTATGAGATCCAGTTTGTCCGCCTTAGTCAATATGCGCCTGAGCTCATCCCTAACGAGCGGGAGAGGTGTGAACGATTTCGTTATGGGTTGCTAATGGATGTGAAGACTTTCATGCTTGCGGCTGACTACACAGATTTCGATGTCTTGGTCACTAGAGCCAAGGACATTGAGGCGAACCTTGGTTTGACTAGTCGAGCGGGAGGATCTAGCTCTGGGAAGCGAGCGGCTGAGCGCGATTATGGTAGAGATCACAACAAGAGGCATAAGGATCGGAGGCCACAGTATGATGCTAGGCGTGGGGGTGGTAACCTTGGGAGAGGTCAGCAAGGACCTAATGCTATTCAGAGGACTCCTGAGTGTAACCGTTGTGGTAGACGGCACGGTGGTGAATGTTGGGGTAACCTTGGGACGTGCTGGAATTGTGGAAACCGTGGACATATGAAGAAGGATTGTCCTTAGCCTTTGAGAGAAGGACATGCTCCGGTGAGAGTAGCTGAGCAACATAGAGGTCGTGGGCGCGACCGTGGTAATTTTCAGCGCAGAGATGACGGTGGCAGGAATGTAGCGCATGTTGTGGCCGTTCAACCTGAGGGTGGAGGTCAGGCCCGAGTGTATTCCCAACGCGAGGGAAGGAATGATATGGATGTGATCGCAGGTACCTTCACTTTGCAATCCTTATCATTACTTTCTTTGATTGATTCTGGATCTACACACTCATATATATTGCGTGAACATGCTCAAATGCTTGGTTTACATGTTAAGTCTTTGGATGTTGGTATGCGTGTGACTAGTTCCTTTGGTGAAACGGTTGTGACGCGAAGGTTGTATAGGAGATGTCCCTTGAAAGTGCAAAACCATATTTTTCTTGTTGATCTCATGGAATTGCCATTCTATGGTTTCGATGTGATCCTTGGAATGGATTGGCTTGTTGAGCATCGGGCTGTAGTGGATTTTGAAAGCAAGCGAGTTTCGTTGAAACTTGCGGATGATTATGAAGTGGTGGTAGTAGGTGAGAATGTGAAGTTTCTTGCCAATGTGGTGTCTACGTTAGAAGCAAGTTGAATGCTGAGGCAAGGTTGCGAGGCTTACCTAGCCTTTGTGATGAATCCTAGTTCAAAGGAGTTGCGGGTTCAGGATATTAGAACTGTTCGTGAGTTTCCTGGAGTGTTTTCGGAGGAATTACCTGGTTTGCCGCCTAGTCGCGAGGTAGAGTTTGGAATTGAGCTTTATGAAAACATAACTCCAGTGTCCATTGCTCCCTATCGCATGGCACCTAAGGAGCTAAAGGAGTTAAAGATGCAACTCCAGGAATTGCTTGATCGTGGGTTCATTCGGCCAAGTGTGTCACCTTGGGGTGCACCAGTTTTGTTTGTGAAAAAGGAGGATGGCACTATGACAATGTGCATCGATTATCGTCAGTTGAATAAGTTGACAATCAAGAATCGGTATCCTTTGCCGAGGATTGATGATCTCTTTGATCAATTTCGGAGAGCGACTGTGTTCTCCAAGATTGACTTAAGGTTAGGGTACTATCAGCTTAAGGTGAAAGATGTGGATGTGCCAAAAACAGCCTTTAGAACGAGGTATGGGCATTATGAGTTCCTTGTAATGCCATTTGGCTTGACGAATGCTCCTGCAGCTTTTATGGACATGATGAATAGAGTGTTTCATGAATACCTGGAAAAGTTTGTTGTGGTGTTCATTGACGATATCCTTGTGTACTCTCGTACCGAGGAGGAGCATGAAGGTCATTTGAGGGTTATCTTGCAAGCGCTTTTGGAAAATCAGCTTTATGCTAAGCTGAGCAAGTGCGAATTCTGGCTTAGGGAAGTTGTTTTCCTTGGTCATGTGGTTTCTGCTGAGGGGATTCGTGTTGATCCTCAGAAGATTGAGCCGATGATGAATTAGAAGCCTCCTAAGTCGGTTCATGAAGTCCGTAATTTCCTTGGGTTGGTAGGATACTATCGGAGGTTCGTGGATGGATTTTCAAAGATTGCTGCCCCTTTGACGAAGTTGTTGCAAAAAGATGTCAAGTATGAGTGGACAGAGGCAAGACAACAAGCTTTTGAGAAGCTTAAGGCAGCTTTGACGCAAGCTCCTATTTTGGTTCAACCTGAATCAGGAAAAGGGTTTGTGGTGTATAGCGATGTATCCTATGTTGTGTTGGGGTGTGTGCTGATGCAAGAGGGTAAGGTGGTGGCTTATGCATCACGCCAGTTGAAGGTGCATGAGCGCAATTATCCTACACATGATATTGAGGTGGCTGCGGTGGTTTTTGCTTTGAAGATTTTGAGACATTATCGGTATGGTGAGAAGTGTACTGTGTACACGGATCACAAGAGTTTGAAGTATCTGATGTCGCAGAAAGAGTTGAATCTTAGGCAACGACGTTGGGTGGAGTTACATAAGGATTACGATCTGACGATCGAATACCATCCGGGAAAGGCTAATGTTGTAGCAGATGCTTTGAGTAGGAAGGTGGCAGTGGAGTTAAGGGCTATGTTTCCCAGCTTGAGTATTTCGCGAGATGGGGGTCTTGTGGCTGAATTGCAAGTGAAACCATCTTTGGTACAGTTGATAAAAGATAAGCAGTTGTTGGATGATTCTTTGGTGCCACATGTTCAAGATATTGCTGAGGGTAGACCATCAGAATTATGTTTTAATGATGATGGAGTTCTATGTTTTGGAAGTCGGATAGTAGTGCCTAATGATGCGGAGTTGAGGCGTACTATCCTGACTGAAGCTCATAGTAGTCCTTTTGCTATGCACCCTGGTAGTACAAAGATGTATCGTGATCTGAAAGATGAGTACTATTGGGTGGGATTGAAGAAAGATGTTGCGGAGTACGTGAGTAAGTGCATGATTTGTCAGCGGGTTAAGGCTGAGCATCAGTTTCCTTCTAGGTTGTTGCAACCGTTGAGGATTCCTGAATGGAAGTGGGAAAGGATCACCATGGACTTTGTGTCTGGTTTGCCTATGTCGCCATCGAAGAAGAATTCGGTGTGGGTGATTGTGGATCGCCTTACGAAGTGTGCGCATTTCTTGCATGTGCATACTACGTATACCTTGGATAAGCTTGCAGAGCTGTACATTGCTGAGATTGTACGTTTGCATGGTGTACCAAAGTCCATAGTGTTGGATAGAGATCCGAGGTTCACATCGCGTTTTTGGGAGTGTTTGCATCAAGCTTTGGGTACGCGGCTGAATTTCAGTACTTCTTATCATCCACAGTCGGATGGACAGTCTGAGCGTGTTATCCAAGTGCTGGAAGATATGTTGAGGTGCTGTGTGATTGAGTTTCAGGGTTCTTGGGAGAAGCATTTGCCTTTGGTGGAGTTTGCTTATAATAATAGCTACAAGGTAAGTATTCAAATGGCACCATATGAAGCTTTGTATGGGAGGAAGTGTAGAACTCCTCTTTGCTGGGCTGAAACAGGTCAGAAGTTGGTTTCAATGCCGGCTTTGTTGAAAGGAACCACTGAGAAGGTGAAGCTCATCTGTGAGCGTTTAAAGGCAGCTTCTGATCGATAGAAGTCTTACGCGGATTTGAAGCGTAAGGAGATTGAGTTTGTGGTAGGTGACCGTGTGTTCTTGAAGGTTTCGCCTTGGATGAAGGTGATGAGGTTTGGCCGGAAGGGTAAGTTGAGCCCTAGGTACATTGGGCCATACGAGGTGATTGAACGTGTGGGTCCTGTTGCGTATAAGCTGAGATTGCCACAAGAGTTGGAAAAGATTCATAATGTGTTTCATGTCTCTATGCTTCGGAGGTATAGATCGGATCCTTCACATGTTATGCTTGTAGAGGAAGTTGAGTTGAATCCATACTTGACCTATGATGAGGAGCCGGTTGAGATTCTGGATTCGGACAGTAAAGTTCTTCGAGGTAAGACCATTGAGTTGGTTAAGGTGTTGTGGAGGCATCGTGGTGCTGAGGAAGCCACGTGGGAAAGAAAAGATGACATGAAGAAGCATTTTCCTTATCTTTTTCCTCTAGGTAAATTTCGAGGACGAAATTTATTTAGAGGGGGAGAGTTGTAACACCCCAATTTTGGGCTTAGAAGTTTAGGGATTGGTCGGACCGGTCTGAGAAACGGTTCGAATATAAAAGGTGGTTTTAGGGAAAGCCTAGTTCGGGATGCTTTAAAAATATGGAAAAATATATAAAAATCATCTTTTAATATATATAAGAGAGTGGTGAAAACAATTTTACAAAATAAGATTTGGAAATACTACATTTCGGTGTAGTGACCAAAATGCAATTTTTGAAAAGTTTAGTGGTGACTGTTTTGTAAGGATTGAAACTTTGAACCTTTAGGGAGCTAATTTACCCAAAAATGTTTTATCCAGATTTTTCCTTAATTTGGGTGATTTATTAAATGTTTAATTAAATAAAATAAAGATGGGAAACTACTTTTTGGATTTTCATAACTACTTTTTCCTAATTTTCTTTCATTCCATTTTCTCTCAAAATCCCATCATCCAAACACTTTTCTCCAGCAACTTTTGCACTGATCTTCACTTCAATTGATGAGATTATTGTCATCCATTAGTTCATAATCAATCTTGCATCAAATCCTTTTGATTTCCTCATTGAATTTTCAAGAAATTTGGCCCAAATCGAGGAGAAATCACCATTTAGAGGTAAGATTGTTCTTCTCCTCTAAATACTAAGTTCTTTACTAAAATTCCCAAGTTGTCAATCCTTAATTTAAGTTTTATAAATGGTTTTGATATTGGAGACATGATTTTGGCTTAAAACTCAAGATTTTGGAAGAAATCTTGAGGAATTTCGTTGTGATTGCTTGGGCTCTGTTTTGAGATGATTCTTTAATGTATTTTGGATGTCTAATGATGTTTGAAATGAGGTTTTATCAATCTAATCCCGAATAGGTTGTATTTCCTCAGTTTTTGCTTGTGAAAATGGTGGTTTTGAGGTGTTTTTGGTGTTCTGTTATAGCTGGAGGTATAAGGACGAGTTTAGGTTTATATTGGATATTAATTGATGTTTAGAAATGGTTAGAAGTGATGGATCATGGCTGGGTTAAGTTTTGGAAGAGTTTAGAGGTGATTTCGGTTGTGTTTGGTAGCCAAAATGTGGGGTTTAAGTAGAGCAGCGAGTTTTGGTGTGTTGGATGAAGATTTCAATGCATGATGATGCATTAATCCTCTACTTTTATGTGTCTAAAACAGGGGAGAATTCTTCGGACACTTTTGGAGTTGATCCGGAGGCTTGATTGACGTTTCGGCAAGCAAGCGAAACGAAATCGGTGTGTGCGTTTGGATTTGAAGTCCACGAGGACAAAAATACAAGGTTTGGGGATTTAGGAGAGATTTGAAACACCTTCCTAAATCCGGAAGTAAGTATGGCTTGTTTTGATCTCTCTAAAGTGGTGTTTGGCCCCAAAATGCTTTTACATGCTCATGGTTAGAGATTGTTAAATTCCTATTGTTTTTATGCATGTTTTGAAGCATGAGATTATGCTTGTAAAGATGTTATGAGATGGCATGTTGCTTTGATTAGATTTGAGCTTTTGGTTTGAAGCAAAGTATGATTTATGATTTGATATGTGATAAGAAAACTCTTGAGTTTTATTGCATGAAAAACAATAGGTGAGATGATATTTTAACACATTATATTGGCATAGATGTTGTGAAACTTACCAGATATAATTGATCGATCAATAGGATGAGAGTGCACTATAAACTAAAAATTCGTACGTGCTCATTGGTTAAGCCAAAGGGAGATATTCCGATGATGGGCATTCCATCGGGTAGGACTTGGTGAAATACCCAAGCTTTGTGGCGATGAGAGATTCTGCCATGTGAGTACGGTGATGAGAGATTCCACCGGAAACTATGTTGCTAGACAAGTGAGTACGGTGATGCGAGATTCCACCGGAAGGGTCTAGTGTGGAAATGTGTCCGCATATCCGAGTATTAATGAGATGCTAAATGCCAATATTAATGATGAAATGGTTTTTGTTACACATGTACCTTGTCGAAATGTTTTATGCTATGAGATATGCATGTGTTATGTTTAGAAATGCTTAGTCAATACAAGCATGTGAATGGCTTTGCCATGAGATTTGCATTGGTTTTAATGCATGAGATAGAATAGATGTACATGCGGTTTCAATGAGTTTTGCTTTGAGGGTTTTTCCAAGCACGAGAAAGAGATGAGCATGTGGTTTAAAAAGCTTTGATGAAAGTGTTTTTCTAAAATGCATTATTGTGATGTTTTCTTTAGAGCATGCCTCACTAAGCAATTGTGCTTACGCTCTCTCTCTCTTGTACCAATAATGCAGATAATTGAAGTGTTTTAAGGCAAAAAGGAGGCTAGAGTATCCAAGGGAAAACAAGCTCATGTATGGTGATGTTTTCATACACTATTAGTTTTGGTAATTCGGCAATGGGAACCCTAAGTGTGTTTTGGGAGATGTTTTGGACTCCCTAGTTTTGTGGCATTATGCTTTTGATGTTTTGGATTTGTAAGTGGCCTTTTAATGCTTCGTTTGGAGATTGATTGATTGCTTGGTTTGGATAATAGGGTGCATGCCTATAGACTTGTGAAATTTCATGTTTGATGCTATGAATGTGTTTTGAGGTTGCAAACATGTACCTTATATGTATGATGACTTGTTGGTATGACTAGGAAGTCATTATCTTGTGTTTGAATGGATTTATGAAAGAAAAACCAGCAAATTCTGCACTTTCTGGGCAAACCGTATCGAAACACTCTCTGGCGTTTCGAAACGGGGCCCTGTAATGGCCTTCGCGTTTTGAAACGGCTGTAGGATGTTTCGAAACGTTTTGGCTACTGTCAAGCCCTGTTTCGAAA
Source organism: Hibiscus trionum (assembly GCA_030270665.1). Classification (NCBI taxonomy): domain Eukaryota; kingdom Viridiplantae; phylum Streptophyta; class Magnoliopsida; order Malvales; family Malvaceae; genus Hibiscus; species Hibiscus trionum. The sequence continues at coordinate 38,016,999 of BSYR01000027.1, forward strand.
CCAGTCTCGGAATGAACTCGTGTTTCGGAACGGTCAAAGCCGTTTCGAAACAGGTGACCGTTGGGCACTGATTTGAATGGTGTTGAAGTTTGCAAGCTTTACGTTTTAGTCCCGAAAATTGTAATTGCAATTGTATGAGTTCGAGAAGTCCAATTAAAGTGAAATTTGACAGGGAAGAATGTAATAAGACTAATTTCATATTGGTAACTTAAAAACCAGTTAAGAACTTCTAATTTTCAGAATTTACATTTTGGTCCCTAATCTTTGTATATTGTGCAATTGAGTTCCTTTTCGAAATCCGTTCGCTGTGCTTTATACGTATATGTTTCTCAAGTGTTCGCTTAGGGTTAACGTGCATCTAGACAAGATTAAAAAGAAAAAAAGGGTCGTTAATCAAGGTTGACTTTCGGGTTGACTTTGGTTTTCCCCGTGTAATCTTCGTAGTTCGGGTCAACCGTCTAGGCCGGGCTAAGGGGGTTACAATTTCAATGTATGATGATGCATTAATCCTCTGCTCTTATGTGTTTAAAATAGGGGAGACATCTTCAGACACCTTTGGAGTTGATCCGGAAACTTAGATAGTATTTCGGCGAGCAAGCGAAACGTAATCGATGAGTGCGTATGGTTTTAGAAGTCCTTGAGAGACAAAGAAACAAGGTTTGGGGATTTAGGAATGGTTTGAAACACCTTCCTAAGTCCGGAAGAAAGTATTGGCTAGATTGCTCTCTTGAATGTGGCGATTGCCCCTAAAATGCTTTTACATGCTCATGGTTTTAGATTGATAAATTCCTACTGTTTTTATACATGAATTATAGCGTGAGATGATGCTTGAATTGATTTCATAAAGTAACATGTTGCATAGTTGAGATTTGAGCTTTTATGTTAAAGCATAGCAAATGTTATGATTTTGAAATAAGATGAGAATGTGTGAGATTTAATGCATGAAAATAGTAGGTGAGATGATGATTTGACATATTATATTGGCATAGATGTTGAGATGCTTACCATATATAATTGATCGATCAATAGAATGAGAGTGCACTATAAACTAAAAATTCGTACGTGCTCTTTGGTTAAGCCAAAGGGAGAGAACCGATGATGGGCATTCCATCGGGTAGGACTTGGTGAAATACCCAAGCTTTGTGGCGATGAGAGATTCTGCCATGTGAGTACGGTGATGTGAGATTCCACCGGAAACTATGTTGCTAGACGAGTGAGTACGGTGATGAGAGGTGCCACCGGAAGTGTCTAGTGAGATGTCCGCATAACCGAGTAATAAATTGATTTGAAATGCCAATATAAAATATGTAATGGTTTTTGATTCACATGTACCTTTGATGAATTGGTTTATACTATGAGAAATGCATATGTGATTTGTTTATGAAATGCTTTAGAGTACAAGCATGAGTATGGCTTTGCCATGAGTTTTGCATTGGTTTATATGCATGAGATAGAATGAAGGTACATGTGTTTTCAATGAGAAGTTGCTTGAATGGGTTTTTCAAGCATGAGATAGAATAAGCATGTTGTTCAAAAGCTTTTGAGAAGGTGTTTTCAAGATGTGCATTATTCTGTTGGTTTTCTTTAGAGCATGCCTCACTAAGCATTTGTGCTTACGCTCTCTCTTTTACCAATAATGCAGATAATTGAGGTGTTTTCGGGCAACAAGGAAGCTAAGTTCATCCAAGGAAGTCAAAGCTCATGTATGGTGAAGTTTTCACACACTTTAGTTTTGATATATTGGCAATGGGAAATCAAGAATTGTATTTGGGAGATATGTTGAACTCCCTAAGGTTGTGGCATGTTTGTTTTAGCTTGTTTGGGTTGTAAATGGCTTTAATTGTTTGATTTGAGGTTGGATTGCTTAATTTGGTTTTGTGATTAGGAAGCATGCCTCTAGACTAATGAGAATTTGTGTTTGATGTTATGTTTGTGCTAGAATGTCCCAATTATGTTCCTTATGTGTATGATGATTTGCTGGTATGATTTGGGAGTCTTTGGGGCATGTTTGAGTATGTTAATGAATGAAAAACTAGAATTTGCTGCTGTTTCTAGGCAGGTCGTATCGAAACACCCTCTAGTGTTTCAGAACGGGGGCCTGAAATGGACTTTGTGTTTCGAAACGGTGGAGGCTGTTTCGGAACATTTTGACTTCTAGAATGTCATGTTTCAGAACTGGTCTTGGAATATACCCACATACCGAAACGGTCAACACCATTCCGATACAGCGTTTCGGTACGGTGAGTAGGCGTTTCGAAATGGGTTACCGTTGGACCTAGATTTGAATTGTTTTGAGTCTGCATGCTTTACATTTTAGTCCTAAATGTTGTGATTGCAATTGCTTGAGCTTGAGATGTCTTTTTAAGATGAAAGTTGGCAGAGAAGCATGTAACATGATTAATTTCACAATGGTAATCCTAAAATCTATGAAGTCCCTCTAATTTACAAAAATTACATTTTAGTCCCTAAACTTGTGTAAAGTGCAATTGAGTCCCTAAATGTTATCCGATCGTTGTGCCTTTCTCAATCATGACTCATGAGTACTCACTTAGGGTTAACATGTATTTAGACAAAATTAAAATGAAAAAAGGGTCGTTAATCAAGGTTGACTTTTGGGTTGACTTTGCTTTTCCCCGTGTAATCTTCGTAGTTCGGGTCAAGCGTCTAGGACGGGCTAAGGGGGTTACATTTGTTGGTATCATAGCTTGGTTATCGAATAATTGGGGTTTGATATGTGGGTGATGTAAGTGTTTATGCATTATGTGTTCTTGGTGAAAGAATGATGTATGATTAGTGGTGTATGATTCAATTGAGATGATTTTGTGATGTTATGCTATGTTTGGAGTGTGGTTGGGGATCCTATTGCCATATCAAAACTAATATGAAGAATTGTTTTCGAAAATGAGCTTGAGTACTTGAATTACTTACCTTATTGTGCTTAATTGTGTTTATTGCATTTTTGTTAGTGCATTATTTTTTTATAATAGGGCCACGTAGAGAGCTGAGAATCAACACTAGATCGATGGCGGATAATGAGAATGCTGAGAATGTTGAGGATTTATGATATGAACCCGGTAATGTGACCCGAGTCATGTAGATGTGCCCAATCATGACTCTAGTAAGAAATATTCTTCGCTACGCTTTGAACTCTGAGATATCATAAAACATACATGTGAGATTAATAGCAATATAATAAAAAAATTAATGAAGAAAGGAATTGGATAGGTAATTTGGATAGTATGGTGGCTAAGGATGGAGGATGATAATCGTGGAAAGGTGTAAATCAAAGAAGGAGTGATGGGAGATGCCAAAGGCGGCGTGGATTTGTATGGTTGGAAGGATAGCGAATTGTGACCCGCTAGCTATAACGAGCTAGGAACCAACAATATACTTTGATGGAGTCGAGGTGGAGGAGTGTGGAACGTGACCCACAAGCTATAAGAGAGCTTGGAACCAACGCTATAGTAAAATGAAATGGATAGAAGACTACAAGCACAACTTGAAGCCGATAGAGTTCTCGCAAGAACAAGATGAAAGCAATCTTTCAAAGGTTTATATTCTCCAAAGAAAAAAATAAAAGTCCTTACAAATGAACCTAAGGTGCCTATTTATAGTGTGGCTAGGCACCAAATGAAAAGTCACACAAAAGAGAGATGAATGCTCATCTAAATGCTATTGAATACAAATAAATGAAACATTTCTTTCTTATCCTTTTGATGGATGAATTTTGCTTTAAATTGAGATGAATTTAGCTTTAAATTGAGATGAATTTAGCCTTAAATTCGTCCAAAAGGATTGTTGACTCTTGGGCTGCTTCATTTTGCTTGCAAAGGGATAAAAGGGAATGAATGTGAACATATGATGAATGTAGACATCCCACACGTCCAAATCAGCTTGTCTCTTTGAATTCCTTGCTGATTTTATCACTTAATTTGATGATTAAATGACATTAAACCAACCTTCATTGCTTGCCCATTTGTGTAATATGATCAGCCTTCAAAAAAATGATTAATAAAGGCCTTGAATGCATAATTTGAATGTTGATTATTGCATGTCCCTTCTCTTGAACGTGAATGGCCTTCATTGGTTCATAATTTCAACCTTGAATATGTGAATTTTGAAGCTTAAATGCTTTGTCACTCTAAGAAGATGAACAACCTTGAAAAGATGAAAAGAATTTAGCCTTGAATTGCCTTGAATTGCCTTGTTTGCATGAGTAAAGATGGTCATCAATGACTTGTTTCCAAGATGAAGTTGAAAAGTCTCTTCTTTAATCCACACGTCACATGAACCTAGACACACACAAAGGATTTATTCAAATTTAAAATAATAGATGCATGAAACAATTAAAAAGTTAGTTAATTGAGTGAACTAGTTAAATGAATGAACTAGTTTAATTAAAGAACTAACTTTATTGAATTTAACTAAATGCATGAATGAAGTAGTTTAACGAATGATTTAAGATACATAATTAAACTACTTCCCTAAATGAACTAAAACTATAAATGAAGTGAATGCTTTAATGACCATCACACTTTATCAATGCAATGGAAGTTTGAAATACTTAAATTCTCATACAAATGCATGCATGAGCAAGGTAAGGCATTCCTCCCTTATTATTTCTTCTTTCCCACGTTCATGGTTTGTTGTAAACAAGCTTTCCATGGCTGATTAAAACTCCTTGGCCCTTGCACGTGTAATGGGGCCACTTGGGTACTTCTCCGGGTCCTTGTTCTTGATGGTCATATCAGTCCCTCCCTCTTTAAAGAGATTTGTCCCTAAATCGTCACCTACATCAAAAGGGGATAAATCAGCAACATTAAAGGTTGCACTAACATTAAACTCACCTGGGAGGTCTAGTTGATAAGCATTATCATTGATCTTGTTAACTACTTGAAACGACCCATCTCCTCGAGGCATCAATTTAGATTTCTGTTGGGATGGAAACCTTTCTTTTCTCATGTGCAACCACACCCAATCTCCCGGCTCAAAGACAACTCTCCTTCGACCCTTGTTTGCTTGCTGCTCATATTGCTTGGTTTTCTTTTCAATATTATCCCGCACTTGTTGATGAAGTTTCTTAACAAATTCAGCTTTGTTAAGTCCATCTTTATTCACAATTTGATCAGCGGGTAATGGCAATAAGTCCGTCAGAGTTAATGGATTGAACCCATACACAACTTCAAAAGGGGTGTGTCCCGAGGTGGTATGGACTGATCGGTTATATGCAAACTCCACATGTGGTAAGCACTCTTCCCATGTCTTTAGATTCTTCTTAATAATGCTCCTAAACAATGTGGAGAGTACTCGATTCACCACTTCGGTTTGGCCATCCGTTTGAGGGTGACAAGTGGTGGAAAATAGCAGCTTAGTTCCAATCTTACTCCATAGGGCTCTCTAGAAGTGGCTTAAGAACTTCACGTCTCGATCGGAAACGATAGTTCTTGGCACACCATGTAATCTCAAGACTTCCCTGAAAAATAATTTAGCAATATGTAAGGCATCATTAGTCTTGTTGCAAGGAATAAAATGAGCCATTTTGGAAAATCTATCCACTACTACAAAGATGGAGTCTTTGTTATTCTTTGTGCGTGGAAGCCCTAGCACAAAATCCATTGAAATGTCCATCCATGGTGCTTCTAGAATAGGTAGTGGCGTGTAGAGTCCATGTGGCATGGCTTTAGACTTAGCTTTCATCCAAGTGATGCAACGTTCACATAACCTCTCTACATCTCGTCTCATCTTTGGCCAATATAAATGCTCTTGAAGTATGGCCAAAGTCTTTGCTATTCCAAAATGTCCCATTAAGCCTCCTCCATGGGCTTCTTTGAGAAGTAATTCACGTGTGGAACCTTGTGGAATACAAAGTCTTCCTTCCTTGAATAGGAACCCATTGTCCCTATAATAGTTTTCAAATGTTCCTTTCTCACAAGCTTTGTAATTTTTTTTTAAATCAGAATCATATTCGTATAAATCCTTAATGAAAACAAAACCCAGCAACTTAGATTCTAAGGTGTTTAGAAGAGCGTACCTCCGAGACAATGCATCGGCAACTATATTCTCCTTACCTTTCTTATATTTGATCACACAGGGAAAAGATTCAAGAAACTCCACCCATTTGGCATGTCGTTTCTTGAGTTTATGTTGCCCCCGAATGTGCTTCAATGCCTCATGATCGGTGTGAATAATGAACTCCTTAGGCAATAGATAGTGTTGCCATGTTTCCATTGCGCGAACAAGGGCATACATCTCCTTATCATATGTTGGATAATTCAACGCAGCTCCACTTAATTTCTCACTGAAATATGCTATAGGACGTCCACCTTGAGATAATACCGCTCCAATTCCCACACCTGATGCATCACATTCGATTTCAAACGTTTTGTTAAAATCAGGTAAGGTAAGAAAAGGGGCATGAATTAAACATTCTTTAATGTCATTAAAAGATTTCTCTTGGTCTCCCCCCAGAAAATGTTAGCATTCTTCTTGATGACACTAGTTAAAGGGGCGGCAATGGTGCTGAAGTTTGGCACAAATCTCCGGTAAAAGCTTGCAAGTCCATGGAAACTCCTAACTTGGGAAATGCTTGCTGGTCGTGGCCATTCTTCAATGGCTTTAACCTTCTCTTTGTCCACCTCTAAGCCTTTAGAATTGACAACAAAACCAAGAAAGACAACTTTGTCAGTACAAAATGTACACTTGTCTAAATTAGCATATAACTTCTCCTTTCTTAAAACCAACAAAACTGACCTCAAGTGTTGAACATGTTCTTCCATTGATTTACTATAGATTAAGATGTCATCAAAATAAACCACACAAAATTTACCCAAAAACGGTCTAAGAACATGGTTCATTAACCTCATGAAAGTACTTGGTGCATTAGTTAAACCAAAAGGCATAACCAACCATTCATAGAGTCCTTGCTTTGTTTTAAATGTTGTTTTCCATTCATCACCTTCCCGCATCCTTATTTGGTGATAACCACTCTTAAGATCAATCTTAGAGAAAAGGTTAGAACCACTAAGCTCATCTAACATATCATCTAAACGAGGAATAGGGTGATGATACTTTACCGTAATTTTGTTTACCGCTCGACAATCTACACACATGCGCCAAGTTCCATCCTTCTTTGGCACAAGTAATACCGAAACGACACATGGGCTAAGGCTCTCCCTCACGTATCCTTTGGCCATCAGTTCAGCCACTTGCCTTTGCAACTCCTTGGTTTCCTCGGGATTGCTTCGGTAAGCTGGACGGTTAGGAATGACAGCACCGGGAATGAAATCTATTTGATGTTCAATGCCACGGATTGGTGGCATCCCACTTGGTATCTCCTCCAGAAATAATTCATCAAATTCCTGCAACAAAGACATAATAGAACAAGGCAAAGTGTGATCAAGTTGGTTAGTGTTCAATAAACTTTCCTTGTACACAAGTACAAGTAATTCCTTTCCCGGCAACAAACACTTTCTCAACTCTCTTTCTTTGGTAAAAACACTCATTTTCGCACCCTCACTTTGCTCACTCTCACTTGCTTTTACCTCCATTTTTGATTCTCTCTCTTTTGCTCTTTCAATACTTTCTCTCAAATGTATTTGGCCTTTGTGAATTTGTTTTGGTGAAAGAGGGGCTAAGGTAATCTTTCTTACTCTATGGGTGAGTGTATACCGATTGGTATATCCATCATGTATGACTCGTTTATCGAATTGCCATGGCCTCCCAAGTAGTAAATGGCCAGCGTGCATCGGAACAACATCGCAAAGAAATTCATCCTTATACTTTCCAATGGAGAAAGCAACAAGAACTTGCTTGGTAACCTTGAGTTCTCCTCCGTCATTAAGCCACTGCAGCTTGTAGGGATGTAGATGCTTTGTGGTTGCTAATCCAAGTTTTTCTACCATAAGAGTACTAGCAACATTAGTACAACTACCTCCATCAATAATGTAAAAGCATACCTTTCCATTAACATGGCAGCGAGTATGAAAGATATTCTCGCGTTGCTCATTCCCTTCATTCGTTTGTACACTTAGGCTCCTTTTCACAATAAGGGCCTCTCCTTCTACTGCATACTCTATATCATCATCTTCATCTTCTTGTATGGCAGCAACTTCATCTTCCTCCTCTTGTTCTGATTCAACCTCTCCATCATCACGAAGAAGCATGGTGTTGCGATTTTGGCATTGGCTTGCAATATGCCCTCTTCCCAAGCACTTGAAGCATTGTATATCTCGGGAACGGTTTGGAACATTCAGAGCCTTACCTTTGCTAGTTTTGGCAATGGGTTTGGCACTTTTTGTTGGAACACTTCGTTCTTTAGGCGTAAAGGATGCCTTCTGTTTGTAGGTACCCTGCCCCCATTTAGGAGAAGAGCCTCCATAGGCACGAGTTGTGCCCTTCCTTTTGAGTTGCCTCTCGACCTTCGTGGCCATATGAACCATGTCTTCGATCTCCACATAATGTTGCAACTCAACAGTGGCCGCAATATTAGGATCAAGGCCGGATAGAAATTTGGCCATGGTGGATTCTTGTAACCCCCTTAGCCCGGCCTAGACGGTTGACCCGAACTACGAAGATTACACGGGGAAAACCAAAGTCAACCCGAAAGTCAACCTTGATTAACGACCCTTTTTTTCTTTTTAACCTGGTCTAAATGCATATTAACCCTAGGCGTACTCTTGAAATAAGCATATTCAAAAATCACAGCAATCGGAAAACAATAAGGGACTCAATTGCAAAACATACGAATTTAGGGACCAATTTGTAAATTCTGGAAATTAAGAGGACTTTACCAATTTTTAAGTTACCATTATGAAATTAGTCATGTTTCATGCCTCTCTGCCAAATTTCATCTCAAACGGACATCTCGAACTCAATCAATTGCACATACAAAAATCAGGACTAAAATGTAAAGCTTCCAAACCTCAAAAACATTCAAATCAGTGCCCAACGGTCAAATGTTTCGAAACGGGTATAGACCGTTCAGAAACACGGCTTGGCAGTAGCCAAAGTGTTTCGAAACACCTCTGCCCAGAAACAACAGAAAAGCCTGTTTTTACACACTTTCGACCCACCAAACACATACATATGACCTCCATATCATGCCAACAAGTCATAAAACATTAAAGGAACATATTTGCATCATCAAAGCTCAATCATAGCATCATTTAGGAAAACCACAAGTCTATTGGCATGCATCCTAAAATTGGAAATCAAACTATCATCAAATCTTCAAAACAAATACCAAATGGCCATTTACATACTCCAAACATCATATGCATCAAACCAAACTTAGGGAGTCCAAAACACCTCCCAAAAACACAATCTAGGTTCCCATTGCCAATTACCAAAAGCTAATAGTGTTGTAAAAATAGTCACCATACAAGAGCTTAGACTTTCACTTGGATCCTTGACCTCCTTGCTGCCCTTAAAGCACTTTAACTATCTGCATTATTGGTTCAAGAAAGAGAGAGCGTAAGCACACATGCTTAGTGAGAAATGCTCTAATGAAACAACACAATAATGCACTTTGTAAAAACACCTTTCCAAGGCCTTTAATTTCAAAACAACATTTATCATGCATCTATGCATACAAACCAAGCATCTCATGCTTCAATACATCAACATGTCATATTGGCTTTCAAGTGATAATCCATAACCATTTTCAACTCAAAACACAATCGGATACTCGGATTACAAGCGTTGTCCCATACGCTTCATACACACTACCAAACACTCAAGGTGGAGTTTACCGGTACAATCACAACCCCTCAACACCCGTGATGGAGTCTACAGTACAATTACAACCCCTCCACATCACTCATTGGTAGTTGTATAACATCACTAACGAGAACACGGGACACACAACTCAAGATCCTCACATGGCATTTTAACCACCATTATGACCTTAGACATCTCGTTAGTTTACTTGGATGGAGTTTACGATACCATTACAACCCCTCAACATCCAAGGCGACTTAATTCACGGTGCACCCAATCCTATAGCCGGCTAACTATATCCGATTCAAGTACTTTTAAACCATCACATCACTTGCCAATATACATCATTTACCATCATCAATCCACTGTTTTTAAGCATTAAACAAAGCCATTAAATAGTCATGCATCACTATGTATCAAACCACATTTATCAATATCCAAATCAAGGATCTCTTACCTTGAGCATCCTTCAACACATGGCTTACAAAACCAGCATTAAACATGCTAAAATATGCTTTCAAAACAGAATTTAAACATGCAAATTAAACATATTGCATCCAACCATCTCATGGTTCATCAAAAAGAGAGTTTCTCCGAAAACTTACTCTTGAGCTTAGCTAAGTTGTTTAGACTTAAACAAACTCCCATAACCTTCAAACATTGGTTTCAAAGCTGAAAACCAAACTTCACTCACCAATTCCGTTTCGCAAACTTGCCGAAACGCCGATCAAGCCTCCGGATCAACACCACAAGGATTCGAAGATGTCTCCCTTGTTTTAAACAGATCAAAGTAGAGGATTAATGCATCATCATGCATTAAAATCTTCAATCAAAACACCTAAACTCGCTGCTCTCATCAAAACTCACATTTCGGCTACCAAAGACAACCGAAATCACATCCAAACACCTCTACAACATTACCCAGCCAAGATCCATCACTTCCAATCATTCTTAGACATCAATTAACATCCAAAAAGAGCCTAATCATGTCCTTATACCTCCAGCTATAGCAGAACATCAAAATCACCCCAAAAACCACCATTTTCACAAGTAAAAACTTAGGAAAATCAACCTATTCGGGATTGCATTGATTAAACCTCCATTTCACATCATTTAAACATCCAAAATACATAAAAAAGACACCTTAAAACAGAGCCCAATCATCTATTACGAATTTCTTCAAAATTAAATCCAAATCTTGCATTTTAAGCCAAAATCAAGAACACAACATTAAAACCTTTAATAAAACTCAATTTAAGGATTAAGAACTTGGGAATTTCAGTAAAGAACTGAGTATTTAGAGGAGAAGGACGTTCATACCTCTAAATGTGGATTTCTCCTTGTTTAGAGCCAAAATCCTTGAAAATTCAATAAGCAAATGATGAGAATTTGGTGTAGAAATGATTTGGAATCATTTAGGGATTGAAAACTCTTCTTTAGGTGTGAAAATCAAAAGGAAAGTGGCTATGGAAATGTGTTTGGCTGAGGGAATTTTGAGAGAAAATGAAATGGGAAAATTTTGGTAAAAGTTAGTTATGAAACTAAAATATCACTTTTCTCTCTTTTCTTTTTATTAATTATCATTAAATGAGTCTTTAAAATTTAAGAAAAATCTGGAGAAATCCTCCCTTGGGTAAATTAGCTCCTTAGAGATTCAAAGTTTCAATCCTTTTAAAACAGTCACGAACTTTTCAAAAATTACATTTTAGTCACTAACTTGAAATGTCATATTTCCAAACCTCATTTTGTAAAATTGATTTCACCACTCTCTTATATATAATAAAAGAGGATTTTTAGATATTTTTCCATATTTTTAATGCATCCCGAACTAGGCTTTCCCTAAAATCACCTTTTATATTCGAACCGAAATTTAAACCGGTCCGGTTCAGACTCTAAACTTCCAAGCCCAAAATTGGGGTGTTACACTTCTTGATCCTCATCAATGTTGGTTCGGATCATGGCTACTTCCATCTCTTTAAAGTAATCCTCAACACTACGGTTGCCTTGGGTGAGATTTTGAAGCTTGTTGAACAACTCCCTATGATAGTGAGTTGGAACGAACCTCCTACGCATAACAACCTTCATCTCATTCCAAGTAGAAATTGGATGTTCTCTATTACGTCTCCTGCTAGATGTCAACTGATCCCACAATATTGGTGCATAATCTGTAAATTCAATGGCTGCAAGTTTTACCTTCTTAAGCTCGGAGTAGTTGTGGCACTCAAAGATGTGCTCAACTTTTTTTTTCACATGCAAGATAAGCTTCAGGATCCGTTCTTCCTTGGAAAGAAGGAGTGGTTATTTTGATGTTGCTAAGATTATCATCAACTCTTGGCCGAGCTCTTTGGTACCTAGGTTCTCGACGCCTCAAACTTTGTTGGGAGGCTCGCTCGTCTATGAGTTCTTCGTCCACCTCTCCCTCATACTCTTCCTCGTGATCTGAATTATGCCTTCGTTGAGATCTTTCCTCCAAATGATCTAATCGTTCTTGCATCGGCCCAACCTTTGTTGCAACAACCTGTCCCTCTCTCGGATAACATCTTGAAGATTGGAGTTAGTTGCATCTACGTTAACATTATTACTTCCTCCAACAGAGTTTATCACAGAATTTTGAGACATTATTAGTAACAAAAAAAATTAAAACCTCACAAACACAAAACCTCACCTATTCCACTCCAAGAAAATGCACTCACACTCGTGTTTCACTCGGGATGGCTTTTACCCTTGATGTGCACTCTTGCCTTTTTTCACTATTGCTCTCAATCAAGTCCTTTTAAGAACTTCCTCAAGGCTTGAAAATGGCTTGTAGAATTCGGCTGAAAAAACAAAACTTGGTGAAAAGAATTTGGAATGTAGGATAAGAAAAGTGGCAATAACAAAAAAAGGTAAACTGTGAGAGTTGGTAAAGAAGACAAAATAGTAGCAAAAGAAAAAAATGATGTAAGATTTTTTTAAAGACGAATAGAGAATACGATGCCCCTCCCTCTTTAACTTTCTCTAATTTTTTTTCGAATTTTTTTCTTTTTTTTCTCTTTTTTTTTCTTCAGAAAAGAGACAACTACTATTTTACTGAATCAACCTTGCTCTGATACCAATTAATATGAACCCGGTAATGTGACCCGAGTCATATAGATGCGCCCAATCGTGATTCTAGTAAGAAATATTCTTCGCTACGCTTTGAACTCTAAGATATCATAAAACATACATGTGAGATAAATAGCAATATAATAAAAAATTAATGAAGAAAGGAATTGGATAGGTAATTTGGATAGTATGGTGGCTAAGGATGGAGGATGATAATCGTGGAAAGGTGTAAATCAAAGGAGTGATGGGAGATTCCAAAGGCGGCGTGGATTTGTATGGTTGGAAGGATAGCAAATTGTGACCTGCTAGCTATAACGAGCTAGGAACCAGCAATATACTTTGATGGAGTCGAGGTGGAGGAGTGTGGAACGTGACCCACAAGCTATAAGAGAGCTTGGAGCCAACGCTATAGTAAAATGAAATGGATAGAAGACTACAAGCACAACTTGAAGCCGATAGAGTTCTCGCAAGAACAAGATGAAAGCAGTCTTTCAAAGGTTTATATTCTCCAAAGAAAAATAAATAAAAGTCCTTACAAATGAACCTAAGGTGCCTATTTATAGTGTGGCTAGGCACCATATGAAAAGTCACACAAAAGAGAGATGAATGCTCATCTAAATGCTATTGAATACAAATAAATGAAATGTTTCTTTCTTATCCTTTTGATGGATGAATTTTGCTTTAAATTGAGATGAATTTAGCCTTAAATTCGTCCAAAAGGAGCATTGACTCTTGGGCTGCTTCATTTTGCTTGCAAATGGATAAAAGGGAATGAATGTGAACATATGATGAATGTAGACATCCCACACGTCCAAATCAGCTTGTCTATTTGAATTCCTTGCTGATTTTATCACTTAATTTGATGATTAAATGACATTAAACCAGCCTTCATTGCTTGCCCATTTGTGTAATATGATCAGCCTTCAAAAAAATGATAAATAAAGGCCTTGAATGCATAATTTGAATGCTGATTATTGCATGTCCCTTCTCTTGAACGTGAATGGCCTTCATTGGTTCATAATTTCAACCTTGAATAGGTGAATTATGAAGCTTAAATGCTTTGTTACTCTAAGAAGATGAACAACCTTGAAAAGATGAAAAGAATTCAGCCTTGAATTGTCTTGAATTGCCTTGTTTGCATGAGTAAAGATGGTCATCAATGACTTGTTTCCAAGCTGAAGTTGAAAAGTCTCTTCTTTAATCCACACGTCACATGAACCTAGACACACACAAAGGATTTATTCAAACTTAAAATAATAGATGCATGAAACAATTAAAGAGTTAGTTAATTGAGTGAACTAGTTAAATGACTGAACTAGTTTAATTAAAGAACTAACTTTATTGAATTTAACTAAATGGATGAATAAAGTGGTTTAACGAATGATTTAAGATACATAATTAAACTACTTCCCTAAATGAACTAAAACTATAAGTGAAGTGCATGCTTTAATGACCAGCACACTTTATCAATGCAATGGAAGTTTGAAATACTTAAATTCTCATGCAAATGCATGCATGAGCAAGGTAAGGCATTCCTCCCATATTATTTCTTCTTTCCCACGTTCATGGCTTGTTGTAAACAAGCTTTCTATGGCTGATTGAAACTCCTTGGCCCGTGCACGTGTAATGGGGCCACTTGGGTACTTCTCCGGGTCCTTGTTCTTGATGGTCATATCAATTTACCTCCTCCCCTGGTGGTGGACAACCCGGTGGTGGTGGTGCTGGAGCTAATAATGCTGGTGGTGGTGCTGGGGTTGCTGGACCCGAGGGTGTGCAGGGGCAAGCTGCTCCTGACATGACCATTTTGATTCAGGCTATTGCTGGAGCTTTCCAAGTAGCAGTAGCTGGAGCTCATGGAGCTGTGCATCAGGATGATGCTAATATGAGGTTGCCTTTGGAACGTCTTCACAGTCTGGGAGGGTTTGAGTTCAGAGGCTTATCTCCGGAAGGATCTGAGTCTTGGTAGGAGAGCACCAAGAGGATTCTGGGTCAGATGAACTGCAACAATGTGCAGAAGCTGGGTTGTGTTGTGTCAATGCTGCATGGTGATGTTTATACGTGGTGTACGACCACTATCTCCAGGATGGAGGATGACGAGGTGACTTGGACGTTCTTCTTGAATGCGTTCAAGCGGAAGTATTTGGCAGTACGTTACCTCGATGAGAAGAAAAGAGAGTTTTTGTCTCTCGTACAAGGCAACATGTCAGTAGCTGAATATGAAATTCAGTTTGTTTGCCTCAGTCAGTATGCGCCTGAGCTAATCCCTAGTGAGCGGGAGAGGTGCGAACGTTTCCGCTATGGACTAGTAGCGGATGTCAAGACTTATATGCTTGCGGCTAACTATACGGATTTTGATGTCTTGGTCACTAGAGGCAAGGACATTGAATCGAATCTTGGTTTGGCTGGTCGAGTTGGCAGCTCTAGCTCAGGGAAATGAGCTACGGAACACGATTATGGTAGAGATCGCAACAAGAGGCATAAGGATAGAAAGCCGCATTATGATGCTAGGCATGGGGGTGGTAACCCTGGTAGAGGTCAGCAAGGACCTAATGTTGTTCTGAGGACTCCTGAATGTAACCGTTGTGGTAGAAGGCATGGTGGTGAGTGTTGGGGTAACCTTGGGACATGCTGGAATTGTGGTAACCAAGGGTATTTGAAGAAATATTGTCCTCAGCCGCTGAGAGAGGGACAAGATCCGGTGAGAGCAGCTGAACCACAGAGAGGTCGTGGGCGCGGCCGTGGTAATTTTCAACATAGGGATGATGGTGACACGAACGTAGCACATGTTGTGGCTGTTCAACCTGAGGGTGGTGGTCAGGCTCGAGTGTATGCCCATCGTGAGGGAAGGAATGATACGGATGTGATCGCAGGTACCTTTACTTTGCAATCCTTGTCATTACTTTCTTTGAATGATTCTGGATCTACACACTCGTACATTTTACGTGAACATGCTCAAATGCTTGGTTTACCTGTTGAGTCTTTGGATGTTGGTATGCGTGTGACTAGTTCCTTTGGTGAGACGGTTTTAACGAGGAAGTTGTATAGGAGATGTCCCTTGAAAGTGCAAAATCATGTTTTTCTTCTTGATCTCATGGAATTGCCATTCTATGGCTTTGATGTAATCCTTGGCATGGATTGGCTTGTTGAACATAGAGCCGTGGTGGATTTCGAAAGCAAGCGAGTTTCGTTGAAACTTACGGATGATTATGAACTGGTGGTAGTTGGCGAGAATGTGAAGTTTCTTGCCAATGTGGTGTCTACATTGGAAGTAAGTCAGATGTTGCGACAGGGTTGCGAGGCTTACCTAGCCTTTGTTATGAATCCTAGTTCAAAGGAGTTGCGAGTTCAGGATATAAGAACTGTGTGTGAGTTCCTTGGAGTATTTCCGGAGGAGTTACCTGGATTGCCGCCTAGTTGAGAGGTGGAGTTTGGGATTGAGTTGTATGAGAACACAACTCCGGTGTCCATTGCTCCTTATCGCATGGCACCCAAAGAGCTGAAGGAGTTGAAGACGCAACTTCAGGAGTTGCTTGACCGTGGTTTCATTCGGCCTAGTGTGTCACCTTGGGGTGCACCGGTCTTGTTTGTGAAGAAGAAGGATGGCACGATGAGAATGTGCATCGATTATCGTCAGCTGAACAAGTTGGCTATCAAAAACATGTATCCTTTGCCAAAGATTGATGATCTTTTTGTTCAGTTTCGGGGAGCGGTTGTGTTTTCAAAGATTGAATTGAGGTCAGGGTACTATCAGCTTAAGGTGAAAGATGCGGATGTGCCGAAAACAACCTTTAGAACCAGGTATAGGCATTTTGAGTTCCTTGTAATGCCGTTTGTCTTGACGAATGCTCATGCCGCTTTTATAGACATGATGAATAGAGTGTTCCATGAATACTTGGAGAAGTTCATTGTGGTGTTCATCGACGATATCCTTGTGTACTCTCGTACTGAGGAGGAGCATGAAGGTCATTTGAGAGTTGTCTTGCAAGAGCTTTTGGAAAATCAGCTTTATGCTAAGCTGAGCAAGTGTAAGTTTTGGCTAAAGGAAGTTGTGTTCCTTGGTCATGTGGTTTCGGCTGAAGGGATTCGTGTTGATCCTCAGAAGGTTGAGGCGGTGATGAATTGGAAGCCTCCTAAGTCTGTTCATGAAGTCCGTAGTTTCCTTGGGTTGGCAGGATATTACCGGAGGTTTGTGGATGGATTTTCTAAGATTGCTGCTCCTTTAACGAAGTTGTTGCAAAAAGATATTAAGTATGAGTGGACGGAAGCGAGACAGCAAGCTTTTGAGAAGCTTAAGGCAGCTTTGACGCAAGCTCCTATCTTGGTTCAACCTGAATCAGGAAAAGAGTTTGTGGTGTACAGTGACGCATCCTACGTTGGTTTGGGGTGTGTGCTAATGCAAGAGGGTAAGGTGGTGGCTTACGCATCGCGACAGTTGAAGGTGCATGAGCGCAATTATCATACACATGATATTGAGTTAGCTGCAGTGGTTTTTGCTTTGAAAATCTGGAGACATTATCTTTATGGTGAGAAGTGTACTGTGTACACGGATCACAAGAGTTTGAAGTATCTGATGTCTCAGAAAGAGTTGAATCTTAGGCAACGGCGATGGGTGGAGTTGCTTAAGGATTACGATCTAACAATCGAGTATCACCCAGGAAAGGCCAATGTTTTGGCTGACGCCTTGAGCAGAAAAGTGGCGGTGGAGTTAAGGGCTATGTTTGCTAGCTTAAGTATATCGCGAGATGGAGGTCTTGTTGCTGAATTGCAAGTGAAACCATCTATGGTTCAGTTGATAAAGGATAAGCAGTTGTTGGATGATTCTTTGGTGCCACATGTTCAGGATATTGCTGAGGATAGACCATCGGATTTTTGTTTTAATGATGATGAAGTTCTATGTTTTGGAAGTCGGATAGTAGTGCCAAATGATGTGGAGTTGAGGCGTACTATTCTGACCGAAACTCATTGTAGTCCTTTTGCTATGCACCCTGATAGTACAAAGATGTACCGTGATCTTAAGGATGAGTACTATTGGGTGGGTTTGAAGAAAGATGTTGCGGAATATGTGAGCAAGTGCATGGTTTGTCAGCGGGTTAAGGCTGAGCATCAATTTCCTTCAGGGTTGTTGCAATCGTTGAGGATCCCTGAATGGAAATGGGAGAGGATCACCATGGACTTTGTGTCTAGGTTGCCTATGAGGCCATCAAATAAGAATTCGTTGTGGGTGATTGTGGATCGCCTTACAAAATGTGTGCATTTCTTACCTGTGCATACTACGTATACCTTGTATAAGCTTGCAGAGCTGTACATTGCTGAGATTGTACATTTGCATGGTGTACCAAAATCTATAGTGTCGGATAGAGATCCGAGGTTCACAGCAAGGTTTTGGGAGTGTTTGCATCAAGCATTGGGTACGCGGCTGAATTTCAGTACTTCTTATCATCCGCAGACGGATGGACAGTCTGAGCGTGTTATCCAAGTGCTTGAGGATATGTTGAGGTGCTGTGTGATTGAGTTTCAAGGCTTTTGGGAGATGTACTTGCCTTTGGTGGAGTTTGCTTATAATAATAGCTACCAGGAAAGTATTCAAATTGCACCTTATGAAGCCTTGTATTGGAGGAAGTGCAGAACTCCTCTTTGCTGGGCTGAAACGGGACAAAAGTTGGTCTCGATGTCGGCCTTATTGAAAGGAACCACCGAGAAGGTGAAGCTCGTTTGTGAGCGGTTGAAGGCAGCGTCAGACCAGCAAAAGTCTTACGCGGATTAGAAGCTTAAGGAGATTGAGTTTGCGGTGGGTGATCGTGTGTTCTTAAAGGTTTCACCTTAGAAGAAGGTGATGAGATTTGGCTGGAAGGGTAAGTTGAGCCCTAGATATATTGGACCATACGAGGTGATAGAATGTGTCGGTCCTGTTGCTTATAAGCTGAGACTACCACAAGAGTTAGAGACGATACATAATGTGTTTCATGTTTCCATGCTTTGAAGGTATCGGTCGGATCCTTCGCATGTTATGCCCGTGGAGGAAGTTGAGTTGAATCCAGATTTGACTTATGATGAGGAGCCAGTTGAGATTTTGGATTCAGACAGTAAGGTTCTCCGGGGTAAGACCATTGAGCTGGTTAAGGTGTTGTGGAGGCATCGTGGTGTTGAGGAAGCCACGTGGGAAAGAAAAGATGACATGAAGAAGCAGATTCCTTACCTTTTTCCTCCAGGTAAATTTCGAGGACGAAATTTCTTAAGAGGGTGAGAGTTGTAACACCCCAAATTTGGGCCTAGATGTTTAGAGTCTGAACCGGGTCGGTCTGGAAGACGGTTCGAATCTAAAATGGAGTTTTAGGGAACACCTAGTTCGGGATGCTTTAAAAATATAGAAAAATATCTAAAAATCCTCATTTAATATATAAAAGAGTGGTGGAATCAATTTTACAAAATAAGGTTTGGAAATACTACATTTCGGTGTAGTGACCAAATCACAGTTTTTGGAAAGTTAAGTAGTGACTGTTTGTAAAGGATTGAAACTTTGAATCTTTAATTATCTAATTTTACCAAAATGTTTTCATCAGATTTTTTCTTAATTTGGGTTATTTAATTAATGTTATAATTAAAGAAAATGATGGTGATTAAATTGGAAAACCACCGTTGACTTTTCATAACTACTTTTCACAAATTTTCCCTCATTTCATTTTCTCTCAAATTCCTTTCAAACAAACACATTTTCTCCAGCAAATACACTTTCAGTTCCACTTTATTTGATGAGATTTCAATCACTCTTTGATTCCTAAGCAATTCCTCATCAAATCCACTTGATTTTCTACATTGAATTTTCAAGAAAACTTGCCCAAATCAAGGAGAAATCATCCATTAGAGGTAAGCTTCGTCCTTCCCCTCTAATGATCAGTTCTTTACTGAAATTCCCAAGTTATCAATCCTTTATTAATGATTTTTAAGTGGTTTTAATGTTAGAAACAAGAAGTTGTCTTAAAACTCAAGATTTTGGAAGAGATCTTGAAGATTTTCGTGGTGATTAATTGGGCTCTGTTTTGAGATGGTTTTCTAAAGTATTTTGGATGTTAATTAATGTTACAAATGAGGTTTTATCAATCCAATCCCGAATAGGTTTGTTTTTTTCTAAGTTTTGCTTGCTAGAATGATGGTTTTTGGGGTGATTTTGGTGATCTGCTATAGCTGGAGGTATAAGGACGTGGTTGTGTTGGTTTTTTATGTTAATTGATGTTTAGAAATGATTAGAAGTGATGGATCTTGGCTAGGTTTGGTTTTGGAAGAGTTTGGAGGTGATTTCGGTAGTGTTTGGTAGCCGAAATGTGGTTTTGTGTAGAGCAGCGAGTTTAGGTGTGTGGCTGATGATTTCAATGCATGATGATGCATTAATCCTCTGCTCTTATGTGTTTAAAACAGGGAGACATCTTCGAACACCTTTGGAGTTGATCCGGAAGCTTAGATAGCGTTTCGGCGAGCAAGCGAAACGTAATCGGTGAGTGCATATGGTTTTAGAAGTCCTTGAGGGACAAAGAAACAAGGTTTGGGGATTTAGGAATGTTTGAAACACCTTCCTAAGTCCGGAAGTAAGTATTGGCTAGATTGCTCTCTTGAATGTGATGATTGCCCCTAAAATGCTTTTACATTCTCATGGTTTTATATTGATAAATATTCCTACTGTTTTTATGCATGAATTATAGCATGAGATGATGCTTGAAATGATTTCATAAAGTAACATGTTGTATAGTTGAGATTTGAGCTTTTATGTTAAAGCATAGCGAATGTTATGATTTTGAAATGAGATGAGAATGTATGAGATTTAATTGATAGATCAATAGGATGAGAGTGCACTATAAACTAAAAATTCGCACGTGCTCTTTGGTTAAGCCAAAGGGAGAGAACCGATGATGGGCATTCCTTCGGGTAGGACTTGGTGAAATACCCAAGCTTTGTGGCGATAAGAGATTATGCCATGTGAGTACGGTGATGTGAGATTCCACCGGAAACTATGTTGCTAGACGAGTGAGTACGGTGATGAGAGATGCCACCGAAAGTGTCTAGTGAGATGTTCGCATATCCGAGTAATAAAGAGATGTGAAATGCCAATATAAAATATGTAATGGTTTTTGATTCACATATGTGATTTGTTTATGAAATGCTTTAGAGTACAAGCATGAGTATGGCTTTGCCATGAGTTTTGCATTGGTTTAAATGCATGAGATAGAATGTAGGTACATGTGTTTTAAATGAGAAGTTGCTTGAATGGGTTTTTCAAGCATGAGATAGAAAGAGCATGTTGTTCAAAAGCTTTCGAGAAAGTGTTTTCAAGATGTGCATTATTGTGTTGGTTTTCTTTAGAGCATGCATCACTAAGCATTTATGCTTACGCTCTCTCTTTTACCAATAATGGAGATAATTGAGGTGTTTTCGGGCAACAAGGAAGCTAAGTTCATCCATGGAAGTCCAAGCTCATGTATGGTGAAGTTTTCACACACTTTAGTTTTGATATATTGGCAATGGGAAACCAAGAATTGTATTTGGGAGATATGTTGAACTCCCTAAGGTCGTGGCATGTTTGTTTTAGCTTGTTTGGGTTGTAAATGGCCTTAATTGTTTGATTTGAGGTTGGATTGCTTAATTTGGTTTTGTGATTAGGAAGCATGCCTCTAGACTAATGAGAATTTGTGTTTGATGCTATGTTTGTGCTAGAATGTCCCAATTATGTTCCTTATGTGTATGATGATTTGCTGGTATGATTTGGGAGTCTTTGGGGCATGTTTGAGTATGTTAATGAATGAAAAACCAGCATTTGCTGCTGTTTCTGGGCAGGTCGTATCGAAACACCCTATAGTGTTTCGGAACGGGGGCCTGAAATGGCCTTTGTGTTCCGAAACACTGGAGGCTGTTTCGGAACATTTTGGCTACTGGAATACCATGTTTCGAAACTGGTCTGGGAACATACACGCATACCGAAACGGTCAACACCGTTCCGATACAGCGTTTCGGTACGGTGAGTAGGCGTTCCGAAACTGGTTACCGTTGGACCTAGATTTGAATTGTTTTGAGTCTGCATGCTTTACATTTTAGTCCTAAATGTTGCGATTGCAATTGCTTGAGCTTGAGATGTCTTTTTAAGATGAAATTTGGCAGAGAAGCATGTAACATGATTAATTTCACAATGGTAATCCTAAAATCCATGAAGTCCCTCTAATTTACAAAAAAAAACATTTTGGTCCCTAAACTTATGTAAAGTGCAATTGAGTCCCTAAATGTTATCCTATCACTGTGCCTCTCACAATCATGACTCGTGAGTACTCACTTAGGGTTAATATGTATTTAGACAAGATGAAAATGAAAAAAGGGTCGTTAATAAAGGTTGACTTTCGAATTGACTTTGGTTTTCCCTGTGTAATCTTCGTAGTTCGGGTCAAGCGTCTAGGCCGGGCTAAGGGGGTTACAAGCATGCCTTTAGATTGTATGTTTTTGTGATTGATTCCATGCTCTAGCTTAAGGGTCTTAAATACGTTCCTTAGTATCAAAATGAGTTGCTGGTATGATTTGACGCTCTTTGATGCATAATTGATTGGTTTAAAAGGTGAAAAACCATCAATTTCTGCTGTCACTGGGCAAAGTGTATCGAAACACCCTCAACTGTTTTGAAACGGGGGCCTGTAATGGCCATAGTGTTTCAGAACGGTTGAAGCTATTTCGAAACAATTTGGCTACTAGTGAGGCATGTTTCGATACCAGTCTCGGAACACACCCGAGTACCGAAACGTTTAACACCGTTTCGATACGAGCGTTTCATTATGAAGGGTGGGTGTTCCGATACAGATGACCGTTGGATGTTGTTTTGAATTGTTTTATGTTTTCATGCTTTACATTCTAGTCCTGAATGTTGTGGACGCAATTATTTGAGCTTGGAATGCCTTTTTAAGCTGAAATTTGACAGAGGAGCATGTAACATGATTAATTACATATTGGTAAACCTAAAATCTGCAAAGTCCTTATAATTTCTAAAAATTACATTTTGTTCCCTAAACGTGTAATTTATGCAATTGAGTCCCTAAATGATTTCCGTTCGCTGTGCCTTTCTCTCCCATGATTCTTGAGTGTTCACATAGGCTTAATGTGCATCTAGGAAAGATTAAAAAGAAAAAAAGGGTCGTTAATCAAGGTTGACTTTCGGGTTGACTTTGGTTTTCCCCGTGTAATCTTCGTAGTTCGGATCAAGCGTCTAGGCCGGGCTAAGGGGGTTACAGATGAAGTGGCGACCGATAGATGTCTTGGCAGAAGTCTTAGCAGGTGAGATTGTTGCTTTCTGCGGCGGCTGGAGTCTCTTTGGCGTAGGACGGTGCTCTTCTTGAGGTTCGGTAGGGGAGCGGCATGAAGTGCTTCGCTCTCTTCTAACTCTGTCTCGTCGTCCACATGCTCGGTAGCTATGATGTGCCGCTTTCTCTTCTTAGTGCCTTCCTCCATTGGGTGCTGCCGGAGGGTCTATCGCCATTGGGATGGTTGTTGTTGCTGCTACTACTGTTGTTGTTGGTTCTGATGGCTACTGCTCAATCTCCTCTGATGAGGAGGTATTCGCCATTATCGTTGTTGTGCAGGTAGGTGAATTATGCTACTGATGCCTCTCGGGTGTAACGCCCTGATTTTTGGCCTAGATGTTTTGGACGTCGGATCGGACCGGTCGGGAACATTTCAAATCGAGTTTGGTGATTTAAGGAAATCAAGGATCAGGATAGGATAAAAATTTGGTAAAAATTGCTAAAATCCTCTAAAATCATGTTTAAGACGTTGGTCAAATCAATTTTACAACAAGAGTTTCAGAAGTAATACATTTTGGGTGGTGACCAAAATGTAAAGTTTCAAAACTGTGGAAAATGCATTTTTTAAAGGAGGAGCCAAAATCTTAGAATCTTTAGGGAGCTTTATGGCAATTTAGCCTTTCCTTAATATGATATGTGTTTTAAAAGGATTTTAAAGTGACTGAATAGAAGGGTTTTTATTTAATTAAAATTAATAAATAAGATAGGTGAGATTTCATTTGACGTAACTACCTTTCTCTTCTCATTTAGAGACAAACATCATTTTAACTCATTTCCCCCAAATTCTTTTCTCCCAAACAATCTCTCATTATTTTCCAAATCAATTTCAAGATTTCTCTTCATGATTTCCAAGTTTTGTGAAGCTAAAACTTGTCATTCATTGAGGAAAATAAGGATTGGAGGTAAATCATGTTCTCAACCTTCAATCTAAGTTATTTATTGAAATTTCCAAGATCACTGGTTTTTAATTAATGTTTTTGGTTGAGTTTTCATTATAGTTTTGATTTGAGATTGAAATCTTGTAAAAATATGATGAAACTCTTGATTTTCGGACTTGTTTTTGTTAAGCTTTGTTTTGGATTGTTTTTAATTAAGTTTTGAGGTGGTTAATATTTTGAAAAGAGATTTTCTTGATGTAGATCCCGAAATCCTTGAGATCCTTGTTTCTTAATAGTTCTAGTTGGGTTTTTGAGGTGAAATGTTGGAGTAATGCTTGTTGGAGGTATAAGGATGAGTTTAGATGGATTTTAGATGTGTTTTGATGTTTATAATTGATTGGAGACTAAACTACACAGATGACCTTTGAACTATGGGTTTGGTGTCAAAATGACCACTATATTATTTTTTGCCACAAATGCACCACACAACTATTTAAATGGCTCCATTTTAGCCACACGCCGTTAAAAAAAACAAAAAAGTTAACAGAACTGTTAAAAAATTGGTATAATTATACATTTGGTCCTCTATATTTATACAATATATCAATTTAGTCCTAATTTTAATCTAATAAGTTAAATAAAAATAATTAAAATCCCACGTGTCACCCTGATTGGAGTAGGAAAAATGAAAACTAAGTAGGAATCGAACATGGGACCTTGGGGGTGTAGTGCATGCGAGTTTGCCACTGAGCCAAGCATATACTTGTGATATGTAATACTAATAATAATATATGTGTTATACATATGGAGAAAGAAAAAACAAACAGATATATAATTCTGAGATCCAAACGTATGCCTCAAACTTGAGAATCCTTCATGTGGCTCTTTAGTTGTTATTATAACTTCCGAGCAGCCACAAAGTAAAATTGAAAATGAAGGTGTGAAAGGATCCAAAGATCAGGGCGCTGTAGCATCTGGCATCACCAATGGGAAAGCAAACAAAGAGCAGCCAATTTCCCAGAATACAAAAGGAAATGAGGCAACTCCAGGAGACAAAAGTTTCACATTTGAGGTACCTCCATTGTAAGCTGTGTCTGAACAAGAAGCTGGGAAGAATTGGAAACCTTTTTCAACCATGCAACATGACAAAATATCCCTGGTAATTTTTTTCTTCAAAGCGATGCATATGGATATGTTAAGAAGGACTTTTTGTGATCTAATAATGTCTTTCTTCTCTTCCTTTGGCTGAAGATTTTTAAGTAGTACAAGTCTAATTGTTAATGTCTCATTCTGGTTATATTATACCCCCTTTCACTTGCTCTCTCACTGTCTTTATGCAAGAGGGCCATGAAAGGAACTTCATCAACTTGTGGCTTAAACATAGCGGGCCCCAAGGCTGCTCAAGAGAGGAGTCACACAAATCCTCATGTAAATAAATGGGGGAATGTGCGTGGTAGCTCCAAAGGGACTTCTGAGCGTAAACCAAGATGAGCAGGTGGTAAGAGTGCCGGAAAGGAATCTGCTAGGAAGGGAAGTGCTGCAAAAGAAGCAACTCCTGCAAGGCAATCAGAAATAAGTGATAGAACAAGCAATGTGTCACTAAGTTCAGCTTGTGCAATCCAATGACAACTGGAGAGCCACATGAAGGATTCTCAAGTTTGATGCATACGTTTGGATCTCAGAATTATTATCTGTTTGTTTTTTCTTTCTCCATATGTATAACACATATATTATTATTAGTATTGCATATCACAAGTATATGCTTGGCTCAGTGGCAAACTCATGTGCACTACACTCCCAAGGTCCCAAGTTCTATTCCTACCAAGGGCAGTTCCTTGGTTTTCATTTTTCCTACTCCAATCAGGGTGACATGTGTCACCACCTGATTGGAGGGGGAAATTAATTAATTTAGTTAAATAAAAATAATTAAAATCCCCCAATAAGGTGGTGATACATGTCACCATCTTATTGAAAAATTAATTTATTTTATTAGATTAAAATTAGGACAAAATTGATATATTGTATAAATATAGAGGACCAGATGTGTAATTATACCAATTTTTTAACAGTTACGTTAACTTTTTCGTTTCTTTACGGCGTGTGGCTAAAATGGAACCATTTAAATAGTTGTGTGGTGCATTTCCGGCAAAAAATAATATAGTGGTCATTTTGATACCAAACCCATAGTTCAGTGGTCATCTACGTAGTTTACCCTTGATTAGAAGTGATGTATGTTGGCTGGGCTTGGTTTAGGAAGCAATCGATTGAATTTTCGGTTGTGTCGGATGGGTAAATTGGTGTAGTTTTGGTGAGTAACAAGTTTGTGTTTAGTTGCTGGTGTTGAAATGCATTTTAATGCATTTGGATCTCTATTTTGATGCTCTAAAAACATGGGATCTTGATCTGAAAGCAAACGAAGCATTTATAGAGTCTTCGGAGGGGTGATCTTCACGTTGGCTTACGAGGTTTAATGTATCGGTGAGTGGAAAAGAGTTTTCCAACTTTGAAACATTTTGAACGTGGTTTTGGGAGCTTAGTGTAAGTTTGAAACACTTAACTAAGCTCAAGAGTAAGTAAATTGAAAGTCTCTCTCGGATTGTGCTATATTTTGGTTTAAAATGCACTTGATTTAAATGAGTTTTGATTACTGTTTTAAAGCATGTTTTGAGCAATGATGTTGCTGGTCTTAAATGCCATTTTGTTAATGATGCACATGGTAAGTGATCCTTGAGTTTATATGATTTATGCAATTGGTTTTAAGGATGTTAGTGCTTGTGAAAAGTGGCATTGTTGTTTATGCATGTAAAACGGTGAATTAATGATGATTGATGATTATATTGGCAAGTGATGTTAAATGGTCTTGGTTATTTTTAATCGGATATAGTTAGCCGGCTATAGGATTGGGTGCACCATGAATAAAGTTTCCTTGGATGTTGAGGGGTTGTGATTGTGTCGTAATCTCCATCCAAGTACCCTAGCGATTGTGGAATTAGCGTCACCACGATGGAGGATGGCTCTCGTGTGTAGACTTGGTTAAGCGTCACTACGGTGGAGGAATGCTCCCGCGTGTGAGCTTGGTTAAGGTGATTACAATGGTTGAGGTAGCTCTCATGTGTAAGCCTTGTGTTGTGTCCCCACTCACGCTAGTGGGTAATACAACTACCGATGAGTGATGTTAAGGGGTTGTGATTGTGCCATTAACTCCACCACGGGTGTTGAGGGGTTGTGATTGTGCCATTAACTCCACCATGGGTGTTGAGGGGTTGTGATTGTGTCATTAACTCCACCACAGGTGTTGAGGGGTTGTGATTGTGCCATTTAACTCCATCACGGGTGTTGAGGGGTTGTGATCGTGCCATTGAACTCCACCTTGTAAAGTCGGTAGTGTGTATGAAGCGTGTGTGACAATGCTTGTAATCCGCGGATCCGATTGTATTGAATTATGTGGTGGTTTGGTAAATGTTTTGTTATTGATCACTTACGAGCCAATATAAAAATGTTGACATAATGATCTAATGAAGAACATTTATTTCGAGAAAGCATGTGATGCTTGAGAATTATGCTTGAATGTATATGATTCTTGGTTTAAGCATGAACCAAGGTTTTTGATGTTGTAATTAATGATTTAAAGGAAGGCATATATTTGCAAAGGATGATGTTTTGGTTTTATAAAATGCATTGATGAATGTTTCTTTAGCGATCCTCACTAAGCTTTATGCTTACGCTCATTTGTTTCATAAATGCAGAGAGTTGAGCAATCAAGGCAGCCCAAGAGCAAGGGGATTCCAAGAGTTTTTGGCTAAACAATGTATATGGTTTACCCTTAGTGTAATAAGAGGAAATGGGTGAGATTTCTCCTCTCGGTCTTTTTGGTGATGTTCGACACCTTAAGAATGTTTGGTTTCTGATTTTGGACTTGTAACCGGTCTCTAATTGGTTTCATGTTTTGCTTATAGTGTTTTGTCTATGCTTTAGCTTGTTTTCTTAAGCATTCATGAATAGCTATCATTTCATCATGGTTTGATGTGCTCGTTGAGTATGATTTACTATTTGATGATGTTTATATGTTTAGTAGGCTGATTATAACTTGTATGCATGATTAAAGATTGTTTGGATATGATTAAGTGTGTTTAAATACCTTTGGATTGTGCTTTTCTGGTATGCGTATCGATACACGAGGAAGTGTATCGATACACTAAGGCCAATTCCAAGCTTTTTGGTACATGGGTATCGGTACGGTTTGCCCGCGTATTGATATGCCAAAGCCAAGTTTGAAGGTCGTATCGATACGCGGGGAAGCGTATCGATACACTCTTCCCATCTTTTGATATTGTCTTCCCGCGTATCGATACATGCTCAGGTGTATCGATACGGATTGTTAAAATTCGGTTAAAAGTATCTTCTTAAGTCTTGAAATGTTACGTTTTGGTCCTTGAATGTTATTTTATCAATTTTATGAGTTTGGATGATCGGTTTGAGCTGAAATTCGACGTGATAGCATGTTAAATGACTAATTGAGGATTGGTAACTGTAAAACCTAAAAAGTCTCTGTAATTTCTAAAATTTGCAAAATGATCCCTAAAAATCACAAGTATGCAATTGAACTCCGATCATTGCGCCGTTTCTTTCTAATGGTCTTGCAGGACACATAGGTTAATATTGTGCATCTAGAGAAGAGAAAAAGAAAAAAGGGCCACCAATCGGGGTTGACTTTTACAAGTTGACTTCGAATTTTCCCGTGAAATCTTCTTAGATCGGGTCGGGCGTCTATGCCGGGCTAAAGAGGTTACATCAGGGGTGTCTTCCACCGTGTTGGATGCGGTGGTGGCTGAGTAAGATGGGTAATGCGGCGGAGATGGCACCTGGCAACGGGAAAAGGTTTGGCGGGCAGCAGCGGGGATGGTGTTCTTTGTGTTGGTGTGGCTAGGGCAAGGTCTGCAAGGTAGGGAGGCAGGGTGGGCCCGTCATTAGAGAATTTTTGAAGGAAATAAACCAAAAAGGCTTCTTGGATTTCCCCCACGTATTTCATGAAGGTCAGCTGTTGCTGCTCGATGCGTTTGTTGCTGTCAATAAGGGTGCGCAACAGCATGAAGACCTTATTGTTTGGGGCAACTTCAGTACTACCGGGGGTGGCTGGTGTGTCAGGCTAGGTGGTAGAAGATTGGCTTGGAGTTATGGGCTATGTTTCCGGGGCCTGCATCATTTGCAGGCAGACTTTTCTGGTCCACCCTTCTTTGGTTGTCATCATCTCGTCTTTGGGGTCGGTTGGAACACCAAAGTTGGTACAAAGGCTTGTAATGAGGGACGAGAAGTACAACCTACCCTTCGTCTTTCGGAAGCAGGTGCGGATCTCCTTGCGGATAATTTCCCCAACATTTATGGGCTGGTTCATCATGATGATGTGGATTAGGGCAAGGTGCGGCCGATCTACGGTAGAGTTGTGGGAGGTGGGCAGCAGGCGCCTCTTGACGAATGTGTTCCATAGCATTGCCTCAGGTAGCAGGTGGCGGCGTTGGACAGATCCTCTATGCTTTCTTGCCAACCACGACGTGTTGGGCTTGTACTGACTGGCCTTGATTTTCTTGTAATCGCTAGTCGTCAGTGACTGCCTCCACTCATCGTGAGGGTTGTCGTTCATATCCAGGCCATAGAAGCTGTTGATAACGGCCGCGTTGAGCTTGACAGGCTCCCCCCGGACGAACACGAATGGCATCTCCGGGTGGGGATGGTGGGCATAGAACTTCCTGACCATGGTGATGTTAGGAATATCCGGCTGCCATGCAAATATTTCTCATCCCTTGCCGTGGATGGTTTCGAACAGATTTGGTTCTAGGCCAATATCTCATGTCTGCCTTGTATAGTGAAAACCTTGCTCCTCCAATATGGCATTTTTTCGAACTGGGTTCGGTATCTCATTTCATCTTCACGGGAGAGGAAGCGTTAGAAGGTGGGTTTGGGTGCCGATGTGGAAGCCATGTGAGACGGTTGAAGTTTATTGAAACTTCGAAAGAAAATAGGTGGGAGTAGTGGATGCAAGAATAAGATTAGCAAGAAGGTAAAAGTAAAGTAAATGAATGAAGTGAGAAGGGTTTAAATAGAGGTTGCCGAAAGGTGTTGTGGTGACATTAAATGTCTAACGGTCCAGTTGTCTCGCGCACGTTACGAGATTTTTGCCCGTTATTTTCGTAGCCGTTGGTAGCTAGCTGTTAGCGGTCA
This sequence comes from Hibiscus trionum, assembly GCA_030270665.1. Classification (NCBI taxonomy): domain Eukaryota; kingdom Viridiplantae; phylum Streptophyta; class Magnoliopsida; order Malvales; family Malvaceae; genus Hibiscus; species Hibiscus trionum. Next base: position 38,047,219 of record BSYR01000027.1, read on the forward strand.
ACTAGTCGTTACGCATTTATGCATTGGGCTGCCCTGGTGTGTCTCGATAGGATGGTGGGCGGGCTTCTTACTGGGCCTTCTTCTTTATTTGGCTCCTTTATTATTGATCATGAAATACTAAATAAAGATAATTAAATATTGAAAATAAATTAAAATTGCAGAAATTAATCTAATACTAAAAAATTGCAATAAATTAAATTCTATTCCTAGTGCATAAAAATAAAAATAAAGTAAAAGACTTAAAAATTAAGTTATGTTGGGAGTGCATTTAGGTGCATCTCCCAAACATAACCATTTCCTGAGGTAATTTGGCTTGTCCTTCCTTCATGGGGGCCCTCTTGTTTCTTCAGGTGATGTGCTGCTGGGTCCTACAACCTGCCCTTAGGTCTGTCGCTACAGTTGCTGCCTTGGCCTATCTCTATGCCGATTTTGGCAGCCTTCCTTTTCTTTTCCTGAGGGTTGTAGCACGTTTAACTTGATGCTCTGGTTGTCTACCCTCATGATCAACTCCCCATGTTTGCCCGTGGCCATGAATGGTCGCCCAAGGATGATAGGGGCATTATCATCGGCCTCACAGTCTAGGATGAGGAAATCAGCTGGAAGAATAAGGTTGCCCACCTTCACTAGGATGTCTTCGATTTTCCCTCCGGTTGCACAAAAGAATGATCGGCATGTTTTAGCATGACGGAGGTAGGTTTGGCTGGCCCAATTCCTAATTTATCGAAGACTGCCTTAGGCATTAGGTTGATGCTAGCTCCCAAGTTGCATAAGGCTTTTATTTCGTGTTTGCTACCTACCCTACATGGAATAACAAAACTGCCTGAGTCTGTTTGCTTGGACGGCAGTTTGTTGTGCAGCATTGCCATGCACTCTTTAGTTACAACAACTGTTTCAAACTCCCCAATCCTCTTCCTTTTAGAAACCATGTCCCTGAGATATTTGCATAGTTGGGCATATTCTGAATGGCTTCTATTAAAGGTATGTTTATGTGTACCTGCTTTAGAATATCTAGGAATTTTCTGAACTGGTGCTCTTGCTTCTGTTGATTAAGCCTTTGGGTAAAAGGTGTTGGCAGGCGGATGTCCTTTATACGCTCCTTACATGGGAACTTTATCTGTGGAGGATCATCTGCTTTAGGGCCGCTGTCATGTTCAGCTGCCGGGGCGGCTGGTGTTGATGCTGCCTTGACATGCTGTTCTTTCTGTGCTGGCTGTGTTTCTGGTTGATTTTCCACCCTGGGTTCATCCAACTGCTTCCCACTTCTGGTAGATATGGCTTTGCACTGCTCGTAAGTGGGTTTGGCTGCTGCCTTTGTGCTGATGGTTGCTGCTCTTATTGTTCTGTTGCTGAAGATCTTCGTAAACTACCTAAATTGGGTCTCCAAGTTATTTATAGCAGCCTCTTGTTTGTTCATCTTCATTTTCATTGTAACGCCCTGGTTTTTGGCCTAGATGTTTTAGACATCGGATTGGACCGGTCAGAAACGGTTCGAATCGTGTTAGGTGATTTAAGGAAATCAAGGATCGAGAAAGGATAAAAATATGGTAGAAATTGCCAAAATCATCTAAAATCATGTTTGAGAGGTTGGTCATATCAATTTTACAAAAAAGAGTTTCGGAAGTGGTATATTTTGGGTAGTGACCAAAATATGAAGTTTCAAAACTGTGGAAAATTACAAAATTTCAAGAGGAGTCAAAATATTATAATCTTTAGGAAGCTTTGGTGCAATTACACTTTCCTTTAATTGACATGTGTTTTAAAATGATTTTTAGATAATTAAAATAGAAATGATTTTATTTAATTAAAATTGGTTAATTGGGAAATTGATATTTCATTTCACGTAACTAACTTTCATTTCAGCAAAACCATTTTCCCAACTCTTTTCTCCAGATATCTTTTCTCCCAAACACCCTCTCTTTTAATTTTTAAACCAATTTCAAGAGTTCTCTTCAAATTCTTCAAGCATTGTGAAGGAAAACCTTGTCAATCACTAAGGAAAGCAAGGATTGGAGGTAAATCACGCTCTCAACCTTCAATCTAGGTTCATTATTGATATTCTCAAGATCTTTGACTTCTAAATGTTGTTGTTGGCTGAGATTTGATAATAGTTTTGATTTAAGATCAAAATCTTGCAAAAATGTGATTTAAATCTTGATTTTCGGATTGGTAATGATGAGCTCTGTTTTGGATTGGTTTTAATTGAGTTTTGAGTTGATTATTATGTTGAAAAGGGTTTTGATAATATAGATCCTGAAATCCTTGAGATCCTTGACCTTCTTGATGGTTTTAGTTGGGTTTTTGAGGTGAAAGGTTGGTGTTATGCTTGCTAGACGTATAAGGATCGGTTTAGATTTTTTTAGATGTGTTTTGATGCTTATAAATGGTTGGAAGTGATATATGTTGGATGTGCTTGGTTTAGGAAGCAATCGATTGAGTTTTTGGTTCTTTCAGATGAGTAAATTGGTGTAGTTTTGGTGATCAACGAGTTTGTGTTTAGTTGCTGGTGTTGAAATGCATTTAATGCATTTGGATCTCTGTTTTGATAATTGAAAATAGGGGATCTTGATCTGAAAGCAAACAAAGCATTTTTGGAGGCTTCAGAGGGGTGATCTTCGCGTCGGCAAGCGAAGTTTCGTGTATCGGTGAGTGGAAATGGATTTTCTAGATTTGTAACGCTTTGAGCGTGGTCTTGGGAGCTTAGTGTAAATTTGAAACACTTAGCTAAGCTCAAGAGTAAATGATTCAAAAGTCTCTCTCGAAATGTGCTATGTTTTTATTGGAAATGCACTTGAGTTGAATGCGGTTTTAATTACTGTTTTAAAGCATGTTTGAAGCATTGTTGATGCTGGTTTTTAATGCCATTTTGTTAAGGATGCACTTGGTAGGTGATCCTTTGATTTGTGAGACATATGCATTTGAGTTTAAGCATGTTTATGCTTGTGAAAATTGCATTGTGATTTATGCTTGTAAAACAGTGAAATAATGATGTTGAATGATTATATTGGCAAGTAATGGAAAGTGGTTTTGGTTAATTTAATCGGATATAGTTAGCCGGCTATATGATTGGGTGCACCGTGAATAAAGTCGCCTTGGATGTCGAGGGGTTGTGACTGTGCCATAATCTTCATCCAAGTACCTTAACGATTGAGGCTAAGCTCACAATGGTGGATGGTTTAATCCCGTGTGCGAGTCTTGTGGTGTGTGCCCCGTACTCTCGCTAGTGGAATTATACAACTACCGATGAGTGATGTTGAGGGGTTGTGATTGTGCCATTAATCTCCATCACGGGTGTTGAGGGGTTGTGATTGTGCCATATATCTCCACCTTGTGTAGTCCGGTAGTATGTATGAAGTATGTGGGACAACGCTTGTAATCCGCGTATTCGCTTGTGTCAATTGTGTTGGTTTTGATATGATTTGAGATTAATCACTTGTGTGCCAATATAATGTTATTGATTAATGGTTAAGCATGAGATGCTTGGAAATTATACTAGAATGCATGTAATTCTTGGTTTAAGCATGAGCAAATGATTTTGCTGTTGTTTTTAATGATGCTATGAGCATGTGATTTAAAAAGTGCATTGATGCTTTGAAGAGCATGTTTTAAAGGAATGCATGAGTTTACAACTGATGATATGTTGGTTTTATAAAATGCATTGATGAATGTTTGGTTTTAGCGATCCTCACTAAGCTTTATGCTTACGCTCATTTGTTTCATCAATACAGAGAATTGAGCAATCAATGCCGTCCAAGAGCAAGTGGAATCCAAGCATTTTGATCTAAGCAATGTATGTGGTTTACCTTAGTGTAATAAGAGGCAATGAGTGGGATTTCTACTCTCGGTTTTGTTGGTGATATTAAACACCTTGAGCATGTTTGGTATATGTTTGTGGATTTGTAAACGACCTTTCATTAGTTAATGTTTTTGCTTATAGTGTTTTGACTATGATATGGCTCGTTATCTTAAGCATGCTTGAGTAGCTAATGATTCACCATGGTTTGGTGTGCTTGATGAGTACGTTATACTATCTGTTGTTGCTTACATGTTTAGTAGGTTGATTATAGCTTGCATGTATGATCTAAGCCTGTTTAGATGTGATTAAATGTGTTAAAATGACTTTTGGAAATGCAATTCTGGTATGCGTATCGAAACACAGGGTCGAGTATCGATACGCTAAGGCCAAAACCAAGCTTTTTAGCTTAGGTGTACCGTTACGATTTGCCCGTGTATCGATACGCCTAGGAAAATGTTTGAAAGCCGTTTCGATACGGGCTTGGGCGTATCGATACCCTTTTCCCAAAGGTTGCTACTATCGATTTGCGTATCGATACTGGTTAGTTATTTTTGTTAACGGAATCTTTAATGTTCTGAATTTATGCATTTTAGTCCCCGATTAATGTTTGTTCAATTAGTTGAGTTTGGATGATCTGTTTGGGATGAAATTTGACATGCTGGCATGTTACATGACTAATTATGGATTGGTAACTTTAAAAATGGAAAAGTCCTTGTATTTTCTATAAATTACATTTTGGTTCCTAAAAGTCAAAAGTATGCAATTGAACCCTTAAATGATCTCCGATCGCTGTGTCGTTTTCTTCTAAGTGCCTTGCTGAACACATAAGATAATAATGTGCATCTATAGAAGATAAAAAGGAAAAAAGGGGTTGTTAATCAAGGTTGACTTTTACGAGTTGACTTCAGTTTTCCCCGTGTAATCTTCTTTGTTCGGGTTAGGCATCTAGGCTGGGCTAAAGGGGTTACATCTGTCGTGTCCATGAAAGACTCATTTTTATCAATAAATTTATTAGTGCGAACAATAAAATCACTAGTTCTAGACATAAAAGTATGAAGAGTTGCTTCTAGTGAATTATTGTTTTGCGGTTGCTGAGCCTGCTTTCTTGACATGTTTTGTTGGTAGTCTCCCTATTGCTGTTGTGGTTTTGCAGCAGTCTTTGGGTTGCTCCAGGAGAAGTTTGGAAGGTTCTTCCATCTAGGGTTGTAGGTGTTCTGGGCAGGCATAATGTTCCTCTCGTATCCTCCCATAAATTTGGAAGATGTGATGCATTTAGAGGAATCATGGTTGCCCCCACACTCATCACAGAACGGCTCCACAGCCTTGACCTCGTAGACTTTCCCAGCAGGTTTCACGATGCTCATGACCAACTATGTCGGCTTGTCGAGGCAGGCATTAACAGATTCTGAGGCTTCTACCTCGTTCACAGTGGTTGGCCGCCTAACGCCACCTCACCGAGCTGTTGGATACTTGTAGTAGTTCTTAGCGACTTGGTTCAAAATCCGTAGTGCCTCCTCTAGTGGTCTGTCAAGGATGATTCCATTGGTTGAGGCATCAATCATCATCCGTGTTGGATAGTTCACTCTATTTTAGAACATTTATACTTGTGTCCAAGTTGAAAAACCATGTAACGGGCAGTTGTTTAGCATCTGTTGGTACCACTCCCATGCTTCATACATAGGCTGCCATTCCTTGTCGGAAGGTAGTTATATCGTTTAGCAGTCTATCTATGACATTGGACGGGTTGAATCGGTCCAAGAAATCCTTACACAACTCTGTACATGTGTTGAACGACCCTGCTGGCTGGTTGTTTAACCACTGTTTTGACCTATCCCTCAATGAATAGGGAAATAATCTCAGCCTCAGTATGTCTTGATGGACCCCGTGTATTTTGAATGCTCTGCAGATGTCCAGGAATCCTCTCAAGTATTGCCGAGCATCTTCTGTGGCAGTCCCTCCAAATTTCCCTAACTTGTTGATCATGTTTGTAACCCCTTTAGCCCGGCCTAGCCGACTGACCCGAACTAAGAAGATTACACGGCGAAAACCAAAGTCAACTTGTTAAAGTCAACCTCGATTAATGACCTTTTTTTTCTTTTATCTTCTCTAGATGCACATTATTACCCTATATGCTCAGCAAAGCGATTAGGCGAAAATGACACAGCGATCGGAGTTCAAGTAGGGGTTCTGTAACGCCCCGATTTTGGGCTTAGAAGTTCTGGGCGTTGACCGGTTTGGTCAAAGTGCTGTTCGAATCTAAAGAGGTGAAATTAGGAAAGCCTAGTTCGGGTTGCATTAAAAATATGGAAAAATGTTCTAAAATCATCTTTTAATATAATTAAGTGAACTGTGAAATCAATTTTGAAAAATGGGTTTTGGAAGTATGACATTTTGGCTAGTGACCAAAATGTAAATTTTGAAAGTTTGGTGACTGTTTTATAAAGAGTTGAAACTTTGAATCCTTAAGGAGCTATTAATCCAAAGATGATTTCTCCAGATTTTTCTAAGATATTTTAAGTCTAAAATCTGATTTTAAAGGTTATTAAAATTGGAGGGAAGCCATTTTGGCTATTTTTGGATTTTGTAACCAACTTTGCTAAACTTTCTTTCTCTCATTTTCTCTCAAACCAAACACTACTTTTCCAGAGAACTTGATCTGATTTCTTCACCTAAATCCCTCCATTCAACTCTCATTTGATTCCAAATCATTGTATCTTCAAATCTCTTCAATTGCTAAGTGTTTCAACAAGGATTTTCATTCCAAAAAGTGGAGAAACACAAGTTTGGAGGTAAGAACGTCCTTCTCCTCTAAACTATCAGTTCTTTACTGAAATTCCCAAGTTATCAACTCTTGATTGATGTTTAATTAAAGGCTTTTGAGTTTGGAATTGTATCTTGGCTTATAATGCAAGATTTGATGGTTTTTCATGATTTTTCTTTAGATCTGATTGATCTGTGATTTGAGATGTGTTTTTGATGTTAAATGAACTCTAAACTGATAAGGAAATGAGTTTTGATTAATGCAATCCCGGATAGGTTGAGTTTCCTAAGTTTAGCTTATGTTTTTTGGATGTTTTTGTGGTGATCTTGTGGATCTGTTGTTGCTGGAGGTATAAGGATGTTTGTAGGTTGTTTTTAGATGTTTTATGGTGTTAATGGATGTAAGGTTTTGCTGGTTTATGGCTGGGCTTTGTTGGGAGGTGGTTTTGGTGCAATTTCGGTTGTGTTTGGTGGCCGAAATTGGAGTGGGAATGAGAGCAGCGAGTTGAGTGCTTTCATTGAAGCTTTTGATGCTTGATGATGCATTAAACCTCTGCTTTAATGTGTTTAATCAGGGGAGGCATCTTTGGATCCAAGAGTTGTTGATTCGGAAGCTTGATTTCGTGCTTCGGCAAGTGGCGAAGTGGAATCGGTGAGTGAAATTGGGTTTTCGGCTTTGAAACCAATGTCTTGGGAGCTTAGTTTAAGTCTAAACAACTTTGCTAATCTCGAGCGTAAGTTTTCGGAATTTCTCTCTAGTGGTGGCCATGATTTTGTTGTGTTGCAAAATGATTATTTGCATGTTTTACATACTGTTTTGGAAGCATGTTTTAGCATGGTTTTTGCTGATGATGTAAGCCATATGTTGAAGGTAACTCTAGGTAGGAGTTCCTTGCTTTTGTACATTGAAATGATGCGGTTTAATGCTTTTAAATGCATGATGAATATGGCTTGGTTTTATGCTTTAAAACAGTGATGTAAGTGATGAAAATGATGTATATTGGCAAGTGAGGTTTTAAAATGTTAAGGTCACTAAGGTGGTTAAAAGTCCTTGAGTGAGCCTTGTTACTTATGAACATCAAGGTGGTTAAAAGTCCTTGGATGGTTCATGTTGTGGACACTAAGGTGGTTAAAAGTCCTTAGGTGATCCTTTTCCATGGTGGTTAAAAGTCCATGGGCCAAGGTGTTTAAAAGTCCTTGGGATCAAGGTGTTTAAAAGTCCTTGATGTGTTACATTCTATGGTGTTTAAAAGTCCATAGGCCAAGGTGTTTAAAAGTCCTTGGGGTGAAAGTTGATGAACTTGTTTTTAAAGAAATGGAATTTATCACTTGTGGCCAATATGACATGTTATGATTTGATGCATGAGATGCATGTTTAAGTAAGCTTTTGAGCATGTGTAAATGATGGTTTAAAGCATGTTTAATAAAGTGTTTTACAAATGCATTATTGGATGGTTTTATTGAGCATTCCTCACTAAGCTTTTGCTTACGCTGTCTTCGTTTTCCTTAATTCAATAATGCAGAGCATTAGAGACCTTTTGAGGGCAGCAAGAAGGGCAAGAATTCAAGTGCAAGTAAAGCTCAATGTATGGAAGGTTTTTGTTAAACATTTTAGCTTTTGGGTGATTTGGCAATGGGGAAACCATGTGTATGTTTTGGGAGGTGTTTTGTACTCCCTAAGTATGTTTCTTGATGTTAAGATTGTTGGTCTTTGGATTGGATCTTTATATGCTTGTTTTGTAAGTTTGGTGCTTGAATATCTAGCTTGTGTAGGAAGCATGCCTATAGAATTGGGGCTTTTTCCATATGATGATGTTTGGTTGAATTGATGATGCTAATATGTTTTATATATGTTGAATCGCATGCTGGTAAAGTTTGGTGACATTTGGAGCATGTTTGGTTATGTAATTGCATGTTTAAGGTGGAGTTTTGGAGCAATCTGGGCAGGGTGTTTCGGAACAGCACCTACTGTTTCGGAACGGGTGTCTTAATCGTGCCCAGGCGTCCGAAACGGGAGGGGCCGTTCCGAAACGGAAAGGCCACTGCCAGACCCCCGTTTCGAAACGGGCTATGCCTGTTTCGGAACGGCCCCGCGTTTCGAAACGGGCTGTCTCCCGTTTCGGAACGGTTGACCGTTGGGGGCTGACATTGGCAGTTATGTGTTTTTGATTGTTTGCGTTTTGGTCCTGAAACTTGTTTGTGCAATTGTATGAGTTTGGGAAGTCCTTTCGAGCTGAAATTTCACAGAGAAGTATGAAACATGATTAATTTCAAGTTGGTAACTTCAATTTGGGTTAAGTCCTTATAATTATCAGAATTTACAATTTGGTCCCTAAAGTTGTAAATTGTTCAATTGAGTCCCTGTTTGATCTCTGATGTTTGTGATCTTTTGGTATGATGTTTGTGTGATCACAATTAGGCTTAATATGCATCTAGACAAGTTTTAAAAAGAAAAAAAAAGGGTCGTTAATCAAGGTTGACTTTCGGGTTGACTTTGGTTTTCCCCGTGTGACTTTCTTAATTCGGGTCAACCGTCTAGGCCGGGTTAAGGGGGTTACATTTGGTGGTATCAGAGCTGAGTTCTCGAGTAATTGGGAATGTTTGTATGCATGATTGAAGTATGTATGCTATGAATGCTTGTTGTTTGAAAGCATGTTCAGTGGTTTGAAATGTTGATGCAGTTGAGTTGTATGCTCTGATGTTGCATGTTGAGGGTACCCATTGCCAAACAAAAGCTAAAGGAAAGATGTTGTTTTGAAATGAAATTGAGCTTGAATACTTGGATTGCTTACCTTGCTGGGCCTGACTTTGTTTTATTTTGTGTTGTGATTGCATGGTAAAAGTATGGCACCACGTAGAGAGTTAAGAGGTAATGCGAGAGCTACGGCTCCTAACGAGAATGAGAATGAAGAGCACACTGGTAGTGCTGTGTTACCCCCTCCTCCGCCTGGTGGTGGTGCTGGAGGTGCGAGAGCTGAAGCTGCAGCTGATGCTGGTGCTGGAGCTGCTGGACCAGAGGTTGGTCATGGGCAAGCTATGCCTGATATGTCTGTTTTGGTACAAGCTATTGCGAGTGCTTTTCGAGCAGCAGTAGCTGGAGCTTAGGGAGCTGGGCATCAGGGAGATGCTGGAGTCAGATTGCCTTTGGAGCGTCTGCGCAGTCTTGGAGGGACTGAGTTTAGAGTTTTGTCAGCCGAGAGTTCTGAGGCTTGGCTGGAAAGTACCAAGCGTATCTTGGGTCAGATGAGTTGCACGGATGTGCAAAAGCTGGGCTGTGTTGTGTCCTTGCTGCAGGATGATGCTTATACATGGTGGACGACTACCATTTCTGGAATGGCTGAAGCTGATGTTACCTGGACATTCTTTCAGAATGTGTTTAAAAGAAGATATCTGGGAGTGAGATATCTGGATGAGAAAAAGCGGGAATTCATGTCTCTTACCCAAGGGAGCATGAGTGTAGCTGAGTACGAGGTACAGTTTGTACGGCTCAGTCAGTATGCACCGGAGCTGATACCTGATGAGAGGGCAAGGTGCGAGAGGTTTTGTTACGGTCTTGTGACGGATGTTAAGATGTATTTGCTGGCCGCCGAGTATGAAGATTTTGATGTGTTGGTGGGCCGAGCAAAGGACGTTGAGATGAACCTGAGTTTGTCTGCTAAGGGTGCTGGCAAGCGAGCTGCTGAGTATAGCTCCGGAGGTGGACGGAACAAGAGGGGACGAGATCAGAAGTATCAGTCCTCAGCCAGGAGAGGTGGTGGTGCACCTGCTAGAGGAGGCAATGCTAGAGCTGATCCTAGTGCTTGTTGGATCTGTGGTTCCCGTGGTCACTTGAAGCGTGACTGTCCTCGTGCTGAGAGAGTGGCACAAGCTCCTGTTGCAACAGCTGGTAATGCTGGGAATGGGTGCTGGAATTGTGGTTCTGCGGACCACTTGAGGCGAGATTGTCCGAGGATGGCTGGTGAGCAGGTGTGTGCTCCTATTGTTGCTGCACCACAGAGAGGTCGTGGGCGTGACCGTGGTAATTTCCAGAGGAGAGAGGAAGGTGGCCGAGGGGTAGCTCATGTTGTAGCTATTCAGCCTGAAGGTGGAGGCCAAGCGAGGGTGTATGCTCAGAGAGAGGGCAGGAATGATGCGGATGTGATTGCAGGTACCTTTACTTTGCAGTCCTTGTCATTGCTTTCTTTGATTGATTCTGGATCTACGCATTCATATATTCTTCGTGAGCATGCTGAATTGCTTGGTTTGCCTGTTGAGTCTTTGGATGTTGGTGTTCGGGTCACTAGTTCTTTTGGTGAGACTGTTGTGACTCGAAAGTTGTATAGAAGGTGCCCTTTGGTTGTTCAAGAGCATGTCTTTCATGTTGATCTTATGGAGTTGCCCTTCTATGGTTTTGATGTGATCCTTGGTATGGATTGGCTTGCTGAGCATCGTGCTGTTGTGGATTGTGAGAATAAGCGTGTTTCGCTTAAGCTTGCGGATGATTATGAAGTTGTGGTGGTTGGTGAGAATGTGAAGTTTCTTGCCAATGTGGTATCTTCTTTGGAGGCGAGCAGGATGGTGAGGCAAGGTTGCGAAGCCTATCTAGCTTTTGTGATGAATCCTAGCTCTAAGGAGTTGAGGGTGCAAGATATCAGGGTTGTAAAGGAGTTTCCTGGTGTTTTTCCTGAGGAGTTGCCTGGTTTACCTCCTAACCGCGAGGTGGAGTTTGGAATTGAGTTGTATGAGAATACAACTCCTGTGTCCATTACTCCCTATAGAATGGCACCTAAGGAGCTGAAGGAGCTGAAGACGCAGTTGCAAGAGTTGCTTGATCGTGGTTTCATCCGGCCGAGTGTGTCACCTTGGGGAGCACCGGTCTTGTTTGTGAAGAAGAAGGATGGCACTATGAGAATGTGCATTGATTACCGTCAGCTGAACAAGTTGACTATCAAGAATCGGTATCCTTTGCCGAGGATTGATGATCTCTTTGATCAATTTCGGGGAGCTGCTGTGTTCTCTAAGATTGACTTGAGGTCAGGGTATTATCAGTTGAAGGTGAAGGATGTGGATGTGCCTAAGACAGCTTTCAGGACAAGGTATGGGCATTATGAGTTTCTTGTGATGCCGTTTGGGTTGACAAATGCTCCTGCTGCTTTCATGGACATGATGAATCGTGTGTTTCATGAATACCTGGACAAGTTTGTCGTGGTGTTCATTGATGATATCCTCGTGTACTCGCGTACTGAGGAGGAGCATGAAGAGCATTTGAGGATTGTTTTGCAAGCTTTGTTAGAGAATCAGCTTTATGCTAAGCTGAGCAAGTGTGAGTTCTGGTTGAGAGAGGTGGTTTTTCTTGGGCATGTGGTCTCAGCTGAGGGGATTCGTGTTGATCCTCAGAAGATTGAGGCGGTGATGAGCTGGAAGGTTCCTAAGTCTGTTCATGAGGTCCGTAGTTTCCTTGGTTTGGCGGGATACTACCGAAGGTTTGTGGATGGGTTTTCCAAGATTGCTGCTCCTTTGACAAAGCTGTTGCAGAAGGATGTTAAGTATGAGTGGACAGAAGCGAGACAGCAGGCTTTTGAGAAGCTGAAGGTGGCTTTGACGCAAGCTCCTATCTTGATTCAGCCTGAATCAGGGAAAGAGTTTGTGGTTTACAGTGATGCATCCTATGTTGGTTTGGGGTGTGTGCTAATGCAGGAGGGTAAGGTGGTGGCTTATGCATCGCGGCATTTGAAAGTGCATGAGCGCAATTACCCTACGCACGATATTGAGCTGGCTGCAGTGGTTTTTGCTCTGAAGATCTGGAGGCATTATCTGTATGGAGAGAAGTGTACTGTGTACACAGATCACAAGAGTTTGAGGTATCTGATGTCTCAGAAGGAGTTGAATCTTAGGCAGCGGCGTTGGTTGGAGTTGCTCAAGGATTATGATCTGACGATTGAGTATCATCCTGGAAAAGCTAATGTTGTTGCTGATGCCTTGAGTAGGAAGGTAGTTGTTGAGTTGAGAGCCATGTTTGCTAGCTTGAGCATATCGCGTGATGGTGGTCTTGTGGCTGAGTTGCATGTGAAGCCGTCTATGGTTCAGTTGATCAAGGATAAGCAGTTGTTGGATGATTCCTTGGTGTCTCATGTTCATGATATCGCGGAGGGTAGACCTTCGGATTTCTGTTTCAATGATGATGGTGTGCTGTGTTTTGGGAGTCGGATAGTAGTGCCCAATGATGCTGAGTTGAGGCGTGCTATTCTGACTGAAGGTCATAGTAGTCCTTTTTCTATGCACCCTGGTAGTACTAAGATGTATCGTGATCTTCGTGATGAGTACTATTGGGTTGGTTTGAAGAAGGACGTTGCGGAGTTCGTGAGTAAGTGTTTGGTGTGTCAGCGAGTTAAGGCTGAGCATCAGTTTCCTTCTGGTTTGTTGCAACCGTTGAAAATCCCTGAATGGAAGTGGGAGAGGGTTACCATGGATTTTGTATCTGGTTTACCTTTGTCTCCATCGAAGAAGAATTCGGTCTGGGTGATTGTGGATCGCCTGACGAAGTGTGCACATTTCTTGCCTATGCATACTACGTTTTCTTTGGATAGGTTGGCAGAGCTGTACATTGCTGAGATTGTGCGGCTGCATGGTGTGCCTAAGTCGATTGTGTCGGATAGGGATCCGAGGTTCACATCGCGGTTCTGGCAGTGTTTGCATCAAGCTCTGGGTACAAGGTTGCATTTCAGTACATCCTATCATCCTCAGTCGGATGGTCAGTCTGAGCGAGTTATCCAGATTTTGGAGGATATGTTGAGGTGCTGCATGATTGAGTTCCAAGGTTCTTGGGAGAAGCATCTGCCTTTGGTTGAGTTTGCTTATAACAACAGTTATCAGGCGAGCATACAGATGGCACCTTATGAGGCTTTGTACGAGAGGAAGTGTAGGACTCCTCTTTGTTGGGCTGAGACTGGTCAAAAGTTGGTTTCGATGCCGGCTTTGTTGAAAGGGACCACAGAGAAGGTGAAGCTCATTTGTGAGCGGTTAAAGGCTGCTTCTGATCGGCAGAAGTCTTACGCGGATTTGAAGCGTAAGGAGATAGAGTATGCGGTGGGTGACCGTGTGTTCTTGAAGGTTTCGCCTTGGAAGAAGGTGATGCGGTTTGGCCGGAAGGGCAAGTTGAGCCCTAGATACATTGGACCATATGAGGTGGTTGAGCGTGTGGGTCCTGTTGCGTATCGGTTGAGGTTACCTCAGGAGTTGGAGAAGATTCATGATGTGTTTCATGTTTCTATGCTCCGGAAGTATAGATCTGATCCTTCGCATGTGATGCCTGTGGAGGAAGTGGTTTTGAATCCGGATTTGACCTATGATGAGGAACCGGTGAAGGTTCTGGATTCGGATAGCAAGGTTCTTCGTGGCAAGACCATTGAGTTGGTGAAGGTGCTGTGGAAGCATCGCGGTGTTGAGGAAGCCATGTGGGAGCGGAAGGAAGACATGCTGAAGCAGTTTCCTTATCTCTTTCCTTCAGGTAAATTTCGAGGACGAAATTTCTTAAGGGGGGGAGAGTTGTAACGCCCCGGTTTTGGGCTTAGAAGTTCTGGGCGTTGACCGGTTTGGTCAAAGTGCTATTCGAATCTAAAGAGGTGAAATTAGGAAAGCCTAGTTCGGGTTGCATTAAAAATATGGAAAAATGTTCTAAAATCATCTTTTAATATAATTAAGTGAACTGTGAAATCAATTTTGAAAAATGGGTTTTGGAAGTATGACATTTTGGCTAGTGACCAAAATGTAAATTTTGAAAGTTTGGTGACTGTTTTATAAAGAGTTGAAACTTTGAATCCTTAAGGAGCTATTAATCCAAAGATGATTTCTCCAGATTTTTCTAAGATATTTTAAGTCTAAAATCTGATTTTAAAGGTTATTAAAATTGGAGGGAAGCCATTTTGGCTATTTTTGGATTTTGTAACCAACTTTGCTAAACTTTCTTTCTCTCATTTTCTCTCAAACCAAACACTACTTTTCCAGAGAACTTGATCTGATTTCTTCACCTAAATCCCTCCATTCAACTCTCATTTGATTCCAAATCATTGTATCTTCAAATCTCTTCAATTGCTAAGTGTTTCAACAAGGATTTTCATTCCAAAAAGTGGAGAAACACAAGTTTGGAGGTAAGAACGTCCTTCTCCTCTAAACTATCAGTTCTTTACTGAAATTCCCAAGTTATCAACTCTTGATTGATGTTTAATTAAAGGCTTTTGAGTTTGGAATTGTATCTTGGCTTATAATGCAAGATTTGATGGTTTTTCATGATTTTTCGTTAGATCTGATTGATCTGTGATTTGAGATGTGTTTTTGATGTTAAATGAACTCTAAATTGATAAGGAAATGAGTTTTGATTAATGCAATCCCGGATAGGTTGAGTTTCCTAAGTTTAGCTTATGTTTTTTGGATGTTTTTGTGATGATCTTGTGGATCTGTTGTTGCTGGAGGTATAAGGATGTTTGTAGGTTGTTTTTAGATGTTTTATGGTGTTAATGGATGTAAGGTTTTGCTGGTTTATGGCTGGGCTTTGTTGGGAGGTGGTTTTGGTGCAATTTCGGTTGTGTTTGGTGGCCGAAATTGGAGTGGGAATGAGAGCAACGAGTTGAGTGCTTTCATTGAAGCTTTTGATGCTTGATGATGCATTAAACCTCTGCTTTAATGTGTTTAATCAGGGGAGGCATCTTTGGATCCAAGAGTTGTTGATTCGGAAGCTTGATTTCGTGCTTCGGCAAGTGGCGAAGTGGAATCGGTGAGTGAAATTGGGTTTTCGGCTTTGAAACCAATGTCTTGGGAGCTTAGTTTAAGTCTAAACAACTTTGCTAAGCTCGAGCGTAAGTTTTCGGAATTTCTCTCTAGTGGTGGCCATGATTTTGTTGTGTTGCAAAATGATTATTTGCATGTTTTACATACTGTTTTGGAAGCATGTTTTAGCATGGTTTTTGCTGATGATGTAAGCCATATGTTGAAGGTAACTCTAGGTAGGAGTTCCTTGCTTTTGTACATTGAAATGATGTGGTTTAATGCTTTTAAATGCATGATGAATATGGCTTGGTTTTATGCTTTAAAACAATGATGTAAGTGATGAAAATGATGTATATTGGCAAGTGAGGTTTTAAAATGTTAAGGTCACTAAGGTGGTTAAAAGTCCTTGAGTGAGCCTTGTTACTTATGAACATCAAGGTGGTTAAAAGTCCTTGGATGGTTCATGTTGTGGACACTAAGGTGGTTAAAAGTCCTTAGGTGATCCTTTTCCATGGTGGTTAAAAGTCCATGGGCCAAGGTGTTTAAAAGTCCTTGGGATCAAGGTGTTTAAAAGTCCTTGATGTGTTACATTCTATGGTGTTTAAAAGTCCATAGGCCAAGGTGTTTAAAAGTCCTTGGGGCCAAGGTGTTTAAAAGTCCTTGGGGTGAAAGTTGATGAACTTGTTTTTAAAGAAATGGAATTTATCACTTGTGGCCAATATGACATGTTATGATTTGATGCATGAGATGCATGTTTAAGTAAGCTTTTGAGCATGTGTAAATGATGGTTTAAAGCATGTTTAATAAAGTGTTTTACAAATGCATTATTGGATGGTTTTATTGAGCATTCCTCACTAAGCTTTTGCTTACGCTGTCTTCGTTTTCCTTAATTCAATAATGCAGAGCATTAGAGACCTTTTGAGGGCAGCAAGAAGGGCAAGAATTCAAGTGCAAGTAAAGCTCAATGTATGGAAGGTTTTTGTTAAACATTTTAGCTTTTGGGTGATTTGGCAATGGGGAAACCATGTGTATGTTTTGGGAGGTGTTTTGTACTCCCTAAGTATGTTTCTTGATGTTAAGATTGTTTGTCTTTGGATTGGATGTTTATATGCTTGTTTTGTAAGTTTGGTGCTTGAATATCTAGCTTGTGTAGGAAGCATGCCTATAGAATTGGGGCTTTTTGCATATGATGATGTTTGGTTGAATTGATGATGCTAATATGTTTTATATATGTTGAATCGCATGCTGGTAAAGTTTGGTGACATTTGGAGCATGTTTGGTTGTGTAATTGCATGTTTAAGGTGGAGTTTTGGAGCAATCTGGGCAGGGTGTTTCGGAACAGCACCTACCGTTTCGGAACGGGTGTCTTAATCGTGCCCAGGCGTCCGAAACGGGAGGGGCCGTTCCGAAACGGAAAGGCCACTGCCAGACCCCGTTTCGAAACGGGCTATGCCTGTTTCGGAACGGCCCCGCGTTTCGAAACGGGCTGTCTCCCGTTTCGGAACGGTTGACCGTTGGGGGCTGACATTGGCAGTTAGGTGTTTTGGATTGTTTGCGTTTTGGTCCTGAAACTTGTTTGTGCAATTGTATGAGTTTGGGAAGTCCTTTCGAGCTGAAATTTCACAGAGAAGTATGAAACATGATTAATTTCAAGTTGGTAACTTCAATTTGGGTTAAGTTCTTATAATTATCAGAATTTACAATTTGGTCCCTAAAGTTGTAAATTGTTCAATTGAGTCCCTGTTTAATCTCTGATGTTTGTGATCTTTTGGTATGATGTTTGTGTGATCACAATTAGGCTTAATATGCATCTAGACAAGTTTTAAAAAGAAAAAAAAAGGGTCGTTAATCAAGGTTGACTTTCGGGTTGACTTTGGTTTTCCCCGTGTGACTTTCTTAATTCGGGTCAACCGTCTAGGCCGGGTTAAGATCCCTTGTTTTTACAGCATCAAAACAGAGATCCAAATGCATTAAAATGCATTTCAACACAAGCAACTAAACACAAACTCGTTTCTCAGCAAAACTACACCAATCTACCCATCTAAAACAACCGAAAACTCAATCGATTGCTTCCTAACACAAGCCCAGCCAAAAATACATCACTTCCAACCATTACTAGAAATCAAAACACATCTAAAAACAACATAAGCCCTTCCTTACACCTCCATCAAGCATAAAACCATCAAACCACCTCAAAAACTCAACTAAAACCATCAAGAAACTCAAGGATTTCAAGGATTTCGGGATCTATATTATCAAAACTCTTTTTCAACATAATAATCTACTCAAAACTCAATTAAAATCAATCCAAAACAGAGCTCATCAACAACACTCCAAAAATCAAGATTTAAACTATAATTTTGCAAGATTTTGATCTTAAATCAAAACTATAATCAAAACTCATCGAAAAACAACATTTAGGAGCCAAAGATCTTGAGAATTTCAATAAAGAACCTATATTGAAGGATGAGAACGGGATTTACCTCCAATCTTTGTCTTCCTTAAAGATTGACAAGTTTTTCCTTCACAAATCTTGAAAACCTTGAAGAGAATCCTTAGAAAATGGTGAGAATTATAGAGAGAATGTTTGAAAGAAAAAGAAATCTGGAGAAAAGTCTTTTAGAAAAGTGTTTGGCTGAAATGAGGATTGAAAGTTAGTCACGTAAAATGAAATATCTCAAATAACCATTTAATTAATTAATATAATTAAAAATCCAATTTAATCAATTAAAATAAACTCATTTAAAACAAATGTCAATTTAAGGAAGGTGTAATTGCACCAATGCTCCCTAGAGATTCTAAGATTTTTTACTCCTCTTTTGAAATTGCATTTTTTCCACAATTTTGAAACTTTACATTTTGGTCACTACCCAAAATGTACCACTCCCAAAACTTATTTTGTAAAATTAATTTTACAAACCTCTTAAACATGATTTTAGAGGATTTTAGAAATTCTTGTCATATTTTTATCCTTTCCCGATCCTTGATTTCCCTAAACCACCTAATACGACTAGATCCGTTACCGACCGATCTGATCCAATGTCTAAAACATCTAGGCCCAAAACCAGAGCGTTACAATGTTAAACATAACGGGCTTCAACTCGAAGTGATCCGCCTCAATCTCAGATTTTGTCACTGTCGGATCGAACCCTCTGAATTCATGTTCTAGATAATCTCTAGTGGTTCGAACATTCTGGGCTGCCTGGGTGGAAAAGGGGGTTGCTGCCTTGGTGTATTTTGTTGTTCTCTGGGCGGCGGGCCTTGCTGCCCATCCCTGCCATTCACAGCATTGTTGGCAGGTTTTTCTTGCTCCATGTTTACCTTTGATGTTTCTTTTTCCTCTTTGGTTTTCCCTTGGGTTACTCTGATCTCCTTCTTGAGCTGGTCATACACTAGCAAAGGAAACTATAAAAAAATTTCGATTAAAAATAAAAATAAAATAAAATGTAAAAAAAATTAAAGTGCGAAAATTAAAAATGAATTTCGTTGTTACCAATCCCCGGCAACGGCGCCAAAAACTTGTAGAGCGTTTGGGTGTTCTCTATTTATGAGCGCAAGTGCACACTCCTGTCAAGTTATAGTATATAAGATATTGTCTCCCACAGGGATTGGACAACTTGATTCGAATTGTTGTTCCTGCACAAGAAAAGTAATTACACAAGTAATTTGGTTGTTTGAGAAGAAAATTAAAATAAAAACACAATTATTGAAGAAGAAGTGATCAGTTTGATAGAGAGGGCAGGGTTATGCTGCTGCTTAGTGTGAAACTGCGTTGAATAGGTCAAGTTGTTATGCACTGCCAGACTCTGTTGCCTCGGCGGTGGATTGCAAGTAGACTGCTGAGACCCTCTCGCTACTTCGGTAGGGGGAAAGGAACTGTGTCTCGGTGGCAAACTCAACAGAACGCTTCAAAAGTGACTCCACTTATGTCTAAGTCAGAGTTATGTTGATGCCCACTGCAGATAATACAAGTTGCAGTGTGAATCATGCAAAGACAACGAGGTTTATTCGTCCTCTTTTAGTCGCCTTAAACCCTTAACCTATGTCTAGGCCGGATTGATCGCACCGTCTATAGATGAAATCGTACTTACTCCTTTCGTGAGTTCGACTCTCTCGATACCGAACAAATGGATAGAATTCAACTAATCTTTCGCCTTAATTGAAAACTACGAAGAACATGGAATAAGTAAATGTAAAGTATCCATAAGTCCTATATTTCATGCACATTCCAGCTCTTATTATTACTGTTTTTAAGCACATTTTAGGCAGAAGTAGGTGCAAGCATAGCATTTTATAGTATTTCATTGTTCTGCCTTGCTTTTATGAATTATCGTTTATTTGGTGAACTAGAGTTATTGTTTTAGTGTATTCTTGTATGTAGGTACTAACGGTTGAAAGAAGGAACCGGGGAGCTAAGGGCTCAAGACTGAGGAAGCATACCTAGGAGTTGTACTGAAGCAGTTCTAGCAGAATACAGTTGCTGCCGAGTACCTGCCGAGTAGAGTTGTCGCCGACCTTGCTGCCCATGGCAGCTGACTATAGAAGTTGGAAGAACCGGAGCGCGATCCGTATAGCTAAAAATCCTAAATCTATCGCCGATATCCATTTGATTTTTTGACGTCTGTAGTAGTAGTCATGGTTGCGGAAGCAAAAATCTTAAGATTATTTGTAGGCTAAGGCAAACGGGATAAAAACCAAATTCTACGCAAAGAAGTCAGAGTTTAATGTCATATTAAAGATGGAAAGCTACATTCGGCGACTTCTACTTTAAGGGGGACTTAACCTAGTCTTGAGTCTATACCCATTGTACTCCTTGTTCAAGTCATCTCAGGTTTTCTATAGACTTTTCTAGTGTTCTCTATCACCGCCATGTTCTAAACTATACTAGGGTTAGGGTTATATTGTAAACTAGTTGTGAAACGATTGTTTTAGGTTTTGAGTTATTTTTCAATAAAATATTCCAAGTTTGCTTAATCCATTGTTCTATATTCTTTCAACTATTCCACACCAGTCAATTGAGAGAATCTATTTGTCTGGCACAAAAGTGCAAGGCTCACGAAAGGGTTAAGCACGATCACAACGTGTTGAGGCGTGACTAACTTGATTCCACACCAGTCCACAAGTTTCAGCGGGTAAAAAGGATTACCAACCGAGTTGACTAGCCTGTGTGAGGTTTACGTTGAGATTGCTAGGTATTGCCTACCTCACGTTAGCTCTAGAGCATCCTAACCTAGAAATAGGAGGGATCACTGTCGACTATCCTACCGAACCTGTAGTACTTGCCAGAATTGCCGTCAAGACCTCTTTCCGTTCCACCTGCCGAGGCAGTACAATCCTGCAGTGGCAGTGATCCGCTGCGGCCGCGTGACAGGGTCGTAGCCTGCCGCCAGCCATACCCACCAAGGCAACATATCGTTATAGCACAAGATAACTGAATCCTTTTACAACGCAATTTTCACACTAAGTGGCAGCATAACTGTAGAGTGTCCATGAGTTCTATATTTTGTACACATTCCTGCCCTTATTATTACTTTTCTTAAGCTCATTTAGGCATATTTAGGTGCAATGCATGCATTATAGCAGTAGATTCTTACACCATGCTTTTATCGAATATTTCATATTTGGTTGAGAAAAGTTACTGTTTTAGTTTAGTTTATATTTTCAGGTCCTATAGATAGGAGAGGAGAGGAAAGGGCATGACTGGACAAAAAAATTGGAACCAAAGGATTTGTACTGAAGCAGCTCAAGATGCCGCCAAGGGCACTGCCGAAGCAGCATTGCTGCCAAGAGCTGCTCGTGCAGGAGTTACACCGACTTAGCCAAGATGCGTCGCGATTTCAAGAGGGCAATTTCCTAAGCCCAATGAGCCCAGTCTTGCCATTTCCTGAAACCTGTAGTGGACGGTAGAGTTGATTTGTAACACCCCAATTTTGGGCTTAGAGGTTTTGGGTTGAATCGGACCGGTCGAATTTCGGTTCGAATATAAAAGGTGGTTTTTAGGGAAAGCCTAGTTCGGGATGCATTAAAAATATGGGAAAATATCTTAAAATTCCATTTTATTATATATAAGAGAGTGGTGAAATCAATTTTACAAAATGAGGTTTCGAAATGTGACATTTGAAGTTAGTGACTAAAATGTAATTTTTGAAAAGTTGGTGACTGTTTTAAAAGGATTGAAACTTTGAATCCTTAAGGAGCTAATTTACCCAAGAAGAGTTTTCTCCAGATTTTTCTTAATATTAAACATTTATTAAATGATATTTAATAAAAGGAAAAAGGGGAAATAGATATTTTTGGAATTCATAACTAACTTTTCTCAAAATTTTCCCTCTTCATTTTCTCTCCCTTTTCTCTCAGCCAAACACATTTCCCCAGCCATTTTCCCTCTGATTTTAACACCTAAAGATGAGATTTCAATCTCCAATTGGTCTCTAATCATTCCTACATCAAGTCATTACCATTTGCTTATTGAATTTTCAAGAATCTTGGCTTTAAACAAGGAGAAACTCACATTTAGAGGTATGAACGTCCTTCTCCTCTAAATACTCAGTTCTTTACTGAAATTCCCAAGTTCTCAATCCTTGATTTGAGTTTTATTAAAGGTTTTTATGTTGTGTTCTTGATCTTGGCTTTAAATGCAAGATTTGGATTTAATTTGGATTTAATTTGTATAAAGTGATTGGGTTGTGATTTGAGATGTCTTTTTGATGTTTATTGAATATATAAATGATGTGAAATTGAGGTTTAATCAATGCAATCCCGGATAGGTTGATTTTCCTAAGTTTTTGATTGAGTTAATGGTGGTTTTTGGGGTGATTTTGATGTTCTGCTATAGCTGGAGGTATAAGGACGTGATTAGATCCTTTTTGGATGTTAATTGATGTATAAGAATGTTTGGAGTTGATGGCTCTTGGCTGGGTAAGGTTGTTGAGGTGTTTGGATGTGATTTCGGTTGTGTTTGGTAGCCGAAATGTGAGTGTTGATGAGAGCAGCGAGTTTAGGTGTCTTGGTTGATGATATTAATGCATGATGATGCATTGATCTACTGTTTTGATGTGTTTAAAACAGGGGAGTCATCATCGGATCCTTGTGGTGTTGATCCGAAGGCTTGATCGGTGTTTCGGCAAGTAGCCAAACGGAATCGGTGAGTGAAGTTTGGTTTTTAGCTTTGAAACCAATGTTTGAAGGTTTTGGGAGCTTAGTTTAAGTCTAAACAACTTAGCTAAGCTCAAGAGTAAGTTTTTCGGAAAAACTCTCTTGTTGATGAACCATGAGATGGTTGTATGCAATGTGTTTTGTTTGCATGTTTAAATTCTGTTTTGAAAGCATATTTTAGCATGTTTGATGCTGGTTTTATAAGCCATGTGTTGGAGGATGCTCAAGGTAAGAGATCCTAGTTTGAACATTGATAAATGTGGTTGATGCATTGTAATGCATGATGGTTTAATGGCTTTGTTAAATGCTTTAAAACAGTGGATTAATGATGTTATATGATGTATATTGGCAAGTGGTGTATTGGTTTTAAAGTACTTGAATCGGATATAGTTAGCCGGCTATAGGATTGGGTGCACCGTGAATAAAGTCGCCTTGGATGTTGAGGGGTTGTGATTGTACCGTAAACTCCATCCAAGTACACTAACGAGATGTTTAAGATCATCATGGTGGTTAAAAAGTCCATGAGTGGATCTTGTGTTAAGATCACAATGGTGGTTAAAAGTCCATGTGTGGGTCTTGTGTTGTATGTCCCGTGTTCTCGTTAGTGATGTTATACAACTACCAATGAGTGATGTTGAGGGGTTGTGATTGTACCATAGTCTCCATCACGGGTGTTGAGGGGTTGTGATTGTACCATGCTCCACCTTGATATTGGTAGTGTGTATGAAGCGTATGGGACAACGCTTGTAATACACGTATCCGATTGTGTTTTGTGTTGTAAAATGTTATTGAGAATCACTTGTAAGCCAATATGACATGTTGATGATTTGAAGCATGAGATGCTTGGATTGTATGCACATTTGCATGATAATCGTTGTTTTGGAATTAAAGGCTTTGAAAAGGGTATTTTAGCAAATGCATTATTGTGATGTTTTAATTGAGCACTCCTCACTAAGCTATGTGCTTACGCTCTCTCTCTTTCTTAAACCAATAATGCAGAGCATTGAAGTGCATAAGGGGCAGCAAGGAGGTCAAGGATCCAAGTGAAAGACTAAGCTCATGTATGGTGATTGTTTTCCTAACACTATTAGCTTTTGGCAATTGGCAATGGGAACCTAGATTGTGTTTTTGGGAGATGTTTTGGACTCCCTAAGTTTGGCAATTGGCATGAAATATGATTAATTTCATAATGGTAACTTTAAAACATGTTAAGTCCTCCTAATTTTCAGAAATTGCATTTTGGTCCCTAAATTTGTGTGTTGTGCAATTGAGTCCCTAAATGTTTTCTGATGGCTGTGATTTTTGAGTATGTTCATCTCAAGTGTTCACCTAGGATTAAAATGCATTTAGACAAGTTTTAAACTAAAAAAAAGGGTCGTTAATCAAGGTTGACTTTCGGGTTGACTTTGGTTTTCCCCGTGTAATCTTCATAGTTCGGGTCGACCGTCTAGGCCGGGCTAAGGGGGTTACATGATTGAAGATCGATAAGTACGAGCACTTATCCTTACTTGCGGAAGAAGGCAACGTCCAAAGAGTATGTATTTAAAGTATAAAGGAATATGTATTTAATGTAACTTACTTTTAGAACTCCTACTTCAAAGAGGACTCAAATTTAGGTCATGAGCCCTATATATACCCAATGCATGTAAGGGTATAGGGGCATGTCGTGAGGGAATCAACGACATCTACCGATGAGAGTATAGATGGGGAGATAGCAAGATAAGTTGGAGTTTTGGGGGTCGCGGCCCAAATCTCTTAGGGTTTAGGCGCGCATATGTAAAGTAATTTGTGAAAACGGTTGTATAGTTTTGAGTTGTTTTCAATAAAGTTCTGAGTTTTCTTAATCTATGTTATGTGTTCGTTCCATTAGTCTACACCAGTCAGTTGATGAGAAAATCCATTTGTCCAGCATGAAAGTGCAAGGCTCGCGAAAGGGTTAAGAACGATCACAACTCACACAGGCGTGACTAACTTGGTTCCACACTAGTCCAAAAGTTTCAGCGGCTAAAAGGGATTACCATCCGAGTTGTCTAATTTGGTTCCACACTAGTCCACAAGTTAAGCAATCTTGAGCATCCTGACCTAGAAATAGGAGGGATCACTGTCGACTATCCTGTCGAACTTGGAATGTCTGCCATACTTCTTTACGTTCCACCTACCGAGACAGTACACACCCCTGCAGTGGCAGTGACCTGCTGCGACCGCATGACAGGGTCGTAGTTTGCTGCCCGCCGTACCTGCCGAGGCAGCAATTCATAGCAGCGCAAAACACACTCAAGCTTTACAATGTAGTACACAAGCTACTTTGCTGCACTTGTCTTACCCAACTTATCACCCAATCTCTCCCTACCATTCCTCTCATTACTATCTTTATCTTTACTTGTGTTTTTATATTTCCATATCATGAGATTTAATGGTACATTTACTAAATCTTTGTACAGGAAACCGTTCATAGGAGCTATTCCAATCTCTGTGGGAGACGATATCTTTTATACTATAACTTGACAGAGTGTGCACTTGTGCTCATAAATAGAGAACACCCCAACACTCTACAAGTTTTTGGCGCCATTGCCAGGGATTGGCAACAGCAACTACGTTTGAATTTCTGCACTCCTATTTAGTTTTTGCACAATAAATCTCTTTTTATTTATTTGTTAAAAAGCCTCTTTGTTTTCTTGGTGTATGTCCCTCTAGGGCAGCAAGGTTGGTAGCAACATCCACCTGAGGAGGGGAAGGACATGCCCAGAAATCTAAACAAACACAAAGACACTCAGTAAGTGGTTATGCTTGGGAAAAGCGCAGCCC
The DNA here is from genome assembly GCA_030270665.1 of Hibiscus trionum. NCBI lineage: Eukaryota > Viridiplantae > Streptophyta > Magnoliopsida > Malvales > Malvaceae > Hibiscus > Hibiscus trionum. The sequence continues at coordinate 38,072,474 of BSYR01000027.1, forward strand.
AACATAACCTAATTATTATTTTTAATTTTTAATTTTAATTTATTTTTCAGTATTAGGATTAGATTTAATTTTTATTTAATTTGTGTATTAAATTTATTTCAGGTTAGGAATGAAGGAAAGATCAAGAAAGATGAAAGAACAAAGGAGAGGCCCAACTAGCGGTCAGGGCAGCACAAGGCAGATAAGCATAACGGTTAATGACTTCATAACGGCTAGCCGCAACGGCTATATTTCGCCCTAGCACGCGGAACGGTTATCTATGTAACGGCTAGAAGCATGTTATTCACGCTGTAATAATTGTCGCCCGTTGATAGCGTGCCCGCCAAGGCAGTAGAGAGAAACGGCTATATAAGGCTAACAGTTCTACCACCCCGTTCTTCACTTTGCTCTCTCTCTCTTTTCTCTAAATTCTTTCTACAGTTTTTGCTTCCAAGATTTCTTTGCTTTATTTTTCTTTCACGTTCTTTTCTTTCTTTAGGAAAACAATTGTTCCACAAACTATGGCCTCATCACAGAAACCCGCTGCCACCTTCAAAACTTCATACAAAAGGTTCTTGAAACCTGTTGTCGAGGAGACCTACAACCAATTTTACAGAGAAAGACAACTAAATGAGGAGATGGGCTTCCAATACACCTAGCCTGATGGTGATTTTGGGTTGGAACCACTCCTGTTCGAGAGGATCCACAATATGGGCTAAGATCAATTCGCACGGCAGCCAGAAGGGATCAACAACAACCATGTGCGAGAATTTTACGCCCACCGGCCAAACCCAGAGAGCCCTTTCGTCTATGTCTGGGGCGAAGGTGTTAAATTGAACGCTGATATGATTAACAACTTTTACAGCATAGAGGTCAGCTGTGACCCGCACAGAGAGTGGGAATCATATCTGACGGGGGTTGACTACAACAAGATCAAGAAGGAACTCTGCGAGCCAAACACCAAATGGCTGACAGTCAAGAACAACGGGTCTGTCAACCGCTGAGACTTGCTACCAGAGACAGCCCTTTGGAGTTACTTTGTCTAGCGCCGCCTGATGCCAAACTCGCACGGATTGACAGTAAACAGGCCGCAGCTCGCCCTTATCTGCAGTATTATGAAGGGGCGGAAGATCAACGTTGGCGGAGTAATAATAAAGGAGATCTACGCCCACGCAGAAAAGCCAACCGTCAAAGGTCACTCTTCTTCCCTCCAGTCATCGCAGGCCTGTGTGCCAATTTTTTCGTGCCGCTGCACCCAAGAGATAAAATTCTTCTTGCCAAGGAATGATGGACAAGAAGGGTATGCCAACAAATGATGCATAGTACGGAGCCTAACACACCTTCCACCGCCCAGCCACCGTCCCAAGCTGCCGCCACTCCAGCCGCAGCAGGCAATATTGATGCTGCCCTCACGTCTGCCGCAATCCCCCTACTGTGCAGCCAAGTGGAAAGCTGTCAAAGGATCAAGCATATGCAGGTGATCTTCACCAAATACATATCAGACATGCAGGAGGCCTTTGTGGCCTACCTACTGGACAAATAACAGGACGTCGACCCACAGTTGCCCGCCTTTCCAACAGAGCTAGCAGCATCCTAACCAGTCCACATCACTCCAAGACCCGATGTTGCTCATGTCATCGACGACACCGAGGGGCCGCACCGCCGCCTCAAGAGAAGAACCTCACCAACCCCCACCGTCCATATGACCTCACCTCCTCCTTAGAATCAAAGAAGGAAGAGGAGACAACTACTGCCTCCCTAATAGCCAAAACGACCGCTGCCAAGGATACCGGCTACTTAGACATGGAGATTTCCGCCTCCCTTGACGAAGAGCCGGTATAGGCAGCCAAAAAGAGAAAGCGGCCAATAGTAGATCCCCAGGGTGGAGAACCTGAACGACAAACCATGAAAGCCACCCCCAGCCGCCTCGTATCTCGAAGAAGAGCCTAGCAGAAAAACCATCAGCTACGTGCCGCCTTGTCCTGCCTGCCTCCTCAGAATCTTCCTCTGACGCGGCAACAACAGAGGGGAACTCCCCCAGTTTATAACACCATTTTTTCCTTTTCGCTTTAATTTTTATGTTTTATTTTATATTTTATTTTTCTGTTTGTACTTTATTATTTTAATTCCTTTTTTATGTTTTGTAGAGCCATTGTAAACAATGCCAACCTTGAGTTTGGGGGGAATTAGTCATCTTTGTTTTAGATTCATAGCATTTAGATGCATCTGTAAATTCTGGCCCTAACACTTAATGAAATAGAATCTCTAGTTCAAAACTTCTGCATATGTAGCTTAGTCGATTACTTATATTCACACCATTCTAAAAAAATTATAACCTAACTATGGGAAGAACCATGAAAAATACTTAGAAAATTCTTCTTTGCCAATTATCTTCACACTTGTCTATTAAATGTTGAATTTTTGCTTGAGTTTTGAGTTTAACATTGCCTGCCTCACATAATAAAAGTTTCTCGATTGAATACAGGTTTGCCGCCACAACAGCACAGGGCAGCACAACAAAGAAATTGCTAACCCTAGAGGTGCCCAAAACAAGCTCTAGGCAGAAAGATTAAAAATCCTAGAGGTGCCAAAAACAGGCTCTAGAAAGGATCTTGAGCAAGGACACTCCGCTGCTATCAAAAGTGTATGAATCTAAACCAAGTGACGGACAAATTAGCAAGAGTGAATGAAAGTCTTCACAGGATGACTATATTCAAAGGGTTCGGATATTCGTAGAGTGCACCTATCTTAGCTTCAAACCCAGAGAATAGTTGTGATGAGTTGAAGCCCTTAAGCCATGATAAAAAAAAGAAAATAAAAGTGCCCAACTGTGCTGCCAAGGCAGAAACTCATATCCTTTCCAGTAACTTAATTATTTTAGGCGTGCTTTTTTAACTTGGTAACTCCAGCATGTTTAGCATGAACACAGACCGGCACACACTACACATGCATTAAGAGAAATTAATCTAAGTTATTTCATGTCACTCCCTATCACTAACATTAAATAGGTGTCACGACCTTGAGGTAAGAAATAAAGTTGAAGGGTATTGTTTCTATTAACTTTGTGCTAAGGGCATATTTACTTGTTAGGTTACATTGCTTGAGGACAAGCAATAGTTCAAGTTTGGGGGTGTGTAGAGTCTCCATGAGTTCTAAATTTTGTACACATCCCCGCTCTTATTATTAATGTTCTTAAGCTCATTTAGGCATATTTAAGTGCATTGCATGCATTATAGTTGTATTTTCTCTTACACCATGCTTTTATTGAATATTTCATATTTGGTTGAGAAAAGTTAGTGTTTCAGTTTAGTTTATATTTTCAAGTGCTATAGCTAGGAGAGGAGAGGAAAGGATAGGACAAGACAAGAAAACTTGAACCAAATGAGCTCTACTGAAGCAGCTCAATATGCCGCCAAGGACGCTGCCGAAGCAATATTGCCGCCAAGAGCCGCCCGGGCAGAAGTTACACCGACTTAGCCAAGATGGGTCGCGATTTCAAGAGGGCAATTTCCTGAAGCCTGTAGCGGTCGGTAGAGTTGATTGGAGATCGATAAGTAGGAGCACTTATCCTTACTTGCGGAAGAAGGCAACATCCAAAGAGTCTGTATTTAAAGTATAAAGGCGTCTGTATTTATTGTAACTTTCATTTAGAACTCCTACTTCAAAGAGGACTCAAATTTAGGTCATGAGCCCTATATATACCCAATGCATGTAAGGGTATAGGGGCATGTCGTGAGGGAATCAACGACATCTGCCGATGAGAGTGTAGATGGGGAGATAGATAGATAAGTTGGAGTGTTAGGGGTCGCGGCCCAACTCTCCTAGGGTTTAGGCGCGTGTATGTAAAGTAATTTGTTGAAACGGTTGTATAGTTTTGAGTTGTTTTCAATAAAGTTCTAAGTTTGCTTAATATATGTTCCGTCTTCGTTCAATTAGTCTACACTAGACAGTTGAAGAGAAAATCCATTTGTAAAGCACGAAAGTGCAAGGCTCACGAAAGCGTTAAGCACGGTCACAACTCACAAAGGCGTGACTAACTTGGTTCCACACTAGTCCACAAGTTTCAGCGGCTAAAAGGGATTACGAACTGAGTTGTCTAATTTGGTTCCACACTAGTCCACAAGTTAAGCAATCTTGAGCATCCTAACCTAGAAATAAGAGGGATCACTGTCGACTATCCTGCCGAACTTGGAATGTCTTGCAGACTTGCCGCCAGGACTTCTCTCTGTTCAACCTACCGAGATAGTACACACCCCTGCAAAGGTAGTGACCTGCTGCGGCCGCGTGATAGGGTCGTAATTTGCCACCTGCCGTACCCACCGAGGCAACAATTCATGGCAGTGTAAAACACTCTCAAGCTTTACAATGCAGTCCACAAGCTACTAAGCTGCACTTGTCTTACCCAGCTTATCGCTCAATATCTCCCTATCATTCCTCTCATTACTATCTTTACTTGTGTTTTTATATTTCCACATCATGAAATTTAATGGTGCATTTACTAAATCTTTGTGCTGGAAACCATTCATAGGAGCTATTCTAATCCATGTGGGAGACATTATCTTTTATACTATAACTTGATATAGTGTGCACTTGTGCTCATAAATAGAGAACACCCAAGTGCTCTACAATAACCCTGAGTGCTCTATCAACCTGCTTCTCTCCTTTATTACTTGTGTTTTCATTTACTTTTCATCTCAACCAACCATTCACTTGTGCTTTTACTTTACCTTGTGCAGGGATTACGAAACGAGACAAGTTGTCCAATCCTCGTGGGATTTGACATCTTTTATACTATAACTTGGCAGGAGTGTGCACTTTCGCTCTCACAAAAAGGGAACACCTACACGCCCTACAAATTTTTGGCACCGTTGTCGGGGATCGGTAATAGCGAATTTGGTTTTTTTAATTTTGGCACCTTTTATTTACTTTTTATTTTTTTTATTTTTAATCGAAAAAAAATTTACCGTGTCCTTTGCAAATGCATGACCAAGGCCAACCTTAAGGGAATTGTTGAGTGTGTTAAAGTTCTATATTTTACCCCCTATTTAACCCATATTTCTTCTGCATTCAAGCATAATCCATTGCTTTTAGGATATATTTCATTCATACATCACAATTAAATGGCACAGTTGCAACTGAAATTGTTTACTTTTGCAAGTAGCTGCTGTAGCAGACGCAGGGCAGTGGAGAAGTAGAGCTGGAACACAGGACTGCAGACGAGTAGAAGGATGCTGCCATGGCCGCTGCCGTGGTAGCCAATGACGACAGCAATAGTGAAGGGAAGAAGTGAAGTGGAGCTCGGTAGAAAGAGGAAATTAAGCCAGTCAGTCGTGGAGCACTCTTATATTTTTCTGAGCCCTAGATCAGAATGAAGGCCAAGTCCAAAGTTCAAGGAAGAAACTCCAAGCAAGAAGAGAGGACGAATTAAAGACATCTACTCTGAAGATTTAGTCTTTAATAGAGTTGCACTTTAATTTAAACTTGTATTCTTGCCATATTAGAAAACTTGAACCCAAGGACTATATAAAGGCATGTAATTCGACCTAGGGAAGGAGATCTTACTCTCTAGCCGTCTTCCCCTAAATCCTAGTCGTTTTCCCCCTTCTCATCATGTTCTAAACTTCCCCTAGGGCTAAGGGTTGATCCTGTAAAGTAGTTACAAGGATTGCATTTGTTTTAGGATTTTTTCTATTCAATAAAATAGACTTCAAGTTTGCTTATTCTGGTTTTCAACATCTTGCAAGAGTATCTGGAGAGCATTGTGAGATTATACATTTACTTAATATCGGGAGAGTTAAGTATATGAAAAGGATAAGTACGGGTTCTCCAGTTTATGGTTGAACTATCTCAGACCTAGGGATAGGACGAGGTTAAGTGGCTAAGGAAGAATTCAACAACATCGGTGTTCATCCTTCGATTCACGCCGGGAGGTATCATCAAAGGCGTGTTCATCGAAAGACTTGGACCTAGGGATAGGCCAAGGCACAACAAGGATTCTTGCCAAGCTTGAAGTACAGAGTTCTGTGATCGCTGCCGCGACAACAACAGACCGCTGCCGTGACAGGTGCTGCCGCGACAGGCGCAACGATAGAACAGAGAGTCCTAGACTTTGCAACACCTACACTACTGAGCAAATCAATACAGGCCCATTCTTTATTATTCCCTCACAAACAATTAAAATTATCTTTTCTTTGTGCATGAATTCTAGGTTAAGGCTATTTCCAGTCCATGTAGATTCGACATCCGATACTTCGTGTATCACTTTACTACTTGCGTCGTGTACACTTGCACTCTATTGTGATAGACTCTTTTACACGCAACAAGTTTTTGGCGCCGTTGCTGGGGACTGGCAACATATCTTTACCCTACTTTTACTGTAATTTCTTTAATTTTTCTGTTTTTACTTGGATTGTTCACCCTGTGCTTTTCACAAGGTTTTTCGTTTGCTTATGCGCAGATCTCAACGAGGGAAAGAACCTGAGCACAAGTTAGATCCAGAAATCGAACGAACGTGCAACCTCAAAAAAGGAGTCCGCCTCCTAGTTGAAAGAAACGAGTACCTGGAGGAACAATTAGAAGCAAAGGTGAACGGAAGACACGAAGACAGGAGGAACAACCAAGGTAATCCCCATGGTCCTGAAGATCCTATCAGAGATGGAGGAAACGGACAGCCTGCCGATCCTCCTGCTGCTGCGGCCGCACGCTGGTCATGTCGAGACTACATGATCAATGATCATGTGGAACTAGAGACCACCCTGCCAGACGTGTAAGCTGAAAGTTTCGAGTTGAAACCTGTTATGTTCAGCATGATTAATTCCCCTAGCCAATTTAGTGGTGCTGCTACAGAAGAATCTAGGGAACATCTGAAAACGTTCCAAAAAATATGTGGTTCGTTTAGACTACCAGGAGTAAATCCGGAGATACTGAGGCTTCGGTTATTTCCTGATTCATTGAAGGACAGAGCTAAAACTTGGTGGAACAAACTAACTCCGGGTTCAATCCGAACTTGGGCAGATTTAACTCGTGAATTTTTGTCTCGTTTTAACCTTTCCCATTTATCTGAGCGATTACGTAACGAAATTGCTACTTTTCAACAGGAAGACGATGAGCCAATGCACGAGGCATGGGACAGGTTTATTACTCTTATGAGGAATTGCCTGATGCACGGATTCCCAGTAAGGAATCAGGTAATCAAATTCTACAATGCTGCCAACCTACAGACTCGTATTAGAATCGATTCAGCAGCCAATGGGTTGTTGTTGGATAAAGATCCGGATGATGCCATGGTAGTATTAAAGAATTTGGCAAAGAATGAAGAGCAATTCCCCACATCAAGGAGAGGTAAACGAGTACTAGCTGTGAAGGATTACGAGCCGATAATTCCTTAAAGACACAAGTTGCATATCTCACAAAGGCAGTAGAAAACTTGCTAAAGAAGGATTCTCAACCTGTTTATGCTGTAGAAGAGGTATGTGGAACTTGCAGTGGGAATCATAGTTCGGAGGAATGCCCACTACAGCTAGAGGAAGGGATGTACGTTGGGAACTATAACAAGCAGAACTACAATTCCAACAATTACAATCCCAACTGGAGAAAAGATCCCAAATTCTCTTGGAGCAACCCAAACAATGCCTTGAACCCTCAAGTACAGAACACTCAAAATCAGGGGGCACCTAGACTTCTGACTCGGCAGCAACCGCAATAGAAGCTGCAACAGCCACCAGCAGCCACAACTAGTATATTGGACCAGACCTTGGCTACGTTTATGTCTCAGAAAGGAACTTACATTGAGAACATGAATCACTTCGTCAAGAAGACTGAGTCGTTCATGGATAAAACAGAGATGCGGATGACTAACCATGAAGCTACTCTGAAATCATTGGAGACACAAATGATTCAGGTTTCTCAGCATATTAAGCCAAGACAGAATGGAGGATTCCCTAGCGATACTGAGGTCGCTAGACAACCCACACATGCGCAGTGCAAACATATCACAGCTAGGAGTGGGAAGAAATTACAAGGGCCAGAGAAGGAAGCTGAACCAGTTAAGGAACCAGCCCTAGAATCGACTACCGAGAACACTACCCCGGCGGACGACAAAAAGCTTGTTGCTGATACACCTGTCACGACAGCATAAGGGACATAGGAGAAGGATGAAGAACCTAAGCCTCCTCAGATCCGAATGAAGTTGGAAGGACGCATTGAAGATTATCGTCCTCCACCTCCTTTTCCACAGAGGCTATAGAAGCAGAAACAAGAGTTCCAGCTTAAAAAGATCTATGATATTTTTAAGCAGGTCCACATCAATATTCCGCTGTTAGATGCCATCAAGGAGATGCCCGGTTATGCCAAATTTCTCAAGGATGCTATGTCGAAGAAATCCAGACTTGGGGAATTTGAGACGGTAAAACTGACAGAAGGATGCATGACTATTCTGCACAAGCATCCACCCCAGAAAAAGAAGGATCCTGGGAGCTTCATAATACTGTGCATAATCGGTGATGAATTCGTGGGTAAGGCACTTTGTGATCTAGGTGCTAGTATTAATTTAATGCCAAAATCTGTATTTCAGAAATTAGGTATTGGACGAGCACAACCCACAATAGTTATGTTGCAGCGGGCAGACCGCTCTTACGTGCAACTAGAAGGGAAAATTGAAGATATTCTGGTAAGAGTGGATAAATTTATTTTTCCTGCTGACTTTCTTGTTTTAGATTGTGAAGCAGATGAGAATGCAGCAATCATCCTGGGGCGACCCTTCTTAGCCACGGGAAGATCATTGATTGATGTAGAAAAGGGAGAACTCACTATGAGAGTGAATGATCAAGAGATCAAGCTGAATGTTCTCCAAGCAATAAAACATGCTGATTGAGAAGAAGAATGCAAGGCCATCACTGAAGTAATCCTTGACCAACCCTGCATCAGGTCGGACTGCCATGACATCAAATTTGACCACTGCCCCAGCAGCCATTTAGAAGACTGTCACGGCAGCGATGACGACAACAGCTCCTCAGATTCTGAGATATCTGACACTGAAGAACATGAGGAGGTAAACTGGATAGGCAATCGTCCAGGTAAGTTATTCGAGCCCTTAAACTATACCTCGAATGAACATATCATCCAAAAGTCATCAACTGTAGAGCCACTTGTTCTAGATCTTAAGCCCCTGCCAGGGCAGCTCAAATATGTTTATCTTGGATTAAATGATACGTTGCCCGTAATCATCTCTTCCAAGTTGATGCAGGAACAGGAACAACAGCTGATCGGGATGCTGCAGCAGCACAAAAAGGCTATAGGATGGACAATAGCTGATATCCAAGGCATTAGTCTGGAACTATGCATGCATAAAATCCTCTTAGAGGATGATCACAAGCCGACCATTGATGCCCAGAGACGTTTGAATGATGCTATGCGAGAAGTGGTCCGAAAAGAAATTATCAAATGGCTATATGCTGGGATAATTTATGCCATCTCGGATAGTAAGTGGGTGAGCCCGGTGCAGTGCGTTCCTAAGAAGGGAGGAATAACCGTGTTGACCAATGAAGAAAACGAGTTAATACCAACAAGGACTGTGACCGGTTTAGGGTTTGTATGGACTACCGGAAGCTTAACAAAGCTACCCCGAAGGATCATTTTCCCCTGCCTTTTATTGATCAAATGCTTGATAGATTAGCGGGAAAGCCTTATTACTGTTTTCTTGATGGTTACTCAGGTTATAACTTAATAGCCATCGCACCGGAGGATCAAGAGAAAACAACTTTCACTTGCCCGTACGATACTTACGCTTTTCGGAGGATGCCATTTGGACTTTGCAACGCACCAGCAACCTTTCAGATGTGTATGATGGCTATATTCTCCGACATGGTGGAGGATTTCCTTGAGATATTCATGGACAATTTCTCAGTCTTTGGAGACAATTTTGAAAGTTGCTTAGGAAACCTGCAGAAAGTGCTCGAAAGATGAGAGAAAGCGAACTTAGTATTAAATTTGGAGAAATGTCACTTCGTGGTGGATGAAGGGATAGTCCTAGGCCATAAGGTAAGCTGCCGCGATATAGAAGTGGACAGAGCCAAAATTGAGGTAATTGAAATGCTGCCACCACCCACCATAATAAAGGGAATTCGGAGTTTCTTAGGGCATGATGAGTTCTATCGAAGGTTTATAGCCAACTTTTCGAAGATTACCAAGCCGTTATGCCACCTACTAGAGCAGAATCGTCCCTTCGACTTCAACTTTGAATGTACTGAGGCATTCAGAATTCTGAAAGAGAAGATAGTAACAGCCCCAATTGTACAGACACCAGGCTGGAAGTTGCCATTCGAGATTATGTGTGATGCCAGTGATTATGTTGTAGGGGCAACACTTGGGCAGAGGAAGGACAAGCTATTCCATGTAATTTACTATGCTAGCAAAACACTCAACGATGCCCAAGTGAATTACACCACAACAGAGAATGAATTGTTGGATGTGGTGTTTTCAATTGACAAGTTTCGATCCTACATACTTGGAACGAAAGTGGTGGTCCACACAGACCACTCTGCACTGAAATATATGTTTGCTAAGAAAGACGCAAAGCCCAAATTGATTCGTTGGATTCTGCTACTGCAGGAGTTCGACAAAGAAATCAAGGATAAAAAGGGGACAGAGAATCAAGTTGCAGATCACTTGTCAAGATTAGAGAAGGGAAAGAATCTCCCAACATACGAGACACAGATACTGAAGACCTTCCCTGACGAGTAGATGTTCGCTGCCACAAGAACTACTGCGACAGCCATGGCAGCAGGTAAGTTTTCTGATCTCCCCTGGTATGCTGATTTCGTTAATTATTTAGTTAGCGGAATATTTCCTCCTGACTTTACCTCTCAAGCTAGGAAGAGGTTCCAAAATGATGTTAAGCATTATTATTGGGACGAACCTCTTCTTTTCAAAATGTGTGCAGATCAGATCATCAGGAGGTGTGTACCACAGGATGAGCAGGAAGCTGTGCTTCATCACTGCCATGCTTCACAATATGAAGGACACTTAGGTGGTAACAAAACTGCTGCCAAGGTTTTGCAGTCTGGTTTTTATTGGCCTTCACTGTTCAAGGTTGCCCATGCATTCTACAAAAGCTGTGACAAATGTCAACTGACTGGAAACATCTCAAGGAGACATGAGATGCCACTGCAAAACATCTTGAAGTTGAAATCTTCGACGTTTGGGGGATTGATTTCATGGGACCATTCCCAGCATCATGTGGGAATCTTTATATCCTCCTAGCAGTGGACTATGTGTCCAAATGGGTTGAAGCAATCGCCACACAGAAAAACGATGCCAAGACCGTTTAGAGATTTTTGCATAAAAACATTTTCTCTAGATTTGGCATCCCAAAGGCGATCATCAGTGATGAAGAGAGGCATTTTGATAATAGGGTAATAGTTGCTGCCTTAAGGAAATATGGCGTTAAGCATCGGATCGTAACAGCTTACCACCCCCAAACCAATGGACAGGGTGAAATATCCAACAGAGAGGTAAAGAACATTCTTGAGAAGGTGGTTAAACCAACTCGAAAGGATTGGTCCCTACACCTCAATGATGCACTCTGGGCCTACAGAACAACATTTAAAACTCCATTGGGAATGTTACCCTACCGGCTGATTTACGGGAAAACATGTCATCTACCTGTTGAGATAGAGCACAAAGCGTATTGGGCCATCAAGGCAGTGAATATGGACTTGGAAAAGGCAGGACGGAAAAGGCTACTTGACTTGAATGAGATCGAAGAAATTCGAGCAATGGTCTATGACAACGCAAGGATTTACAAGGACAAGACAAAGAAGTGGCATGACAAGAAACTGTTGTCACGACAGTTCTACCAGGGGCAGCTTGTGTTATTATTCAACTCTAGGTTGAAACTCTTCCCAGGAAAGTTGAAATCTAGATGGTCCAGCCCGTTTCAAGTGGTGCAAGTTTTTCCTCATGGTGTAATCACGATCAAATCCTTAAAAGACGGGCACCCATTGAAAGTCAACGGACAGAGATTGAAGCATTATTAGGGGACTGAAGCCCCAAGAATGCAGGTAGTGGTTACTTTAGGAGATGCCTCTCCTGGTTACTAAGTTTTTATTTTAATTATTTTTAGGAAATAAAGGAGACAAGGAGAGGACAAGAAGTGAACTCAGCCCACCATCTCACCATCAGCCCAAAATAGGAGCCTATCGTTACAGCTGCCGCGACAGACACGGAAAATCCAGCCTGTCAACACGCTATCACGGCAGACACGCAAACGCGTAACAGACGCGCAGCAGACACGGAAACGCGTGACAGACGCGTCAGAAACTGCGTAACAGCTGTCCCCGTTATTCGCGCCTGCAGTTACAACTCCAACGGGCAGCAAACTCTTCATCTATATAAACTCTGTTTTACTATTCATTTTTCACTTCACTTTTACTCTCTCTACTTGCTTCCTCTCTAGATTTTCATTTGCTTTCATTTTTCTACAGTCTCTTCCAACCATGAGTACCAGAAACACCAGATGAAGTGCTGCCTCAAGCTCTGCCCCTGCAGCAGCCACTCCCAGCTCCTTGCAGGGCAGAGATATGTGGGAGGAGAAAGGGTTCATCTACAGCAAACGAACGGAGAATCTCGGGCTCAAACCATTCATAGCCAGTAAGATCAGAGCACTACATTGGCAGATATTTGCTGAGCAACCTGAAGTGATGAATGTCACCCTGGTCATAGAATTTTATGTTGCCGTCGACAGCAGACACGCGACAGCAGTGATAGTTCGTGATATGGAAGTCCCCTTTGAGCCAGAGTACATTAACACCCTTTATGGACTCTACGTCGGCAGAAGGGAAGATGGACATCAGAGATTCGTGGAGTGCCTAGAGGCAGCAGATTATGATGTTGTCATGGCAGAACTCACCGAGGAAGAAACCCAGTGGAACACATACCCCAAAAACCCAAGGACGGTGAAACGAGCTGAACTCACCCCCAAAGCCAAACAGTGGAATGCATTCGTCAAAAAGAGGATTATGCCCTCCTCACACAACAGCACAGTGGATCAACCAAGGTTAGCTCTCGTTCATTCAATTCTAAACGAGAGGCCTATTAATGTTGGTAGATATATTCGGGAAGGGATTTTGGATTGTGCTATGCGACCAGCGGGACCCCTTATCTTCCCCTACCTCATGATAGCACTCTGCCGTGGCCATAATGTCCCTGAAATTTTTGAGGATCTGAAAGTTCGGGGAAAAGGATGGACGGAGAGAAACATCCTCAGCTTGATGGAACTGAAAGCCGCAACACCAATCTCCAGCTTCAACCCATCTCCTGCGGCAGGTGAGCCGACAGAGACCACCCAGATAGAGCCTGCCGCCACAGAACAGAGGCAGCCCACAGCAGCAGCTCCTCCAGCCGACTCCTCCACCCAAATCCTGGCTACACTGCAGAAAATGGAAGAACGGCAGCTGGGCCTGATTAGCTTTGTCCGCGATTTCACCACAGCATCGGTACATTTCATTAAAAGCAATTTAAATTTTCCAGATGTATTGTTTCCTGCTTTCCCCGATCACTATTTTGCTGCCCCCACCCCTGCCCATACCCCTACCCATGTTGCCACACTGAGAACACCGCCTTCCGCGTCCACTCCAACCTTGGCCACGATAGCTATAGGTGGCAGCCACACTGCCACAGCATCTGCTAGGGGAGAAAAGAGAAAAGAGCCCATGTCCGACCTCGACGAGTTCATAGCTGGTTTCTCCTCTTCCTCAATTTGGGAGGAATCCGATTGAGAGCCCTCTGTCAAGAGGAACATGTCCAAAGAATTCACCCAGATGAAACGGCAGAAACCCAACACTGGAGTCGGACCATCCGGCCAATGAAAATCTGACTGCAGCAGCAGCAGCAGTTGTAGCAGCAGCAGTGGCAGCTCTTCCGAGGAGGTTCAGGTGCTAGAGAAACCACCTGAGATCTCACCGACCCGCATCCAGCCTCCGAGGGAAGCCAAGAAAAAGACCGCTTCTGCATCTCCAAGCCATCTTCCGGTACCGACGAGGAAATTCACTGCCCGCCGGCAGATTCAGATCAACAACAGCAGCGATGACAGCACTGAAAATTTAAGTTTTTATCTTATCTTTGATGTCTGCTATTTTGTTGTAATCGTGATGTTGTTTTTATTTTCTTTTCTTCATTTTGTCATCATGCATTGAGGGCAATGCAACCCTTGAGTTTGGGGGTGGCATCCCTCCATTAATGAAGTTTCTTTATGTTTAGAAATTGTATCTAATGTTTAGTTTATTTTTGCTAAAAAAGTGAAAATTTGGCTTAAGTCTTTGAACTTCACTTACCTGCCACGACATATGCGGTCGTGACAGTGCCTTTAGGAAATTTTAGGATTTGTTTAGAGCATTGCTATGATTCTACCCTGTAAAACACTCTTTGTGACTCTTATGCTTTTTAGATTACTTTAGTGCACTGGAATATGAATATTTACCCACTTGAAACTGCCCCTAGAGGTGCCTATCACTGGCTCTAGGAAAACAAGAAAGAAAGAAAAAAATATTCAGACTCAATAGCTTGCAAAACTGCCTTGCACTTATTTTAGGAGATTTCTTTTTTAGCTAAGTTAGAAAAAAACTAAAGGAGCCTAAGAATTGCCTCCAGAAAAGATGCAGTTAAATAAAGAGTCAGAAAAAACTAAAGGATCCTAAGAATTGCCTCCAGAAAAAAATTGAAATGGCATAACCTCAAGTTTGTAGACATAACTATTCTGGTATACTAAGGTAGTCTATATGCATAAGTGCTCACAAAACCCACACACACTTCACAAGAATTATAGCATGGTTCCGAATGAGTCCAGAAATGCCCGACAAGGTACTACTCTTGATAGAATACAAGTGTTAGGTAATGTAGAGTTCACTGAGTTTGGGGGTGTGTTGAGTGTGTAAAAGTTCTATATTTTACCATCTATTTAACCCATATTTCTGATGCATTCAAGCATAATTCATTGCATTTAGGATAAATTTCATTCATACATCACAATTAAATGGCACAGTTTCTACTGAAATTGTTTACTTTTGCAAGTAGCTGCTGTTGCAGACGCAGGGCAGTGAAGAAGCAGAGCTGGAACACAGGACTGTAGACGAGAAGAAGGATGCTGCCATGGCCGCTGCCGTGGCAGCCAATGACGACAACAATAGTGAAGGGAAGAAGTGAAGTGGAGCTCGACAGAAAGACGAAATTAAGCCGGTTTGTCGTGGAGCACTCTTATATTTTTCTGAGCCCTAGATCAGAATGAAGGCCAAGCCCAATGTTCAAGGAAGAAACTCCAAGCAAGACGAGAGGACGAATTAAAGACATCTACTCTGAAGATTTAGTCTTTAATAGAGTTGCACTTTAATTTAAACTTGTATTCTTGCCATATTAGAAAACTTAAACCCAAGGCCTATATAAAGGCATGTAATTCGACCTATGGAAGGAGATCTTACTCTCTAGCCGTCTTCCCCTAAACCCTAGTTGTTTTCCCCCTTCTCATCATGTTCTAAACTTCCCCTAGGGTTAAGGGTTGATTCTGTAAAGTAGTTGCAAGAATTGCATTTGTTTTAGGATTTTTTCTGTTCAATAAAATAGACTTCAAGTTTGCTTATTCTGGTTTTCAACATCTTGCAAGAGTATCGGGAGAGCATTGTGAGATTATACATTTACTTAATATCGGGAGAGTTAAGTATACGAAAGGGATAAGTACGGGTTCTCTAGTTTATGGTTGAACTATCTCGGACCTAGGGATAGGACGAGGTTAAGAGGCTAAGGAAGATTTCAACTTCATCGGTGTTCATCCTTCGATTCACGCCGGCAGGTATCATCAAAGACGTGTTCATCGACAGACTTGGACCTAGGGATAGGCCAAGGCACAGCAGAGATTCTTGCCAAGCTTGAAGTACAGAGTTGTGTGATCGATGCTGCGACAACAACAAACCGCTGCCGCGACAGGCGCAATGACAGAACATAGAGTCCTAGACTTTGCAACACCTACACTACTGAGCAAATCAATACCGGCCCATTCTCTCTATCTTGATTTCTTTACTCTTTTATCTTCAGTACTCTTTATTATTCCCTCACAAACAATTAAAATTATCTTTGCTTTGTGCAGCAATTCTAGGTTAAGGCTATTTCCATTCCCTGTGGATTCGACATCCGATACTTCGTGTATCACTTTACTACTTGCGTCGTGTACACTTCCACTCTATTGCGATAGACTCTTTTACACGCAACAGGAA
This sequence comes from Hibiscus trionum, assembly GCA_030270665.1. NCBI lineage: Eukaryota > Viridiplantae > Streptophyta > Magnoliopsida > Malvales > Malvaceae > Hibiscus > Hibiscus trionum. The sequence goes on from BSYR01000027.1 coordinate 38,088,712, forward strand.
TCCTTATAAGTTACGATGATCTTGAACGCGAAACGAGAAGGATTAAAAGGGAGCTCAGGGAAATTCCAAAGAACATAGGAGATAATGGCAAATCAAACGAAGAAACCATGGTAAACGAGGACCCCTCTTATCCGCCCAGGCCGGTCCAGGTTCGAACTACTAGAGATTACCTGGAACATGACTTCCAAAGGTTCAGACCAATCGTGGGAGAGCCGGACATAGGGGCATACCATTTCGAGCTAAAACCTGTTATGTTCAACATGATAAATACACTAGGGCACTTTGGAGGGACTGCCACAAAAGATGCTCGACAACATTTACGAGGATTCTTGGACAATGGTCGAGCATTTAAGATAAATGGGGTTCAAGAGGACGTACTACGGCTTAGGTTATTTCCCTATTCACTGAGGGATAGGGCGAAATAGTGGTTGAATAACCAAACAGCTGGATCTTTTAGCACATGGACTATATTGTGAAAAGACTTTCTAGACCGTTTTAGCTCGTCCAATGTCACTGATAGGCTGCAGAAACGAAATCACAACCTTTAGAAAAGGGGATGATGAGCCAATGTACGAGGCATGGGAGCGGTACCAACAGATGCTGAATAACTGTCCGCTACATGGTCTACCGGATTGGACTCAGGTATCTATATTCTATAACGGGGTTAACTAGCCAACTCGGATGATGATAGATGCCTCGGTCAACAAAATAATCCTAGATAGACCTCCAAAGGAAGCACTGCGGCTGTTGAACATAGCCGCTAAAACTGATTACAAGTACCCCACAGCCCACCAAGGCAGCATAAGGCGGCCAGCCACTACAAATGAGGTAGAAGACTCAGATTCCGTAAACGCCCGCCTCGACACTCTGACGAAGCTGGTGATGAAGATTTTGCAATCCCCTGGGAAGGTCCATGAAGTAAAAGTTGTTGAGCCATTCTGTGGCGAATGTGGGGGCGACCACGATTCCTCTTCCTGCACTACATCTACAAATTATATGGGAGGATATGAGAGGAACAACAGATCCATTCAGAATAACTACAACCCATGATGGAAAAACCACACCAACTTCTCGTGGAACAACCTCAGACCAACTGCAAACCTATCACAACAACAAGGGGACTATCAACAGAACCTACCACGACAGTTGTCACCACAACAGGATACAAACACTTCCTCCCTAGAATCTACTCAGCATACATTCATGTCGCATACTAAAGATTTCATGTACATGACTGAAAGCAGAATGAACACCCAAGAGGCAGCTTTAAAAAATCTGGAGACAAAATTCGGGAAATTTGCTCAGATTATCAACACAAGGCCAATGGGTGGATTACCCAGTGACAACGAATCAGCAAAAAGAAAATCCCTTGAACAGTGTAAGGTTGTAACAACCCGAAGCGGGATAACATTACAGGACCCATCCATGCCCGCTGCGAGAGAAACAGCATCTGCCGAACCAGATCGACCTGCCGAACAATCTTCCACGAGAGCCCCAGAACAAGAATCAACAGACAACACTAGGGATGAACAGACAGAACCTGAACCAACTACCCAGAATAGGATGCCCAGCAAAGAAAGCACAGTCAACCATGTACCTCCACCACCATTTCCCCAGAGACTGAAGAAACAATAGCAAGAGATGCAGTATAAAAGGTTCCTTGATGTGCTAAAGCAGATCAATATCAACCTTCCATTAATAGAGTTGATTGAACAAATGCCCAGTTATGCCAAGTTCCTGAAAGATATGGTATCCAAAAGAACAAGGATTGGGGAATTTGAAACGGTAGCAGTAACGGAAGGATGCATGTCTATGTTGTACAATAAAGCAACGCCCACACAGAAAGATCCAAGAAGCTTTATAATCCCCTACAAAATAGGCAGCAACCACTCCGTACGAGCATTATGTGACCTAAGGGGAAGCATATATCTAATGCCAAAATCTGTTTTCCAGAAACTAGGGATAAGAGACGCCCACCCAACAACGGTGATGCTTCAGCTGGCTGACCGAACTTATTTACAATCGGAAGGAAAAATTGAGGACATTCTAGTACAGGTCGATAAATTTATTTTTCTTACCGATTTCTTAGTTCTGGATTGTGAAGTAGATGAAAAAGCACCAATAATACTAGGGTGGCCTTTCCTTGCTACGGGTAGAACACTGATCGATGTGGAAAAGGGCGAACTCACGATGAGGATAGACGATCAACAAGTAAAACTGAACGTTTATCAATCCATGAGACAGACTGAAGATCCAGAATAATGCCAGCTACTAGATGTTGTCTCAGAGTTCAACCTTGAAGACAACAGACCCTGCCTACTGCAAGACTGCAAAGGCAACAAACTCGGCAGCTGCCACGAGAACCACTTAGAAAGCTGCCTGGAAGATTAGCGATGCAATGAATGGACGGAACATGACACAGAGGAACAGGAAGAGGCATATTGGATAACAAACAGACCATGTAAGTACTTTAAACCTCTGAATTACACAGAAAATGGTGGAAAAATGTTCAAACCATCTACACCACTATGAAAAACACTAAATACTGCCCAGACCAACTACACCACTACAGAAAAAGAATTGCTGGCAGTAATATTTGCTTTCGATAAGTTCCACCATACCTGATCAACACAAAGGTGATAGTTCACACATACCATTCTGCCTTAAGGAACATGTTCGCAAAGAAAGACGCAAAGCCCCGCCTAATCCGGTGGACCTTACTGCTGGAAGAATTTAACGTTGAAATTCGAGACAGAAAGGGCACGGAAAATCAAGTGGCGGATCATCTCTCGCGGCTTTAGAATAGACAAGAGAACACCACCCATGGCGAAATTCAGAATGAATTCCCTGATGAACAGTTGCTACTAGTCTCTGCCCTGGTAACCTCCCTAGAAGCTGAAGGACTACTGCCTACTGCTCACGTAGAAGCCGCGACAACAACATCAATAGACTCACCGTGGTAAGCAGATATTGTAAATTATTTAGTATCTGGTGTTTTGCCATATGGACTAAACTATCAAGGAAAGAAACTATTCCAACATGATGTTAAGCATTATTTTTGGGACGAGCCTTTATTGTTTAAAAACAGTGCAGACCAGGTTATCAGACGGTGTGTACCAGAGGATGAACAGCAGGCCAAACTCTCACAATGCCACTCAACACCTTCTGGAGGCCATTTTCGAGGGTAGCGAACAACAACAAAAAGTACTGCAATCAGGGTTCTTTTGGCCAACACTGCATAAGGACGCTCAAACATTCTACAAACAGTGTGACAGCTGCCAAAGAACAAGAAACATATCGAGGAAGGAATTAGATGCCCCTTCAAACAATGTTGGAGGTCGAGTTATTCGATTTTTACGGGATAGATTTTATGGGACCATTCCCATCATCGTGTGGAAACATGTGCATCCTCCTAGCAGTTGATTATGTTTCTAAGTGGGTAGAAGCCATTGCCACCCATCACAATGATGCAAAGACCGTTCTTAGGTTTCTAAGAAAGAACATCTTTACGAGGTTCGGAGTACCAAGAGCAATCATTAGTGATGAAGGCACCCATTTTGATAACAAATTAATTGCAAAGGTACTCCAGAAAGTGGGGGTCAAGCATAAGATTGTTGCCGCCTACCACCCACAAAAAAATGGGCAGGCAGAAATTTCGAACAGGGAAGTCAAGACCATCTTGGAAAAAGTTGTAAACCCTAATAGAAAAGATTGGTCTTTAAAAGTAGACGATGCTCTTTGGGCATATCAAACAACATAAAAAACAACACTAGTAATGTCCCCATATCGTCTAGTGTACGGAAAGGCATGCCATCTCCCTGTCGAAATAGAACACAAGGCGTATTGGGTAGTCAAGGCAGTTAACATGGACTGGAGACAGGCTAGGGAGAAGAGACTACTTAACTTGAGAGCAAGATTTCTGCTTCAGACTACTTTCGGCAGGAGGCATACGATAATGCCAAGATGTATAAGGAAAAAAATCAAAAAATGGCATGACAACAAGATTTAGCGGCGGCAGTTCCTGCCAGGGTAAGAAGTGATGTTGTTCAATTCCCACCTCAGGCTATTTCCTGGAAAGCTAAAATTTTGATGGTCATGACCCTGCAAAATAGTGGAAGCCTTTCCACATGGTTTCGTGATGATAAAATCCGTAAATGGAGGGACATAGTTCAAGGTCAATGGGCAGCGACTAAAGCACTATACAGGGGACTCTGCCATGAAAGAACAAGAAATATTCACATTGAGGGATGCCCACCCCAATGTGGCATAACCTTCTCTCATCAGCTATTTATTATTTTAGTAGGAGTAGTTTTTAGGATTGGGTTTCTTTTATTTTAATTTTTCATTATTCTCGTTTCACAATTAATTTTTTCAGTTCCAAACCCAAGAACCACAAAGCACAAGGAAGCAATGCCAAGCTCGCTGCCATCACCTGCCAACAGCAGCAACCTCAAGCGCCTTCCCTTTTTGTTACTTTAGTTCATTTTTTTTGCATTGAGGGCAATGTTCATCTCGAGTTTGGGGGTAGCTCTCGCAACAATTTTTTAGGCATCTTTAGTTGCATTTAGGGTTGCATTGTACTTGCCTTTGTAATAATTGGAAAAGAAAAGTTTTTTATGACTTGTGCCCATGATAGGATAGCCGACTAACTTATTTTCACACCTAATCAAAATTAAACTTAATATTGGGAAAAAGTATGAAATATGACTTAGATTTTTTTTCTTTTTTATGCCGAAAAATGTTAAACATCTCTATCACTTGCTTAATGTGTTAGAATATTTGATGAACATTGCATGTTTGTTTTTAGAATTCTTTGCAAAATTCTAACGATGATTACATGTAACTACCGAGGGAGGCAAAAGAAACAGAAAAATGCAGTATTGCCACGACAGCAGAATCAAAAACAAGGAACAATGTTGTTTACCCTAGAGGTGCCCGCAACAGGCTCTAGGAAGAATCATGTGCGAGGACACTCCGTTGCTATCAAAGTCCATGAATCTGAAAGGCTTAAAGTGACGAACAAATTAGAATGAGTGAATGAAAGCCTTCACGTGATGACTCTACTTCAAGGGTTCGGGGTTTTGTAGTTTGCTCTTATCTCAACGTCAAACCTGGAAGAGTAGTTGTGATAAGCTGAAGCCCTTACTGCCATGATTAAAATTATTGTGCTTAAACTGTGCTGCCTCGGTAGTAACCTTTAAATCACAGCATCATCTTTGTTTAATTATTTATTCTCCGTATTCAGCTCATTTACAAATATACACACACCACACATGCATGAGAAATTTAAATGTTGAGTTATTTTTCTGTTTATTTCCCTTCACTAATTTAGTATAGGTGCCACAGCCTTGAGGAAGAAAATCAGGTTAAAAACAAGTTTTTCTTTCTGATTATTATTAGAGCAAGCATTTTTATGTTGCATTACTTGAGGACAAGCAATAGTTCAAGTTTCGGGGTGTGTAAAGTATCCATAAGTCATATATTTCATGCACATTCTGGCTCTTATGATCACTGTTTTTAAGCACATTTTAGGCATAAGTAGTTGCATTCATAGCATTTTACAGTATTTCATTGTTCTGCCTTGCTTTTATGAATTATCATTTATTTGGTGAACAAGAGATACTTTTAGTGTATTCTTGTATGTAGGTACTAACGGCTGAAAGAGGGAACTGAGGGGATGAGGGCTCAAGGCTGAGAAAGCATACCTAGGAGCTGTACTGAAGCAGTTCCAGCAGAAGACAGTTGCTGCCGAGTACCTGCCGAGTAGAGTTGCCGCCGACCTTGCTGCCCACGGCAGTTGACTATAGAATTGGAAGAACCGGAGCACGATCCATAGAGCTAAAAATCCTGAATCTATCGTCGGTATCCATTTGATTTTCCGACGTCTGTAGCAGCGGCCAGGGCTGCTAAAGCAAAATCTCAAGATTACTTACAAGTTAAGGCAAATAGGATAAAGTCCAAATTCCACACAAAGAAGTCAGATTTTAATATCATATTAAAGATGGAAAGCTACTTTTGAGGACTTCTACTTTAAGGAGGACTTAACCTAGTCTTGAGTCTATAAATACCCATTATACTCCTTGTTCAAATCATCTCATGTTTTCTATAGACTTTTTTAGTGTTCTCTACCGCCGCCATTGCAACATTCACATTTCCGTCCTAGAATTTAATTCATTGAATTAGGATGTTAATTTATTCTTTGAAAGCAATTAAGTTCATAATTAAGTAATTTATCCAATTTAATCCTTGAACTCCCTCATTTGGCAATTATGGCATCAATTTGAATATAAATGAGACTAAGCATTCGAATTAAAGAATTTAGTTGAATAAGTTGAGTTGATACTTAATTGAACATTGATTTGATTGTCACGTGATTAAAGTAATAAGTTTGGAGAATTAAAAATAATTAGAGGGGGAACATTTCTCTAGTGGAAATCGGACCAAATTGAAGTAAGATAGAAAGTAATTGTGGATGAAATTGATGACCAAATTAAAGAGAAAATAAAGTTCATAATTTGCATGTTAAATATTATAGTTCCTTGGGCTGCCCTTAGACAAAATGTTTAGATTAGAGAGGCTAAGAAGGGTAATTAAGTAAAACCAAAATCCTAACATATCCCCCAAATTACGGAAAGTGTTTTCTCTCCATCATTTTCTTCTTTGTTGTCGTTAAACTTGAGAGTAAAGGGAGATGATGAAAGCTTGAAAATTCTTAAAATTGATCTCTAATGGAGAAGGAAATGGCTTGCATGTTGAAGGATTTAAGCTAGGATTAAGAAGAGTTAACTAGTGGTAGCAAAGCCAAAGAACTAAGTTCTCATTCCTTCTTCTAGTTGTACGAATAAGACCAAAAATCATGCATGCAAGTTTAAAGTTAATCTAAACATGAAATTGTTAGAGTTATGGTGATTATATTGAGTTGAAATAATGGAATTTTTGAATAATTATTTATGAAATGCTGAATCGATTAAAAGGGGACCGTTTTGAGGAAATATTAGAAATTCATGATTAAAATGAAAAATTGAGACATTTAGGGACCAAACTGGAAAATTCTATTAGGAAAAAGTTGTAGAGAAATGAAAATTTTATGAGGAACAAGTCTTGGATTTCTGGAAAAATGAAATTGAATAAGGGAATTTGGATTTAAATTAGAACTAGATATGTACTCGAAAAATAATGGAATTAGGGACTGTTTTGAATAAAATCATTAATTGCAAGGACTTGAATTATATTAAATTTAACACTTAACTCAGAATATAGAATCGGGGGATTATGTAAGAATAAATATAGACTCTTGGATTGAATTCGAAATGGCCTAAATTGGTGAATTAAGGAGGTTAGTAGTCGAAACATGAGAATAGGACTGATCTAGAAATTTAGGATAATTGAGGACTTATCTATTGATAATAAGAATGACTAAGGATTTAAAAATGTTGTAAATGGATAGTAAAAATCATATATTAAGTGAAATTAGAATTAAAGCAAGGTAATTAGGTGGAATTTAAAGCTAAATGTGATCAACGAGTAAATTGTCCAGAAAACTTAAACCTTGAGCTGTAACTTTGAAAATTTACCAAAAATAGGATATAATGTATTTTGAGCTGAAGTTTTATGGTACAAACTTTGAAATGTCTAGTATCACTGAGAGAAAACAAAATTGAATTCCAGTATGTGAATTAGAAGTTATGGATTAAAGAAGATAAGCAGTACAAGTTGTCCAAGATTGTTGAAAGGGTCATATTCATGTAATAAACTTTATTAACTCAGAATAGAGAAAAATATGAGTTTTATATGGTTGGAAAACTGAGTTTAATACCTTTCGGATGGTGTATGATAAGTTGATTTTGGATTAGTAATTAAGAAGTTATGATTACAACAGTAACTGGTCCTCCAACTAATTCAATAGAAAAACAGATTGGAGGAATAATGTTATAATTGTATTAAAGGAGTGAATGTAATTGAATTGCTCTCTGATATGGTTTGTATTTATTTTGTGTTGAGTGTTAAGATTAAATTTTGAGGAGTCTTTTGAGGAGGGTAAGATCGATCAATCAACGAAGAGGAACAAGGGCATCCTAATCAAAGATCAAGCTTGAGGAGTTTGTGAGTGTAATTATATTAGGGTTGGGATTAGTGTCCTAACCACATTGTTTATTTATGTAATTTATGATTTTATGCATGAAATCGACCTAATTATGGTTGGTAACATGTTTAGTAAGGGAAGGAGGTTAAATGGAAAATGGATGCATGAAATGGATCTTTGTTAATGCTTGAATTTATGAAAATGTGGACTGTCCTTATGTAATCTATTTGCTATGTTGTATACGCATGTAATATCATGTGTTGTTGCTGCTTATGTATGTTTTGGTGCTATTCGAATGTGGCATGGAATTAATCAATATGATTTATGTGATTTGGTACAATTATATGATAGAATGACCATGCAAATCGAATTATGCAATATGTATGTGCTAAATTAAGTATGAATGATATCGTTGAAAGGTGTATGATAAATTAATGATATTAATAAGCCCTTGGTCGATTAGAGGTCTTAGATAGTACGTCACGCCTAGAGTTCGAGCTCTCTTATTTTGTTGCTTAGTGCAATCCTTGATATGTTGCTTAGTGCAACGCCTGATTTGTTGCTTAGTGCAACCCCTGATTTTTTGCTTAGTGCAACCCCTGTTTAGTACCTAGTGTACACCCTGAACTTGATGATCGAATGTGATCTTGCTTGGTGTTCAAGACACATTGATGCTATTGAGCATCCCTTGACTTGTTGCTTAGGCAACCCCTGTTTGGTACTTGGTGCCCTCTTGATGACTTGACTATCTAATCCTTCTATTCTACCTAGGGCAACTTAACTAAATTAAATGGAAATACGTAATTATGAGAAGCTTATGAAATGGATAAATGGATTGATATTTGAATTGGCATGACATAATAAATATTTGATGGATGAATTTTGTGGACATTAGTCCTTTCGGTTGTGATAAAATGCATGTGATATGCTTGGAAAATTCCAATATATGCAATGTGGGCAATGACCCTTTTCGAATGAAATGGGAATAATATATGAGATGTTGATATACTTAACGCATGGTCAATGATTGGTGATCCATTCGAATGATATGTCTTAGATGTGTTTCGAATCTTGCTCTTGAATAATTAATAATGCAATGTTGTTAATGTTATGATGTTGGTTGTTTCGATTAATAAGCATGAGTATAAGCATGTGGTGATTGGTTTTGACTTGTTCGAACATGAAGCATATTTGTAAATTAATGTTAATCGAAATGTGTTTGAGTATGATACTATACTTGAAGTACATGAGATATATGGAACAACTTGAATTCGATTGTGCTAAGCTTAGTTAGGTGCTAATCGTATGCTATCAAACCTAGCTAAGTAACTTATTGCTTGATCACAAATTAAATTAAAAGAATGGATTAGTTTTAGCATTACCTCGCTTAGTACAATTTTGTACTTAATGCTCCTTTGTTTCCTTCTTCCCAATTAGCATGGTAGCTTGAGACCAAAGCTAGCATCCGATCGGGACAAATTACAAGACCAGAAATATATGATCTTAGTCTTATTTTTAGACTCCTAGATGGTGGCTTCGAAGTTTGTTTAAAGGCTCGTTAATATTAAGGTTTTTAATTATTGGCTATATTGTATGTTTCAAAAATCACCTAAAATAATTTAACAAGGGTTCGAATGGCATGGTATTAAAAATGCTTAAGTGTTTCAACATGTTTGATTTAATTCTTATCAATGAGTTAATCGATGAATTATTAGTTAATGGTTAGAGTAAATTAACCGCATAGACATCCTAGTGTTCGAATGAAATAAGGAATGGTGTTTTAAAATTGGTTCTTGATAATGATTATAAGAAAATTAAATTGGCTTGAAAATTGACAAGTTAGATTAAATGAAATTATGTTTAGTCATGTATGTTTAGAAAAGTTTTTGTTAGCCCACTTTCCACATGCGAATTAAAATGGTTTGCTAATATGTGAATGGATTTTCTTGCTTCAGATTATCTGTTTGACTTTCTATTTCTGGTAACGCTCCTCGCTCATAACCCGGGCGAGGGGTGTTACAACCATGTTCTAAACACTACTTGGATTAGGGTTATATAGTAAACTAGTTGTGAAGCTGTTGTTTTAGGTTTTGAGTTATTTTTCAATAAAATATTCCAAGTTTGCTTAATCCATTGTTCTTCATTCTTTCAATTATTCTACACCAGTCAGTTGAGAGAAATCCATTGGTCGGGCACGAAAGTGCAAGGCTCACGAAAGGTCTTAGATAGAACGACATGCCTAGATTCCGAGCTCTCTTGTTTTGTTGCTTAGTGCAACCCCTGATTTGTTTCTTAGTGCAACCCATGTTTAGTACCTAGTGTACTCCCTGAACTTGATGATCGAATGTGATCTTGCTTGGTGTTCAAGACACATTGATGCTATTGAGCATCCCTTGACTTGTTGCTTAAGCAACCCCTGTTTGGTACTTGGTACCCTCTTGAGGACTTGATTATCTAATCCTTCTATTCTACCTAGGGCAACTTAACTAAATTATATGGAAATACGTAATTATGGGAAGCTTATGAAATGGATAAATGGATTGATATTTGAATTGGCATGACATAATAAATATTTGATTGATGAATTTTGTGGACATTGGTCCTTTCAGTTGTGATAAAATGCATGTGATATGCTTGGAAAAATCGAATATATGCAATGTGGGCAATGACCCTTTTCGAATGAAATGGAAATGATATATGAGATGTTGATATGCTTAACTCATGGTCAATGATTGGTGACCCATTCGAATGATATGTCTAAGATGTTTTTCGAATCTTGCTCTTGAATAATTAATAATGCAATGCTATAATATTATGATGTTGGTTGTTTCAATTAATAAGTGTGAGTATAAGTATGTGATGATTGGTTTTGTTGTATTGTTTTGACTTGTTCGAACGTGAAGCATATTAATAAATTAATGTTAATCAAAATGTGTTTGAGTATGATAATATGTTTGAAGTACATGAGATGTATGGAACCACTTGAGTTCGATTGTGATCAGCTTAGTTAGGTGCTAATCGTATGCTATCAAACCTAGCTAAGTAACTTATTGCTTGATCATAAATTAAATTAAAAGAATGGATTAGTTTTAGCATTACCTCACTAAGTACAATTTTGTACTTAACGTCCTTTGTATCCTTCTTCCCAATTAGCAGGGTAGCCTGGGACCAAAGCTAGCATCCGATCAGGACAAATTACGAGACCAGAAATGTATGATCTTAGTCTTATTTTTAGACTCCTAGATAGTGGCTTCGAAGTTTGTTTAAAGGCTCGTTTCATTTTGTTTGGTCGTCATTTAAGCTTACATTGGTGTTTGAAGTTATATGCTCCTTGATGTTTAGTTAGGAGGCTAATATTATGTTTTGTTTTTAGTTAATCCTCATTCTTTTGTTGTAAATATGTAAGTCAAGCTAGTGGTCTTGCATTATTCTTTTTGTTGTATATAGTTTGATAGCTTGGCATGGCTTAGGAGGATTTGATAACTTGATGTTTTGTAATGAAATATTTAATGGAAATATGATATCATGGTCTATGAATTCGATCATGACTTGTCTGTTAATATTAAGGTTTTTAATTATTAGATATATTGTATGTTTCGAAAATCACCTAAACTAATTTAACAAGGGTTCGAATGGCATGGTATTAAAAATGCTTAAGTGTTTCGACATGTTTCATTTAATTCTTATCAATGATTTAATCGATGAATTATTAGTTAATGGTTAGAGTAAATTGACCCCATATACAGCCTAGTGTTCGAACGAAATAAGGAATGGTGTTTTAAAATTTGTTCTTGATAATGATAATAAGAAAATTACATTGGCTTGAAAATTGATAAGTTAGATTAAATGAAATTCTGTATAGTCTTGTATGTTTAGAAAAGTTTTTCTTAGCCCACTTTCCGCATGCGCATTAATATTGTTTGCTAATATGTGAATGGATTTTCTTGCTTCAGATTATCTGTTTGACTTTTTGTATTGAGTTTCTGAATGAATTTTCGTTTCCGGTAACGCTCCTTGCTCCTAACCCGGGCGAGGGGTGTTACATTTTGTGGCATCAAAGCTTTTTTAGGTTACAAGTCCTAAAAACCTCGAATAAGTTTGTCATGCATCATTTAAGTTGAGTCAAGCCACCTAGGAATCATACATTGGATTTCTTGTAATTATGCTCCTAACTCTGATTTTGTTGAATCTGAATTAGAATGACTGAGACACGGTTAGCTCGAGACGATTAAATTCCTCAAGGATCCTCAAGTGAAGGGATAGTGTCCGTATGAGAGCGAACCCTCCTGTACAAGATAGTACTCGACCACAACCTCTTGTACAACCTCAGACGAACATTGAGAATCCGACTGTTCAGAATGCTCAAAGAGAAAGCGAAAAGCTTTCTCAGCACTGAGCCTATACATTCACTGGTACTAGTGAAAAGAAAGCGGAAGAAGCTGAGCATTGGTTTGAGAGAACTACTCAGATATTGACTAAGCAACTTTAGTGCTCAGATGAGCATTAGCTCAAATGTGTTGTTCCTTACTTGCTGATGAAGCTTTGAACTGGTGGGAGACCACGACACTAACCGCTCCAGCCGAATTTGTGAACTGGAATTTCTTTGTAGAAGAATTCAAGAAGAAGTATATTAGTGAACGATACTTGGCCGATCGACGAAAACGTTTCTTGTATCTGAAGCAAGCGGGTCGACCAATAGAGTAGTACATGGCAGATTTCTGTAAGTATTGCAAGTATGGTTCAGAGTACATTAAGACGGAGAAAGAAAAGTGTTGTATGTTTATTGACGGTCTGAATGATGAGCTGAGCCCGATGTTTACTGCCCTGGATATCACGGACTTTCAAACTCTGGCGAACCGAGCTATTTCTACAAAAGCCAAATTTCGGGCCGCAGAAAAGCAAAAAAGCGGTTACCGACATGATAAGAAGCGCAAAGGTGATGACAAGTCTCATTGGAAGTCGAAGAAGTCTAAAAGTCAGAAAGAAGGATCTTCTTTGTATAATCCAACTCCTTGAAGTAATTTCACACTGAAGCCTCAATTAGTGAATAGACTTGTTGTCCCGGTTATATCTGTTAACAGCATGAAAAATTCAGAAAGGGCTCCAGTCTGTCAGCTTTGTCAGAAACCACATTTCGGTTAGTGCCCGAAAGCAGTCCAACTTATGCTTTTCTTGTGGCGGAAGCGACTACTATATTACAGACTGTCCGAAGAGACCAGATCTAGCTCCTGCTCAAAATTCTGCTAATCCGAGTCATGTGGACTCTAATCGGAACAAGAACACTAGACAAGCACAGTCTGGGAATCAGGGTAGAGGCAGAAGCAATCAGTCGAAAGCCATCACTCATCAGAAATCACGAATTGATTATCAGAATAAAAGACTGTACTTAAGGGGTTTAGGAAAAGAGTCGATTTTGTTGATTAACAAGAAACTGACATCTATTTTTACTGCTCTGGCTTTACAAGATGAATTAGATTTTGGTTTAACTGAAATGCCCATTGTATCTGAATTTGTTGATGTGTTTCCTAAGGAACTGTAACCCCCTTAACCCGGCCTAGACGGTTGACCCGAATTAAGAGAGTCACACGGGGAAAACCAAAGTCAACCCGAAAGTCAACCTTGATTAACGACCCTTTTTTTTCTTTTTAAACTTGTCTAGATGCATATTAATCCTTAGATATGATCATACAACAGCATACTCAAAGATCATAAACATCAGAGATCAAACAGGGATCCAATTGAACAAATTACAACTTTAGGGACCAAATTGTAATTTCTGATATATATAAGGATTTAACCCAAATTAAAGTTACCAACTTGAAATTAATCAGGTTTCATTCTTCTCTGTGAAATTTCAGCTCAAAAGGACTTCCCAAACTCATACAATTGCACAAACAAGATTCAGGACCAAAATGCAAACAATTCAAAACATTTAACTGCCAATGTCAGCCCCTAACGGTCACCTGTTCCGAAACAGGCAGAGCCCATTTCGAAACGCGGGGCCGTTCCGCAATGCGTACCGCAACACGGGCTGACAGTAGCCAACCGTTTCGGAACAGTCCCTCCCGTTTCGGACGCCTGGGCTTGTTTAAGGCACCCGTTCCGAAACGGTAGGTACTGTTCCGGAACACCCTGCACAGATTACCCCAAAATGCAGACTTAAACATGCAATTAAACATCCAATCATGCTCCAAATACCACCAAAGTTTACCAACATGCAATTCAACATATATGAGACATACTTGCATCAAAAATTCATCAAAACATCAACATATGTGAAAAACCCCAAATCTATAGGCATGCTTCCTACACAAGCAACCATTCAAGCATAAACTTCCAATTCAAGCATATAATGGCCAACCACAAAAACCAGCATTCTCAACAACATTCAATATACTTAGGGAGTACAAAACATCTCCCAAAACATACACATAGGTCCCCCATTGCCAAATTACCAAAAGCTAAATGTACTTAAGAAAACCTTCCATACTTTGAGCTTTACTTCCACTTGAATGCTTGCCTTCCTTGCTGCCCTCAAAGTACTTTAATATTCTGCATTATTGATTTGAGAAAACAAAGAGAGAGCGTAAGCAAAAGCTTAGTGAGGAATGCTCAATAAAACCATTCAATAATGCATTTATAAAACACTTTATAAATCATGCTTCAAATCATCATTTACACATGCTCAAAAGCATACTTAAACATGCATCTCATGCTTCATATCATAACATGTCATATTGGCCACAAGTGATAAGTTCCATTTCTTTAAAAACAAGTTCATCAACTTTCACCCCAAGGACTTTTAAACACCTTGGCCCCAAGGACTTTTAAACACCTTGGCCCATGGACTTTTAACCAACATGGAAAGGACCACACAAGGACTTTTAACCACCTTTGTGTCCGTATCAAGTTTCACCCCAAGGACTTTTAACCACCTTTGTGTCCGTATCAAGTTTCACCCCAAGGACTTTTAAACACCTTGGCCCCAAGGACTTTTAAACACCTTGGCCCCATGGACTTTTAAACACCATGGAAAGGACCACACAAGGACTTTTAACCATCTTTGTGTCCGTAGCAAGAATCATCCAAGGACTTTTAACCACCTTGATGTTCTTAAGTAAACAAGGCTCACTCAAGGACTTTTAACCACCTTAGTGACCTTAACCTTTGCAAAACATCACTTGCCAATATACATCATTATCATCAATTTATCCACTGTTTTAAAGCATTAAACCAAGCCATATTCATCATGCATTTAAAAGCATCAAACCACATTTAATCAATGCTCAAAAACAAGGAACTCTTACCTTGAGCTTCCTTCAACATATGGCTTACAAAAACAGCGTTAACCATGCTAAATCATGCTATCAAAACAGAGTTTAAAACATGCAATAAACCACATTGCACAACAATCAAATCATGGCCACCACTAGAGAGTATTTCCGAAAACTTACACTTGAGCTTAGCAAAGTTGTTTAGACTTAAACTAAGCTCCCAAGACATTGGTTTCAAAGCCGAAAACCCAATTTCACTCACCGATTCCACTTCGCCTCTTGCCGAAGCACCAAATCAAGCCTCCAGATCACCACCACTTGGATCCAAAGATGACTCCCCTGTTTTAACACATCAAAACAGTAGATTAATGCATCATCATGCATTAATATCCTCAATGAAAGCACCTAAACTCGCTGCTCTCATCTCCACTCCATTTTCGGCCACCAAACACAACCGAAAATGCATCCAAACCACTTCTCAACAAAGCCCAGCCATTAACCATCAAAACCTAACATCCTTTAACATCATTTAACATCTAAAAAGAACCTAATAACATCCTTATACCTCCAGCAACACCAGATCCACAAGATCACCTCAAAAACAATCAAGAATCACAAGCTAAACTTAGGAAACCCAACCTATCCGGGATTGCATCAATCAAAACTCAATTCCTTATCAATTTAGAGTTCAAATAACATCAAAAACACATCTCAAATCACAGATTTAACAGATCAAACGAAAATCATCAAAAATCACCAAATCTTGCATTATAAGCCAAGATCCATTTCACAACTTAAAAGCCTTTAATAAAACATCAATTAAGGATTGAAAACTTAGGAATTTCAGTAAAGAACTGATAGTTTAGAGGAGAAGGACGTTCTTACCTCCAAACTAGAGTTTCTCCTCTTTTTGGAATCAAAAACCTTGATGAATCAAGTAGCAAATGATGAGGTTTTGTAGATATGATGATTAGGAATCAAAAGAGAGTTGAAAGGAGAGATTTAGGTGAGAAAATCAGAAACAATTCTCTGGAAAGAAAGTGTTTGGGTTGAGAGAAAATGAGAGAAAAGAAAATAGGAAGTTAGTTATCAAAATGGCCAAAATGGCTTTCCCTCCTCTTTTGATATGTTTTAAAATCAGAATATAGCTTAAAATATCTTAGAAAAATCTGGAGAAACTACTTTTGGAATAATAGCTCCTTAAAGATTCAAAGTTTCAACCCTTTTTAAAACAGTCACAAAACTTTCAAAAATTACATTTTGGTCACTAGCCAAAATGTCACCCTTCCAAAACTCATTTTCCAAAATTGATTTCACAGTTCACTTAATTATATTAAAAGATGATTTTAGAACATTTTTCCATAATTTTAATGCAACCCGAACTAGGCTTTCCTAAATTCACCCTTTTAGATTCGAACAGCACTTTGACCAAACCGGTCAACGCCCAAAACTTCTAAGCCCAAAACCAGGGCGTTACAACTCTCCCCCCCTTAAGAAATTTCGTCCCCGAAATTTACCTGAAGGAAAGAGATAAGGAAACTTCTTCAGCATGTCTTCCTTCCGCTCCCACGTGGCTTCCTCAACACCTCGATGCTTCCACAGCACCTTCACCAACTCAATGGTCTTGCCACGAAGAACCTTGCTATCCGAATCCAGAACCTTCACTGGTTCCTCATCATAGGTCAAATCCGGATTCAAAACCACTTCCTCCACAGGCATCACATGCGAAGGATCAGATCTATACTTCCGGAGCATAGAAACATGGAACACATCATGAATCTTCTCCAACTCTTGAGGTAACCTCAGCTTGTACGCAACAGGACCCACACGCTCAACCACCTCGTATGGTCCAATGTACCTAGGGCTCAACTTACCCTTCCGGCCAAACCTCATCACCTTTTTCCAAGGCGAAACCTTCAAGAACACACGGTCACCCACCGCATACTCAATCTCTTTACGCTTCAAATCCGCGTAAGACTTTTGCCGATCAGAGGCAGCCTTCAACCGCTCACAAATGAGCTTTACCTTCTATGTGGTCCCTTTCAACAAAGCCGGCATCGAAACCAACTTTTGACCAGTTTCAGCCCAACACAGCGGAGTCCTACACTTCTTCCCGTACAAAGCCTCATAAGGTGCCATCTGTATACTTGCCTGATAACTATTGTTATAAGCAAACTCAACCAAAGGCAGATGCTTCTCCCAAGAACCTTGGAACTCAATCACGCAGCACCTCAACATATCCTCCAAAATCTGGATAACTCGCTCAGACTGACCATCCGACTGAGGATGATAGGATGTACTGAAATGCAACCTTGTACCCAGAGCTTGATGCAAACACTGCCAGAAACGCGATGTGAACCTCGGATCCCTATCCGACACAATCGACTTAGGCACACCATGCAGCCGCACAATCTCAGCAATGTACAACTCTGCCAACTTATCCAAAGAAAACGTGGTATGCACAGGCAGGAAATGCGCACACTTCGTTAGGCGATCCACAATCACCCAAACAGAATTCTACTTCGAGGGAGACAAAGGTAAACCAGATACAAAATCCATGGTAACCCTTTCCCACTTCCATTCAGGGATTTTCAACGGTTGCAACAACCCTGAAGGAACCTGATGCTCAGCCTTAACTCGCTGACACACCAAACACTTACTCACAAACTCCGCAACATCCTTCTTCAAACCCACCCAATAGTACTCATCACGAAGATCACGATACATCTTGGTACTACCAGGGTGCATAGCAAAAGGACTACTATGACCTTCAGTCAGAATAGCACGCCTCAACTCATCATCAGCAAGCACTACTATCCGACTCCCAAAACACAACACACCATCATCATTAAAGCAGAAATCCGAAGGTCTACCCTCCGCGATATCCTGAACATGAGACACCAAGGAATCATCCAGCAACTGCTTATCCTTGATAAACTGAACCAAAGATGGTTTCACTTGCAACTCAGCAACAAGACCACCATCTTGCGATATGCTCAAGCTAGCAAACATAGCCCTCAGCTCAACAGCTACTTTCCTACTCAAGGCATCCGCAACAACATTAGCTTTTCCAGGATGATACTCAATCGTCAGATCAAAATCCTTGAGCAACTCTAACCAACGCCGCTGCCTAAGATTCAACTCCTTCTGAGACATCAGATACCTCAAACTCTTGTGAACTGTGTACACAGTACACTTCTCACCATACAGATAATGTCTCCAGATCTTCAGAGCAAAAACCACTGCAGCCAGCTCAATATCATGTGTAGTGTAATTGCACTCATGCACTTTCAACTGCCGCGATGCATAAGCCACCACCTTACCCTCCTGCATCAGCACACACCCCAAACCAACATAGGATACATCACTGTAAACCACAAACTCTTTCCCTAATTCAGGCTGAATCAAGATAGGAGCTTGCGTCAAAGCCGCCTTAAGCTTCTCAAAAGCCTGCTGTCTCGCTTCCGTCCACTCATACTTAACATCCTTTTGCAACAGCTTCGTCAAAGGAGCAGCAATCTTGGAAAAACCGTCCATAAACCTACGGTAGTATCCCACCAAACCAAGGAAACTACGGACCTCATGAACAGACTTAGGAACTTTCCAATTCATCACCGCCTCAATCTTCTGAGGATCAACACGAATCCCCTCAGCTGAGACCACATGCCCAAGAAACACCACCTCCTTAAGCCAGAACTCACACTTGCTCAGCTTAGCATAGAGCTGATTCTCCAACAAAGCCTGCAGCACAATCCTCAAATGCTCTTCATGCTCCTCCTCAGTACGCGAGTACACGAGGATATCATCAATGAATACCACAACGAACTTGTCCAGGTATTCATGAAACACACGATTCATCATGTCCATGAAAGCAGCAGGAGCATTTGTCAAACCAAACGGCATCACAAGGAACTCATAATGCCCATACCTTGTCCTGAAAGCTGTCTTAGGCACATCCACATCCTTCACCTTCAACTGATAATACCCTGACCTCAAGTCAATCTTAGAGAACACAGCAGCTCCCCAAAATTGATCAAAGAGATCATCAATCCTCGGCAAAGGATACCGATTCTTGATAGTCAACTTGTTCAGCTGACGGTAATCAATGCACATTCTCATAGTGCCATCCTTCTTCTTCACAAACAAGACCGGTGCTCCCCAAGGTGACACACTCGGCCGGATGAAACCACGATCAAGCAACTCTTGCAACTGCGTCTTCAGCTCCTTCAGCTCCTTAGGTGCCATTCTATAAGGAGTAATGGACACAGGAGTTGTATTCTCATACAGCTCAATTCCAAACTCCACCTCGCGGTTAGGAGGTAAACCAGGCAACTCCTCAGGAAACACACCAGGAAACTCCTTCACAACTCTGATATCCTGCACCCTCAACTCTTTAGAGCTAGGATTCATCACAAAAGCTAGATAGGCTTCGCAACCTTGCCTCAGCATCCTGCTCGCCTCCAAGGTAGACACCACATTGGCAAGAAACTTCACATTCTCACCAACCACAACAACTTCATAATCATCCGCAAGCTTAAGCGAAACTCGCTTGTTTTCACAATCCACAACAGCACGATGCTCAGCAAGCCAATCCATATCAAGGATTACATCAAAACCATAAAAGGGCAACTCCATAAGATCAACATGAAAAACATGTTCTTGAACAACCAAGGGACACCTTCTATAAAGCTTTCGAGTCACAACAGTCTCACCAAAAGAACTAGTGACACGAACACCAACATCCAAAGACTCAACAGGCAAACCAAGCAATTCAGTATCCTCACGCAAAATGTATGAATGCGTAGATCCAGAATCTATCAAAGAAAGCAATGACAAGGATTGCAAAGTAAAGGTACCTGCAATAACATCCGCATCATTCCTTCCCTCACGTTGAGCATACACCCTCGCTTGGCCTCCACCTTCAGGCTGAATAGCCACAACATGGGCCACTCCACGACCACCTTCCTCTCTCCTCTGGAAATTACCACGGCCGCGCCCACGACCTCTCTGCGGTGCAGCAACAACAGGAGCACGCACTTGATCACCAGCCAACCTAGGACAATCTCGCCTCAAATGGTCTGCGGATCCACAATTCCAACACCCATTACCAGCTGCCGCAACAGGAGCTTGCACCTCTCTCACAGCACGAGGACAGTCACGCTTCATGTGACCACGTGAACCACAGATCCAACAAGCACTCGGATCAGCTCTAGCATTGCCTCCTCTAGCAGGTGCACCACCACCTCTCTTAGCTGAAGACTGATACTTCTGATCACGTCCCCTCTTGTTCCGTCCACCTCCGGAACTATACTCAGCAGCTCTCTTACCAGAACTTGCTCCAGCACCTTTCGCAGATAAACCCAAGTTCATCTCAATGTCCTTGGCTCGGCCCACCAACACATCAAAATCATCATACTCGGTGGCCAGCACATACATTTTCACATCCGTCACTAAGCCATAACGGAACCTCTCGCACCTTGCCCGCTCATCAGGTACCAGCTCAGGTGCATACTGACTGAGTCGCACAAACTGTACTTCATACTCAGCCACATTCATGCTCCCTTGGGTAAGAGACATGAATTCACGCTTCTTCTCATCAAGGTATCTAACACCAAGTTATCTCCGCTTGAACACATTCTGGAAGAATGTCCAAGTCACATCAGCTTCAACCATCCCAGCTATGGTGGTCGTCCACCACGTATACGCATCGTCCTGCAGCAATGTAACGCCCCGGTTTTGGGCTTAGAAGTTTTGGGCGTTGACCGGTTCGGTCAAAGTCCTGTTCGAATCTTAAGAGGTTAAATTAGGAAAGCCTAGTTCGGGTTGCATTAAAAATATGGAAAAATGTTCTAAAATCATCTTTTAATATAATTAGATGAACTGTGAAATCAATTTTGGAAAATGAGTTTTGGAAGGTTGATATTTTGGCTAGTGACCAAAATGTAATTTTCGCAAGTTTGGTGGCTGTTTTATAAAGAGTTGAAACTTTGAATCTTTAAGGAGCTATTAATCCAAAAGTGATTTCTCCAGATTTTTCCAAGATATTTTAAGTCTAAATTCTTATTTTAAAGGTTATTAAAATTGGAGGGAAGCCATTTTGGCTATTTTAGATTTTATAACCAACTTTTCCAATTTTCTTTCTCTCATTTTCTCTCCAACCAAACATTACCTTTTCCAGAGAATTTGATCTGATTTCTTCACCTAAATTCCTCCTTTCAACTCTCAATTGATAGCAAATCATTGTGTCTTCAAAATCTCTTCCATTGCTACAAGTTTCATCAAGGTTTTTCATTCCAAAAAGTGGAGAAACACAAGTTTGGAGGTAAGAACGCCCTTCTCCTCTAAACTATCAGTTCTTTACTGAAATTCCCAAGTTCTCAACTCTTAATTGATGTTTAATTAAAGGTTTTAAAGTGTTGAAATGAATCTTGGCTTATTATGCAAGATTTTGATGATTTTTGATGATTTTCGTTAGATCTGAGTAATCTGTGATTTAAGAGATGTTTTTGATGTTAAATGATCTCTAAATTGATAAGGAAATGAGTTTTGATCAATGCAATCCCAGATAGGTTGAGTTTCCTAAGTTTAGCTTGTGTTTTAAGGTAGTTTTTGAGGTGATCTTGTGGATCTGTTGTTGCTGGAGGTATAAGGATGTTAATAGGTTGTTTTTAGATGTTGTATGGTGTTGATGGATGTGAGGTTTTGCTGGTTTATGGCTGGGCTTTGTTTAGAAGTGGTTTGGATGCAATTTCGGTGGTGTTTGGTGGCCGAAATTGGTGTTTGAATGAGAGCAGCGAGTTTGAGTGCTTTCATTGAAGCTTTTGATGCTTGATGATGCATTAAACCTCTGCTTTAATGTGTTTGATCAGGGGAGGCATCTTTGGATCCAAGAGTTGTTGATCCGGAAGCTTGAATTCGTGCTTCGGCAAGTGGCGAAGTGGAATCGGTGAGTGAAAATGGGTTTTCGGCTTTGAAACCAATGTCTTGGGAGCTTAGTTTAAGTCTAAACAACTTTGCTAAGCTCGAGCGTAAGTTTTCGGAATTTTCTCTCTAGTGGTGGCCATGACTTTGTTGTGATACGAAATGATAATTTGCATGTTTTACATACTGTTTTGAAAGCATGTTTTAGCATGGTTTTTGCTGTTGATATAAGCCATATGATGAAGGTAACTCTAGGTAGGAGTTCCTTGCTTTTGTACATTGAAATGATGTGGTTTAATGCTTTTAAATGCATGATGAATATGGCTTGGTTTGATGCTTTAAAACAGTGATGTAAGTGATGAAAATGATGTATATTGGCAAGTGATGTTTTTAAAATGTTAAGGTCACTAAGGTGGTTAAAAGTCCTTGAGTGAGCCTTGTTACTTATGAACATCAAGGTGGTTAAAAGTCCTTGGATGGTTCATGTTGCGGACACTAAGGTGGTTAAAAGTCCTTAGGTGATCCTTTCTATGGTGTTTAAAAGTCCATAGGCCAAGGTGTTTAAAAGTCCTTGGGATCAAGGTGTTTAAAAGTCCTTGATGTGATTCATTCATGGTGTTTAAAAGTCCATGGCCAAGGTGTTTAAAAGTCCTTGGGATCAAGGTGTTTAAAAGTCCTTGATGAGATACTTTCTATGGTGTTTAAAAGTCCATAGGCCAAGGTGTTTAAAAGTCCTTGGGGCCAAGGTGTTTAAAAGTCCTTGGGAAAGTTGTTGAACTTGTTTTAATAAATGGAATGTTTCACTTGAGCCAATATGACATGTTAAGAATATTGAGAAGCATGAGATGCTTGTTTTAGTGTTTATGTTGAAGCATGAGTTTGCTTGTTAAGAATGCTTTTGAGCATGTGAAAAGGCTGATTTAAAGCATGTTTTGTAAATGTTTTGAATTGCATTATTGAATGGTTTTTAAGAGCTTTCCTCACTAAGCTTTTGCTTACGCTCTCTTCGTTTTCTGAATTCAATAATGCAGAGCATTAGAGTACCTTGAGGGCAGCAAGAAAGGGGCAAGCAATCAAGTTCAAGTGAAGCTCAATGTATGAGGTTTTATAAGTACATTTTAGCTTTTGTATGATTTGGCAATGGGGGACCAATGTGTATGTTTTGGGAGGTGTTGGAGACTCCCTAAGTATGTTAAGTGTTGATGTGTTTGTTGGCTTTTGAATTGGAACCTTATATGCTTGTTTAGTAAGTTTGGTGTTTGAATGCCTAGCTTGTGTAGGAAGCATGCCTATAGAATTGGGGCTTTTTGCATATGATGATGATTGGATGAATTGTTGATGCTAATATGTTGTTTATATGTTGAATTGCATGTTGGCAAAGTTTGGTAGCGTTTGGAGCATGTTTGAATGATCAATTGCATGTTTTTGTAAGCCTTTTTGCTGTATTTTGTGCAGGCGTTTCGGAACAGTGTGCACCGTTTCGGAACGGGTGCCCTGCATGAACCCAGGCGTCCGAAACGGTATGAACCGTTTCGAAACGGTTTAGCCTCTGCCAGACCCCCGTTTCGAAACGGGCTATGCCTGTTTCGGAACGGCCCCGCGTTTCGGAACGGGCTGTTTTCCGTTTCGGAACGGTTGACCGTTGGGGGCTGACATTGGCAGTTATGTGTTTTGAAAAGTTTGTGTTTTGGTCCTGAAACTTGTTTATGCAATTGTATGAGTTTGGGAAGTCCTTTTGAGCTGAAATTTCACAGGGAAGCATGAAACCTGATTAATTTCAAGTTGGTAACTTCAATTTGGATTAAGTCCTTTAATTTATCAGAATTTACAATTTGGTCCTTAAAGTTGTATTTTGATCAATTGAGTCCCTGGTTAATCTCTGATGGTTGTGATCTTTTGGTATGATGTATGTGTAATCACCATTAGGCTTAATGTGCATCTAGACAAGTTTTAAAAAGAAAAAAAAAAGGGTCGTTAATCAAGGTTGACTTTCGGGTTGACTTTGGTTTTCCCCGTGTGACTTTCTTAATTCGGGTCAACCGTCTAGGCCGGGTTAAGGGGGTTACAAGCAAGGACACAACACAACCCAGCTTTTGCACATCCGTGCAGCTCATCTGACCCAAGATTCGCTTGGTACTCTCTAGCCAAGCTTCAGAACTCTCAGCAGACATACCCCTGAACTCAGTCCCACCAAGACTGCGTAAGCGCTCCAAAGGTAGTCTAACACCAGCATCTCCCTGATGCCCAGCTCCTTGAGCTCCAGCTACTGCTGCTCGGAAAGCACCCACAATAGCTTGTACCAACATAGACATATCAGGCATAGCTTGCCCCTGACCAACCTCTGGTCCAGCAGCTCCAGCACCAGCTGCAGCTTCAGCTCTTTCACCATCAACACCACCACCAGGTGGAGGAGGAGGTATCACCGCACTACCCGTGTTTTCCTCATTCTCATTCTCATTAGGAGCCGTAGCTCGCACATTACCTCGTAACTCTCTACGTGGTGCCATACTTTTACCATGCAATCACAATGCAAATAAAACGAAGTCAGGCCCAGCAAGGTAAGCAATCCAAGTATTCAAGCTCAATTTCATTCAAAATCAACACCATTTCATTAGCTTTTATTTGGCAATGGGTACCCACAACATGCTACATCACAGCATACATCTCAATTGCATCCAAATCACAAGCCACTAAACATGCTTTCGATCAACAAGCATACAAGGCACACATACTTCAATCATGCACACATTCATTCCCAATTACTCGAGAACTCAGCTCTGATACCACCAAATGTAACCCCCTTAACCCGGCCTAGACGGTTGACCCGAATTAAGAGAGTTACACGGGGAAAACCAAAGTCAACCCGAAAGTCAACCTTGATTAACGACCCTTTTTTTCTTTTTAAACTTGTCTAGATGCATATTACTCCTTAGATATGATCATACAACAGCATACTCAAAGATCATAAACATCAGAGATCAAACAGGGATCCAATTGAACAAATTACAACTTTAGGGACCAAATTGTAATTTCTGATATCTATAAGGATTTAACCCAAATTAAAGTTACCAACTTGAAATTAATCAGGTTTCATGCTTCTCTGTGAAATTTCAGCTCAAAAGGACTTCCCAAACTCATACAATTGCACAAACAAGATTCAGGACCAAAATGCAAACAATTCAAAACATTTAACTGCCAATGTCAGCCCCTAACGGTCACCCGTTCCGAAACAGACAGAGCCCGTTTCGAAACGCGGGGCCGTTCCGTAACGCGTACCGCAACACGGGCTGATAGTAGCCAACCGTTTCGGAACAGTCCCTCCCGTTTCGGACGCCTGGGCTTGTTTAAGGCACCCGTTCCGAAACGGTAGGTACTGTTCCGGAACACCCTGCACAGATTACCCCAAAATGCACACTTAAACATGCAATTAAACATCCAATCATGCTCCAAATACCACCAAACTTTACCAACATGCAATTCAACATATATGAGACATACTTGCATCAACAATTCATCAAAACATCAACATATGTGAAAAACCCCAAATCTATAGGCATGCTTCCTACACAAGCAACCATTCAAGCATAAACTTCCAATTCAAGCATATAATGGCCAACCACAAAAACCAGCATTCTCAACAACATTCAATATACTTAGGGAGTACAAAACATCTCCCAAAACATACACATAGGTCCCCCATTGCCAAATTACCAAAAGCTAAATGTACTTAAGAAAACCTTCCATACTTTGAGCTTTACTTCCACTTGAATGCTTGCCTTCCTTGCTGCCCTCAAAGTACTTTAATGTTCTGCATTATTGATTTGAGAAAACAAAGAGAGAGCGTAAGCAAAAGCTTAGTGAGGAATGCTCAATAAAACCATTGAATAATGCATTTATAAAACACTTTATAAATCATGCTTCAAATCATCATTTACACATGCTCAAAAGCATACTTAAACATGCATCTCATGCTTCATATCATAACATGTCATATTGGCCACAAGTGATAAGTTCCATTTCTTTAAAAACAAGTTCATCAACTTTCACCCCAAGGACTTTTAAACACCTTGGCCCCAAGGACTTTTAAACACCTTGGCCCATGGACTTTTAACCACCATGGAAAGGACCACACAAGGACTTTTAACCACCTTTGTGTCCGTATCAAGTTTCACCCCAAGGACTTTTAAACACCTTGGCCCCAAGGACTTTTAAACACCTTGGCCCCATGGACTTTTAAACACCATGGAAAGGACCACACAAGGACTTTTAACCACCTTTGTGTCCGTAGCAAGAATCATCCAAGGACTTTTAACCACCTTGATGTTCTTAAGTAAACAAGGCTCACTCAAGGACTTTTAACCACCTTAGTGACCTTAACCTTTGCAAAACATCACTTGCCAATATACATCATTATCATCAATTTATCCACTGTTTTAAAGCATTAAACCAAGCCATATTCATCATGCATTTAAAAGCATCAAACCACATTTAATCAATGCTCAAAAACAAGGAACTCTTACCTTGAGCTTCCTTCAACATATGGCTTACAAAAACAGCATTAACCATGCTAAATCATGCTTTCAAAACAGAGTTTAAAACATGCAATAAACCACATTGCACAACAATCAAATCATGGCCACCACTAGAGAGTATTTCCGAAAACTTACACTTGAGCTTAGCAAAGTTGTTTAGACTTAAACTAAGCTCCCAAGACATTGGTTTCAAAGCTGAAAACCCAATTTCACTCACCGATTCCACTTCGCCTCTTGCCGAAGCACCAAATCAAGCCTCCGGATCACCACCACTTGGATCCAAAGATGACTCCCCTGTTTTAACACATCAAAACAGTAGATTAATGCATCATCATGCATTAATATCCTCAATGAAAGCACCTAAACTCGCTGCTCTCATCTCCACTCCATTTTCGGCCACCAAACACAACCGAAAATGCATCCAAACCACTTCTCAACAAAGCCCAGCCATTAACCATCAAAACCTAACATCCTTTAACATCATTTAACATCTAAAAAGAACCTAATAACATCCTTATACCTCCAGCAACACCAGATCCACAAGATCACCTCAAAAACAATCAAGAATCACAAGCTAAACTTAGGAAACCCAACCTATCCGGGATTGCATCAATCAAAACTCAATTCCTTATCAATTTAGAGTTCAAATAACATCAAAAACACATCTCAAATCACAGATTTAACAGATCAAACGAAAATCATCAAAAATCACCAAATCTTGCATTATAAGCCAAGATCCATTTCACAACTTAAAAGCCTTTAATAAAACATCAATTAAGGATTGAAAACTTAGGAATTTCAGTAAAGAACTGATAGTTTAGAGGAGAAGGACGTTCTTACCTCCAAACTTGAGTTTCTCCTCTTTTTGGAATCAAAAACCTTGATGAATCAAGTAGCAAATGATGAGGTTTTGTAGATATGATGATTAGGAATCAAAAGAGAGTTGAAAGGAGAGATTTAGGTGAGAAAATCAGAAACAATTCTCTGGAAAGAAAGTGTTTGGGTTGAGAGAAAATGAGAGAAAAGAAAATAGGAAGTTAGTTATCAAAATGGCCAAAATGGCTTTCCCTCCTCTTTTGATATGTTTTAAAATCAGAATATAGCTTAAAATATCTTAGAAAAATCTGGAGAAACTACTTTTGGAATAATAGCTCCTTAAAGATTCAAAGTTTCAACCCTTTCTAAAACAGTCACAAAACTTTCAAAAATTACATTTTGGTCACTAGCCAAAATGTCACCCTTCCAAAACTCATTTTCCAAAATTGATTTCACAGTTCACTTAATTATATTAAAAGATGATTTTAGAACATTTTTCCATAATTTTAATGCAACCCGAACTAGGCTTTCCTAAATTCACCCTTTTAGATTCGAACAGCACTTTGACCAAACCGGTCAACGCCCAAAACTTCTAAGCCCAAAACCGGGGTGTTACAGGAACTCCCTAGACTCCCTCCAATTCGAGAAGTTGAGTTCAAGATTGAAGTTCAGCCTGGAACAAATCCGGTGTCCATTACGCCTTATCGTAGGGCACCTATTGAATTGCAAAAATTAGAGAAGTAGATTCGGGAATTAGAAGATAAGGGTTTCATTCGACCTATCACTTCTCCCTAGGGTGCTCTAGTTTTATTTGTGAAAAAGAAAGACGGGACGATGCGACTTTGCATTAATTACCGGCAATTGAACAGAGTAACTATCAAGAACAAGTATCCACTACCCCGAATTGAAGATCTATTTGATCAACTGAAGGGTGCTAGAGTGTTTTCTAAAATTGACCCTCGTTCCGGTTATTATCAAATGAGGGTGAAATATGAAGATATACCATAATCCGCTTTTATGACTCGTTATGGTCATTACGAATTTCTGGTGATGCCATTCAGGTTAACGAATGCCCCTACTGCATTCATGGATCTGATGAAACGAGTATTCAAGCCTCATCTTGACAAGTTTGTTGTCGTTTTCATCGACGATATTCCGGTGTACTCTCGTAACAAGGAAGAACTTGCTCAACATCTTCGGATAGTACTCCAGAAACTCCGAGAACATCAGTTGTTTGCTAAGTTCAATAAGTGTGAATTTTGGTTGTCAGAAGTGTCATTCCTCGGACATATTATTTCAGCCGAAGGAATCAAGGTTGATTCTAAGAAAATTCAGACAATTCTTGAATGGCGATTTACAAGCAATGTAAGCGAGGTCCGATGTTTCATTGGTTTAGCTAGGTATTACTATAACCCCCTTAGCCCGGCCTAGACGCTTGACCCGAACTACGAAGATTACACGGGGAAAACCAAAGTCAACCCGAAAGTCAATATTGATTAACGACCCTTTTATTTCCTTTTTATCTTTTCTAAATGCACATTAAGCCTATGTGATTACTCAAAAATCATAGGAGAGAAAGGCACAATGATCGGAATGCAATTAGGGATTCAATTGTAAGAATTAAACTTTTAGGGACCAAAATGTAAATTTTGTAAAATATAAGGGCTATGCAAATTTTAAGCTTACCAATATGTAATTAGTCATTTTACATGCATCTATGTCAAATATTAGCTTAAAAGGACTTTCCAAGCTCAATAAATTGCATCCACAACATCAAGGACCAAAATGTAAGACGTGGGAACTTGAAACGATTCAAAAACACAGACCAACGATCAACCGTTTCGAAACGCAGACCCTTGTATCGAAACGGTCGTATCGAAACAGAGTTGACCATTTCGGTACTCGGGTGCGTTCTGAGACGAGTATTGAAACATGCCTCTCCAGTAGCTAAAGTGTTTTGAAACATCTTAACCCATTCTGTAACACTATGGCAATTTCAGGCCCATGTTTCAAAACAGACAAGGGTGTTCCGATACACCCTGCCCTGCAACCTTACAATTTTCTGTTTTTTCACATCTTTTCGCACTCAAACATATCCAGAATCATAACATAACATACCAGCAACATGATTAAACATTATAGAACATATCTAAGAAGCTTAAGCTAAAGCATGGCATCAAACACATGAACATTTAGTCTATAGGCGTGCTTCCTAACCACAACACCAAATAATGACCTCAAACCTCAAACCAAACCATATAGGCTATTTACAAACTTCAAAATCCATAACAAACTTGCTACCAACATAGGGAGTTCAATACACATCTCCCAAAAACTACCTTGAAGCCCCATTGCCAAATATCAATACTAAAGTATGTAAAAACATCACCATATATGAGCTTTTCACTTCCTTGGATGTTTTTAGCCTCCTCGCTGCCCAAATTCGTCTCAATAATCTCATTGTTGGCAAAATAGAGCGTAAGCATATTTGCTTAGTGAGGCAAGCTCTAAAGAAAACCAACACAACAATGCATCATTCAAAACTCTTTCTCAAAAGCCATTTTCAACAACATGCTCTTTCTATCTCATGCTTGAAAACCATTTCAAAGCAAATCTCCATTTGACAACACATGTGCCTCTATTCTATCTCATGCATTTAAACCAATGCAAATCTCATGGCAAAGCCATACACATGCTTGTGAAAACTAAAACATTTCATATACAAATCTCATATGCATTTCTCATAGCATAAATCATCTCAATATTTGGTACATGTGAATCAAATACATTTTCATATATTATATTGGCATTTCACATTTCATCTTTACTCGAATATGCGGATTAGCTTGACTCAAGGTCAAGTCCTACCCTGTTGGAATCTCTCATCACCGGACTCTCATGGCGGTATCTCTCATCGCCACAAAGCTTGGGTATTTCACCAAGTCCTGCCCCTATGGTATCTCTCATCATCGGATTCTCACTTTGGATCGGGATGGCACTACCTCCATTTCCCGACTCCAAAGAGCACGTACGAATTTTTAGATTATAGTGCACTCATCCTATTGATCGATCAATTATATCTGGTAAGTATCTCATCTTCTATGCCAATATATTATGTCAAAATATCATCTCACCTACTGTTTTTATGCAACATTTCTAAAATCTTTCTCATCTCATTTGAAAATCATATCTCATGCTTTGCATTAAGTCAAAATCTCAAAACACTTCAATGCAACATGTATCTCATGAAATATCTACAAAGCATCATCTCATGCTACAAATCATGCATAAAATAGTAGGAATTTGTCTATCTCAAACCATGAGCATGTAAAAGCATTTAGGGGAATCAACCACATATTTGAGAGAAAATCTAGCCATACTTACTTCCAGACTTAGGATGGTGTTTCAAACCAATCCTAAATCCCCAAACCTTGTATCTTTGTCCCTCAAGGACTTCTAAATCCATTCGCACTCACCGATTACGTTTCGCTTGTTTGCCGAAACGATATCTAAGCTCTCGGCACTTCCGGATCAACACCAAAAGCGTTCGAAGACATCTCCCTGTTCATTACACATAATAGCAGAGGATTAATGCATCATCATGCATTGAAATCACCAGCCAACTAAATAAACTCGCCGCTCTACTCAAAAGCACCATTTCAGCTACCCAAGACAACAGAAATCATCTCCAAACTCTTCCAAAACAAAGCCCAGCCAAGATCTATCACTTCTAATCATTTCTAAACCTTAATCAACACCAAAAATCACCATAAACTCCTTCTTATATCTCCAGCAAGAACAGAACACCATAACCACCCCAAAAACCACCAATCTAACATGCAAAACTTAGGAATCCAAACCTATTCGGGATTTTTTTTTATAAAACCTCATTTATAACATCAATTACCATCCAAAATACATTAGAAATCAACCTCAAAACAGAGCCTAACCAATAGCTACGAATATCATCAAGATCTCTCCAAGAATCTTGAGGTTTACCTCAATTTCATGTTTCTAACATTAAAGCAACTCAAAAATCTTTAACAAAGGATTGATAACTTGGGAATTTTAGTAAAGAACTTATCATTAGAGGAGAAGGATGAAGCTTACCTCTAATGGCTGATTTCTCCTTAATTTGGGCAAGTTTTCTTGAAAATCCAAAGTGAAAACGAAAGGATTTGATAAGGAAAAGGTTAGGAATCCATAGGAGAATGAAATGTCATCAAAAGGAATGAAAATCAGAGGCTAATTCCTCTTTTAATTCCCTTCATTAAACAAATGGAAATGTGTTTGGCTGAGTGGGAGTTGAGAGAAAATGAAAAGAGGGAAACAGCTCGTAAAGTAGTTATGAAAGTCAAAATAGGATTTTATCTTTTAATTCCCTTTATTAAATCATTATTAAAACACCCAAAATTAGAGAGAAATCCGATAAAAACATTTTGGTAAAATTAGCTCCTTAAAAATTCAAAGTTTCAACCCTTTACAAAACAGTCACTAGTCAACTTTTGCAAAAACTGCGATTTGGTCACTACACCGAAATGTAGTATTTCCAAATCATATTTTGTAAAATTGTTTCCACCATAATCATTTATATAATAAATGAGGATTTTTAGATATTTTTCCATATTTTTAAAAAATCCCGAGTTAGGTGTTCCCTAAATCTCCCTTAAAGATTCGAACCGTTATCGGCCGGCCCGATTCAAACTCTAAAACATCTAGGCCCAAAATCAGGGCATTACAACTCTCCACCCTCTTAAGAAATTTCTTCCTCAAAATTTACCTAGAGGAAAAAGGTAAGGAAATTGCTTCTTCATGTCTTCCTTCCTTTCCCACGTGGCTTCCTCAACACCATGATGTCTCCACAAGACTTTGACCAGCTCGATGGTCTTACCTCGGAGAACCTTACTATTTGAATCCAGAATCTCAACAGGTTCCTCATCATACGTCAAGTCTGGGTTCAGCTCAACCTCTTCCACAGGCATAACATGCGACAGATTCGATCTATACCTCCGAAGTATGGATACATAAAACACATTGTGTATATTTTCTAACTCATGAGGTAGTCTCAGCTTGTAGGCAACAGGACCCACACGTTCTATAACCTCGTATGGTCCAATGAACCTTGGGCTCAACTTGCCCTTCTGGCCAAATCTCACCACCTTCTTCCACGGTGAAACTTTCAAAAACACACGCTCGCCCCCAGGAAATTCTATCTCCTTATGCTTCAAATCCGCTTAAGACATTTGCCGATCCGATGCTGCCTTCAACCACTCACAAAAGAGCTTCACCTTCTCGGTGGTTCCTTTTAACAAAGCCTGCATCGAGACCAACTTTTGTCCCATTTCAGCCCAACAAAGAGGAGTTCTGCACTTCCTCCCGTATAAAGCTTCATAAGGTGCCAATTGAATACTTTCCTGGTAACTGTTATTATAAGAAAACTCCACCAAAGGCAAGTGTTCTCCCAAGAGCCTTAAAATTCAATAACACAGCACCTCAACATATCCTCAAGCACTTGGATAACACGCTCCGACTGTCCATCCGTCTGCGAATGATAAGAAGTACTGAAATTCATCCGCGTACCCAATGCTTGAAGCAAACACTCCCAAAACCTTGCGGTGAACCTCAGATCTCTACCCGACACTATAGATTTTGGCACTCCATGCAACCGTACAATCTCAGCAATGTACAATCTACAAGCTTATCCAAGGTGTGCGTAGTATGCACAGGCAAGAAATGCGCACACTTTGTAAGGCGATCCACAATCATTCAAACAGAATTCTTCTTTGATGGAGATAAAGGCAAGCAAACCAGACACAAAGTCCATGGTGATTCTCTCCCACTTCCATTAGGGAATCCTTAACGGCTGCAACAACCATGAAGGAAATTGATGTTCATCATTAACCCGCTGACAAACCATGCATTTCCTAACATGCTCAGTGACATCTTTCTTCAATCCCGCCCAATAGTACTCATCCTTCAGATCACGGTACATCTTTGTACTACCAGGGTGCATAGCAAAAGGACTACTATGAGCTTCAGTCAGAATAGTGCACCTTAATTCAACATCATTCAGCACCACTGTTGCGTGTAAAATAGTCTATCGCAATTGTAGTGCAAGTGTACACGACGCAAGTAGTAAAGTGATACGAAGTATCGGATATCGTCTCCACAGGGATTGGGCTAATGACTTCACCTTGTTTACTGCACGAAAGTAAAGGAAATAATGAAGAGTTGTCACGAGAATAAATAGGTAAAAACGTAAAATAAAGGATTGAGAAATCAAGATAGAGAGAATGGGCTGGTATTGAGTTGCTCAGTAGTGCAGGTATTGAACTGCTTAGGATCTCCAGTTCTGTCGTCGCGCCCGTCGCCGACAGCACCTGTCGCGGCGGCTGTCTGTTAGCTGTTGCGGCAGCAAACACTAACTCCGTACTTCAAGCTTGGAAAGAATCCCAGATCTGCCTTGCCCTATCCCTAGGCACAAGTCTGTCGATGATCACGTCTTTGATGATACCTTCCGGCGTGAATCGAAGGATGAACACCGATGTGTATGAATTCTTCCTTAGCCACTTAACCTCGCCCTATCCCTAGGCACAAGATGGTTCAACTATAAACTAGAGAACGCGCTCTTATCTCTTTCGTATACTTAACTCTCCCGATGCTAAGTAAATGGATAACCTCACAATGCTCTCCCGATGCTCTTGCAAGATATTAAAACCAAGATAAAAGAACTTGAAGTTTATTTTATTGAACTTGAAAAATCCTAAAACAAAGCAACCCTTGCAACTACTTTACAAAACAACCCGTGGCCCTAGGGGGAATTTAGAACATGTCGGTGACGGGTAAACGGCAGGGGGGTTTAGGTTATCGGTTTATGGGGTAGAATGAGGGATATCTCCTCCTAGGTTAAAACTATGCCCTTATATAAGCTTTGGGCTCAAGTATTCTATGTTAACAAGGATTACAACTTTAATGAAAAGTAAGATTCTAATAAATACTAAATCTCTAAGGATTCCTACTTTTCAGCCGTCTCCTTGTTTCATGGGAATTCCTCTCCTTGAGCTTTGGCTTGACATATCTTTTGATCCGGGGCTTGGAAAAATATTTGGCTTTCACACGACAGACGAGCAGATTTTTCTCTATCTATCGAGGTCCACTTTACTTTTCCTCTTCATAAGGTTGCTGTCACCTTGCTGTCACGACAGGTCCATGACAGGTTCGTCTTCTTCGTCTGCTTGTTCAGTTCAGCTCTTCTGCTTATCTGCCCTGCGCCTGCCTTCTCCGTCTTCTATGGAAGATACCTACAAAAACAGTCATTTTTAGTAGAATCTGTGCCTTTTAATATATTTGTGATGTTTTGCTGTAAACTGACCTAAATGCAATGAATAATGCTTGAATGCAGCAGAAATATGGGTTAAAAAGGGTGTAAATAATAGAACTTTTAAACACTCATCACACCCCCAAACTCAAGTTTTTCCTTGTCCTCAAGCAATTAAGACTTAAAAGAAGAATGAAAATTTTTGCGTTGGCCTTCAAACAGTGAACTGTCCCTTACCCATCGCTCATTCTCTATGGTGGAAGCAACCTGTCGGAAAGATTAGGATCTGTCTGGAATCTCCCTATTGCTCTCGTGCAGTGTGTGCATGCTTGTGAACATTTATATGCTAAGACTCTCTTAGTTTCACTAGAATATTCAACTCCTCAACTCAAATTTTTATACCAAAGCTTATTTTTTAGAAGGCACATTTTCATGCTTCTTTTTCTTCTATTTTCAAGCTAAATTTTTCTAGAGCCGGTTTTGGGCACCTCTAGTTAGCTTCCTAGAGCCGGTTTCGGGCACCTCTAGGTTTTTGTTTTTCTTTTGCTAAACTTCTTTCCTAGAGCCAGTGTTAGGCACCTCTAGGGGCTATTCAAGTTCTAAGCATCCTATTCTAGTTTGGCTAAAAGAAATCTAAGCAATATAACAGTCACAAAGGTGTTTAAATTTTCAGAACTATAGAAAGGCTCTAAACTTTTCCTTAAACTGTCCTAAAGATGCTGCCACGACAGAGCCGTCATGACAAGTAAGTTAACTTCACAGTTTTAAGCCAACAGTTTTATATTTTCTGATTTTTTTTTGGAGAACTTAAATAAATAAAAGACACAACAATTAGTAAAAAGATGTACTTAAGACTCCATTAATGATGGAGGGTTGCCACCCCCAAACTCGAGGGTTGCATTGCCCTCAATGCAAAATGACATGAAAAATAAAATAAAGAAAAAGTACATCACAAAATATAAAGGCATGCAGCAATAAGAGGTAAAAACTTAAATTTTAGTCGCTGCCTCGCTGCTGCTGCTGACACGGATCTGATGGCGGCGTCTGGGCTGTGGAGGAGGCTGGGCAGGTTCAGGGGCAGGTTGCTCCACGACCTGGATGTCGGAGCTGCTGCCTCTGAGAAAGTGAAAGCAGCATTGCGTCGGGTTTTCCTATAAGATATATTAGTGCAAGGGTTGTGAAAAGTAAATGAAAGCATGTAACGCCCCGGATTTGGGCTCAGAAGTTTTGGGCGTTGACCGGTTCAGTCAAAGTGCTGATCGAATATATAAGAGTGAATTTAGGAAAGCCTAGTTCGGGTTGCATTAAAAATATGGAAAAATGTTCTAAAATCATCTTTTAATATATAAAAGTGAACTGTGAAATCAATTTTGGAAAATGAGGTTTGGAAGGGTGACATTTTGGGTTAGTGACCAAAATGTAATTTTTGAAAACTGCGTGACTGTTTTAAAAAGGATTGAAACTTTGAATCTTTAAGGAGCTATTTACCCAATGGGAGTTTCTCCAGATTTTCTAAATATATTAAATGATTAATTAAATGTTTTTAAACTAAAGAAAAGTGGAGGGAAGATATTTTCCTAATTCTAACTAACTTTTCTCTCAACCATTTTCTCTCATCTTTTCTCTCAAACCAAACACATTTCTCCAGATTTCCTCCTCTGATTTTGTCACTCAAATCACTCATTTCAACTCTCATTTGATTCCTAATCATATCATCAACAAAACCTCTCAATTTGCAAGTTGTTTCATCAAGCTTTTTGGCTCCAAAAAGGAGAAACTCAAGTTTGGAGGTAAGAACGTCCTTCTCCTCTAAACTATCAGTTCTTTACTGAAATTCCCAAGTTCTCAATCCTTGATTTGTGTTTTGTTAAAGGCTTTTCAATTGAAATCTTGATTTTGGCTTAAAATGCAAGATTTGGCGATTTTGGTGAAATTTTCGTGTGATCTGTTTGGGCAGTGTTTTGAAGTGTCAAAATGATGTTAAATGAATGCTAAATTGATTGGAAGTTGAGGTTTAATTAATGCAATCCCGGATAGGTTGAATTTCCTAAGTTTTGCTTGAGTTTTTGGTTGTTTTTGGAGTGTTTTTGGTGATCTGTTATACCTGGGAGTATAAGGACGTGTTTGTGATCATTTTGGATGTTGATTGATGTTTAAAAATGGTTAGAAGTGATGGATCTTGGCTGGGTTAAGTTTTGGAAATGTTTGGAGGTGATTTCGGTTGTGTTTGGTAGCCGAATTGTTGGTTGTGTGATGAGCAGCGAGTTTGGTTGTGTGGCTGCTGTTCTTAATGCATAATGATGCATTAATGTGCTGTTTTTGTGTGCTTGAAACAGGGGAGTTTGATCCGTGAGCTTTTGAGGTGTTGCGGAAGGTTTCGGATGCTTGGAAGGCTTGGTGGCTAGCCTTGTTTTGTGTATCGGTGAGTGAAGTTGGGTTTTCAGCTTTTAAACCAAGGTTTGAAGGTTTTTGGGAGCTTAGTGTAAGTCTAAACAACTTTGCTAAGCTCAAGAGTAAGTGAATGGTTTTTCGCTCTTGAATTATGATTGTGAAATTGGCTTTTAAGCAATGGTGATTGATGATTGAAATGCATGTGTTTTGCATGGTTTAAATCTGTTTTGAAAGCATATTTTAGCATGGTTTAATGCTGGTTTTGAAAGCCATATGTGAAGGATGCTCAAGGTAAGAGATCCTTGGTTTTATACATTGAAAATGTGGATTTGATGCATGGTGTTGCATGTTGTTCAATGGCTTTGTTTAATGCTTTAAAACAGTGGATTAATGTTGGTAAGTGATGGTTTTTGCATTATGGTTATGCATGTGAAACATTGGACTAATGTGGTAAGGTGGTTATATTGGCAAGTGGTGTAAGTGGTTCTTGGTTCTTTGATCGGATATAGTTAGCCGGCTATAGGATTGGGTGCACCGTGAATTAAGTCGCCTTGGAGGTGGAGTGGTCAAGAGTGGACCGGTAAACTCCCTTCAAGTATCCTAACGAGATGGTTGAGGTCATAATGGAGGTGTTGCCCATTCGAGGACCTTG
Source organism: Hibiscus trionum (assembly GCA_030270665.1). NCBI lineage: Eukaryota > Viridiplantae > Streptophyta > Magnoliopsida > Malvales > Malvaceae > Hibiscus > Hibiscus trionum. The sequence goes on from BSYR01000027.1 coordinate 38,126,699, forward strand.
GTTGAGCAAAGGTTATATGGTGTTTAAAAGTCCATATGTGAGAACCTTGTGCTGGTTGAGATCACAATGGCGGTGTTAAGTCCATGTGTGGATCTTGTGTAGGGTGTCCCGGATCTCGTTAGTGATGTTATACAACTACCAATCGGTGAATGCAAGGGTTGTATGGTGCTTGAAAGTCCATACATGGGAACCTTGTGCATGTCAATGTTGTATGGTGTTTGAAAGTCCATACATGGGAACCTTGGGGAAAAGTTGAGGTTGTATGGTGTTTGAAAGTCCATACATGGGAACCTCGGGAAAGCTAAGGTTGTATGGTGTTTAAAAGTCCATACATGGGAACCTTAGGATGTTGAGGTCAAATGGTGTTTAAAAGTCCATTTGGGAGACCTTGGATTGGTAGGGTGTATGGAGCGTAGGGACAACGCTCGGAATCCGCGTATCCGATTGGGTGTTGAGTTGAAAAGTGAATGTGGTTGATCACTTGAAGGCCAATATGATGTTCTTGATTGTGATGAAGCATGGGATGCTTGAAATGATGCATAATTGCATGTGAAGCATGAGATGCTTGAATTGATGCATAATTGCATGTGAAGCATGAGATGCTTGAAAAGATGCATGGTTGCATGGAAAGTGTATAATGCTTGTGAATGCATGTTTACTTGTTAAGTTGAACAAGTGTTGATTATCATTTGGAAAATGATGCATGTGAGCATGAAATATCTTTAGTGCATTGGAGTCTTGTTAAGACTTGTTTTAAAAGGCATGTGATGATGATGTTGTGGTTCATATATGTTGCCTTTGGTCTAATGCATGTGTTGGTTGGTTAGTGAAATGGTTTTAAAAGATTCTTGCTTGAATTGGCTTCCAAGTTTAAGAAAGGTATGTTGTGAATGGGAGTGTTTTCCAAGGTTTTGTTTTAGCTTGCATATGGTGTTTATGCATGGTTTGGCTAAATGGTTGATTTTGCAAGTTGTGCTTTGAAAAGGGTTTTCTTAGTTTGCTAAAATAAGGGTTGGTTTTCATGTATGTGCGATGCATGGTTTTGAGCTTGTTGTTGAAAAGGGGTTTTCAAACATGGCTTTGGTAAACAAATCGAGTTGTTTTAAAAGTGATTTATGGCTCGCTGCATTGATGGTGTTTTGGTTTTGAGCATTCCTCACTAAGCATTATGTGCTTACGCTCCTTTTTGTCCATCAATGTAGATTCTTGAAGTTTGGACAGCGAGGAGCAAGGGATTCAAGAAGGACTCCACTTGAGATGTATGTCTCGGTTAATAGCTATAGTTAATAAAGGCAATGGGGTAGAATCTCTTGGGTTGATGTATGTGTTTGTCTATGTTCGGACAAGTATGGTTTTGTGTTGTTGATGTTGTTGGAACATGGGTTGGCTTATGAGTTTGAATTGGAAGTATGTTGTTTAAATGGTTGCTTGTGTTGGAAGCTTAGCCTTGAAATTGGGGCTTTTCGTGTATGTTGACATGTTGGTGAATTGTTGATGCAAGTATGCCTCTTTTATGTTAAATTGCATGTTGGCAAGGTTTGGTGGCTTTTGGAGCATGATTGGATGTTTAATTGCATGTTTAAATAGGCAAAATTCTGCATTTTGTGCAGGGTGTTTCGGAACAGGGTGAACCGTTTCGGAACGGGTGCCTTGAAGCAGCCCAGGCGTCCGAAACGGGTGACACCGTTCCGAAACGGAAAGGCTACTGGCCGGCCCCCGTTTCGGTACCCGTTGCGGAACGGCCCCGCGTTTCGAAACGGGCTGTCTCCCGTTTCGGAACGGTTGACCGTTGGGGGCTGACAGTGGCAGTTATGTGTTTCAAAATGTTTGCATTTTGGTCCTGAATCTTGTATGTGCAATTGTATGAGTTTGAGATGTCCGTTTGAGCTGAAATTTGGCCGAGATGCATGAAACATGATTAATTTTAAGTTGGTAACTTAAAATCTGGTTAAGGCCTCAAAGTTTTCAGAATTTACAATTTGGTCCCTAAAGTTGTGTTTTGTGCAATTGGGTCCCTGAATGATCTCTGATGGTTGTGATCTTTGAGTATGATGTTTGTGTGATCACATCTAGGGTTAATGAGCATCTAGACAAGATTAAAAAGAAAAAAAAGGGTCGTTAATCAAGGTTGACTTTCGGGTTGACTTTGGTTTTCCCCGTGTAATCTTCTTAATTCGGGCCAACCGTCTAGGCCGGGTTAAGGGGGTTACATTTGGTGGTATCAGAGCTGAGTTGCGAATGCTTGGGGAAAACGGTAAGTTGTTGTGATGTGTGTTGATGTTTACCTTGTTGTGTGGATGAAAGTTGGTTGAATGTTGGTTGAAACGCGTGTTTCTGGGCATGATGCTGATGTTTCTGAGCAAATTGTTGATGTTTCTGATCAAGTTGATGATGTTTTCGAGCATGTTTTGTGTTTATGAATCATTGTTGAGTTAATGTGGATATGTGCTGATGTTGTGAGCTGGTGTTATGCTTGATGATTGTGTAATGAGTATGTTATGTTGATAAAATGCTGATGCAAATGGATGCTGTTGGATGTAAGCATGGTCGAGTATGTTGATTGATATGCTGGATGTTGTGATATCCATGTTGTGTTGACTGTTATGTCATGTAAGGGGAGGATTCGGGATACCCATTGCCTTATTAATATAGCTATTGTGTTATTTTGGAGTTGGAGTTTGAATCCTTGCTTAATGCTGGTCTAACTGGTTTGTTTGTTTGTTGTGATTGTATGTTTGTTGTTGTTAGTAGTATGGCTAAGTCGATGAAAGAATGGCAGTTGGGTGAGATGGTTGCTGCCTTGGGGCAGGTTGTTAAGGCGTGGAATTCACCCTTTCGTGGAGGTGTTTTGTCTCAGTCTTCTGTGCCTGGAGTTGAGGTGGTAAGGCAGGAGGAAGAAGTTGGTTCTGTGATGAAGGGTTCATCATCTGTTGTTCAGGAGGTGTTGGGAACATCTCAGGCTGTGCTAAAGGTAAAGTCAGTGGATGTGCTGGCTGTGGGATGTGTGGGTTTGCCGAAGCAGCGTTTGCTTGATTTGGGTGCTGTGGAATATCGTGGTTCTACACCGGAGATGTTTGAGGCCTGGTTGGCCAGTGTGGTTCTGATCTTGGATCAGGAAGGCTGTGATCTTGCTTGTAAGCTGGGGAGTGTTGTTTCTCTGATGTTGGAGGATGCATGTGTCTGGTGGACATCTGTGGCAGTGGCGTCACACATTCATGATATTGATTGGGATTTCTTTGTATCTGCCTTTTATGAAAGGTATATTGGAGGGAAGTTTCCAAGGGTTGAGCAATGTGACGGTGGTGCTGTTGTGGAGCAAGTGTTGCTTGGGCAAGGAGTGGAAGTTCAGCCACCGGTGTGTGACCGTTGTGAAAGGCGCCATGTTGGAGGTTGTTGGGGCGCGGGTGCTTGCTGGAACTGTGGTTCCAAAGTGCATGTTAAGCGTGATTGTTCTCTTGGAGTGAAGTCAGCTTTGGTGATAGCCAAAGGATCTCAGAAAGGTCGTGGGCACGGCCGAGGCAAGGTTCAGAAGTGGCAGAAAGAGCAGAAAGTTGTGAAGAGTGTGGGAAAGGAGAATTGCTGGAAATGTGGGTCTGCTGGACACATGAGACGTGATTGTTTGATGTTGGCTCGGAACAGCCAAGGTTCTTTACCGCAAGGAGGTGGTGGTGGCCCTGGTGTGTTAGCTGGTGCTGCAGTGGTGCGGCAGGAGGTTGATGGTTCCGCAAGGAAGAGAGCTCGTCAGATGAAGCTTCAGGGAGGTGTTGTGTTTTCAGGTAACCTTGCTTTAGATACCTTGGTTGGTTTCTGTTGGTTTTCCTTGCGTGGTAAGTTTAGTCTTGTTGCTAGCATGTTGGGGTAATGGTTGTAGTTTGGAACCATCTTTGGTGTGAAGAAGGCTTAGGTGAGAATCTTGTGGTTAATGATTGTTGGTATGGTGGAGTAGTTAAGTTAGAAGTGAGGTAGGAGGTTGTTCTTAGACGGATTTGAGGATGTTATTGGAGGGTGTGAACTGGCATTCATGCACAGTTAAAATCATTGTTATATGCTATATTATATATGTTGGTCCATGCATACATGTGGCATGACATTAGAGGTTTTGCATACATGTACATCAGGCATTGATAGGGCATGTTGGTGATCATGCATACGATGTTCACACTCGCTAATAACTAATCGAATCTGTTAGAGTGGTGGTTGGATGATGGGTTTTTAGAGGTTGTTTTGGTGCTGGGTGAGAGTTAGACGTAATGAAGTATATTAGGCTAGTTGCTAGTAATAGTGAGAGTGGTATGGTTTGATGGTAGAAGGATAGTGTTTGTTGCTTAAAGAGAGTTTAGTGGTTTGGATAGCTAAGTAGAAGGGGTAGCACCTTGATGCTAAGTGTTGTTGTAGTTTAACGGTTGTGTTTCCAGTTGCTGGGGTAGCTTAGCTTTTGGGTTGTTGTGGAAGGGTTGTGTTTGTAAGTGCTGGTTCTTAGCAACCTTTGAGGAGTTGAGGAGTTGATATGTATGTTTAGGTTGGGCAATGTTCTGGCAAGGCAAGTGTTGCGGTCAAGCTTGTGGTGGTTAAGCAATGAAAGGTCGAGGGTCAGTGTTGTTTGAAAGGATTCTTGTGAAAGGTGGTTGGCTGGTTGTGGCTAAGGAAGTTCCGTCTGAAGTCAGTTGGTGGTGTGTGGAACAGCTGGCGGAGTCGAGTTGGGGTTGTGATGTAAATTTTGGTTTGTGGGTGAGTAGACCTGGTGAGTCGTTTTGGTAATGTTAGCGGCAGATGTGAAGGAATGTCAGCTTTTGTTGAGGAGTTTGGGTAAGCAGTTGATGCTTAAGAATTTTTGCTTGTTGGGAAGATTCTTGGAAGGGGTTTGAGAGTTGCGAGAGTTTTGGAAGCAGAGAAGTTTGTATGGTGGTTGAATTGGTTTGGTTAGAGTCCCTGTGTAAACCAGTCTTGGAAGTTGTGTGTTACAGTATTGTGTGCTGTGAAAGTTTAAGTTCTTCATGATTGAAGTTGGGGCTGTGTACAGTCCGGATATGTGGAAGGTTAAGTTGTGGCTATCTTTGAGTGTTCCGGGTTTGTGGACAGCATGTGGTGGTGTTGGGTTCATTGGAGTTTTGTGTGGAAAGTGTTCAGTGTTGGTTGAGGTTCTTGTGTTGCCTTGGGTGTGTTTTGAGAAAGTTGTTGTTCTCTTTTCGCCGGTTGAAATTTCGAGGACGAAATTTTATAAGGGGGGGAGAGTTGTAACGCCCCGGTTTTGGGCTCAGAAGTTTTGGGCGTTGACCGGTTCGGTCAAAGTGCTGATCGAATATATAAGAGTGAATTTAGGAAAGCCTAGTTCGGGTTGTATTAAAAATATGGAAAAATGTTCTAAAATCATCTTTTAATATATAAAAGTGAACTGTGAAATCAATTTTGGAAAATGAGGTTTGGAAGGGTGACATTTTGGGTTAGTGACCAAAATGTAATTTTTGAAAACTGCGTGACTGTTTTAAAAAGGATTGAAACTTTGAATCTTTAAGGAGCTATTTACCCAATGGGAGTTTCTCCAGATTTTCTAAATATATTAAATGATTAATTAAATGTTTTTAAACTAAAGAAAAGTGGAGGGAAGATATTTTCCTAATTCTAACTAACTTTTCTCTCAACCATTTTCTCTCATCTTTTCTCTCAAACCAAACACATTTCTCCAGATTTCCTCCTTTGATTTTGTCACTCAAATCACTCATTTCAACTCTCATTTGATTCCTAATCATCTCATCAACAAAACCTCTCAATTTGCAAGTTGTTTCATCAAGCTTTTTGGCTCCAAAAAGGAGAAACTCAAGTTTGGAGGTAAGAACGTCCTTCTCCTCTAAACTATCAGTTCTTTACTGAAATTCCCAAGTTCTCAATCCTTGATTTGTGTTTTGTTAAAGGCTTTTCAATTGAAATCTTGATTTTGGCTTAAAATGCAAGATTTGGCGATTTTGGTGAAATTTTCGTGTGATCTGTTTGGGCAGTGTTTTGAAGTGTCAAAATGATGTTAAATGAATGCTAAATTGATTGGAAGTAGAGGTTTAATTAATGCAATCCCGGATAGGTTGAATTTCCTAAGTTTTGCTTGAGTTTTTGGTTGTTTTTGGAGTGTTTTTGGTGATCTGTTATACCTGGGAGTATAAGGACGTGTTTGTGATCATTTTGGATGTTGATTGATGTTTAAAAATGGTTAGAAGTGATGGATCTTGGCTGGGTTAAGTTTTGGAAATGTTTGGAGGTGATTTCGGTTGTGTTTGGTAGCCGAATTGTTGGTTGTATGATGAGCAGCGAGTTTGGTTGTGTGGCTGCTGTTCTTAATGCATAATGATGCATTAATGTGCTGTTTTTGTGTGCTTGAAACAGGGGAGTTTGATCCGTGAGCTTTTGAGGTGTTGCGGAAGGTTTCGGATGCTTGGAAGGCTTGGTGGCTAGCCTTGTTTTGTGTATCGGTGAGTGAAGTTGGGTTTTCAGCTTTTAAACCAAGGTTTGAAGGTTTTTGGGAGCTTAGTGTAAGTCTAAACAACTTTGCTAAGCTCAAGAGTAAGTGAATGGTTTTTCGCTCTTGAATTATGATTGTGAAATTGGCTTTTAAGCAATGGTGATTGATGATTGAAATGCATGTGTTTTGCATGGTTTAAATCTGTTTTGAAAGCATATTTTAGCATGGTTTAATGCTGGTTTTGAAAGCCATATGTGAAGGATGCTCAAGGTAAGAGATCCTTGGTTTTATACATTGAAAATGTGGATTTGATGCATGGTGTTGCATGTTGTTCAATGGCTTTGTTTAATGCTTTAAAACAGTGGATTAATGTTGGTAAGTGATGGTTTTTGCATTATGGTTATGCATGTGAAACATTGGACTAATGTGGTAAGGTGGTTATATTGGCAAGTGGTGTAAGTGGTTCTTGGTTCTTTGATCGGATATAGTTAGCCGGCTATAGGATTGGGTGCACTGTGAATTAAGTCGCCTTGGAGGTGGAGTGGTCAAGAGTGGACCGGTAAACTCCCTTCAAGTATCCTAACGAGATGGTTGAGGTCATAATGGAGGTGTTGCCCATTCGAGGACCTTGGTTGAGCAAAGGTTATATGGTGTTTAAAAGTCCATATGTGAGAACCTTGTGCTGGTTGAGATCACAATGGCGGTGTTAAGTCCATGTGTGGATCTTGTGTAGGGTGTCCCGGATCTCGTTAGTGATGTTATACAACTACCAATCGGTGAATGCAAGGGTTGTCTGGTGCTTGAAAGTCCATACATGGGAACCTTGTGCATGTTAAGGTTGTATGGTGTTTGAAAGTCCATACATGGGAACCTTGGGGAAAAGTTGAGGTTGTATGGTGTTTGAAAGTCTATACATGGGAACCTCGGGAAAGCTAAGGTTGTATGGTGTTTAAAAGTCCATACATGGGAACCTTAGGATGTTGAGGTCAAATGGTGTTTAAAAGTCCATTTGGGAGACCTTGGATTGGTAGGGTGTATGGAGCGTAGGGACAACGCTCGGAATCCGCGTATCCGATTGGGTGTTGAGTTGAAAAGTGAATGTGGTTGATCACTTGAAGGCCAATATGATGTTCTTGATTGTGATGAAGCATGGGATGCTTGAAATGATGCATAATTGCATGTGAAGCATGAGATGCTTGAATTGATGCATAATTGCATGTGAAGCATGAGATGCTTGAAAAGATGCATGGTTGCATGGAAAGTGTATAATGCTTGTGAATGCATGTTTACTTGTTAAGTTGAACAAGTGTTGATTATCATTTGGAAAATGATGCATGTGAGCATGAAATATCTTTAGTGCATTGGAGTCTTGTTAAGACTTGTTTTAAAAGGCATGTGATGATGATGTTGTGGTTCATATATGTTGCCTTTGGTCTAATGCATGTGTTGGTTGGTTAGTGAAATGGTTTTAAAAGATTCTTGCTTGAATTGGCTTCCAAGTTTAAGAAAGGTATGTTGTGAATGGGAGTGTTTTCCAAGGTTTTGTTTTAGCTTGCATATGGTGTTTATGCATGGTTTGGCTAAATGGTTGATTTTGCAAGTTGTGCTTTGAAAAGGGTTTTCTTAGTTTGCTAAAATAAGGGTTGGTTTTCATGTATGTGCGATGCATGGTTTTGAGCTTGTTGTTGAAAAGGGGTTTTCAAACATGGCTTTGGTAAACAAATCGAGTTGTTTTAAAAGTGATTTATGGCTCGCTGCATTGATGGTGTTTTGGTTTTGAGCATTCCTCACTAAGCATTATGTGCTTACGCTCCTTTTTGTCCATCAATGTAGATTCTTGAAGTTTGGACAGCGAGGAGCAAGGGATTCAAGAAGGACTCCACTTGAGATGTATGTCTCGGTTAATAGCTATAGTTAATAAAGGCAATGGGGTAGAATCTCTTGGGTTGATGTATGTGTTTGTCTATGTTCGGACAAGTATGGTTTTGTGTTGTTGATGTTGTTGGAACATGGGTTGGCTTATGAGTTTGAATTGGAAGTATGTTGTTTAAATGGTTGCTTGTGTTGGAAGCTTAGCCTTGAAATTGGGGCTTTTCGTGTATGTTGACATGTTGGTGAATTGTTGATGCAAGTATGCCTCTTTTATGTTAAATTGCATGTTGGCAAGGTTTGGTGGCTTTTGGAGCATGATTGGATGTTTAATTGCATGTTTAAATAGGCAAAATTCTGCATTTTGTGCAGGGTGTTTCGGAACAGGGTGAACCGTTTCGGAACGGGTGCCTTGAAGCAGCCCAGGCGTCCGAAACGGGTGACACCGTTCCGAAACGGAAAGGCTACTGCCCGACCCTCGTTTCGGTACCCGTTGCGGAACGGCCCCGCGTTTCGAAACGGGCTGTCTCCCGTTTCGGAACGGTTGACCGTTGGGGGCTGACAGTGGCAGTTATGTGTTTCAAAATGTTTGTATTTTGGTCCTGAATCTTGTATGTGCAATTGTATGAGTTTGAGATGTCCGTTTGAGCTGAAATTTGGCCGAGATGCATGAAACATGATTAATTTTAAGTTGGTAACTTAAAATCTGGTTAAGGCCTCAAAGTTTTCAGAATTTACAATTTGGTCCCTAAAGTTGTGTTTTGTGCAATTGGGTCCCTGAATGATCTCTGATGGTTGTGATCTTTGAGTATGATGTTTGTGTGATCACATCTAGGGTTAATGAGCATCTAGACAAGATTAAAAAGAAAAAAAAGGGTCGTTAATCAAGGTTGACTTTCGGGTTGACTTTGGTTTTCCCCGTGTAATCTTCTTAATTCGGGCCAACCGTCTAGGCCGGGTTAAGGGGGTTACAAAGCAAATGAAACTAGAGGAGAAAAATAACAAGAGAGAAAAAAAATCAGAAGTGATGAAAAATGAAAATGGGAAGGGGTTTATATAGCGGTCGAGGGCCTGCCCATTTAATGCCTCAACGGCAGGCGGGAATAACGGGGCGGCAGATTGGATGTAGCGTGTCTGACGTGTCTGACACGCATTTATGTGTCTACTGTGCGTCTGTCGCACGCTTCTGCGTCTGCAGTGTCAAACTGTTGACAGCCTGTCAAGTCCGTCTGCGCCGGCAGCTGAAACGACAGGTTATCATAAATGGGCTTTATCGGGCTGGTGGATGGGCGGTGGGTTTGGGCCACTTCTTTTTTTTTCTTCTTGACTCCTTTATTTCCTAAAAACTGAAATTAGAAAAAACAAAACATTATTCGAATAAAATAAACCTAATTCCTAATAGATAATAATAATAAAAATAAAAATAAAACTTAGGTTAAATTAGGGGTGCCTTGTGGGGCATCTCCTAAAGTAACCACTTCCTGAATTCCTGGGGCTTCAGTCCCCTGATAATGCTTGAGTCGTTGTCCATTGACTTTGAATTGGTGCCCGTCTTTTAATGATTGAATTGTGATGGCACCATGGGGAAAAACTTGAACTACTTGAAACGGGCCAGACCATCTAGACTTTAGCTTTCCTGGGAAGAGTTTAAGTCTAGAATTAAATAACAACACAAGCTGCCCTGGGCAGAACTGTCGTGGCAGCAGTTTCTTGTCGTGCCACTTTTTAGTCTTTTCCTTGTAAATCCTTGCGTTGTCGTAGGCCATTGTCCGTAATTCTTCAATCTCGTTTAGATCTAATAACCTTTTCTGGCCGGCCTTATCCAAGTCCATATTCACTGCCTTGATTGCCCAATATGCTTTGTGCTCGATCTCGACAGGTAAGTGACAGGTTTTCCCATAAATCAGTCGGAATGGAGACATGCCCAATGGAGTCTTGAAAGCTGTCATGTATGCCCATAATGCATCATTCAGCAGTAAAGACCAATCTTTCCTCGTTGGTTTAACCATCTTTTCAAGAATGTTCTTCACTTCCCTATTGGATATCTCAGCCTGTCCATTGGTCTGTGGGTGGTATGCTGTCGCGATCCTATGCTTGACACCATATTTCTTCAAGGCAGCAGCAATTACCCTATTATCAAAATGTCTCCCCTCATCACTGATAATCGCCCTAGGGATGCCAAATCTAGAAAAAATGTTTTTATGCAAAAACTTTTGGACCGTCTTGGCATCATTCTTTTGAGTTGCGATTGCTTCAACCCACTTGGAGACATAGTCCACTGCTAGGAGGATGTAAAGATTTCCACACGAAGATGGAAAAGGTCCCATAAAATCAATCCCCCAAACATCAAAGATCTCTACTTCTAGAATATTCTGCAGTGGCATCTCGTTTCTCCTCGAGATGTTACCTGTCCGCTGGCACCTGTCACAGCTTTTATAAAATTCCTGTGCATCTTTATAAAGTGTCGGCCAGTAGAACCCTGACTGCAGCACCTTGGCAGCAGTTTTATTGCCTCCTAAGTGACCTCCATATTGTGACGCATGACAGTGATGGAGAATGTCTTCTTGTTCTTCTTGTGGTACACACCTTCTTATAACCTGATCTGCGCACATTTTGAAAAGAAGAGGTTCGTCCCAATAATAATGTTTAACATCATTTTGGAACCTCTTCCTTGCTTGATAATTAAGATCAGAAGGTAATATTCCGCTAACTATAAAATTAACGAAATCAGTATACCAGGGAAGGTTAGAGGACTTACCTGCCGCCATGGCTGTCGCGACAGCGATTGCGGCAGCAAAGAGCTGCTCATCTGGGAAAGTCTCCAGTATGTGTGTCTCATCTAACGGTAGACTCTGTCCCGTCTCCAACCTTGACAAGTGGTCCGCCACTTGATTTTCTGTCCCCTTTTTGTCTTTGATCTCAAGGTCGAACTCTTGTAATAGCAAGATCCATCGTATCAGCCTAGGCTTCGCATCCTTCTTTGCGAACAAATACTTGAGGGCAGAATGGTCGGTGTGTATTATTACCTTCGTTCCAAGTATGTAAGAACGAAACTTGTCTATGGAGAACACCACAGCTAACAGCTCCTTTTCTGTGGTGGTATAGTTCACTTGGGCATCATTTAATGTTTTGCTAGCATAATATATGACGTGAAATAGCCTGTCTCTGCGCTGCCCAAGTGCTGCTCCGACAGCATAGTCACTAGCATCACACATGATCTCGAATGGCTGTGTCCAGTCTGGTGGCTGTACTATTGGGGCTGTCACTAACTTTTCCTTCAGAACCTTGAATGCTTCAGTACATTCTTCATTAAAGTCAAAGGGTCGGTTCTGTTCCAAAAGATGACATAAGGGCTTGGTGATTTTTGAGAAATTTGCGATGAATCTCCGATAAAAACCCGCATGCCCTAAAAAACTTCTAATGCCCTTGACTGTTGTTGGCGGCGGCAGCTTCTCTATGACTTCAATCTTAGCCCTGTCGACTTCTATCCCACGGCAGCTAATCTTATGGCCTAGAACTATCCCTTCATCTACCATAAAATGGCATTTTTCCCAATTTAGAACAAGATTAGCTTTTTCACATCTTTCAAGTACCTTTTGAAGATTGCCGAGGCAGCTCTCAAAATCGTCTCCAAAGACGGAAAAATCATCCATGAAAATCTCAAGGAAGTCCTCTACCATGTCGGAGAATATTGCCATCATGCACCTTTGGAAGGTGGCAGGTGCGTTACAGAGGCCGAACGGCATCCTCCTAAATGCGTATGTTCCGTAGGGGCATGTGAAAGTCGTTTTCTCTTGATCTTCCGGTGCAATAGCAATTTGGTTATAACCTGAATAACCATCAAGAAAACAATAATAAGATTTACCCGCTAATCTATCAAGCATTTGATCAATAAAGGGTAAAGGGAAGTGGTCCTTTCGGGTAGCTTTGTTAAGCTTCCGATAGTCCATACAAACCCTCCAACCGGTCACAGTCCTGGTTGGGATTAGTTCATTGTTTTCGTTGGTTATCACGGTCATGCCTCCTTTCTTGGGAACACATTGCACCGGGCTTACCCATTTGCTGTCGGAGATGGCGTAAATAATACCAGCATCTAACCATTTAATGATCTCCTTACGCACTACCTCCTTCATCGCATGGTTTAGCCGCCTTTGGGCATCTATAGTCGGCTTATGATCTTCCTCAAGGAGGATTTTGTGCATGCATAACGCCGGACTAATGCCCTGAATGTCTGCTATCGTCCATCCAATCGCCTTTTTGTGCTGCCTTAGCATGTCGATCAGCTGTCGTTCCTGTTCCTGCGGCAGCTTAGCAGAGATGATTACGGGCAGTGTGTCATCACAACCAAGATAAGCATATTTAAGCTGCCCTGGCAGGGGCTTAAGTTCTAAGACAGGTGGTTCAACAGTAGAGGGCTTTTGGATTAAATGGTTATCCGAAGTGTAATTCAAGGGTTCGAATAACTTACGTGGACGATGGTCTAACCAGTTTACCTCCTCTTGACCTTCAGTATCAGATGTTTCGGAATCAGAGGAGTCGCTGTCGTCGGTGCTGTCGTCGTTGCTGTCGTCATCGCTGTCGTGACAGGCCTGTAGGTGGCTGTCGCAGCAGTGACCAAATTTTTTATCACGGCAGCCTGACCTGATGCAGGGGTAATCAAAGGTCACCTCAATGATGGCCTTGCATTCCTCGTCCACATCAGTATGTTTCATTGCTTGGAGAACATTCAACTTAATTTGTTGATCGTTTACGCGCATGGTGAGTTCTCCTTTCTCCACATCAATCAATGATCTTCCCGTGGCTAAGAAGGGTCGCCCAAGGATGACTGGTGCGTTCTCATCTGCCTCACAATCTAAAATAAGAAAGTCAGCAGGAAAAATAAGCTTATCCACTCTTACCAAAATATCTTCAATTTTTCCCTCGGGGTGAACGTAAGAGCGGTCGGCTAGCTGTAGGGTAACTGTCGTGGGCCGCGCCTTGCCAATACCTAATTTCTGAAAAACAGATTTGGGCATTAGATTAACACTAGCTCCAAGATCACAAAGTGCCTTACCCACAAATTTTTCGCCGATTACGCAAGGTATGATGAAGCTCCCCGGATCCTTCTTTTTCTGGGGTGGCTGCCGATGAAGAATACTCATGCAACCTTCTTGCATCCTTACCGTTTCAAATTCCCCAAGTTTAGATTTTTTTGACATAACATCCTTGAGAAATTTAGCATAACCGGGCATCTCCCTAACAGCATCTAACAACGGAATATTAATATGAACATGTTTAAAAATATCATAAATCTTTTTAAGTTGAGATTCATACTTAGCTTGCTGTATCCGTTGAGGAAAAGGTGGTGGGGGACGGTAATCAGCAATACGTCCTTCCCACTGCATGCGAATCTGAGGACGATATTCATCTTTCTTCTCCTTTGTCGCTTCTGCTGTCGTGACAGGCTCATCGGCAGCAGTCTGTTTATCACCTGTCGGAGCAGCTTCCTCGGCAGGTTTATCCAAGGCAGGTTCCTTTTCTGTTTCAGCTTCTTTTTCCGGTCCTGTTAACTTTTTCCCACTCCTAGTAGTAATCGCCTTACATTGCTCATGTGGGGGCGGTCTAGCATTTTCAGTATTGCTAGGGAAACCTCCATTCTGCCTTGGCTTAATATGCTGCGACACCTAACCCATTTGTGTCTCTAGAGATTTCAAGGTAGCCTCATGATTTGTCATTCTCATCTTGGTTTCATCCATAAAGTTTTCCGTCTTCTTGACAAACTGATTAATATTCTCCATATACGTACCAGTCTGAGACATAAAACTGGCCAGAGTCTGTTCCAATATACTACTCGTGGCAGGTGGTGGCTGCTGTTGCTGTTGCGGCGGCAGGTTCTGCGGCAGGTTCTGCGGCTGCAGTTGCTGACGCGTCAACAATCTAGGACCCCCCTGATTCTGATTATATGCTTGCGGATTCAAAGCATTGTTGGGGTTACTCCAAGAAAATTTGGGATCCTTCCGCCAATTAGGGTTGTAGTTGTTGGAATTGTAGTTCGGCTTGTAATTTCCAACATATTTTCCCTCTTCTACATTTATAGGGCACTCATCCCTACTATGATTTCCCTCACAGATAGTACAAACTTCCTCGACAGCAAATCCTTGTAATTCATCTTCATTTAATAATTGTTTCATTGCTTTAGTGAGGAATGCTACCTGTGATTTCATAGTGCTGTCGGCCTCATAATCCTTAACAGCAAGTACCCGTTTACCCCCTCTTCTTGCAGTCGGAAACTGCTCCTCATTCTTAGCCAGATTTTTCAAAACTTGCAATGCCTCGTCCGGATCTTTATCCAATAATAGTCCATTTGCTGCAGAATCAATTCGAATGCGAGTTTGTAAGTTAGCAGCATTATAAAACTTAGTTACCTGATTCCAGACGGGAAATCCATGCATTGGGCAGTTCCGAAGAAGAGTAGTAAACCTGTCCCAGGCCTCGTGCATTGGCTCGTCATCTTCCTGTTGAAAAGTAGCAATTTCGTTACGTAATCGCTCAGATAAATGCGAAGGATTAAAACGAGATAAAAATTCACGAGTTAAATCTGCCCAAGTCATAATGGAACCCGGTGTTAGTTTATTCCACCAAGTTTTTGCTCTGTCCCTCAAGGAATGGGGAAATAACCGAAGCCTCAGTATCTCCGGACTAACTCCTGGCAGTCTAAACGAACCACAGATCTCCTGGAACGTTTTGAGATGCTCCCTAGCATCTTCTGTCACAGAACCACTAAACTGTCCGGCGTTGTTGATCATACTAAACATGATAGGTTTAAGCTCGAAGTTATCAACATCAATATCCGGCAGTGTGGTCTCCAGCTCTACATGATCATTCAGCATGTAGTCACGACATGACCGTCGTCCACCTGCTGCGGGCGGATCGCCGACAGGTGGGTTATTATTGCCAAGGGGTGGTATGAAACCACCAGCAGGTTGGTTATGACCCATTTTCTCTAGCTGTTCCTCGAGATATTCGTTTCTGTCTAAAAGTCGGCGAAGTTGTTTCTTGAGATTGAAGGAACGCTCGATTTCCGGATCTAATTTATATTCAGGATCTTCGCCTCTTTTAGATCCGTGCATAAACAAGAAAACCTCGTGAAAAGCGAGAGTTGAAAGCACAAAAGAAAGATTAAAGAAAAATAAAAATAAAAACGAAAAAAGGAAGATAAAAATAAAAGCGAAAAGTGCAATAAAAGAAAGATGTAGTTATGTTGTCAATCCCCGGCAACGGCGCCAAAAACTTGTTGCGTGTAAAATAGTCTATCGCAATTGTAGTGCAAGTGTACACGACGCAAGTAGTAAAGTGATACGAAGTATCGGATATCGTCTCCACAGGGATTGGGCTAATGACTTCACCTTGTTTACTGCACGAAAGTAAAGGAAATAATTAAGAGTTGTCACGAGAATAAATAGGTAAAAACGTAAAATAAAGGATTGAGAAATCAAGATAGAGAGAATGGGCTGGTATTGAGTTGCTCAGTAGTGCAGGTATTGAACTGCTTAGGATCTCCAGTTCTGTCGTCGCGCCCATCGCCGACAGCACCTGTCGCGGCGGCTGTCCGTTAGCTGTTGCGGCAGCGAACACTAACTCCGTACTTCAAGCTTGGCAAGAATCCCAGATCTGCCTTGCCCTATCCCTAGGCACAAGTCTGTCGATGATCACGTCTTTGATGATACCTCCCGGCGTGAATCGAAGGATGAACACCGATGTGTATGAATTCTTCCTTAGCCACTTAACCTTGCCCTATCCCTAGGCACGAGATGGTTCAACTATAAACTAGAGAACGCGCTCTTATCTCTTTCGTATACTTAACTCTCCCGATGCTAAGTAAATGGATAACCTCACAATGCTCTCCCGATGCTCTTGCAAGATATTAAAACCAAGATAAAAGAACTTGAAGTTTATTTTATTGAACTTGAAAAATCCTAAAACAAAGCAACCCTTGCAACTACTTTACAAAACAACCCGTGGCCCTAGGGGGAATTTAGAACATGTCGGTGACGGGTAAACGGTAGGGGGGTTTAGGTTATCGGTTTATGGGGTAGAATGAGGGATATCTCCTCCTAGGTTAAAACTATGCCCTTATATAAGCTTTGGGCTCAAGTATTCTATGTTAACAAGGATTACAACTTTAATGAAAAGTAAGATTCTAATAAATACTAAATCTCTAAGGATTCCTACTTTTCAGCCGTCTCCTTGTTTCATGGGAATTCCTCTCCTTGAGCTTTGGCTTGACATATCTTTTGATCCGGGGCTTGGAAAAATATTTGGCTTTCACACGACAGACGAGCAGATTTTTCTCTATCTATCGAGGTCCACTTTACTTTTCCTCTTCATAAGGTTGCTGTCACCTTGCTGTCACGACAGGTCCATGACAGGTTCGTCTTCTTCGTCTGCTTGTTCAGTTCAGCTCTTCTGCTTATCTGCCCTGCGCCTGCCTTCTCCGTCTTCTATGGCAGATACCTACAAAAACAGCCATTTTTAGTAGAATCTGTGCCTTTTAATATATTTGTGATGTTTTGCTGTAAACTGACCTAAATGCAATGAATAATGCTTGAATGCAGCAGAAATATGGGTTAAAAAGGGTGTAAATAATAGAACTTTTAAACACTCATCAACCACTATTCGACTCCCAAAACATAAAACACCATCATCATTGAAACAGAAATCCGATGGCCTACCTTCTACGTTATCCTAAACATGTGGCACCAAAGAATCATCCAACTGTTGTTTATACTTAATCAACTTAACTAGACATGGTTTCACTTGAAATTCAGCAACAAGACCACCATCTCGCGATATGCTCAAGGTAGCAAACATCGCCCGCAGTTCCACCGCCACTTTCCTGCTCAAGGCATCGGCCACAACATTGGCCTTCCCCAGATGATACTCGATCGTTAGATCATAATCCTTAAGAAACTCAACCCAACGTCGTTGCCTAAGATTTAACTCCTTCTAAGACATCAGGTACTTCAAACTTTTATGATCTGTGTACACAGTACACTTCTCACCATAGAGATAATGTCTCCAGATCTTTAGAGCCAAAACCACTGCAGCCAACTCAATGTCATGCGTAGGGTAATTGCGCTCATGCACTTTCAACTGTCGTAATGCATAAGACAATACCCTACCCTCTTGCATCAACACACACCCCAAACCAACATAGGATGCGTCACTATACACTACAAACTCTTTTCCTGATTCAGGTTGAACCAAGATAGGAGCTTGCGTCAAAGCTGCCTTTAGCTTCTCAAAAGCTTGATGTCTCGCTTCCGTCCATTCATACTTAACATCCTTCTGTAACAACTTCGTCAAAGGGGCAACAATCTTATAAAATCCCTCCACGAACCTCCGGTAGTAACCTGCCAACCCAAGGAAACTACGAACTTCATGAACAGACCTAGAAGGCTTCCAATTCACCACCACCTCAATCTTCTGAGGATCAATTCGAATCCCTTCAGATGAAACCACATGGCCAAGAAAAACAACTTCCTTTAGCCAAAACTCACATTTGCTCAGCTTAGGATAAAGCTGATTCTCTAACCGCGCTTGCAAAACAATCCTCAAATGTCCCTCATGCTCCTTCTCAGTATGAGAGTACACAAGGATATCATCGATGAACACCACAACGAACTTATCTAAGAATTCATAGAACACCCTGTTTGTCATATCCATAAAAGCATGAGGAGCATTCGTCAATCCGAACGACATCACCAGAAATTCATAATGCCCATATCTCGTTCGAAAGGCTGCTTTCGGCACATCCATATCCTTCACCTTTAACTGATAGTACCCTGACCTCAAATCTATCTTTGAAAACACAGCCGCTCCTCGAAACTGATCAAAAAGATCATCAATCCTCTGCAAAGGATACGTGTTCTTGATGGTCAACTTATTCTACTAACGATAATAAATGCACATCCTCATCCTGCCATCTTTCTTTTTAACAAACAAGACTGGTGCACCCCAAGGTGACACACTAGGCCAAATAAAGCCTCGGTCGAGCAACTCTTGAAGTTGTGTTTTCAACTCCTTGGGTGCTGTAACCCCCTTAGCCCGGCCTAAACGGTTGACCCGAACTACGAAGATTACACGGGGAAAACCAAAGTCAACCTGAAAGTCAATCTTGATTAACGACCCTTTTTTTTCTTTTTTAAACTTGTCTAGATGCATATTAACCCTAAGCGTAGCCTCGAGGAAAACATACATGAAAAGCACGGCGATCGGAAAGCAATAAGGGACTCAATTGCACAACTTACAACATTTAGGGACCAAAATGTAAATTCTGTAAATTAAAAGGGTTAAATTGATTATTAAGTTACCATTATGAAATTAGTCATATTACATGCTTCTCTGTCAAATTTCAACTCAAACGGACATCTCAAACTTAAGCAATTGCATATACAAAATTCAGGACTAAAACGTAAAGCTTGCAAACCTTAAACCATTCAAATCAGTGCCCAACGGTCAAGTGTTTCGGAACAGGTGTTGACCGTTCCGAAACGCGGGTTCGTTTCGAGACCTGCTTCGAAACAGGTCTTGACAGTGGCAAATCTGTTCCAAAACGCCCTCTACCCGTTTCGATACACGAAGGCCATTACAGGCCCCCGTTTCAAAACGGTAGTGCCCGTTCCGATACGGACTGCCCAGAAAGTGCAGATTTTTCTGGTTTAGCACACAAATAACCACTCATACGCATCCTTATGTCCTCCTAATCATGCCAACAAATCATCATGCATGCAAGGAACATATTTGCAACATCAAAACACATTTATGGCAACAATTAAGAAGAACCACAATCTATAGGCATGCATCCTACTATAGAAAACCATCCAAGCATCAAACCATCATAGTAAACACCAAAATGGCCAATTACAAGTCCAAAACACCATAAGCATCATGCCAAACTCAGGGAGTCCAAAACATCTCCCAACAAACACAACCTAGGTTCCCATTACCAAATATCAAAAGCTAATAATGTTGTAAAAATAGTCACCATACATGAGCTTTGCCTTCCCTTGGATTCTTAGCCTCCTTGCTGCCCTTAAAGCACTTCAATTCTCTGCATTATTGGTTCAAGAAAGAGAGCGTAAGCACAAATTCTTAGTGAGGCATGCTCTAATGAAACAACACAATAATGCACTTTTACAAAACACCTTTCATAGGGCCTTTTCATTCATCAAAATCATTTTCATGCAACAATGCATTAACAACAAGCATCTCATGCTTTATAATCATCAACAAGTCTTAAACAAGAAGCATCCCATGCTTCATAAACACTAACATGTCATATTGGCTTCCAAGTGATACCATAACCATTTTCCACATAAAACACAATAGGATACGCGGATTACAAGCGTTGTCCCATACGCTTCATACACACTACCAAACACACAAGGTGGAGTTTACCGGTACAATCACAACCCCTCAACACCCGTGATGGAGTTTATCGGTACAATCACAACCCCTCCACATCACTCATTGGTAGTGGTATAACATCACTAACGAGAACACGAGACACACAAGACAAGATTCACACATGGACTTTTAACCACCATTGTGACCTTAGACATCTCGTTAGTGTACTTGGATGGAGTTTATGGTACCATTACAACCCCTCAACATCCAAGGCGACTTTATTCATGGTGCACCCATTCCTATAGCCGACTAACTATATCCGATTCAAGTACTTTAAAACCAACACATCACTTGCCAATATACATCAATTATCAACATCAATCCACTATTTTAAAGCATTAATCAAAGCCATTATACCATCATGCATCACTATGCATCAAAACCACATTTATCAATGTCAAACCAAGGATCCCTTACCTTGAGAATCCTTCAACACATGGCTTTCAAAACCATCATCAATCATACTAAAATATGCTTTCAAAACTGAATTTAAAACACGCAAACATACACATTGCATCCAACCATCTCATGGTTCATCAAAGAGAGAGTTTCTCTGAAAACTTACTCTTGAGCTTAGTTAAGTTGCTTAGACTTAAACTAAGCTCCCAAAACCTTCAAACATTGGTTTCAAAGCTGAAAACCAAACTTCACTCACCGATTCCGTTTCGCAAGCTTGCCGAAACGCCAATCAAATCTCCGGATCAACACCACAAGGATTCGAATGTGCCTCCCATGTTTTAAACACATCAAAGCAGAGGATTAATGCATCATCATGCATTAAAATCTTCAGCCACAACACCTAAACTCATTGCTCTCAACAAATCTATCATTTCGGCTACCAAACACAACCGAAATCACTACCAAACTCATCCACAACCTTACCCAGCCATGATCAATCACTTCTAAACATTCTTAAACATCAATTAACATCCAAAAAGGATCTAAACTCGTCCTTATACCTCCAGCATTAACAGAACACCAAGATCACCCCAAAAACCACCATTTTCACATGTAAAAACATAGGAAAATCAACCTATTCGGGATTGCATTGATTAGATCTCAATTACACAACATTAAACATCCAAAATACTTTAAAAAGACATCTCAAAACAGAGCCCAAACATTCATTATGAATTTCTTCAAGATTTAATCAAAATCTCAGGTTTTAAGCCAAAATCAAGATCACAACATTAAAACATTTAATAAAACTTAATTTAAGGATTGAGAACTTGGGAATTTCAGTAAAGAACTGAGTATTTAGAGGAGAAGAACGGTCATGCCTCTAAATGTGGATTTCTCCTTGTTTAGAGCCAAAATCCTTGAAAATTCAATATGTAAATGGAGAGGATTTGATGTAGAAATGATTAGGAATCATTTGAGGATTGAAATCTCATCATTTGGTGTGAAAATCAAATGAAAAGCTGTTGTGGAAAAGTGTTTGGCTGAGGGAATTTTGAGAGAAAATCAAATGGGAAAATTTTAGAGAAAGTTAGTTATGAAAACTAAAAATGGTTTTCCCTCATTTCTTTGAATTAATTAATCATTAACAAAATCATTAAAATTAAGAAAAATCTGGAGAAATCATTCCTTGTGTAAATTAGCTCCTTAAAGATTCAAAGTTTCAATCCTTACAAAACAGTCACCACTGAACTTTTCAAAAATTACATTTTAGTAACTAATTCGAAATGTCACACTTCCAAGCCTTATTTTGTAAAATTGATTCCACCACTCTCTTATATATATATATTAAAAGAGGATTTTTAGATATTTTTCCATATTTTTAATGCATCCCGAACTAGGCTTTCCCTAAAATCAGCTTTTATATTCGAACCAAAAATCAGACCGGTCCGGTTCAGACCCTAAACTTCCAAGCCCAAAATTGGGGTGTTATAGGTGCCATACGATAAGAAGCAATGGACACAGGAGTTGTGTTCTCATACAACTCAATTCCAAATTCTACCTACCGACTAGGCGACAAACCAGGTAATTCTTCCAGAAACACTTCAGGGAACTCACACACGGTCCTTATATCCTGTACGTGAATCTCCTTTGTACTAGGATTCATAAAAAAAACTAGATAAGCCTCATATCCTTGACGCAACATCCGGCTCTCTACAAACGTCGACACCACATTAGATAGAAACTTCACATTTTCTCCCACCACCACAACCTCATAATCATCCGCAAGTTTCAGCGAAACTCGATAGCTTTCAAAATCCACAACGGCTCTAAGCTCAACAAGCCAATCCATACCAAGATTTACATCAAATCCATAGAATGGTAATTCCATAAGATCGATAAGAAACACAATATCTTGTTACAACCGTCTCACCAAAGGAACTAGTCACACGCATACCCACATCCAAAGACTCAACAGGCAAACCAAGCATTTGAGCATGTTCACACAATATGTACGAGTGTGTAGATCCAGAATCAATCAAAGAAAGTAATGACAATGATTGCAAAGTAAAGGTACCTGCGATCACGTCCGTGTCATTCCTCCCTTCTCGATGGGCATACACTCGAGCCTGGCCACCGCCTTTAGGCTGAACAACCACCACATGCGCTACATTCCTTCCACTTTCATCTCTGCGCTGGAAGTTACCATGGTCGCGCCCATGACCTCTTTGTGGCTCAACTGCTCTCACCGGAGCCTGACCTTCTCTCAACGGCTGAGGACAATCTTTCTTCAAGTGCCCCCGATTACCACAGTTCCAGCATGTACCAAGATTGCCCCAACACTCACCAGTGTGCCTCCTACCACACCAGTTGCACTCAGGAGTCCTCATGAAAGCATTTGATCCTTGCTAACCTCTCCCAGGGTTACCACCCCCATGTCTAGCATCGACATGTGACCTTCTATCATTATGCCTCTTGTAGCGATCTCTACCAAGATCACGCTCTGTAGCTTGCTTCCCTGAGCTAGATCCTCTTGCTCAACTTGCCAGACCAAGATTCAGCTCAATGTCCTTGGCTCTAGTGACCAAGACATCAAAATCAGTATAGTCTGCTGCGAGCATATAGGTTTTCACATCAGCCACCAGCCCATAACGGAATTGTTCACACATTTCCCGCTCACTAGGAATCAGCTCAGGTGCATATTGTCTAAGGTGTACAAATTGCTCCTCATATTCCGCCACCGTCATACTCCCTCGCACAAGGGACATTAATTAGCTTTTTTCTCATCGAGGTAACGAACTCCCAAGTACTTTCGCTTGAATGTGTTCATGAAGAATGTCCAAGTCACATCATCACCATCCATCCCCACTATTGTGGTTGTCAACCACGTATATGCATCACGATGCAATAGGGACACAATACATCCCAACTTCTGAACATTATTATAGTTTAGCTGCCCGAGAATCCTCTTGGTACTCTCTAGCCAAGACTCGGAACCTTCCGAGGTCAACCCTCTGAACTCAGTCCCTCCCAGACTGCGATGTCGCTCCAACGACAACATCACATTAACACCATCCTGAGGTGTAGCTCCATGAGCTCCAGATACTACTGCCTGAAAAGCTCCAACAATAGGTTGTATCAACACGGACATATATGGAGCAGCTTGCCCCTGAACTCCCTCGGGTCCAACAACCCCAACACCAGCTCCCGCAGCACCAACCCCAACTCCACCACCACCGGGTGGTCCACCAGGGGGAGGAGGAGGTAGATCCTCAGCATTCTCAACATTCTCATTCTTGGCCGTAGCACGGGTATTAATTCTAAGCTCTGTACATGGCCCCATAAGAAAACAATGCAACTAACACAACACAATAAATTCAATTAGGCATAATAAGGCAAGTAATTCAAGCACTCAAGCTCATTTTTGAAAACGATTCTTCTCAATAGTAATGATATGGCAACGGGATCCCCAACTATACCCCAAACACAACATAACATCACAAATTCATCTCAATAGAACCAAACATCAACAATCATACATCATACTTTCACCGAAAAGTCACAAACATTCATAATCACACACATTAACCACTTACCAAAACCCAAATATTCGCTAACCTGGCTCTGATACCAACAAATGTAACCCCCTTAGCCCGGCCTAGACGCTTGACCTGAACTACGAAGATTACACGGGTCAACCCGAAAGTCAACCTTGATTAACGACCTTTTTTTCTTTTTTTCTTTTCTAAATGCAAATTAAGCCTATGTGATTACTCAAGAATCATAGGAGGGAAAGGCACATCGATCGGAATGCAATTATAGATTCAATTGTAAGAATTACACTTTTAGGGACCAACATGTAAATTTTGTAAAATATAAGAACTTTGCTGATTTTAAGCTTACCAATATGTAATTAGTCATTTTACATGCATCTCTGTCAAATATCAGCTTAAAAAGAAATTCCAAGCTCAATCAATTGCATCCACAACATCAAGGACCAAAAATGTAAGACGTGAGAACTTGAAACAATTCAAAAACACAGACCAACGGTCAACCGTTTCGAAATGCAGAACCTAGTATCGAAATGGTCGTATCGAAACGGAGTTGACCGTTTCGGTACTTGGGTGCGTTTCGAGACCAGTATCGAAACAGGCCTCCTCAGTAGCTAAAGTGTTTCGAAACATCTTCACCCGTTCCGAAACACTATGGCCATTTCAGGTCCCAGTTTCGAAACAGACAAGGGTGTTCCGATACACCCTGCCCAGCAACCTTACAATTTTCTGGTTTTTCACATCTTTTCACACTCAAACATATCCAAAATCATAACATAACATACCAGCAACATGATTAAACATTATAAAACATATCTAAGAAGCTTAAGCTAAAGCATGGCATCAAACACATGAACATTTAGTCTATAGGCTTGCTTCCTAACCACAACACCAAATAATGACCTCAAACCTCAAACCAAACCATATATGTTATTTACAAACTTCAAAAGCCATAAAAAACTTGCTACCAACATAGGGAGTTCAACTCACATCTCCCAAAAACAACCTTGAAGCCCCATTGTCAAATATCAATACTAAAGTATATAGAAACATCACCATACATGAGCTTTTCACTTCCTTGGATGTTCTTAGCCTTCTTGCTGCCCAAATTCGTCTCAATTATCTGCATTGTTGGTAAAAAAGAGCGTAAGCATATTTGCTTAGTGAGGCAAGCTTTAAAGAAAACCAACACAACAATGCATTACTCAAAACACTTTTTCAAAAGCCATTTTCAACAACATGCTCATTCCATCTCATGCTTGAAAACCATTTCAAAGAAAATCTCCATTTGAAAAACACATGGACTCTTGTTCTATCTCATGCAATAAACCAATGCAAATCTCATGGCAAGGCCATACACATGATAAATGAAAACATAAGCATTTCATATCATAATCTCATATGCATTTCTCATAGCATAAAACATCTCTTCATTTGGTACATGTGATTCAAATACATTTCATATATTATATTGGCATTTCACACTTCATCTTTACTCGGATATGCGGATTAGCTTGACTCAAGGTCAAGTCCTACCCCGGTGGAATCTCTCATCACCGGACTCTCATGGCGGTATCTCTCATCGCCACAAAGCTTGGGTATTTCACCAAGTCCTACCCCGATGGTATCTCTCATCATCAGATTCTTACTTTGAATCGGGATGACACTACCCCCATTGCCCGACTCTAAAGAGAACGTACGAATTTTTAGATTATAGTGCACTCTCATCCTATTGATCGATCAATTATATCTGGTAAGTATCTCATCTTCTATGCCAATATATTATGTCAAAATATCATCTCACCTACAGTTTTTATACAACATTTCTCAAATCTTTCTCATCTCATTTCAAAATCATATATCATGCTTTGCATTAAGTCGAAATCTCAAAATTCTTCAATGCAACATGCTATCTAATGAAATCTCTACAAAGCATCATCTCATGCTACAAATCATGCATAAAACAGTAGGAATTTGTCTATCTCAAAACAAGAGCATGTAAAAGTATTTAGGGACATCAACCACATATTTAAGAGCAAATCTAGCCATACATACTTGAGGTTTTATCAAACAAATCCTGAATAGGTTTGGATTCCTAAGTTTTACATGCTAGATTGGTGGTTTTTGGGGTGGTTTTGGTGTTCTGTTATAGCTGGAGGTTTAAGGACGAGTATATGGTGATTTTTTGTGTTGATTGAGGTTTAGAAATGATTAGAAATGATAGATCTTGGTTGGGCTTTGTTTTGATGATGCAGATTTTAATGCATGATGATGCATTAATCCTCTGCTCTTATGTGTAATAAATAGGGGAGACATCTTCAGACGCTTTTGGTGTTGATCCGGATGTGCCGGGAGCTTAGATATTGTTTCGGCAAGTGAGAAAAACGTAATCGGTGAGTGCGAATGGTTTTAGAAGTCCTTGAGGGACAAAGAAACAAGGTTTGGGGATTCAGGATTGGTTTGAAACATCAACCTATGTCTGGAAGTAAGTATGGCTAGATTTTCTCTTAAATGTGTGGTTGTTTCCCCTAAAATGCTTTTTCATGCTCTTGTTTTGAGATAGACAAATTCCTATTGTTTTATGCATGATTTGTAGCATGAAATGATGCTTTGTAGAGGTTTCATGAGATAGCATGTTGCATTTAAGAGTGTTGAGATTTTGACTTAACGCAAAGCATGTGTTATGATTTTGAAATGAGATGAGAAAGATTTGAGAATTGCTGCATTAAAAACAGTAGGTGAGATGATGTTTTTGACATAATATATTGGCATAGAAGATGAGATACTTACCGGATATACTTGATCGATCAATAGGATGAGAGTGCACTATAATCCAAAAATTCGTACGTGCTCTTTGGAGTCGGGCAATGGGGGTAGTGCCATCCCGATCCAAAGTGAGAATCCGATGATGAGAGATACCATCGGGGTAGGACTTGGTGAAATACCCAAGCTTTGTGGCGATGAGAGATACCGCCATGAGAGTCCGGTGATGGGAGATTCCACCGGGGTAGGACTTGACCTTGAGTCAAGCTAATCCGCATATTCGAGTAAAGATGAAGTGTGAAATGCCAATATAATATATGAAATGTATTTGAATCACATGTACCAAATGAAGAGATGTTTTATGCTATGAGAAATGCATATGAGATTATGATATGAAATGCTTATGTTTTCATTTATCATGTGTATGGCCTTGCCATGAGATTTGCATTGGTTTATTGCATGAGATAGAACAAGAGTCCATGTGTTTTTCAAATGGAGATTTTCTTTGAAATGGTTTTCAAGCATGAGATGGAATGAGCATGTTGTTGAAAATGGCTTTTGAAAAAGTGTTTTGAGTAATGCATTGTTGTGTTGGTTTTCTTTAAAGCTTGCCTCACTAAGCAAATATGCTTACGCTCTTTTTTACCAACAATGCAG
Organism: Hibiscus trionum; assembly: GCA_030270665.1. Taxonomy (NCBI): domain Eukaryota; kingdom Viridiplantae; phylum Streptophyta; class Magnoliopsida; order Malvales; family Malvaceae; genus Hibiscus; species Hibiscus trionum. Next base: position 38,153,834 of record BSYR01000027.1, read on the forward strand.
ATAATTGAGACGAATTTGGGCAGCAAGAAGGTTAAGAACATCCAAGGAAGTGAAAATCTCATGTATGATGATGTTTTTACATACTCTAGTATTGATATTTGGCAATGGGGCTTCAAGGTTGTTTTGGGAGATGTATTTGGAACTCCCTATGTTTGTATCAAGTATGTTATGGCTTTTGAAGGTTGTAAATGGTCCTATACGGTTTGGTTTGAGGTTTGAGGTCCATATTTGGTTCATGTGACTAGGAAGCATGCGTTTAGACTCAATGGTCACTTGTTTGATGCCATGCTTAGCTTAAGCTTCTTAAATATGTTCTTTGATGTCTAATCATGTTGCTGGTATGTTATGGTATGATTTGGGACATGTTTGATTGTGAAAAGATTTGAAAAATCAAAAATTTGTAAGGTTTCAGGGCAGGGTGTATCGAAACACACTTATCTGTTTTGAAACAGGGGTCCGAAATGGCCATAGTGTTTCGGTACGGGTGAAGGTGTTTCGGAACACTTTAGTTATTGGATAGGCCTATTTCGATACTGGTCTCGAAATACACCTGAGTACCAAAACGGTCAACTCCGTTTCAATATGACTGTTTCGATACCAGGGTTAGCGTTTCGAAACAGATGACTGTTGGGCTGTGTTTTGAATTGTTTCAAGTTCTCTTTTCTTACATTTTAGTCATGGATGTTGTGGATGCAATTGATTGAGCTTGGACTGTCCTTTTAAGATGATATTTGATAGTGATACATGTAAATTGACTAATTACATATTGGTGAGCGTAATTCTCACTTTCGAATCCCTAATTGAATTTCGATCGTTGTGCCTTTCTCTTCTATGATTCTTGAGTAATCACCTAGGCTTAATGTGCATCTAGAAAAGATAAAAAAGGTTGTTAATCAAGGTTGACTTTCGGGTTGACTTTGGTTTTCCCCGTGTAATCTTCATAGTTCGGGTCAAGCGTCTAGGCCGGGCTAAGGGGGTTACATTTGTTGGTATTAGAGCCAGGTTAGCGAATATGTGGGGTTTGGTAAGTGGTTAATGTGTGTGATTAAGAATGTTGTGACTTTTTGGTGAACGTATGATGTATGATTGTTGGTATTTGGTTCTAATGAGATGAGTTTGTGATGCTATGTTGTGTTTGGGGTATAGTTGGGATCCCATTTCCATATCATTACTATTGAGAAGAATTGTTTTAAAAGAATGGGCTTGAGTACTTGGATTACTTGCCTTATTATGCCTAATTGAATTTATTGTATTTTGTCAGTTGCATTGTTTTATTATGGGTCCACGTAGAGAGCTTAGAATCAATACATGTGCTAAGACCGAGAATAAGAATGTTGAGAATGTTGAGGATCTACCTCCTCGTCCCCCTGGTGGACCACCTGGTGGTGGTGGAGCTGGGGTTGGTGCTGTTGGAGCTGGTGCTGGGGTTTCTGGACCCGAGGGAGTTCAGAGGCAAGTTGCTCCTGATATGTCTGTGTTGATACAAGCTATTGATGGAGCTTTTCAGGCTGTAGTAGCTAGAGCTCATGGAGCTGCACCTCAGGATGGTGCTAATGTGAGGTTGTCGTTGGAGCGACTCTACAGTCTGGGAGGGACTGAGTTCATAGGGTTGACCCCTGAAGGTTCCGAGTCTTGGCTAGAGAGTACCAAGAGGATTCTTGGGCAACTGAACTGTAATAATGTTCAGAAGTTGGGATGTATTGTATCCATGTTGCATGGTGATGCATACACGTGGTGGACGACCACAATCGCGGGAATGGAAGATGATGATGTGACTTGGACATTCTTCTTGAATGAATTCAAGCGAATGTACTTGAGAGTTCACTACCTCGATGAGAAAAGGAGAGAATTCATGTCCCTTGTGCAAGGGAGTATGACGGTGGCAAAATATGAGGTGGAATTTGTACGCCTTAGCCAATATGCACCTAAGCTGATTCCTAGAGAGCGAGAAAGATGTGAACGATTCTGTTATGGGCTAGTGGCAGATGTGAAAACCTATTTACTCGTAGCGGACTATATTGATTTCGATGTCTTGGTCACTAGAGCCAAGGAAATTGAGTTGAATCTTGGTCTGGCAAGTCGAGCAGGAGGATCTAGCTCAGGGAAGCTAGCTGCAGAGCGTGATCTTGGTAGAGATCACTATAAAAGGCATAAGGATAGAAGGCCACATGTTGGTGCTAGACGTGGGGGTGGTAACCCTGGGAGAGGTCAGCAAGGACCAAATGCTTTCATGAGGACTCCTGAGTGTAACCGGTGTGGTAGGAGGCACACTGGTGAGTGTTGGGGCAATCTTGGTACATGTTGGATCTGTGGTAATCGTGGGCACATGAAGAAAGATTGTCTGCAGCCGTTGAGAGTGGGTCAGGCTCCGGTGAGAGCAGCTAAGACACAGAGAGGTCGTGGGCACGGCTGTGGTAACTTCCAGCGCAGAGATGAAGGTGGAAGGAATGTAGCACATGTGGTAGTTGTTCAGCCTGAAGGTGGTGGCCAGGCTCGAATGTATGCCCATCGAGATGGGAGGAATGACACGGACGTGATCGCAGGTACCTTTACTTTGCAATCCTTGTCATTACTTTCTTTGATTGATTCTGGATCTACACACTCGTACACATTGCGTAAACATGCTCAAATGCTTGGTTTACTTGTTGAGTCTTTTGATATGGGTATGCGTGTGACTAGTTCCTTTGGTGAGACGGTTGTAACAAGAATATTGTTTAGCAGATGCCCCTTAAAGGTGCAAGGTCATGTGTTTCTTGTCAATCTTATGGAATTACCATTCTATGGATTTGATGTAATTCTTGGCATGGATTGGCTTGTTGAGCATAGAGCCGTTGTGGATTTTGAAAGCAAGCGAGTTTCGCTGAAACTTACAGATGATTATGAGGTTGTGGTGGTGGGAGAAAATGTGAAGTTTCTATCTAATGTGGTGTCAACGCTTGAAGCAAGTCGGGTGCTGCGTCAAGGATGTGAGGCATACCTAGCTTTTGTTATGATTCCTAGTACAAAGGAGGTTCGCATACAGGATATAAGGACCATGTGTGAGTTTCTTGGAGTATTTCCAGAGGAATTATGTAACGCCCCGGTTTTGGGCTTAGAAGTTTTGGGCGTTGACCGGTTTGGTCAAAGTCCTGTTCGAATCTTAAGAGGTGAAATTAGGAAAGCCTAGTTTGGGTTGCATTAAAAATATGGAAAAATGTTCTAAAATCATCTTTTAATATAATTAGGTGAACTGTGAAATCAATTTTGAAAAATGGGTTTTGGAAGTATGACATTTTGACTAGTGACCAAAATGTAAATTTCGAAAGTTTGGTGACTGTTTTATAAAGAGTTGAAACTTTGAATCTTTAAGGAGCTATTAATCCAAAGATGATTTCTCCAGATTTTTCTAAGATATTTTAAGTCTAAAATCTGATTTTAAAGGTTATTAAAATTGGAGGGAAGCCATTTTGGCTATTTTTGGATTTTGTAACCAACTTTGCTAAACTTTCTTTCTCTCATTTTCTCTCAAACCAAACACTACTTTTCCAGAGAATTGGATCTGATTTCTTCACCTAAATCCCTCCATTCAACTCTCATTTGATTCCAAATCATTGTATCTTCAAATCTCTTCAATTACTAAGTGTTTCTTCAAGGATTTTCATTCCAAAAAGTGGAGAATCACAAGTTTGGAGGTAAGAACGTCCTTCTCCTCTAAACTATCAGTTCTTTACTGAAATTCCCAAGTTATCAACTCTTGATTGATGTTTAATTAAAGGCTTTTGAGTTTGGAATTGTATCTTGGCTTATAATGCAAGATTTGATGGTTTTTCATGATTTTTCGTTAGATCTGATTAACCTGTGATTTGAGATGTGTTTTTGATGTTAAATGAACTCTAAATTGATAGGGAAATGAGTTTTGATTGATGCAATCCCGGATAGGTTGTGTTTCCTAAGTTTAGCTTAAGTTTCTTGGATGTTTTTGTGGTGATCTTGTGGATCTGTTGTTGCTGGAGGTATAAGGATGTTTGTAGGTTGTTTTTAGATGTTTTATGGTGATGATGGATGTTAGGTTTTGCTGGTTTATGGCTGGGCTTTGTTGAGAAGTGGTTTTGATGCAATTTCGGTTGTGTTTGGTGGCCGAAATTGGAGTATGAATGAGAGCAGCGAGTTTGAGTGCTTTCATTGAAGCTTTTGATGCTTGATGATGCATTAAACCTCTGCTTTAATGTGTTTAATCAGGGGAGGCATCTTTGGATCCAAGAGTTGTTGATCCGGAAGCTTGAATTCGTGCTTCGGCAAGTGGCGAAGTGGAATCGGTGAGTGAAAATGGGTTTTCGGCTTTGAAACCAATGTGTTGGGAGCTTAGTTTAAGCCTAAACAACTTTGCTAAGCTCGAGTGTAAGTTTTCGGAATTTCTCTCTAGTGGTGGCCATGATTTTGTTGTGATGCGAAATGATAATTTGCATGTTTTACATACTGTTTTGGAAGCATGTTTTAGCATGGTTTTTGCTGATGATGTAAGCCATATGTTGAAAGTAACTCTAGGTAGGAGTTCCTTGCTTTTGTACACTGAAATGATGTGGTTTAATGCTTTTAAATGCATGATGAATATGGCTTGGTTTTATGCTTAAAAACAGTGATGTAAGTGATGAAAATGATGTATATTGGCAAGTGATGTTTTTAAAATGTTAAGGTCACTAAGGTGGTTAAAAGTCCTTGAGTGAGCCTTGTTACTTATGAACATCAAGGTGGTTAAAAGTCCTTGGATGGTTCATGTTGTGGACACTAAGGTGGTTAAAAGTCCTTAGGTGATCCTTTTCTATGGTGTTTAAAAGTCCATAGGCCAAGGTGTTTAAAAGTCCTTGGGATCAAGGTGTTTAAAAGTCCTTGATGAGTTACGTTTCATGGTGTTTAAAAGTCCATGGCCAAGGTGTTTAAAAGTCCTTGGGATCAAGGTGTTTAAAAGTCCTTGATGAGATACATTCTATGGTGTTTAAAAGTCCATAGGCCAAGGTGTTTAAAAGTCCTTGGGGCCAAGGTGTTTAAAAGTCCTTGGGGTGAAAGTTGATGAACTTGTGTTTAAGGAAATGGAATTTATCACTTGTAGCCAATATGACATGTTTTGATTTGATGCATGAGATGCATGTTTAAGAATGCTTTTGAGCATGTGTAAATGATGGTTTGAAGCATGTTTTATAAAGTGTTTTATAAATGCATTATTGAATGGTTTAAATGAGCATTCCTCACTAAGCTTTGCTTACGCTCTCTTCGTTTTTCTTAATTCAATAATGCAGAGCCTTAGAGACCTTTGAAGGCAGCAAGAAGGGAAAGAATTCAAGTGCAAGTAAAGCTCAATGTATGGAAGGTTTTTGTTAAACATTTTAGCTTTTGGGTGATTTGGCAATGGGGGACCAATGTGTATGTTTTGGGAGGTGTTGGAGACTCCCTAAGTATGTTAAATGTTGATGTGTTTGCTGGCTTTTGAATTGGAACCTTATATGCTTGTTTTGGAAGTTTGGTGTTGAATAGCTAGCTTGTGTAGGAAGCATGCCATTAGAATTGGGGCTTTTTGCATATGATGATGTTTGGTTGAATTGTTAGTGCTAATATGTTCCTTATATGTTGAATTGCATGTTGGCAAAGTTTGGTAGCATTTGGAGCATGATTGGTTGTGTAATTACATGTTTAAAGTGGAGTTTTGGAGCAATCTGGGCAGGGTGTTTCGGAACAGCACCTACCGTTTCGGAACGGGTGCCTTAATTGTGCCCAGGTGTCCGAAACGGGAGGGGCCGTTCCGAAACGGAAAGGCTTCTGCCAGACCCCCCGTTTCGAAACGGGCTATGCCTGTTTCGGAACGGCCCCGCGTTTCGGAACGGGCTGTCTCCCGTTTCGGAACGGTCGACCGTTGGGGGCTGACATTGGCAGTTATATGTTTTGAATTGTTTGCGTTTTGGTCCTGAAACTTGTTTGTGCAATTGTATGAGTTTGGGAAGTCATTTTGAGCTGAAATTTCACAGGGAAGCATGAAACCTGATTAATTTCAAGTTGGTAACTTCAATTTGGATTAAGTCCTTATAATTATCAGAATTTACAATTTGGTCCCTAAAGTTGTAAATTGTTCAATTGAGTCCCTGTTTGATCTCTGATGTTTGTGATCTTTTGGTATGATGTTTGTGTGATCACCATTAGGCTTAATGTGCATCTAGACAAGTTTTAAAAAGGAAAAAAAAGGGTCGTTAATCAAGGTTGACTTTCGGGTTGACTTTGGTTTTCCCCGTGTGACTTTCTTAATTCGGGTCTACCGTCTAGGCCGGGTTAAGGGGGTTACAAATTACCTAGTTTGCCGCCTAGTCGGGAGGTTGAATTTGGAATTGAGTTGTATGAGAACACAACTCCGGTGTGCATTGCTCCCTATCGCATGGCACCCAAAGAGTTGAAGGAATTGAAAACGCAACTTCAAGAGTTGCTTGACCGAGGCTTTATTCGGCCTAGTGTGTCACCTTGGTGTGCACCGGTCTTGTTTGTTAAAAAGAAAGATGGCACGATGAGGATGTGCATTGACTATCGTCAGCTGAATAAGTTGACCATCAAGAACAAGTATCCTTTGCTGAGGATTGATGATCTTTTTGATTGTTTTCGAGGAGCGGCTATGTTTTCAAAGATCGATTTCAGGCCAGAGTACTATCAGTTAAAGGTGAAGGATGTGGATGTATGAAAACAGTCTTTCGAACGAGATATGGGCATTATGAATTTCGGGTGATGCCGTTCGGATTGACGAATGCTCCTGCTGCTTTCGTGGATATGATTAACAGGGTGTTCCATGAATTCTTAGATATGTTCGTTGTGGTGTTCATCGATGATATCCTTGTGTACTCTCGTACCGAGGAAGAGCATGAGGGTCATTTGAGGATCGTTTTGCAAGCGCTGTTAGAGAATCAGCTTTATGCTAAGCTGAGCAAATGTGAGTTCTGGCTAAAGGAGGTTATTTTTCTTGGCCATTTGGTTTTGGCTGAAGGGATTCGTGTTGATCCTCAGAAGATTGAAGTGGTGGTGAATTGGAAGCCTCCTAGGTCTGTTCATGAAGTTCGTAGTTTCCTTGGGTTGGCAGGTTACTACCGGAGGTTCATGGATGGATTTTCTAAGATTGCTGCCCCTTTGACAAAGTTGTTGCAAAAGGATGTCAAGTATATATGGATGTAAGTGAGACAACAAGCTTTTGAGAAGCTTAAGGCAACTTTGACGCAAGCTCCTATCTTGGTTCAACCTGAATCAGGAAAAGAGTTTGTGGTGTATAGTGATGCATCCTTTGTTGGTTTAGGGTGTGTGTTAATGCAAGAGGGTAGGGTAGTGGCTTATGCATCGCGACAGTTGAAAGTGCATGAGCGCAATTACCCTACGCATGACATTGAGCTAGCAGCAGTGGTCTTTGCTCTAAAGATTTGGAGACATTATCTTTATGGTGAGAAGTGTATTGTGTACACAGATTATAAAAGTTTGAAGTACCTGATGTCTCATAAAGAGTTAAATCTTAGGTAACGACGTTGGGTAGAGTTTCTTAAGGATTACGATCTAACGATCGAGTATCATTCGGGGAAGGCCAATGTTGTGGCTGATGCTTTGAGCAGGAAAGTGGCGTTGGAATTAAAGGCGATGTTTGCTAGCTTGAGCATATCGCGAGATGGTGGCCTTGTTGCTGAATTGCAAGTGAAACCATCTCTAGTTCAGTTGATAAAGGACAAACAATTGTTGGATGATTCTTTGGTGCCACATGTTCAGGATATTGTAGAAGGTAGGCCATCGGATTTATGTTTCAATGATGATGGTGTTTTATGTTTTGGGAGTCGAATACTGGTGTCGAATGATGTTGAGTTGAGGCACACTATTCTGACTGAAGCTCATAGTAGTCCTTTTGCTATGCACCCTTGTAGTACAAAGATGTGTCGTGATCTGAAGGATGAGTACTATTGGGTGGGATTGAAGAAAGATGTTGCTGAGCATGTTAGCAAATGCATGGTTTGTCAGCGGGTTAAGGCTGAACAAGAATTTCCTTCTGGGTTGTTGCAGCCATTAAGTATCCCTGAATGGAAGTGGGAGAGGATCACCATGGACTTTGTGTCTGGTTTGCCTTTATCTCTATCGAAGAAAAATTATGTTTGGGTGATTATAGATCGCCTTACGAAGTGTGCGCATTTCTTGGCTGTGAATACTACGTATACCTTGGATAAGCTTGCAGAGTTTTACATTGCTGGGATTGTACGGCTGCATGGAGTGCCAAAATCTATAGTGTCGGATAGAGATCCGAGGTTCACCGCAAGGTTTTGGGAGTGCATGCATCAAGCATTGGGTACGCGGCCGAATTTCAGTACTTCTTATCATCCGTAGACAGATGGACAGTCGGAGCGTGTTATCCAAGTGCTTGAGGATATGTTGAGGTGCTGTGTTATTGAATTTCAGGGCTCTTGGGAGAAGCACTTGCCTTTGGTGGAGTTTGCATATAATAACAGTTACCAGGCAAGTATTCAAATGACACCTTATGAAGCTTTATACGGGAGGATGTGCAGAACTCCTCTTTGTTGGGCCGAAATGGGAAAAAAGTTTGTTTCGATGTCAGCTTTGTTAAAAGGAACCACCGAGAAGGTCAAGCTCATTTGTGAGCAGTTGAAGGCAGCATCGGATCGGCAAAAGTCTTACGCGGATTTGAAGTGTAAGGAGATAGAATTTTTTGTGGGCGAGCGTGTGTTTTTGAAAGTTTCACCTTGGAAGAAGGTAATGAGATTTTGTCGGAAGGGCAAGTTGAGCCCAAGGTTCATTGGACCATACGAAGTGTTAGAACGTGTCGGTCCTGTTGCCTACAAGCTGAGACTACCTCAAGAGTTAGAAAAGATACATAATGTGTTTCATGTATCAGTCGAATGTTATGCTGGTGGAAGAGGTTGAGTTAAATCCATACTTGACGTATGATGAGGAACCTATTTGAGATTCTGGATTCGGATAGTAAAGTTCTCCGAGGTTAGACCATCGAGCTGGTCCAAGTCTTGTGGAGACATCATGGTGTTGAGGAAGCCACGTGGGAAAGGAAGGAAGACATGAAGAATCAATTTCCTTACCTTTTTCCTCTAGATAAATTTCGAGGACGAAATTTCTTAAGAGGGGGAGAGTTGTAATGCACTGATTTTGGGTCTAGATGTTTTAGAGTTGAATCGTGGTGTTTAGCTGGTCAAATTTAGGACTTCATATTGTAACCTCCTTAGCCCGGCCTAGACGGTTGACCCGAACTACGAAGATTACACGAAGAAAACCAAAGTCAACCCAGAAGTCAAACTTGATTAACGACCCTTTTTTTCTTTTTAATCTTGTCTAGATGCATTTTAATCCTAAGCGTAGCCTTGAGAAAAGCATACTTGAAAAGCACATCGATCGGAAAACGTTAAGGAACTCAATTGCACAAATTACAACTATTAAGGACCAAAATGTAAATTCTGGAAATTAAGAGGACTTAACTGGTTATTAAGTTATCATTATGAAATTAGTCATATTACATGCTTCTCTGTCAAATTTCACCTCAAACGGACATCTCAAACTCAAGCAATTGCATATACAAAATTCAGGACTAAAACGTAAAGCTTGCAAACCTTAAACCATTCAAATCAGTGCCCAACAGTCATCTGTTTTGAAACGGGGGTTGACCGTTCCGAAACGCGGTTTCGTTTCGAGACATGTATCAAAACAGGGCTTGGCAGTGGCCAATTCGTTTCGGAACGGCCTCTACCCGTTTCGATACACGAAGGCCATTACAGGCCCCCGTTTCAAAACGTTAGTGCCCGTTCCGATACGGACTGCCCAGAAAGTGCAGATTTTGCTGGTTTAACATACAATTAACCACTCAAACACATCCCTATGACCTCCTAATCATGCCAACAAGTCATCATACATATAAGGAACATATTTGCATCATCAAAACACATTCATGGCATCAATTAGGAAAAACCACAAATCTATAGGCATGCATCCTAATACTCAAAACCAACCAATCATCAAATCATCAAAGCAAACACCAAATGGCCATTTACAAGTCCAAAACATCAAAGGCATCATGCCATACTTAGGGAGTCCAAAACATCTCCCAATACACAACCTAGGTTCCCATTGCCAAAATATCAAAAACTAACAATGTTGTGAAAAAGGTCACCATACATGAGCTTAGCTTTCCCTTGGATTCTTAGCCTCTTTGCTTCCCTTAAAGCACTTCAATTCTCTGCATTATTGGTTCAAGAAAGAGAGCGTAAGCACATTTGCTTAGTGAGGCTTGCTCTAAAGAAACAACACAATAATGCATTTTATAAAACACCTTTCAAAGGCCTTTAAATTCATAAACATCATTTCTCATGCAACAATGCATACACAACAGGCATCTCATGCTTCATTAACATCAACATATCATAAACAACAAGCATCTCATGCTTCATTAACTTCAACATGTCATATTGGCTTCCAAGTGATAATCCATAACAATTTTCAGCATAAAACACAATCGGATACGCGGATTACAAGTGTTGTCCCATACGCTTCATACACACTACCGAACACACAAGGTGGAGTTTACCGGTACAATCACAACCCCTCAACACCTGTGATGGAGTTTAATGGTACAATTACAACCCCTCCACATCACTCATCGGTAGTTGTATAACATCACTAACGAGAACACGGGACACACAACACAAGATCCTCACATGGCATTTTAACCACCATTATGATCTTAGACATCTCGTTAGTGTACTTGGATGGAGTTTACGGTACCATTACAACCCCTCAACATCCAAGGCGACTTAATTCACGGTGCACCCAATCCTATAGCCGGCTAACTATATCCGATTCAAGTACTTTAAAACCAACACATCACTTGCCAATATACATCAATTATCATCAACAATCCACTGTTTTAAAGCATTAATCAAAGCCATTAAACCATCATGCATCACTATGCATCAAAACCACATTTATCAACATCAAACCAAGGATCTCTTACCTTGAGCATCCTTCAACACATGGCTTTCAAAACCAGCATTAATCATGCTAAAACATGCTTTCAAAAACAGAATTTCAACATGCAAATTACATAGATTGCATCCAACCATCTCATGGTTCATCAAAGAGAGAGTTTCTCCGAAAACTTACTCTTGAGCTTAGTTAAGTTGCTTAGACTTAAACTAAGCTCCCAAAACCTTCAAACATTGGTTTCAAAGCTGAAAACTAAACTTCACTCACCAATTCCGTTTCGCAAGCTTGCTGAAACGCCGTTCAAGGTTTCGGATCCGAAGATGTCTCCCCTGTTTTAAACACATCAAAGCAGAGGATTAATGCATCATCATGCATTAAAATCTTCAGCCATTACACCTAAACTCGCTGCTCACATCAAATCTAACATTTCGGCTACCAAACACAACCGAAATCACATCCAAACTCCTCCACAACATTACCCAGCCAAGATCCATCACTTCTAAACATTCCTAAACATCAATTAACATCCAAAAAGATCCTAAACCCGTCCTTATACCTCCAGCTATAACAGAACACCAAGATCACCTCAAAAACCACCATTTTCACAAGTAAAAACTTAGGAGAATCAACCTATTCAGGAATGCATTGATTAAACCTCAATTACACATCATTAAACATCCAAAATACATTAAAAAGACATCTCAAAACAGATCCCAAACATTCATCACGAATTTCTTCAAGATTAAATCCAAATCTTGAGTTTTAAAACCTTTTATAAAACTTAATTTAAGGATTGAGAACTTGGGAATTTCAATAAAGAACTGAATATTTAGAGGAGAAGAACATCCTTAAAAAATCTGGAGAAATCCTTCATTGGGTAAATTAGCTCCTTAAAGATTCAGAGTTTCAATCCTTACAAAACAGTCACCACTGAACTTTTCAAAAATTACATTTTAGTAACTATTTCGAAATGTCACACTTCCAATCCTTATTTTGTAAAATTGATTTCACCACTCTCTTATATATATTAAAAGAGAATTTTTAGATATTTTTCCATATTTTTAATGCATCCCGAACTAGGTTTTCCCTAAAACCACCTTCTATATTCGAACCGAAAATCAGACCGGTCCGGTTCAGACCCTAAACTTACAAGCCCAAAATTGGGGTGTTACAACTCTCCCCCCCCCCTTAAGAAATTTCGTCCTCGAAATTTACCTGGAGGAAAAAGGTATGGAAACTGCTTCTCCATGTCATCCTTTCTTTCCCACGTGGCTTCCTCAGCACCACGATGCTTCCACAACACCTTTACCAACTCAATGGTCTTGCCTCTAAGAACTTTACTGTCCGAATCCAGAATTTCCACCGGCTCCTCATCATAGGTCAAGTCCGGATTCAACTCCACTTCCTCCACAAGCATAATATGCGAAGGATCCGATCTGTACCTCCGAAGCATAGAGACATGAAACACATCATGAATCTTTTCCAACTCTTGCGGCAACCTCAACTTGTGCGCAACAGGACCCACACGCTCAATCACCTCGTATGGTCCAATGTACCTAGGGCTCAACTTACCCTTTCGACCAAACCTCATCACCTTTTTCCAAGGCGAAACTTTCAAAAACACACGGTCACCTACCGCATACTCAATCTCCTTACGCTTCAAATCCGCGTAAGACTTCTGCCGATCAGAAGCTGCCTTCAATCGCTCACAAATGAGCTTCACCTTCTCGGTGGTTCCTTTCAACAAAGCTGGCATTGAAACCAACTTCTGACCTGTTTCAGCCCAACAAAGAGGAGTCCTACACTTCCTCCCGTACAAGGCTTCATAGGGTGCCATTTGAATACTTTCATGGTAACTATTGTTATAAGCAAACTCCACCAACGGCAAATGCTTCTCCCAAGAACCCTGAAACTCAATCACACAGCATCTCAACATATCCTCCAGCACTTGGATAACACGCTCAGACTGTCCATCCGACTGTGGATGATAAGAAGTACTGAAATTCATCCGTGTACCCAAAGCCTGATGTAAACACTCCCAGAAACGCGATGTAAACCTCGGATCTCTATCCGACACGATCGACTTTGGCATACCATGCAGCCGCACAATCTCAGCAATGTACAGCTCTGCAAGCTTGTTCAAAGTATACGTAGTATGCACAGGCAAGAAATGCGCACACTTCGTCAGGCGATCCACAATCACCCACACCGAATTCTTCTTCGATGGCGACAAAGGCAAACCAGACACAAAGTCCATGGTAATCCTTTCCCACTTCCACTCAGGAATCCTTAACGGTTGCAACAACCCAGAAGGAAACTGATTCTCAGCCTTAACTCGCTGACAAACCATGCACTTGCTCACATACTCAGCAACATCTTTCTTTAAACCCACCCAATAGTACTCATCATGAAGATCACGATACATCTTAGTACTACCAGGGTGCATAGCAAAAGGACTACTATGAGCTTCAGTCAGAATAGCACGCCTCAACTCAGCATCATTGGGCACTACTATCCGACTCCCAAAACATAAAACTCCATCATCATTAAAGCAAAAATCCAATGGCATATCCTCAGCAATATCCTGAACCTGTGGCACCAAGGAATCATCCAACAGTTGCTTATCCTTTATCAACTGAACCAAGGATGGTTTCACTTGCAACTCAGCCACAAGACCTCCATCTCGCGAGATGCTCAAACTGGCAAACATAGCCCTCAACTCCACTGCCACTTTCCTACTCAAGGCATCCGCTACAACATTAGCTTTTCCTGGATGATACTCGATCGTCAGATCGTAATCTTTAAGCAACTCCACCCAACGTCGTTGCCTAAGATTCAACTCTTTTTGAGACATCAAATACTTCAAACTCTTGTGATCCGTGTACACCGTACACTTCTCACCATACAGGTAATGTCTCAAAATTTTCAAGATAAAAACCACCGCAGCCAACTCAATGTCATGCGTAGGATAATTGCGCTCATGCACCTTCAACTGGCGCGATGCATAAGCCACCATCTTACCCTCTTGCATCAACACACATCCCAAACCAACGTAGGATGCGTCACAATACACCACAAACTCTTTCCCTGATTCAGGCTGAACCAAGATAGAAGCTTGCGTCAAAGCTGCCTTCAGCTTCTCAAAAGCCTGTTGTCTCGCTTCCGTCCACTCATACTTGACATCCTTCTGCAACAACTTCGTCAAAGGTGCAACAATCTTCGAAAATCCATCCACAAACCTCCGATAGTATCTTGCCAAACCAAGGAAACTACGGACTTCATGAACAGACTTAGGAGGCTTCCAATTCATCACCGCCTCAATCTTCTGAGGATCAACACAAATCCCCTCAGCAGAAACCACATGACAAAGGAACACAACTTCCCTGAGCCAGAACTCACACTTGCTTAACTTAGCATAAAGCTGATTCTTCAACAAAGCCTGCAGCACAATCCTCAAATGCCCCTCATGCTCCTCCTCAGTACGAGAGTACACGAGGATATCATCAATGAACACCACAACAAACTTGTCCAAATATTCATGGAACACTCTATTCATCATGTCCATGAAAGCTGCAGGAGCATTCGTCAAACCAAACGGCATTACAAGGAACTCATAATGCCCATACCTCGTTCTGAAAGCTGTCTTTGGCACATCCACATCCTTCACCTTCAACTGGAAATACCCTGACCTTAAGTCAATCTTAGAGAACACAGCCGCTCCGTGAAATTGATCAAAAAGGTCATCAATCCTCGGCAATGGATACCGATTCTTGATAGTCAACTTGTTCAGCTAACGGTAATCAATGCACATTCTCATAGTGCCATCCTTTTTCTTCACAAACAAAACCGGTGCACCCCAAGGTGACACACTCGGCCGAATGAAACCACGATCAAGCAACTCTTGAAGTTGCGTCTTCAGCTCTTTCAACTCCTTAGGTGCCATTCGATAAGGAGTAATGGAAACTGGAGTTGTATTCTCAAACAGCTCAATTCCAAACTCCACTTCTCGATTAGGAGGCAATCCAGGCAACTCCTCCGTAAACACACCAGGAAACTCTCGCACAGTCCTGATATCTTGCACTCGCAACTCTTTAGAGATAGGATTCATCACAAAGGCTAGGTAGGCTTCACAACCTTGCCTCAGCATCCGGCTCGCCTCCAATGTAGACACCACATTGGCAAGAAACTTCACATTCTCACCAACCACCACTACCTCAAAATCATCCGCAAGCTTCAGCGAAACTCGCTTGTTCTCAAAATCCACCACAGCTTGATATTCAACAAGCCAATCCATACCAAGGATTACATCAAAACCATAGAATGGTAATTCCATGAGATCAACATGAAAAACATAATTTTGAACAACCAATGGACATCTTCTATACAACTTCCGTGTCACAACAGTCTCACCAAAGGAACTAGTTACACGCATACCAACCTCCAAAGACTCAACAGGCAAACCAAGCAATTGAGCATGCTCATGCAATATGTATGAGTGTGTAGATCCAGAATCAATCAAGGAAAGTAATGACAAGGATTGCAAAGTGAAGGTACCTGCGATCACATCCGTGTCATTCCTCCCCTCTCGATGCGCATACACTCGAGCCTGGCCACCACCCTCAGGTTGGACAGCCACCACATGCGCCACATTCCTTCCACCATCCTCCCTGCGCTGGAAGTTACCACGGTCGCGCCCACGACCTATCTGTGGTGCAACAACTCCAGGAGCACGTCCCTGACCACCACCGGCCAACAAAGGACACTCCCTCCTCATGTGGTCTGCCGAACCACAATTCCAGCACGAATTACCAGTCACTACAATAGGAGCCTGCACCTCTCTCGCTGCCCGAGGACAATCATGCCTCAAATGACCACGCGATCCACACGCGCAGCATGTGTTCTGATCAGCTCTCGCCCTGTCCCCCTGAACAGGCGCACCATGCCCTCCACCACCACGCCTAGCAGAAGACTGATACCTTTTATCTCGTCCTCTCTTGTTCCGTCCACCACCGGAACTATACTCAGCAGCTCGCTTGCCGAGCCAGAACCAGCACTCCTGGAAGACAAACCCAGGTTCTGCTCAATATCCTTCGCCCTACTCACCAACACATCAAAATTCGTGTACTCAGCTGCAAGCATATAAGTCTTTACATCCGTCACCAAACCATAACGGAAATGTTCACACCTCTCCCGCTCATCAGGGATAATCTTAGGTGTGTACTGAATGAGACGGACAAACTGAATCTCGTACTCAGCTACTTTCATACTTCCTTGTGTCAGAGACATGAACTCTCTTTTCTTTTCATCCAGGTATCGCACACCTAGATACCTCCGCTTGAACGCGTTCAGAAAGAACGTCCAAGTCACATCAACTTCCTCCATTCCGGAGATAGCGGTCGTCCACCAGGTATATGCATCATCATGCAACAGCAATACCACACATCCTAACTTCTGCACATCATTGCAGTTCATTTGTCCCAAAATCCTCTTGGTACTCTCCAACCAAGATTCGGAACCCTCAGCAAACAAACCTCTAAACTCAGTCCCTCTCAGACTGCGCAAACGTTCCAAAGGTAGTCTAACATTAGCATCTCCCTGATGCCCAGCTCCATGAGCTCCAGCTATTGCCGCCTGAAAGGCTCCAGCAATAGCTTGTATCAACACTGTCATGTCAGGAGCAGCTTGCCCCTGCCCAGCTTCAGGTCCAGCGACCCCAGCACCAACACCAACACCAGCTCCATCACCTCCAGCACCACCACCACCAGGGGGTCCACCACCAGGAGGAGGAGGTAAATCCACAACATTATCGAAATTCTCTTCATTCTCGTTCTGAGCCATAGCTCGCGTGTTAATCCTCGTCTCTCTAAGAGGTCCCATTCACTAAAACAATGCACTAACACAAATGCAATAAACATAATTAGGCCCAACAAGGTAAGTAATCCAAGCACTCAAGCTCATTTTTCAAAAACAATTCATTTCATTAGTTTTGATATGGCAATGGGTCCCTCTAACATGCTTCAGCACAGCATAGCATTACAATTGCAACATACTTTTCAATTAATGCATCAAACATTAACTTAAAAAGCATATCATGCAATCATACATATATCACCCACATAACCATTCCCGTTTACTCAAGAACTCAGCTCTGATACCACCAAATGTAACCCCCTTAGCCCGGCCTAGACGGTTGACCCGAACTACGAAGATTACACGGGGAAAACCAAAGTCAACCCAGAAGTCAACCTTGATTAACGACCTTTTTTTCTTTTTAATCTTGTCTAGATGCATTTTAATCCTAAGCGTAGCCTTGATAAAAGCATACTTGAAAAGCACCGCGATCGGAAAACGTTAAGGGACTCAATTGCACAAATTACAACTATTAGGGACCAAAATGTAAATTCTGGAAATTAAGAGGACTTGACTAGTTATTAAGTTACCATTATGAAATTAGTCATATTGCATGCTTCTCTGTCAAATTTCACCTCAAACGGACATCTCAAACTCAAGCAATTGCATATACAAAATTCAGGACTAAAACGTAAAGCTTGCAAAACTTAAACCATTCAAATCGGTGCCCAACGGTCATCTATTTCGGAACGGGGGTTGACCGTTCCGAAACGCGGGTTCGCTTTGAGACCTGTATCGAAACAGGGCTTGGCAGTGGCCAATTCATTTCGGAACGGCCTCTACCCGTTTCGATACACGAAGGCCATTACAGGCCCCCGTTTCGAAACGTTAGTGCCCGTTCCGATACAGACTGCCCAGAAAGTGCAAATTTTGCTGGTTTAACATACAATTAACCACTCAAACACATCCCTATGACCTCCTAATCATGCCAACAAGTCATCATACATATAAGGAACATATTTGCATCATCAAAACACATTCATGGCATCAATTAGGAAAAACCACAAATCTATAGGCATGCATCCTAATACTCAAAACCAACCAATCATCAAATCATCAAAGCAAACACCAAATGGCCATTTACAAGTCCAAAACATCAAAGGCATCATGCTATACTTAGGGAGTCCAAAACATCTCCCAATACAAAACCTAGGTTCCCATTGCCAAAATATCAAAAACTAACAATGTTGTGAAAAAGGTCACCATACATGAGCTTAGCTTTCCCTTGGATTCTTAGGCTCCTTGCTGCCCTTAAAGCACTTCAATTCTCTGCATTATTGGTTCAAGAAAGAGAGCGTAAGCACATTTGCTTAGTGAGGCATGCTCTAAAGAAACAACACAATAATGCATTTTATAAAATACCTTTCAAAGGCCTTTAAATTCATAAACATCATTTCTCATGCAACAATGCATACACAACAAGCATCTCATGATTTATTAACATCAACATGTCATAAACAACAAGCATCTCATGCTTCATTAACTTCAACATGTCATATTAGCTTCCAAGTGATAATCCATAACCACTTTCAACATAAAACACAATCGGATACGCGGATTACAAGCGTTGTCCCATACGCTTCACACACACCACCGAACACACAAGGTGGAGTTTACCGGTACAATCACAACCCCTCAACACCCGTGATGGAGTTTAACGGTACAATTACAACCCCTCCACATCACTCATCGGTAGTTGTATAACATCACTAACGAGAACATGGGACACACAACACAAGATCCTCACATGGAATTTTAACCACCATTATGATCTTAGACATCTCGTTAGTGTACTTGGATGGAGTTTACAGTACCATTACAACCCCTCAACATCCAAGGCGACTTAATTCACGGTGCACCCAATCCTATAGCCGGCTAACTATATCCGATTCAAGTACTTTAAAACCAACACATCACTTGCAAATATACATCAATTATCATCAACAATCCACTGTTTTAAAGCATTAATCAAAGCCATTAAACCATCATGCATCACTATGCATCAAAACCACATTGTTCAACATCAAACCAAGGATCTCTTACCTTGAGCATCCTTCAACACATGGCTTTCAAAACGAGCATTAATCATGCTAAAACATGCTTTCAAAAAAAGAATTTAATCATGCAAATTACATACATTGCATCCAACCATCTCATGGTTCATCAAAGAGAGAGTTTCTCTGAAAACTTACTCTTGAGCTTAGTTAAGTTTCTTAGACTTAAACTATGCTCCCAAAACCTTCAAACATTGGCTTCAAAGCTGAAAACCAAACTTCACTCACCAATTCTGTTTCGCAAGCTTGCTGAAACGCCGTTCAAGCTTCGGGATCAACACCACAAGGATTCGAAGATGTCTCCCTGTTTTAAACACATCAAAGCAGAGGATTAATGCATCATCATGCATTAAAATCTTCATCCATTACACCTAAACTCCCTGCTCACATCAAATCTAACATTTCGGCTACCAAACACAACCGAAATCACATCCAAACTCCTCCACAACATTACCCAGCCAAGATCCATCACTTCTAAACATTCCTAAACATTAATTAACATCCAAAAAGATCCTAAACCCGTCCTTATACCTCCAGCTATAACAGAACACCAAGATCACCTCAAAAACCACCATTTTCACAAGTAAAAACTTAGGAGAATCAACCTATTCGGGAATGCATTGATTAAACCTCAATTACACATCATTAAACATCCAAAATACATTAAAAAGACATCTCAAAACAGAGCCCAAACATTCATCACGAATTTCTTCAAGATTAAATCAAATCTTGAGTTTTAAGCCAAAAATCAAGATCACAACATTAAAACCTTTTATAAAACTTAATTTAAGGATTGAGAACTTGGGAATTTCAATAAAGAACTGAATATTTAGAGGAGAAGAATATCCTTACCTCTAAATGTAGATTTCTCCTTGTTTAGAGCCAAAATCCTTGAAAATTCAATAAGCAAATGAAGAGGATTTGATGTAGAAAGGATTAGGAATCAATTGATGATTGAAACCTCATCATTTAGTGTGAAAATCAAAAAAAAAAGCTGCTGTAGAAATGTGTTTGGCTGAGGGAATTTTGTGAGAAAATGAGATGAGAAAGTTTTAGCAAAAGTTAGTTATGAAAAGCTAAATATGGTTTCCCTCACTTCTTTTAATTAATTAAACATTGACAAAATCATTAAAATTAAAAAGAATCTGGAGAAATCCTTCCTTGGGTAAATTAGCTCCTTAAAGATTCAAAGTTTCAATCCTTACAAAACAGTCACCACTGAACTTTTCAAAAATTAAATTTTAGTGACTATTTCGAAATGTCACACTTCCAATCCTTATTTTGTAAAATTGATTTCACCACTCTCTTATATATATTAAAAGAGAATTTTTAGATATTTTTCCATATTTTTAATGCATCCCGAACTAGGTTTTCCCTAAAACCACCTTTTATATTCGAACCGAAAATCAGACCGGTCCGGTTCAGACCCTAATCTTCCAAGCCCAAAATTAGGGTGTTACACACATCATTGATTACAAGCTTAGTAACACAATTATATTGCAGAAACTCAATTTTGTACTTTTTACTCAGTTAAAAGTCCAACGGGTTCATTTTATAGCCCATTCAGACCCACTCGTCCGAAACCTCTACAAAAGACCGCAAAACAAAGTTTTAAACAAAATTTAGGAGTTCATATCATTAGTTACGAGCTTTTCAACACGATTATATTGCAATGACTCAATTTATGTACTTTTTACTCAATTAAAAGTCCAAAAGTTCCATTTTACGGCCTATTTAGACCCGCACATTCGAAAACTCTACAAAAAGCACCGCAAAACAAGTTTTAATCAAAATTTAGGAGTTCATATCATTGCTTACGATCTTTTCAACGTGATTATATTACAAAAACTCAATTTATGTACTTTTTACTTAGTTAAAAGTCCAACGGGTCCATTTTATGGCCCGTTTAGACCCACTCGTCTAAAACCACTACAAAAAGGACCGCAAAACAAAATTTCGTCAAATTTTAGGAGTTCATATCATTTCTTACCAGCTTTTCAACACTATTATATTGCAGAAACACAATTTCTGTACTTTTTACTCAGTTAAAAGTCCAACAGGTCCATTTTACGGCCCATTTAGACTCTCTTCTTCGAAACCTCTACAAAAGGTCCGCAAAACAAGTTTTCATCAAATTTACGGAGTTCATATCATTGATTTATGTACATTTTACTAAGTTAAAAGTCCAACGGCTCCATTTTAAGGTCCATTTAGACCCGCTCGTCCGAAACCTTTACAAAAAAGACCGCAAAACAGGTTTTAAACAAAAATTAGGAGTTCATGTAACCCCCTTAGCCCGGCCTAGACGGTTGACCCGAACTACGAAGATTACACGGGGAAAACCAAAGTCAACCCGAAAGTCAACCTTGATTAACGACCCTTTTTTATTTTTAATCTTGTTTAAATACATAATAACCCTAGGTGTATTCTTGGAAAGAACATACTCAAAAATCACAGCAATCGGATAACATTTAGGGACTCAATTGCACAACATACAAATTTAGGGACCAAATTGAAAATTCTGAAAATTAAGAGGACTTAACCAGTTTTAAAGTTACCATCATGAAATTAATCATATTTCATGCTTCTCTGTCAAATTTCATCTCAAACGGACATCACAAACTCAGCCAATCGTATATACAAAGATTGGGACCAAAACGTGAGAGTTTCAAAACATTTAACCATCAGATTCAGTGCCCAACGGTCGAGTGTTCCGAAACGGGGAAGATCCGTTCCGAAACGCGGGACCATTCCGAAACCTGTTGCAGAACAGGGCTTGGAAGTGGCAAATCCGTTTTGGAACAGCTCTTACCTGTTTCGAAACGCCATGGCCATTTCAAGCCACCTGTTCCGAAACAGTAGCACCTGTTCCGATACGGGCTGCCCATAAATGCATAATTTTGCTGGTTTATTACTCTTTCAACCCATCAAACACATCCGTAAGGCCTCCATATCATACACACAAGTCATCAAACACTTAAGGAACATATTAGAACCATCTAATCTCAATCATGGCATCATTCAAGGAAAATCCCAATTCTATAGGCATGCATCCTATATTGAAAATCATGCAACCATCAATTCACCAAAACCAAATACCAAAAGGCCTTTTACATGTTCCAACATCATCAAAGGCATTAACCAAACTTAGGGAGTCCAAAACATCTCCCAAAAACACAAACTAGGTTCCCATTGCCAAATGCCAAAAGCTATTAGTGTTAGGAAAACATTCACCATACATGAGCTTAGTCTCTCACTTGGATCCTTGACCTCCTTGCTGCCCTTTAAGCACTTCAATGCTCTGCATTATTGGTTTAAGAAAGAGAGAGCGTAAGCACATAGCTTAGTGAGGAATGCTCAATTAAAACATCACAATAATGCATTTGGAAAAACGCCTTTTCAAGGCTTTTAGTTTCAAAACAACATTTATCATGCAATTATGCATACAAACCAAGCATCTCATGCTTCAAACCATCATCATGTCATATTGGCTTACAAATAATAATCCATAACCATTTTACAACTCAAAACACAATCGGATACGCGGATTACAAGCGTTGTCCCATACGCTTCATACACACTACCAATATCAAGGTGGAGAATATGGTACAATCACAACCCCTCAACACCCGTGATGGAGTATACGGTACAATCACAACCCCTCCACATCACTCATTGGTAGTTGTATAACATCACTAACGAGAACACGGGACACACAACACAAGATCCACACATGGACTTTTAACCACCATTGTGATCTTAACACAAGATCCACTCATGGACTTTTAACCACCATGATGATCTTAACCATCTCGTTAGTGTACTTGGATGGAGTTTACGGTACAATCACAACCCCTCAACATCCAAGGCGACTTTATTCACGGTGCACCCAATCCTATAGCCGGCTAACTATATCCGATTCAAGTACTTTTAAACCAACACATCACTTGCCAATATACATCATTTACCATCATTAATCCACTGTTTTAAAGCATTTAACAAAGCCATTAAATAGACATGCATTACAATGCATCAAACCACATTCAACAATGTTCAAAACAAGGATCTCTTACCTTGAGCATCCTTCAACTCATGGCTTACAAAACCAGCATTAAACATGCTAAAATATGCTTTCAAAACAGAGTTTAAACATGCAAACAAAACACATTACATTCAACCATCTCATGGTTCATCAAAAAGAGAGTTTCTCCGAAAACTTACTCTTGAGCTTAGCTAAGTTGTTTAGACTTAAACTAAGCTCCCATAACCTTCAAACATTGGTTTCAAAGCTGAAAACCAAACTTCACTCACCGATTCCGTTTCGCTAGCTTGCCGAAACACCAATCAAGCTTCCGGATCAACACCACAAGGATCCGAAGATGTCTCCCCAGTTTTAAACACATCAAAGCAGAAGATTAATGCATCATCATGCATTAATACCTTCAACCAAGACACCTAAACTCGCTGCTCTCATCAACACTCACATTTCGGCTACCAAACACAACCGAAAACATATCCAAACACCTCTACAACATTACCCAGCCAAGATCCATCAATTCCAAACATACTTATACATCAATTAACATCCAAAAAGGATCTAATCACGTCCTTATACCTCCAGCTATAGCAGGGCATCAAAAACACCTCAAAAACCACCATTAACTCAATCAAAAACTTAGGAAAATCAACCTATCCGGGATTGCATTGATTAAACCTCAATTACACATCATTTATACATCCAATAATCATCAAAAAGACATTTCAAAACACAGTCCAATCATTTAGTACGAATTTAATTAAAATTAAATCCAAATCTTGCATTTTAAGCCAAAATCAAGAACACAACATTAAAACCTTTAATAAAACTCAAATCAAGGATTGAGAACTTGGGAATTTCAGTAAAGAATTGAGTATTTAGAGGAGAAGGACGTCCATACCTCTAAATGTGAGTTTCTCCTTGTTTAAAGCCAAGATTCTTGAAAATTCAATAAGCAAATGATAAGGATTTGATGTATGAATGATTAGAGATCAATTAGAGATTGAAATCTCATCTTTAGATGTTAAAATCAGAGGAAAAATGGCTGGGGAAATGTGTTTGGCTGAGAGAAAATGGAGAGAAAATGAAGTGGGAAAATTTTAACAAAAGTTAGTTATGAAAACCAAAATATCCATTTCCCTCTTTTTCCTTTTATTAAATATCATTTAATAAATGTTTAATATTAAGAAAAATCTGGAGAAAACTCTTCTTGGGTAAATTATCTCCTTAAAGATTCAAAGTTTCAATCCTTTTAAAACAGTCACCAACTTTTCAAAAATTACATTTTAGTCACTAACTTGAAATGTCACATTTCGAAACCTCATTTTGTAAAATTGATTTCACCACTCTCTTATATATAATAAAAGAGGATTTTTAGATATTTTTCCATATTTTTAATGTATCCCGAACTAGGCTTTCCCTCAAACCACCTTTTATATTCGAACCGAAATCCGACCGGTCCGATTCAAACCCAAAACCTCTAAGCCCAAAATTGGGGTGTTACAACTCTCCCCCCCCCCCTTAAGAAATTTCGTCCTCGAAATTTACCTGAAGGAAAGAGGTACGGAAACTGCTTCAACATGTCATCCCTCCGTTCCCACGTGGCTTCCTCAGCACCACGATGCTTCCACAACACCTTTACCAACTCAATCGTCTTACCTCGAAGAACCTTACTATTCGAATCAAGAATATTCACCAGTTCCTCATCATAGGTCAAATCCGGATTCAACTCCACTTCCTCCACAGGCATCACATGCGAAGGATCCGATCTATACTTCCGAAGCATAGAAACATGAAACACATCATGAATCTTTTCTAACTCTTGCGGTAACCTCAACTTGTACGCAACAGGACCCACACGCTCAATCACCTCGTATGGTCCAATGTACCTAGGGCTCAACTTACCCTTTCGGCCAAATCTCATCACCTTTTTCCAAGGCGAAACTTTCAAAAACACACGGTCACCCACCGCATACTCAACCTTCTTACGCTTCAAATCCGCGTAAGACTTTTGCCGATCAGAAGCTTCCTTCAAACGCTCACAAATGAGCTTCACCTTCTCGGCGGTTCCTTTCAACAAAGCCGGCATCGAAACCAACTTCTGACCCGTTTCAGCCCAACAAAGAGGAGTCCTACACTTCCTCCCGTACAAAGCTTCATAAGGTGCCATTTGAATACTTGCCTGATAACTATTATTATATGCAAATTCCACCAAAGGCAAATGTTTCTCCCAAGAACCCTGAAACTCAATCACACAGCACCGCAACATATCCTCCAACACCTGGATAACACGCTCAGACTGTCCATCCGACTGCGGATGATAAGAAGTACTGAAATTCAACCGTGTACCCAAAGCCTGATGCAAACACTGCCAGAAACGCGATGTAAACCTCGTATCTCTATCCGACACAATCGACCTTGGCACACCATGCAGCCACACAATCTCAGCAATGTACAGCTCCGCAAGCTTATCCAAAGTGTACGTAGTATGCACAGGCAAGAAATGCGCACACTTCGTCAGGCGATCCACAATCACCCACACCGAATTCTTCTTCGATGGCGACAAAGGCAAACCAGACACAAAGTCCATGGTAATCCTTTCCCACTTCCACTCAGGAATCCTCAACGGTTGCAACAACCCTGAAGGAAACTGATGCTCAGCTTTAACTCGCTGACAAACCATGCACTTGCTTACAAACTCAGTAACATCTTTCTTTAAACCCACCCAATAGTACTCATCACGAAGATCACGATACATCTTAGTACTACCAGGGTGTATAGCAAAAGGACTACTATGACCTTCAGTCAGAATAGCACGCCTCAAATCAGCATCATTGGGCACTACTATCCGACTCCCAAAACATAAAACTCCATCATCACTAAAGCAGAAATCCGATGGCCTACCCTATGCAATATCCTGAACATGTGGCACCAAGGAATCATCCAACAACTGCTTTTCCTTAATCAACTGAACCAAGGATGGTTTCACTTGCAACTCAGCCACAAGACCACCATCACGCGAAATGCTCAAACTGGCAAACATAGCCCTCAACTCCACAGCTACCTTCCTACTCAAGGCATCCGCTACAACATTAGCTTTACCCGGATGGTACTCGATAGTCAAATCATAATCCTTAAGCAACTCCACCCAACGTCGTTGCCTAAGATTCAAATCTTTCTGAGACATCAGATACTTCAAACTCTTGTGGTCCGTGTACACCGTACACTTCTCACCATACAGATAGTGTCTCTAAATTTTCAAAGGAAAAAACACCGCAGCTAACTCAATGTCATGCGTAGGATAATTGCGCTCATGCACCTTCAACTGTCGTGATGCATAAGCCACCACCTTACCCTCTTGCATCAACACACATCCCAAACCAACGTAGGACGCATCACTATACACCACAAACTCTTTCCCTGATTCAGGTTGAACCAAGATAGGAGCTTGCGTCAAAGCTGCCTTAAGCTTCTCAAAAGCCTGCTGTCTCGCTTCCGTCCACTCATACTTAACATCCTTCTGCAACAACTTCGTTAAAGGTGCAGCAATCTTGGAAAACCCATCCACGAACCTTCGATAGTATCCTGCCAAACCCAGGAAACTACGGACTTCATGAACAGACTTAGGAGGTTTCCAATTCATCACTGCCTCAATCTTCTGAGGATCAACTCGAATCCCCTCAGCAGAAACCACATGACCAAGAAACACCACTTCTCTAAGCCAGAACTCACACTTGCTCAGCTTGGCATAAAGCTGATTCTCCAACAAAGCTTGTAACACAATTCTCAAATGCCCCTCATGCTCCTCCTCAGTACGAGAGTACACGAGGATATCATCAATGAACACCACAACAAATTTATCCAAGTATTCATGGAATACTCTATTCATCATGTCCATGAAAGCTGCAGGAGCATTCGTCAAACCAAACGGCATCACAAGGAACTCATAATGCCCATACCTCGTTCTGAAGGCTGTCTTTGGCACATCCACATCCTTCACCTTCAGCTGATAATACCCTGACCTTAAGTCAATTTTAGAGAACACAGCCGCTCCCCGAAATTGATCAAAAAGATCATCAATTCTCGGTAATGGATACCGATTCTTGATAGTCAACTTGTTAAGCTGACGGTAATCAATACACATTCTCATAGTGCCATCCTTTTTCTTCACAAACAAGACCGGTGCACCCCAAGGTGACACACTCGGCCGAATGAAACCACGATCAAGCAACTCCTGAAGTTGCGTCTTCAACTCTTTCAACTCTTTAGGTGCCATTCGATAAGGAGTAATGGACACTGGAGTTGTGTTTTCATACAGCTCAATCCCAAACTCCACTTCGCGATTAGGAGGCAACCCAGGCAACTCCTCCAGAAACACACCAGGAAACTCTCACACGGTCCTGATATCTTGCACTCGCAACTCCTTAGAGCTAGGGTTCATCACAAAGGCGAGGTAGGTGTAGAACTAATGTTTTGATATAATAATTGAAAAATGTTTTGGACTGATTTAAAAAGTATTTAAAACATTTACAAAGTCCAAACAACTTGAAATTGTGTTTAGGAAATTTTTCAAAAGGGTTTTTCATGTGTTTTAAAGCCAAACTTCTCAAACCTGTCCAGGTGTTTCGAAACACCTTAGGGCGTTTCGAAACAGGGTGCTCCAGTAGCAAAAACGTTTCGAAACGTGTTTCGAAACGGGCTTACCCTGGACTGAATTTTTGCCCAGCGTTTCGAAACAGGCTAGGCCGTTTCGATACGCCCACGTGGCAATGACCACAACGGTCATAAACCCCAACGGCTATCTTCCCAACTAACTTTTAAATGCAGGCGTTTCGATACGGGCTTATAGCGTTTCGATACGCGTTCCGAAACGGCAAGGGGGTGTTCCAAAACGGGTACCCTGACAGACTGCAACGGCTCTTTCTACATTGAGAGTGTTTCGAAACGGCCTCGAGCGTTTTGAAACGGGGAGCTGCAGAACTGCATTTATGGTGGAAATAAAGTCCTCAACGGATCCAATTTGATCCCAACGGCTAGTAACGGCTACAAACTCATTTGGGAGTATAAAAGGGACCTCCAAGCATCAAGAGAAGCCTAATGCTCATATTGTCAAACATCAAATGATCAAGAAATTGTCTTAGCACTTAAATTGTCAATTCTTGTATAGACAAACACTAGTGAGCCAAAATTGTCAAATTTGCTCAAGTGTTTTAGGTTTGGGTGAGTGCTTAATTGTGCAAACAAACTCCTATTAGAGGATTACAAGTTTGCTTTGTTTATCTCTTGTAAAGAGGGTTTCAATCAAGGCTTTGGGTAGAAAGCTTGATTGGTTGTAAGGGTTTCCTCATAAGCCTAGAAAAGGGGACGAATCAATTAGTGGATTGATTGTGAAATCCTTAGTGGGGAGCTAAGGTAGTGGATGTAGGTGCTTGTTAGAAGACCGAACCACTCTAAAATCATTGTGTCTATTTCCTTTCTAGCTTCCTAAACCCTAACACTCAAATATCCACCTCTCCACCACTTAGTGAGCATAATCGGTTGAACGAATCGAGCACCACACAACTCAACAGTAGGCTTCACAACCTTGCCTCAGCATTCGGCTTGCTTCCAATGTAGACACCACATTGGCAAGAAACTTCACATTCTCACCAACCACCACCACCTCATAATCATCCACAAGTTTCAACGAAACTCGCTTATTCTCAAAATCCACAACAGCTCGATGCTCAACAAGCCAATCCATACCAAGGATTACATCAAAACCATAGAAAGGCAATTCCATAAGATCAACATGAAAAACATGATCTTGCACAACCAAAGGACATCTTTTATAAAGCTTTCGAGTCACAACAGTCTCACCAAAAGAACTAGTTACACGCATACCAACATCCAAAGACTCAACAGGCAAACCAAGCAATTGAGCATGCTCACGCAATATGTATGAGTGTGTAGATCCAGAATCAATCAAGGAAAGTAATGACAAGGACTGCAAAGTGAAAGTACCTGCGATCACATCCGTGTCATTCCTCCCTTCCCTCTGAGCATACACTCTGGCCTGGCCACCGCCCTCAGGCTGAACAGCTACCACATGAGCCACATTCCTTCCACCATCCTCCCTGCGCTGGAAGTTACCACGGCCGCGCCCACGACCTCTCTGTGGTGCAACAACTCCAGGAGCACGTCCCTGGCCACCACCGGCCAACAGAGGACACTCCCTCCTCATGTGATTCGCCGAACCACAGTTCCAGCACGAGTTACCGGCCACCACAACAGGAGCTTGTACCTCCCTCGCTGCTCGAGGACAATCACGCCTCAGGTGTCCACGCGATCCACATGTCCAACATGTGTTCGGATCAGCTCTTGCCCTGTCTCCCTGAACAGGTGCACCTTGCCCTCCACCACCACGCCTAGCCGAAGACTGATACTTCCGATCACGTCCTCTCTTGTTCCGTCCGCCACCGGAACTATACTCAGCAGCTCGCTTGCCCACACTAGGACCAGCACCTCTAGAAGATAAACTCAAATTCAACTCGATGTCCTTTGCTCTACCAACCAGCACATCAAAGTCAGTATACTCAGCAGCCAGCATATAAGTCTTCACCTCTGTCACCAAACCATAACGGAAACGTTCACACCTCTCCCGCTCATCAGGGATAAGCTCAGGTGCGTACTGACTGAGTCGGACAAACTGAACCTCGTACTCAGCCACTGTCATACTCCCTTGAGTAAGAGACATGAATTCCCTTTTCTTCTCATCCAGGTATCGCACACCCAGATACTTCCTCTTGAACGCGTTCAGAAAGAACGTCCAAGTCACATCAGCATCCTCCATTCCGGAGATAGTGGTTGTCCACCAGGTATACGCATCGTCATGCAACAATGATATCACACAACCCAGCTTCTGCACATCATTACAGCTCATTTGTCCCAAAATTCTCTTGGTACTTTCCAACCAAGACTCAAAACCTTCAGCAGACAAACCCCTAAACTCAGTCTCTCCCAGACTGCGCAAGCGTTCTAGAGGTAGTCTTACATTAGCATCTCCCTGATGCCCAGCTCCTTGAGCTCCAGCTACCGCCGCCCGAAAGGCTCCAGCAATAGCTTGAATCAGCACTGTCATGTCAGGAGCAGCTTGCCCCTGCCCAGCTTCAGGTCCAGCGACCCCAGCACCAGCAGCAACACCAGCTCCCTCACCCCCAGCACCACCACCACCAGGTGGAGGAGGTAAATCCACCACGTTTTCAGCATTCTCTTCGTTCTCATTTTGAGCCATAGCTCGCGTATTAATCCTCGTCTCTCTACGAGGTCCCATTCACTAAACAATGCAATCACAATGCAATAAACAAAGTCAGGCTCAGCAAGGTAAGCAATCCAAGTACTCAAGCTCATTTCCAATTAAAAACAAATCATTTCATTAGCTTTGATTTGGCAATGGTCCCTCTAACATGCTTCACCACAGCATACACCACAATTGTAACATACTTACAATTCATACATCATACTTTCACTCAACAAGCATACAAAGAAATCATACACATATCACCCACATAACCATTCCCAAATACACGAGAACTCAGCTCTGATACCACCAAATGTAACCCCCTTAGCCCGGCCTAGACGGTTGACCCGAACTACGAAGATTACACGGGGAAAACCAAAGTCAACCCGAAAGTCAACCTTGATTAACGACCCTTTTTTTATTTTTAATCTTGTCTAAATGCATAATAACCCTAGGTGTATTCTTGGAAAGAACATACTCAAAAATCACAGCAATCGGATAACATTTAGGGACTCAATTGCACAACATACAAATTTAGGGACCAAATTGCAAATTCTGAAAATTAAGAGGACTTAACCAGTTTTAAAGTTACCATCATGAAATTAATCATATTTCATGCTTCTCTGTCAAATTTCATCTCAAACGGACATCACAAACTCAGCCAATCGTATATACAAAGATTGGGACCAAAACGTGAGAGTTTCAAAACATTTAACCATCAGATTCAGTGCCCAACGGTCGAGTGTTCCGAAACGGGGAAGATCCGTTCCGAAACGCGGGACCGTTCCGAAACCTGTTGCGGAACAGGGCTTGGCAGTGGCAAATCCGTTTCGGAACAGCTCTTAACTGTTTCGAAACGCCATGGCCATTTCAAGCCACCTGTTCCGAAACAGAAGCACCTGCTCCGATACGGGCTGCCCAGAAATGCAGAATTTTGCTGGTTTATTACTCTTTCAACCCATCAAACACATCTGTAAGGCCTCCATATCATACACACAAGTCATCAAACACTTAAGGAACATATTAGAACCATCTAATCTCAATCATGGCATCATTTAAGGAAAATCCCAATTCTATAGGCATGCATCCTATATTGAAAATCATGCAACCATCAATTCACCAAAACCAAATACCAAAAGGCCATTTACATGTTCCAACATCATCAAAGGCATTAACCAAACTTAGGGAGTCCAAAACATCTCCCCAAAAACACAAACTAGGTTCCCATTGCCAAATGCCAAAAGCTAATAGTGTTAGGAAAACATTCACCATACATGAGCTTAGTCTCTCACTTGGATCCTTGACCTCATTGCTGCCCTTTAAGCACTTCAATGCTCTGCATTATTGGTTTAAGAAAGAGAGAGCGTAAGCACATAGCTTAGTGAGGAATGCTCAATTAAAACATCACAATAATGCATTTGTAAAAACGCCTTTTCAAGGCTTTTAGTTTCAAAACAACATTTATCATGCAATTATGCATACAAACCAAGCATCTCATGCTTCAAACCATCATCATGTCATATTGGCTTACAAGTGATAATCCATAACCATTTTACAACTCAAAACACAATCGGATACGCGGATTACAAGCGTTGTCCCATACGCTTCATACACACTACCAATATCAAGGTGGAAAATATGGTACAATCACAACCCCTCAACACCCGTGATGGAGTATACGGTACAATCACAACCCCTCCACATCACTCATTGGTAGTTGTATAACATCACTAACGAGAACACGGGACACACAACACAAGATCCACACATGGACTTTTAACCACCATTGTGATCTTAACCATCTCGTTAGTGTACTTGGATGGAGTTTACGGTTCAATCACAACCCCTCAACATCCAAGGCGACTTTATTCACGGTGCACCCAATCCTATAGCCGGCTAACTATATCCGATTCAAGTACTTTTAAACCAACACATCACTTGCCAATATACATCATTTACCATCATTAATCCACTGTTTTAAAGCATTTAACAAAGCCATTAAATAGACATGCATTACAATGCATCAAACCACATTCAACAATGTTCAAAACAAGGATCTCTTACCTTGAGCATCCTTCAACTCATGGCTTACAAAACCAGCATTAAACATGCTAAAATATGCTTTCAAAACAGAGTTTAAACATGCAAACAAAACACATTGCATTCAACCATCTCATGGTTCATCAAAAAGAGAGTTTCTCCGAAAACTTACTCTTGAGCTTAGCTAAGTTGTTTAGACTTAAACTAAGCTCCCATAACCTTCAAACATTGGTTTCAAAGCTGAAAACCAAACTTCATTCACCGATTCCGTTTCGCAAGCTTGCCGAAACACCAATCAAGCTTCCGGATCAACACCACAAGGATCCGAAGATGTCTCCCCAGTTTTAAACACATCAAAGCAGAAGATTAATGCATCATCATGCATTAATACCTTCAACCAAGACACCTAAACTCGCTGCTCTCATCAACACTCACATTTCGGCTACCAAACACAACCGAAAACATATCCAAACACCTCTACAACATTACCCAGCCAAGATCCATCAATTCCAAACATACTTATACATCAATTAACATCCAAAAAGGATCTAATCACGTCCTTATACCTCCAGCTATAGCAGGGCATCAAAAACACCTCAAAAACCACCATTAACTCAATCAAAAACTTAGGAAAATCAACCTATCCGGGATTGCATTGATTAAACCTCAATTACACATCATTTATACATCCAATAATCATCAAAAAGACATCTCAAAACACAGCCCAATCATTTAGTACGAATTTAATTAAAATTAAATCCAAATCTTGCATTTTAAGCCAAAATAAAGAACACAACATTAAAACCTTTAATAAAACTCAAATCAAGGATTGAGAACTTGGTAATTTCAGTAAAGAACTGAGTATTTAGAGGAGAAGGACGTTCATTGTTGCGTGTAAAATAGTCTATCGCAATTGTAGTGCAAGTGTACACGACGCAAGTAGTAAAGTGATACGAAGTATCGGATATCGTCTCCACAGGGATTGGGCTAATGACTTCACCTTGTTTACTGCACGAACGTAAGGAAATAATTAAGAGTTGTCACGAGAGTAATAAGGTAAAACGTAAAATAAAGGATTGAGAAATCAAGATAGAGAGAATGGGCTGGTATTGAGTTGCTCAGTAGTGCAGGTATTGAATTGCTTAGGATCTCCAGTTCTGTCGTCGCGCCTGTCGCCGACAGCACCTGTCGCGGCAGCTGTCCGTTGATCGTCGCGGCAGCGAACACACCAACTCCGTACTTCAAGCTTGGCAAGAATCCCAGATCTGCCTTGCCCTATCCCTAGGCACAAGTCTGTCGATGATCACGTCTTTGATGATACCTCCCGGCGTGAATCGAAGGATGAACACCGATGTGTATGAATTCTTCTTTAGCCACTTAACCTCGCCCTATCCCTAGGCACGAGATGGTTCAACTATAAACTAGAGAATGCGCTCTTATCTCTTTCGTATACTTAACTCTCCCGATGCTAAGTAAATAGATAACCTCACAATGCTCTCCCGATGCTCTTGCAAGATATTAAAACCAAGATAAAAGAACTTGAAGTTTATTTTATTGAACTTAAAAAATCCTAAACAAAGCAACCCTTGCAACTACTTTACAAAACAACCCGTAGCCCTTGGGGGAATTTAGAACATGTCGGTGACGGGTGGACGGCAGGGGTTTGGTTTCGGTTATGGGGTTATCGGTTATGCCCTAGGTTTCATCTATGCCCTTATATAAGCTTTGGGCTCAAGTTATCTAAGGTAACAAGGATTACAACTTTAATTAAAAGTAAGATTCTAATAAAGATTAAATCTCTAAGTCTCCTACTTTCCAGCCGCATCCTTGTTTCTAGGAATTTCTTCTCCTTGAGCTTTGGCTTGACATATCTTTTGATCCGGGGCTTGGAAAAATATTTGGCTTCTACACGACAGACGAGCAGATTTTTCTCTATCTATCGAGATCCACTTTACTTTTCCTCTTCATAAATCTGCTGTCACCTTGCTGTCACGACAGGTCCATGACAGGTTCGTCTTCTTCGGCTGCTTATCCAGTTCAGCTCTTCTGCTTATCTGCCCTGCGCCTGCCTTCATCGTCAATCATGGCAGCTACCTGCAAAATACGCCATCTTTTAGTAGAATCCGTGCCTTTTATATAATTGTGATGTTTTATTGAAAACTAACCTAAATGCAATGCAATGATGCTTGAATGCAGCAGAAATATGGGTTAAAAAGGGTGTAAATAATAGAACTTTTACACACTCAACACACCCCCAAACTCAAGTCTTTGCTTGCCCTCAAGCAATTAAACCTAAACAAAAAAATGAAAACAAGAAAAAATTTTGTGTTGGCCTTCAAACAGTGATCTGTCCCTTACCCGCCGCTCGTTCTCTATGGCGGCAGCAACCTGTCGGAAAGATTAGGATCTGTCCGGAATCTCCCTATAGCTCTCGTGCAGTGTGTGCATGCTTGTGAACAGTTATATGCCAAGACTCTCTTAGTTTCACTAGAATAATTGACTTTAGCTTGTTTAGAGTTTTTCCTACGAGACTGTTTTCTTTCTTTTTCTTACTAGAGCCAGAATTGGGCACATCTAGTTATTTCCTTTTTTTCAAACTTCTTCTCTTTTACTAGAGCCAGTATTTCAGGCACCTCTAGTTAACTGTCTAGAGCCGGTGATAGGCACCTCTAGAAGTTTTTCTCTGGTTATCTGCCTAGAGCCGGTGGTAGGCACCTCTAGGTTTCCTGAGATTCTAGTCTCTTTTCTACTCTAAGTGCTAAGCTTTCCTATTCTAGTTTGGCTAAAAGAAATCTAAGCAGTATAACAGTCACAAAAGTGTTTAAGTTTTCAGAACTATAGAAAGGCTCTAAACTTCTCCTTAATATGTCCTAAAGATGCTGCCACGACAGAGATGTCATGACAGGTAGGTTAACTTCACAGTTTTAAGCCAACAGTTTAATCTTTTCTGATTTTTTTTTAACTTAAAAAAAAGACACCACAAATAATAAAAAGATGTACTTAAGACTCCATTAATGATGGAGGGTTGCCACCCCCAAACTCGAGGGTTGCATTGCCCTCAATGCAAAATGACATGAACAATAAAATAAAGAAAAAAGTACATCACAAAATATAAAGGCAGGCAGCAATCAGAGGAGAATAAAAACTTAAATTTTCAGTCGCTGCCTTCGCTGCTGCTGCTGATTCGGATCTGCCGGCGGCGTCTGCGCTGTGGGAGAGGCTGGACAGGTTCAGAAATAGGTTCAGGGACAGGTTGCTCCACGGGCTGAACATCGGAACTGCTGCCGCTGTTCCAACTGCTGGTGGTAGTGGTACTAGCCTTAGGCAGCCTTTTCTTGTCCGCCACATGTTTAATCCTCTTGACCCTAGTAAAGTCACTCTCCAAATTCCTCCGGATAAGAGACCTGCCAGCCACGTTCCTCCCATAACTCTTTGTTGGCGAAGGGGGATGCTGTTGCGGAAGAAGAGGCGGCAGCAGTGCTACGGCGGGTTTGTCTCGATGACATATTGGTTGCAAGGGCTGTGAAAAAGAGAAAGCAAATAAAACTAGAGGAGAAAAACAAGAGAGAAAAATCAGAAGTGATGAAAAATGAAAGTGGGAAGGGGTTTATATAGCGGTCGAGTAGCTGCCCATTTAATGCCGCAACGGCAGGCGTGAAGAACGGAGCGGCAGATTGGATGTAGCGTGTCTGACGTGTCTGATACGCATTTATGCGTCTGTTACGCGTCTGCCGCACGCTTCTGCGTCTGCCGTGTCAGTCTGTTGACAGCCTGTCATATCCGTCCGCGGCGGCAGCCGAAACGACAGGTTATCATAAATGGGCTTTATTTGGCTGATGGATGGGCGGTGGGCTTGGGCCACTTCTTCTTTCCTTCTTGACTCCTTTATTTCCTAAAAACTGAAATTAAAAAAACAAAACATTATTCGAAAATTAACCTAATTTCCTAATAAATAATAAATAAATAAAATAAATATGAAACTTAGGTTAAATTAGGGGTGCCTTGTGGGGCATCTCCTAAAGTAACCACTTCCTGAATTCATGGGGCTTCAGTCCCCTGATAATGCTTGAGTCGTTGTCCATTGACTTTGAATTGGTGCCCGTCTTTTAATGATTGAATTGTGATGGCACCATGGGGAAAAACTTGAACTACTTGAAACGGGCCAGACCATCTAGACTTTAGCTTTCCTGGGAAGAGTTTAAGTCTAGAATTAAATAACAACACAAGCTGCCCTGGGCAGAACTGTCGTGGCAGCAGTTTCTTGTCATGCCATTTTTTAGTCTTTTCCTTGTAAATCATTGCGTTGTCGTAGGCCATTGTCCGTAATTCTTCAATCTCGTTTAAATCTAATAACCTTTTCTGGCCGGCCTTGTCCAAGTCCATATTTACTGCCTTGATTGCCCAATATGCTTTGTGCTCGATCTCGACAGGCAAGTGACAGGTTTTCCCATAAATCAGTCGGAATGGAGACATTCCCAATGGAGTCTTGAAAGCTGTCCGGTATGCCCATAATGCATCATTCAGAAGTAAAGACCAATCTTTCCTAGTTGGTTTAACCATCTTTTCAAGGATGTTCTTCACTTCCCTATTGAATATCTCAGCCTGTCCATTGGTCTGTGGGTGGTATGCTGTCGCGATCCTGTGCTTGACACCATATTTCTTCAAGGCAGCAGCAATTACCCTATTATCAAAATGTCTCCCCTCATCACTGATAATCGCCCTAGGGATGCCAAATCTAGAAAAAATGTTTTTATGCAAAAACTTTTGGACCGTCTTGGCATCATTCTTTTGAGTGGCGATTGCTTCAACCCACTTGGAGACATAGTCCACTGCTAGGAGGATATAAAGATTTCCACACGAAGATGAAAAAGGTCCCATAAAATCAATCCCCCAAACATCAAAGATCTCTACTTCTAGAATATTCTGCAGTGGCATCTCATTTCTCCTCGAGATGTTACCTGTCCGCTGGCACCTGTCACAGCTTTTGTAAAATTCCTGTGCATCTTTATAAAGTGTCGGCCAGTAGAACCCTGACTGCAGCACCTTGGCAGCAGTTTTATTGCCTCCTAAGTGACCTCCATATTGTGACGCATGACAGTGATGGAGAATGTCTTCTTGTTCTTCTTGTGGTACACACCTTCTTATAACCTGATCTGCGCACATTTTGAAAAGAAGAGGTTCGTCCCAATAATAATGTTTAACATCATTTTGGAACCTCTTCCTTGCTTGATAATTAAGATCAGAAGGTAATATTCCGCTAACTATAAAATTAACGAAATCAGCATACCAGGGAAGGTTAGAAGACTTACCTGCCGCCATGGCTGTCGCGACAGCGACTGCGGCAGCAAAGAGCTGCTCATCTGGGAAGGTCTCCAGTATGTGTGTCTCATCTAACGGTAGACTCTGTCCCGTCTCCAACCTCGACAAGTGGTCTGCCACTTGATTTTCTGTCCCCTTTTTGTCTTTGATCTCAAGGTCGAATTCTTGTAATAGCAAGATCCATCGTATCAGCCTAGGCTTCGCATCCTTCTTTGCGAACAAGTACTTGAGGGCAGAATGGTCGGTGTGTATTATTACCTTCGTTCCAAGTATGTAAGAACGAAACTTGTCGATGGAGAACACCACAGCTAACAGCTCCTTTTCTGTGGTGGTATAGTTCACTTGGGCTTCATTTAATGTTTTGCTAGCATAATATATGACGTGAAACAGCCTGTCTCTGCGCTGCCCAAGTGCTGCCCCGACAGCATAGTCACTAGCATCACACATGATCTCGAATGGTTGTGTCCAGTCTGGTGGCTGTACTATGGGGGCTGTTACTAACTTTTCCTTCAGAACCTTGAATGCTTCAGTACATTCCTCATTAAAGTCAAAGGGTCGGTTTTGCTCTAGGAGATGGCATAGCGGCTTGGTGATCTTTGAAAAATTTGCAATAAATCTTCTATAAAAACCAGCATGCCCTAAAAAACTCCTAATGCCCTTGACTGTCGTTGGCGGTGGCAGCTTCTCTATGACTTCAATTTTTGCCCTGTCGACCTCTATCCCACGGCAGCTAATCTTATGGCCTAGAACTATCCCTTCATCTACCATAAAATGGCATTTTTCCCAATTTAGAACAAGATTAGTTTTTTCACATCTTTCAAGTACCTTTTGAAGGTTGCTGAGGCAGCTCTCAAAATCGTCTCCAAAGACGGAAAAATCATCCATGAAAATCTCAAGGAAGTCCTCTACCATGTCGGAGAATATTGCCATCATGCACCTTTGGAAGGTGGCAGGTGCGTTACAGAGGCCGAACGGCATCCTCCTAAATGCGTATGTTCCGTAGGGACATGTGAAAGTCGTTTTCTCTTGATCTTCCGGTGCAATAGCAATTTGGTTATAACCTGAATAACCATCAAGGAAACAATAATAAGATTTACCCGCTAATCTATCAAGCATTTGATCAATAAAGGGTAAAGGGAAGTGGTCCTTTCGGGTAGCTTTGTTAAGTTTCCGATAGTCTATACAAACCCTCCAACCGGTCACAGTCCTGGTTGGGATTAGTTCATTGTTTTCGTTGGTTATCACGGTCATGCCTCCTTTCTTGGGAACACATTGCACCGGGCTTACCCATTTGCTGTCGGAGATGGCGTAAATAATACCAGCATCTAACCATTTAATGATCTCCTTACGCACTACCTCCTTCATCGCATGGTTTAGCCGCCTTTGGGCATCTATAGTCGGCTTATGATCTTCCTCAAGAAGGATTTTGTGCATGCATAATGCCGGACTAATGCCCTGAATGTCTGCTATCGTCCATCCAATCGCCTTTTTGTGCTGCCTTAGCATGTCGATCAGCTGTCGTTCCTGTTCCTGCGGCAGCTTAGCAGAGATGATTACGGGCAGTGTGTCATCACAACCAAGATAAGCATATTTAAGCTGCCCTGGCAGGGGCTTAAGTTCTAAGACAGGTGGTTCAACAGTAGAGAGCTTTTGGATTAAATGGTTATCCGAAGTGTAATTCAAGGGTTCGAATAACTTACCTGGACGATGGTCTAACCAGTTTACCTCCTCATGACCTTCAGTATCAGATGTATCAGATTCAGAGGAGTTGCTGTCGTCAGTGCTGTCGTGACAGGTCTGTAAATGTCTGTCGCAGCAGTGACCAAATTTTTTATCACGGTAGCCCGACCTGATGCAGGGGTAATCAAAGGTCACCTCAATGATGGCCTTGCATTCCTCGTCCAAATCAGCACGTTTCATTGATTGGAGAACATTCAACTTAATCTCTTGATCGTTTACTCGCATGGTGAGTTCTCCTTTCTCCACATCAATCAGTGATCTTCCCGTGGCTAAGAAGGGTCGCCCAAGGATGACTGGTGCGTTTTCATCTGCCTCACAATCTAAAACAAGAAAGTCAGCAGGAAAAATAAACTTATCCACTCTTACCAGAATGTCTTCAATCTTTCCTTCTGGATGAACGTAAGAGCGGTCGGCTAGCTGTAGGGTAACTGTCGTGGGCCGCGCCTTCCCAATACCTAATTTCTGAAAAACAGATTTGGGCATTAGATTAACACTAGCTCCAAGATCACAAAGTGCCTTACCCACAAATTTGTCACCGATTACACAAGGTATGAGGAAGCTCCTTGGATCCTTCTTCTTCTGGGGTGGCTGTCGATGAAGAATACTCATGCAACCATCTGCCATCCTTACCGTTTCAAACTCCCCAAGTTTATATTTCTTTGACATGACATCCTTGAGAAATTTAGCATAACCGGGCATCTCCCTAACGGCATCTAACAGCGGAATATTAATCTGAACCTGCTTAAAAATATCATAAATCTTTTTAAGTTGAGATTCTTGCTTAGCTTGCTTTATCCGTTGAGGAAAGGGTGGTGGGGGACGGTAATCAGCAACACGTCCTTCCCACTGCATACGAATCTGAGGACGATGTTCTTCATTTTTCTCCCCTGTCGCTTCTGCTGTCGTGACAGGCTCATCGGCAGCAGTCTGTTTATCACCTGTCGGGGCAGTTTCCTCTAAGGCAGGTTCCTTTTCTGTTTCAGCTTTTTCCGGTCCTGGTAACTTTTTTCCACTCCTAGTAGTAATCGCCTTACATTGCTCATGTGGGGGCGGTCTAGCATTTTCAGTATTGCTAGGAAAACCTCCATTCTGCCTTGGCTTAATATGTTGGGACACCTGACCCATTTGTGTCTCTAGAGATTTCAAGGTAGCCTCATGATTTGTCATTCTCATCTTGGTTTCATCCATAAAGTTTTCCGTCTTCTTGACAAACTGATTAATATTGTCCATATACGTACCAGTCTGAGACATAAAAGTGGCCAGAGTCTGCTCCAATACACTACTCGTGGCAGGTGGTGGCTGCTGTTGCTGTTGCGGCGACAGGTTCTGCGGCAGGTTCTGCGACTGCTGTTGCTGTCGCGTCAACAATCTAGGGCCCCCCTGATTCTGATTATGCGCTTGCGGATTCAGAGCATTGTTGGGGTTACTCCAGGAAAATTTGGGATCTTTCCTCCAATTAGGATTGTAGTTGTTGGAATTGAAGTTTGGCTTGTAATTTCCAACATATTTTCCCTCTTCTATATTTATAGGGCATTCATCCCTACTATGATTTCCCTCACAAGTAGCACAAACTTCCTCGACAGCAAATCCTCGTAGGTCCTCTTCATTCAATAAGTGTTTCATGGCTTTAGTGAGGAATGCCACCTGTGATTTCATAGTGCTGTCGGCCTCATAGTCCTTGACAGCAAGTACCCGTTTACCCCCTCTTCTAGCTGTCGGAAACTGTTCTTCATTCTTAGCTAGATTTTTCAGAACTTGCAGTGCCTCGTCCGGATCTTTATCCAATAATAGTCCATTTGCTGCAGAATCAATTCTAATGCGAGTTTGTAAGTTAGCAGCATTATAGAATTTAGTTACCTGATTCCAGACGGGGAATCCATGCATTGGGCAGTTCCGAAGAAGAGTAGTAAACCTGTCCCAGGCCTCGTGCATTGGCTCGTCATCTTCCTGTTGAAAAGTAGCAATTTCGTTACGTAATCGCTCAGATAAATGCGAAGGATTAAAACGAGATAAAAATTCACGAGTTAAATCTGCCCAAGTCATAATGGAACCCGGTGTTAGTTTATTCCACCAAGTTTTAGCTCTGTCCCTCAAGGAATGGGGAAATAACCGAAGCCTCAGTATCTCCGGACTAACTCCTGGCAGTCTAAACGAACCACAGATTTCCTGGAACGTTTTGAGATGCTCCCTAGCATCTTCTGTCGCAGAACCACTAAACTGTCCGGCGTTGTTGATCATACTAAACATGACAGGTTTAAGCTCGAAGTTATCAACATCAATATCCGGCAGCGTGGTCTCCAGCTCTACATGATCATTCAGCATGTAGTCACGACATGTCCGTCGTCCACCTGCTGCGGGCGGATCGCCGACAGGTGGGTTATTATTGCCAAGGGGTGGTATGAAACCACCAGCAGGTTGGTTATGGGCCATCTTCTCTAGCTGTTCTTCGAGATATTCGTTTCTGTCTAAAAGTCGGCGAAGTTGTTTCTTGAGATTGAAGGAACGTTCGATCTCCGGATCTAATTTATACTCAGGATCTTCACCTCTTTTGGATCTGCGCATAAACAAGAAAACCTCGTGAAAAGCAAGAGTTGAAAACACAAAAGAAAAATTAAAGAAAAATAAAAACGAAAATAAAAATAAAAATAAAAGTAAAAAGTGCAATAAAAGAAAGATGTAGTTATGTTGCCAATCCCCGGCAACGGCGCCAAAAACTTGTTGCGTGTAAAATAGTCTATCGCAATTGTAGTGCAAGTGTACACGACGCAAGTAGTAAAGTGATACGAAGTATCGGATATCGTCTCCACAGGGATTGGGCTAATGACTTCACCTTGTTTACTGCACGAACGTAAGGAAATAATTAAGAGTTGTCACGAGAGTAATAAGGTAAAACGTAAAATAAAGGATTGAGAAATCAAGATAGAGAGAATGGGCTGGTATTGAGTTGCTCAGTAGTGCAGGTATTGAATTGCTTAGGATCTCCAGTTCTGTCGTCGCGCCTGTCGCCGACAGCACCTGTCGCGGCAGCTGTCCGTTGATCGTCGCGGCAGCGAACACACCAACTCCGTACTTCAAGCTTGGCAAGAATCCCAGATCTGCCTTGCCCTATCCCTAGGCACAAGTCTGTCGATGATCACGTCTTTGATGATACCTCCCGGCGTGAATCGAAGGATGAACACCGATGTGTATGAATTCTTCTTTAGCCACTTAACCTCGCCCTATCCCTAGGCACGAGATGGTTCAACTATAAACTAGAGAACGCGCTCTTATCTCTTTCGTATACTTAACTCTCCCGATGCTAAGTAAATAGATAACCTCACAATGCTCTCCCGATGCTCTTGCAAGATATTAAAACCAAGATAAAAGAACTTGAAGTTTATTTTATTGAACTTAAAAAATCCTAAACAAAGCAACCCTTGCAACTACTTTACAAAACAACCCGTAGCCCTTGGGGGAATTTAGAACATGTCGGTGACGGGTGGACGGCAGGGGTTTGGTTTCGGTTATGGGGTTATCGGTTATGCCCTAGGTTTCATCTATGCCCTTATATAAGCTTTGGGCTCAAGTTATCTAAGGTAACAAGGATTACAACTTTAATTAAAAGTAAGATTCTAATAAAGATTAAATCTCTAAGTCTCCTACTTTCCAGCCGCATCCTTGTTTCTAGGAATTTCTTCTCCTTGAGCTTTGGCTTGACATATCTTTTGATCCGGGGCTTGGAAAAATATTTGGCTTCTACACGACAGACGAGCAGATTTTTCTCTATCTATCGAGATCCACTTTACTTTTCCTCTTCATAAATCTGCTGTCACCTTGCTGTCACGACAGGTCCATGACAGGTTCGTCTTCTTCGGCTGCTTATCCAGTTCAGCTCTTCTGCTTATCTGCCCTGCGCCTGCCTTCATCGTCAATCATGGCAGCTACCTGCAAAATACGCCATCTTTTAGTAGAATCCGTGTCTTTTATATAATTGTGATGTTTTATTGAAAACTAACCTAAATGCAATGCAATGATGCTTGAATGCAACAGAAATATGGGTTAAAAATGGTGTAAATAATAGAACTTTTACACACTCAACATTCATACCTCTAAATGTGAGTTTCTCCTTGTTTAAAGCCAAGATTCTTGAAAATTCAATAAGCAAATGATAAGGAATGGTTAGAGATCAATTAGAGATTGAAATCTCATCTTTAGATGTTAAAATCAGAGGAAAAATGGCTGGGGAAATGTGTTTGGCTGAGAGAAAATGGTTGGAAAATGAAGTGGGAAAATTTTAACAAAAGTTAGTTATGAAAACCAAAATATCCATTTCCCTCTTTTTCCTTTTATTAAATATCATTTAATAAATGTTTAATATTAAGAAAAATCTGGAGAAAACTCTTCTTGGGTAAATTAGCTCCTTAAAGATTCAAAGTTTCAATCCTTTTAAAACAGTCACCAACTTTTCAAAAATTACATTTTAGTCACTAACTTGAAATGTCACATTTCGAAACCTCATTTTGTAAAATTGATTTCATCACTCTCTTATATATAATAAAAGAGGATTTTTAGATATTTTTCCATATTTTTAATGCATCCCGAACTAGGCTTTCCCTAAAACCACCTTTTATATTCGAACCGAAATCCGTCCGGTCCGATTCAAACCAAAAACCTCTAAGCCCAAAATTGGGGTGTTACAGTTCATATCATTAGTTATGAGCTTTTCAACACGATTATATTACAATAACTCAATTCATGTATTTTTTACTCAATTAAAAGTCCAAAAGGTCCATTTTACAGCCCAGTATGACCCGCAAGTTCGAAACATCTACAAAAGGACCGTAAAATAAGTTTTAATCAAAATTTAGGAGTTCATATCATTGCATACAAGCTTTTCAACATGACTATATTGCAAAAACTGATTTTCTGTACTTTTAACTTAGTTAAAAGTCCAACGAGTCCATTTTACGGCCCATTTAGACCCGCACGTCCGACACCTCTAAAAAGAACCGCAAAATTTTTTTTTAACAAAATTTAAGAGTTCATAACATTGATTACCAGCTTTTCAACACTATTATATTGCAGAAACTCAATTTTGTACTTTTTACTCAATTAAAACTCCAACGGGTAGTTAAAATTCCAACTGGTGTGGGTGGGTATGGCTCTCGAAATTCTCTCAATCCTCTCGGTTCTCTCTTGGGTTTGCTTTTGGCCTTTTGTTTTCCCCTTTTTCCCTTTTTTCCATTTCCCGTGCCTCTCCCCCTCCATTTTCCCTCATTTCCTTCGAATCCTCACCCTTTCCCCTTCCCCTCCGACGCTGCTTCCACCTTAACCACGCCGTCCGCCTTCACGTCTGCTCCCCTACCAACCGGCGTTCAACCCAACCACGAGATCCATGCACTTCAAGGTAAAGAATATTCGAGAGCCTATCCTGCCTTACTATTAATTTTCGTCTTAATTATCTCTCTACATCTCCAATTAGATATTGATTTTTTCTCATATTGTTTTTCCGATCTGATTTTCTGTGTACTGACCTTTTAGTGCTTATTAAACCTTGTGAGGGAAATCCCCCTTTTTCAAAGTTTTCAGA
Organism: Hibiscus trionum; assembly: GCA_030270665.1. Taxonomy (NCBI): domain Eukaryota; kingdom Viridiplantae; phylum Streptophyta; class Magnoliopsida; order Malvales; family Malvaceae; genus Hibiscus; species Hibiscus trionum. Next base: position 38,198,761 of record BSYR01000027.1, read on the forward strand.
TCCACCGCTCCACCTCCCCTTATCGCGTATCAGAAGCACCAGTTATCAACGTTTCTCGGAGCCCATCCTTGCTAGACGGGGCCTCTACCGTCAATCTCCTCTCCGCCACTGGATCTCATCTGCCACACCCAAAAATCCCTAATCTTCTTTATTTTTTCCCGTTTTTTCTACTTTTCGTTTTCAACTAGGGTTTGACGCTGATTTATGTTTTTCTGTTATCTTGTTTAAGTTCTATGTTTGGGAGTTTCAACTCCATTTCGTAGGCGTCCACTGATTCGTTCCTTTCCTGTCATTCCCACGATGGTCATGGTTCCTCGACCTCAAGGGTAACATCACATTTTTTATTTCTTTCTTTCTCGATCTTTAGTTACCATTATCTGTTATTTCTTTACAATCTGGTATTACGAATCCATCAACCGTTGTGCAATGTTTTATATACTCCCAAAGGATATAATATCTGTTATACCAAGATTGTGGTCCCTTATTTTGCTATAGTATCTGTTTAGGCCTAAGGTATGCCTTTGTTACATTAAGATTACTCCAATGCTCTATGGTTTCTGGTTGCTACATGCCCCATTATGCAATTCAAATCCATAAAACTATGGTTACGCTTCGATCCCTTCACGGGAACATTATCTCGACCTACCATGTGGGAATTTCTAACATACTTGTTGATACCTTTGTTCCCTTGTTTAATAGGTTGATTAATGATCATGTTCCATATCTCTATGACTTCCCTTGGCTTAATCTCCAGGTTTTTAATCATATTTGCATTTTTAACTCTAAGATTTACATCCGCTCTCTAACCAATGAAAGCTCTACCCATCTTCCACGTTTACCTATTGCACACGGGTACCAATCTGATTATAAACAGCTTATTTTCATCATTTCTTCTTGCTCAAGTAACACACTTTTAAATGTATGCACATGCTACATAAAATCATATTGGTTTAATTTGTTTTCTAAGTTTTCCACATTTCCTTTGTTCAGTATTTTCTCAATAACCATCCATTGCTCTCCCTGCCTTTAGTGCTGGGATTTTGTATTTATTTTACCTTGCATACTTGTTGTCTATATGCCATATTCTTACATTACATACTGCTATGAATGTGGCCATTTGCTTTTTGTCTACATTACATGCTTAGTTTTATCCTTAATATGATGCTGGTTTTGGTTCTTTTTCTTTTATTGTGGATCGTTTTCTTGTTCTCTTGGTCTAGGGAGTTATGCTGCACGCATCTTGTATCTACCATGGCCTCTTCTCTCTGCTATGGAAATGGTTTTGTTGCATCTATACTAACTATTTTTTTATGTTTCATGGTTCCTTGAGGTAACTGATACCAACTGGAGGTGGTTGACCCAGTCCATCTGCCCCATCCAAGCTCTTCACGTCTCCCCCTTCTCTTATACTCTCCTATTGGACTGTAATAATTTTTTATCTCACCCTATTTTTTGCACGTTTGGACTGTATAATATTTCTTATCCCCCACTCTTCTCTTTCCCCGAGTTGTAATTATTTTTCCTCTCTTCTTTTGCTCTGTTTTTATTCTTTCTGTCTTCGTTTTTCTTTTTTGCATGCTAGTTTTACTCTCGCGACCTGCTTGTTTATTCCTAGCTGCTCTTATCTCGTTACTTTCATGCATGCCGATCACTTTCCTTACATATGCTTGTTTTTTCCCATGTTGGCTCTTGCTTATGTTTGCTATTAGTTGTTGGATTTTGCTATACATTCTTGCTAATCTCAATAGTTTACTTATATGGATCTTGCTATGTTGTTATGGTTTTTATTGCTGCATTAGTATTGTTCTCGTCTCTCTCATCCCTAATTCTCAAATATCTATATACCTCACTCCCACTAACTCCCACCACACATTTTTAGGAGCACCTTCTCAAGCCCTTATAAGGGATACTGTTACGATCACCTTATAGGTGAAAATGTTGTTTTTTCCAAAACTCTTAAGAACTGTTTATCGCAACAAGTTTTAAAAAAAACAGCTTGCACGTTAATGTCATAAAAGGATCACGGCAATATTACTACACCATTTATGTCCAATTTTCACCCTATGTACCACCACTCGGTTTAAAATATCAACTTTGTACAACAAATTCAAATCTTCACATGTACCGAATTTACAACCATATTTTAAACACTCGTTTCGTGCACAAATTTCGACCCTAAAATTAAGGTCTCTGCATTTAATTGATATCCAAATCAGTAAATCTTCATTAAATATTTATTTTTTTATTTCCTTCTTCTCCCCGTTCCCTTTTACTCATGCCACAAGCAATCACGAATCCTTTCCTTATTTAAGGCATGTGCGTTTAAATACAATCCAATTTAGCCAATATTTTCCTTCTTTTTCCTTTATTCGTGCTCAACTTTCGATCCTAAACTTTGGGAATTTAATTCTACTTGCTCACCAAACTTTCGACAGTACTTTTACTTTATATCTTTTAATCGTGCTCAAAATTCGATCCTAAATTCAAGGAATCAGGATTCATATGTTACCCAAATCTGTCAATTTTTGCTAAATATTCATCTTCTCACTCCCTTACTCTCAACTTTCCTTTTTTCTCTCACAAAAGTTACTTGCGGTTCCCTCCCGATTTTAAGGAATATGGTTTTCCTGCCTATTCAATTTAGTCAATACTTTAATTTTATATCCTTTATTCATGCTATTTTTTCGTTCCCCAACTCAAGGAATTTGAATTTATTTGGTTCCCAAATTTGTAATTCTTTATTATATATTTACTTTTTTACCTCCTTATACTTACCGTTTCTTTTTTATCTCATTATTTTAGATCATGATACTTTCCCAAATTTAAGGGATCTGTATTTCATTACAACTCAAACTAATCAAGACTTTTCCCCTAATTTAATTACTACTTGCCCTATTTACTCATCAATTATACTTGCCATTTTTTCCCACACGTACTCTTTATATATTACTCACCTATTCCACCCTTTGCCTCATCGAGCCTACTATCCTATCTACTCATCTCTCTGTATCATGCACCTTGCATATTCTTGTTCAATGGCTTCATCATCCTTCCCCAACTCAACTATCTATACCCCGGATTTCGACTGGGGATTCGAAATGGAGGATCCGAAAACAATTCTGATTGAGAAATTTATTAATTTTAAACCTATCGATGACTAGGCTGTCCTCACCGCTTTCGAGGGTATATGGCAGAATAATAACCTAGTTTCGATCTCTATCATTAAGGAGACTTTTTTCCGAATAAAGATTGCTACTGCAAGTGACCGTAAAGACGTTTTTGAACGCGGCCCTTGGCTTTACAAAGACGAATGGCTAGCTCTTGCAGAATTTGACTTGGCCAAGAGTATCAATGAGTGCTCTTTTTCCTTGATGCGAATTTTGTGTCGTATTCTTACTATCCCTGCTCCCCTTGTGGAAAACCCTGATAGAGCCTACTTGGTGGGACAACCCTTGGTGCAATGGTGGGAACTGTCCTACGCACCGATACCCGAAAGAGAGAAGGCAATATGACCAAGTTCCTCTAAGTCGAAATCTTGCTTGAAACATCTAAACCTGTTAGACGGTTCCTTCTTATAGGCAAGGGCAAACATAAGACATCTTGTAGACTTCAATATGAACACCTACCATTGCTATGCCATGGTTGTGGCATTGTTAGCCATACTTTCGATAACTGCCCTCTCAAGTCTGCTTACGAACCCAACAAATTGCAATATGTAGAATGGCTTCATTATCTACCACCACGCTGACGAGATCAAGGGCTGAGGGGCCATATTTGAACCGTTGGGCAGATTCCTCCTGTCACAAACCAACCTACTGTGGGTATGTACTTTTTTTCTTCCATTTTACATAATTGTTTAATATGTTCGTTTTCCTCGTTTTTCTCCAAAAACACCACTAATCTTCCTCCATTCTCATATTCGAACGAGAAAGGAAAATTGGTTGCCGAACCAAGCGATACGAGTCTCCCCTTTATCCTTTCTCAACACCTTATGTTTATTAATCGGTTTGCATATCTTCACCTTACACCAGTTTTCTCTGAATTCGTAGGCAATCTAAATGAAGGAGATGCGGCCTCTTTCAAGAACATCCTATTGAGGACAACCCTCAAGCTGATGAAGCTATGGGAGACGACTCGTCCTTGCCACCTTTGGCACCTGAGATCGAGGACCATACTCCCAAACTGAAAGATCCTTCTCCTCATTCCAACACGCGAGTCACTCTGCCCCCAGAGCTTTAGCACCTCAACCATTGAACACAATCTCTCCCATTCTAGAGGAATCTGTCGAGGGTGAACTGGATGTTCAGGATGATAGTGTTCCGAGCCCTATTGCCCAGCAGATCATAAATTTGGATGCCCAACTGCGTAAGCCTTTCCTTCAAACAGATATCCCGCTTATTCATGATTTTGAACTTTGGCTACTTAAAAACTATCCAAATGATGCAGCTATTGTTCCTGCTCTTGCCCTTGCACCTCCCAATCGTGGTACCAAACGTCGATCTCCTATCCAAGTGATACTCCAGCCCAAGAAAGCCAAACCATCTTCCATGTCTACTCCAAAAGCTGGGATGATAAGCTCTAAAATCTCTCCGGCGGCGGTTGATTCTCAATCCCGCCGAGGGAAATGATTGTGTTATGTTGGAACTGCCAAGGTCTTGGGAAGGTTCAGGCAGTTCGTCATCTCCGACAATACGTCCAACGTTCTTCCCCATATATCTTATTTTTATGTGAAACTAAGTTGAATAAAGCGGCTTGTACCCGCCTTTGTGTTTCTTTAGGCATGATTGAGTTGTTCTCTTTAGCACCAAGTGATAACTATTCTGGACTTGCTCTCTTTATTTCTAATAATATTAATATCTCCTTGATTGCGTATTCAGATCGTTTTATACATACCAAAGTTCAGTTGGAATCTTATTCGATGTACTTTAATGGAATGCATGGTTTTTCTTAAACTAGTCAAAAAAAATAAAACATGGGATCGAATTGATTCAATAAAACGACAATAGTGGCCTTCCTTGGCTTATAGGAGGCGACCTAATTGAAATATTATCAGACATTGAGAAACAAGGGGGTTGTCGTCGTGCAAGATCTCAAATCAATAACTTTCGTAACTGTCTTTCACGTAATAATCTTTTCGATTGTAAACCAACCACATGATGGTTTACTTGGACCAAAATCGGGCCTAATACCCAAACAATCCTCGAACATTTAGATCGTTTTCTAGGGAATTCAGCCTGGAAAGCTTCTAATACTTCCTATTGCATCATCTATTTGATGCCAAATCAGATCATTGTTTCCTTCTCATGGACACTGACCCCCTTACAAAATGCTTTTCGACCAATAACTCCTAAATTTCGATTTGAAAACTGTTGGGCAACCAATGAAGAAGGCATCTCGTTGGTTACAAAAACTTGGGCTACCACTCAGTGCCCCACTCTTGATAAAATTCGCGCTATTGGCTCTTGCTTAGGGGACTGGCAGTCCCAACAACGTTATAATTCTACAGGGCATATTCATCTTCTTACTAAAAAATCAACAAATATCTTAAGAGGCCTTTTTCGCCCTCCTATGAGGAAGCTTACCTTGCGGCCAGATCTGAAATCAATAAGTTTCTTGATGAACAGGAAACCTATTGGGCACAAAGATCTCGCAACCTATGGCTTGCTCAATGGGACAAGAATACTCATTTCTTTCATGATCGTGCTAACAACCGACGGAAAAAGAATGCTATAAATGGTTTATATGATGCCCACAATAACTGGTGTGTTGCCGAGCGCGACCTCATGACTATTGCATCCAACTATTTCCAGACCTTGTTCACTTCTTCGAACCTTCAATTATCAGAACAGATCCTTTCTAAAATTGCTGCCTCTATCACACCAGATATGAATGAGTCACTCACTAGGGCATTCACTTCTGACGAAATTCTCCTAGCTTTTCGTGATATCGATCCTCGGAAGGCCCCTAGAGTTGATGGCCTACCAAGTGGGTTCTTTAGACAACACTAGGATACGGTAGGTGCGGATATCACCCAACTTTGTCTTAACCTCCTTAATGGATTGGCTGATATGGCATCGGTTAACCAAACCATCTTAGTACTTATTCCAAAAATCAAGGACCCAACTACTATGAGGCATCTCCGACCTATTAGTCTCTGTACGGTGATTTACAAAATTGTGGCTAAGGTTTTGGTTAACAGAATGAAGCATACAATTCCTTTTTGTATCAGTAACAACCAAGCTGCCTTTGTTCAGGGGCGCAATATCACTGATAACATCCTTATTGCTCATGAAATAATACACTCTATTAATACTGGCCAAACTAAATCTTCCCATGGTGCTGCTCTCAAGCTGGACATGGAAAAAGCTTTTTATAGAGTGGAATGGTCTTTTCATGATAATGTTATGAATCGAATGGGCTTTGCACCCTCTTGGGTTTCAATCATTATGAGATGTATCTCTTCGGTATCTTTCACTGTTAAGATTAACAATTACTTTTCTCCTTTCATTCAACCCCAATGGGGTCTTCGACAAGGCAATCCCCTGACACCTTTTATTTTCCTCTTTTGCACTCAAGGTCTCTCTGCGTACCTCTCTGATGCTCAACAACAAAATTTGCTTCTTGGCCTTGAAGCTAGTAGATTAGGGCCTAAAGTCAATCATCTACTTTTTGTAGATGATTGTATGGTCTTTATTAACAATAAACCGGTGGAAGCAGAACATCTTAAAATGGCTCTCCAAACCTATGCTTCTGCCTCTGGGCAAGCAGTTAATTTTGAAAAATCGACAACTTTTTACAATCCGCGTACCCCCCACTCGATTCGAGAAACAATTAATAATTCCTTGTAGGTACGCGAGGTCACTAACCGAAGAGTCTACTTGGGTGTCCCACTTCCTATTGGTAAAAGAATAAAACGAAAGCTCTTGGCTTCATTCGCGATAAAGTTCATGACCGCTTATCCAATTGGGATAAACAACTCCTTTCTTTTAGTGGTAGAGAAATTTTTATCAAAGCTATTTTGCAGTCTTTGCCCCAGTATGGCATGTCATGTTATCTACTTCCTCAAAACATAATCGATGATATGACTTCCGCTATTCGTTGTTACTGGTGGTCTGGTAAAAACAACAAAAAAGGTTGGCACATGCTCCCTTGGGAACAAGTTTGTTTACCTAAATCCCCGGGGGGTATGGGCTTCCAGGACTTAAATAATTTCAATATCGTGCTTCTGGAAAGCAGCTCTGGTGGCTTATTTGCGAACCGGAGTCTCTGCTGGGTCCAATTTACAAGGCCAAATATTTTCCTTCTGGGAACATCCTTGATGCTATTCAACCGCATCATGGGTCATTTGCCTGGCAAGGGCTTTACAATGCTATGCAACATCTTTTTGGCAGATTTCTCTATCGGCCTGGGATTAATAGTGGTATTTGTATCCATAGGGATAAGTGGGGAGGCTCCTCTCCTGTACATCTCTATGGGGAATACGAGATCTCCGTAGAAGTGTATGTTCGTTGTCGTGATTTTATGATACGAAACCAAGCTGCTTGGGACCCTATCAAGGTCCGCAACTACTTCACTACGGAGAATGTCAATGCTATTTTGAATATTCACATCATTAATGATAATCGTGACTCCATTATTTGGAATCCCAATGATTCCGGTGTTAATCCGTCCGATCTGGTTACCCATTTTTACAATGCCCACCGGAACCTAGAAATCGACCTACTCGGATCTGGAAAGTCCTGGCTAAATTAAAGGCTCTTCCGAAGGTTAAGACCTTTGGCTGGCAAATGGGCTCTGAGGCTCTACCTGTTGGTTCTCGGTTGCAAATTTTTGCGCCAGAATCGGGTCCTTGCCCCATTTTTCGATCTAGATTGGAATATGTTCTTCATGCTCTTCGCGATTGTCCTAGTGCCTCGGAGGCACTACGTTTAGCGGGCATTCCAACTCCTTTAATTAATAGTGCATCCCCTACTAGTCTCCAATGGCTAGAGGAGGGTGCTCGCCAGTTATCTTCTGATCTCTTTGGGCTCTTTCTTACCACTCTATGGAATATTTTGAACCGGCGCAATGACTGGGTCTATAATCGCCACCTGCAACCCCCCTGGCTAATTGCCATCAACTCTCTAAGTCTTCATTGCGACTACTCCAATGTTATCTGTTCTTCCTCTTCCCCAATGGATCATCCACCACTCTCTCCTCCTCCCTGGAGGCATCCCCCTCTTGGGTACCTTAAAGTTAATGTGGACGAGGCTTTTGACCCGGCCACTCGAGCGGCAGCGGTTGGAGTTTTGGCCCATGATGATTTGGGTGCAGTCGTTGGTGGTTTGGCTTACCCGTTGCGCAGCTGTCCGGATGCTGCTACTTCTGAAGCTGTGGGCCTTCTTGCTGGCATCACTTTTGCTCGGTCTTAGGGCTGGAGCAACTTGTTCATTGATAAAGACTATGTATGCCTTGTGAACATGCTCAACCGTCCGGGGCCTGACCTCTCCACCATGGGTCCTACGCTTTTACAAGCACGAGATTCACTGTCATCCTTTTCTTTTGTCCATGTTCATTATGTAAGCCTCGAGGCTAAAATAGTTGTTCATACTCTGGCTACCCATGCGCTTAGAACCATGACATCTATGTCTTTTGGTTCCATTTATCCGGACTTTATCCGAAACTTTGTACGTGCCGAGATTTCTTCTCAATCTATCTAATAAAACAAGGGTACTCTTTTCCCTTTTTTAGGGATCTCCGGGTCTTGTGCCTGGGGATGTTAGCAGGGGTTTTTAATGAGGCACACTTTTTTCAAAAAAAAAAAACTCCAACGGGTCCATTTTATGGCCCATTTAGACCCGCTCGTCTGAAACCTCTACAAAAAGACCGCAAAACAAGTATTCATAACAATTTAGAAGTTCATATCATTTATTACCAGCAATTCAACATGATTACAATGTAGAAAATCAATTTATGCCCTTTTTACACAGTTAATTGTCCAACGGGTCCATTTTACCGCCCATTTAGACCCGCTCGTCCGAAACCTCTACAAAAAGATTCCATCACTACTCCAAACACTCCAATTCTCTTCATACTTGCTATATTAATTTTCTTCAAGTCAAAGTTTTGTTTCCTTTTTCTCCTCTATGATCTCAAGATTTTTTAAATACTTTTATTACCCTTCTTTTTAAAACTAAAACTTTGCTACCATCCCAATTATATACTGGACATCTTAACCGAGTTAGGCGCTTTGACCATACCCTTTTCCACTTTTTAAGGGATCTTAATTTTATTCCAACTCAAACTAGTCAAGTCGTTCTATTTCCTTCATTTGCTACTTCCCTTGTTTCCTTACCAGTCATACATACCCTAAGTTCTCACGTCTACACTCTATATATATCTCACATTATCAACTCTCTTTCTTCTCACGATAGCTTCCCCATCTCCCTCCATTTCCCTCTTTTTTCTTCCGTCTCTCTTTCCTAACCTCTCCCAATGGCAATGTAACCCCCTTAGCCCGGCCTAGACGGTTGACCCGAACTATGAAGATTACACGGGGAAAACCAAAGTCAACCCGAAAGTCAACCTTGATTAACGACCCTTTTTTCCTTTTTAATCTTGTCTAGATGCATATTAATCTTAAGCGTACTCTTGAGAAACACATACTTGAAAAGCACAGCGATCAGATTACATCAAGGGGCTCGATTGCACAAATTACAACTATTAGGGACCAAAATGTAAATTCTGGAAATTTAGAGGACTTAACCGATTTTTAAGTTACCAATATAAAATTTATCATATTACATGCTTCCCCGACAAATTTCACCTTAAACGGACATTTCAAACTCAAGCAATTGCAAAAACAATATTCAGGATTAAAACGTAAAACTTGCAAACCACAAAACCATTCAAATCAGTGCCCAACGGTCATCTGTTTCGGAACGGGGGTTGACCGTTCCGAAATGCGGGTTCGTTTCGAGACCTGTATCGAAACAGGGCCTGGCAGTGGCCAAAACGTTTCGGAACGGCCTCTACCCGTTTCGATACACGAAGGCCATTACAGGCCCCCGTTTCGAAACGCTAGTGCCCGTTCCGATACGGATTGCCCAGAAAGTGTAGAATTTGCTGGTTTAACACACATTTATCCACTCAAACACATCCTATTGGCCCCCTAATCATGCCAACAAGTCATCATACATACAAGGTACATATTTGCATCATCAAAACACATTCATGGCATCAATTAGGAAAATCCACGAGTATATAGGCATGCATACTAATATCCAAAACCAAACAATCATCAAAGCATCAAAGCAAACACCAAAATGGCCATTTACAAGTCCAAAACATCAAAGCAAACACCAAAATGACCATTTACAAGTCCAAAACATCAAAGGCATCATGCCACACTTACAGAGTCCAAAACATCTCCCAAAAACACAACCTAGGTTCCCATTGCCAAATATCAAAAACTAATAATGTTGTGAAAAAGTCACCATACATGAGCTTAGCTTTCCCTTGGATTCTTAGCCTCCTTGCTGCCCTCAAACACCTCAATTATCTGCATTATTAGTTCAAGGAAGAGAGCGTAAGCACAATTGCTTAGTGAGGTATGCTCTAAAGAAACAACACAATAATGCATTTTATAAAACACCTTTCATAAGGCCTTTAAACTCATAAACATCATTTCTCATGCAACAATACATACACAACAAGCATCTCATGCTTCATTAACATCAACATGTCATATTGGCTTCCAAGTGATAAACCATAACCTTTTACAACATAAAACACAATCGGATACGCGGATTACAAGCGTTGTCCCATACGCTTCATACACACCACCGAACACACAAGGTGGAGTTTACCAGTACAATCTCAACCCCCTCAACACCCGTGATGGAGTTTAATGGTACAATCACAACCCCTCTACATCACTCATCGGTAGTTGTATAACATCACTAATGAGAACACAGGACACACAACACAAGATCCACACATGGCCTTTTAACCACCATTGTGATCTTAACCATCTCGTTAGTGTACTTGGATGGAGTTTACGGTACCATTACAACCCCTCAACATCCAAGGCGACTTTATTCACGGTGCACCCAATCCTATAGCCGGCTAACTATATCCGATTCAAGTACTTTAAAACCAAAACATCACTTGCCAATATACATCATTTATCATCAACAATCCACTGTTTTAAAGCATTAATAAAAGCCATTAAACCATCATGCATCACTATGCATCAAAACCACATTTATTCATAACAAACCAAGGATCTCTTACCCTGAGCATCCTTCAACACATGGCTTTCAAAACCAACATTAATCATGCTAAAACATGCTTTCAAAACAGAATTTAATCATGCAAATTAAATACATTGCATCCAACCATCTCATGGTTCATCAAGAGAGAGAGTTTTCCCGGAAACTTACTCTTGAGCTTAGTTAAGTTGCTTAGACTTAAACTAAGCTCCCAAACCTTCAAACATTCATTACAAAGCTGGAAATCCTAACTTCACTCACCAATTCCATTTCGCAAGCTTGCCGAAACGCCGTTCAAGCCTCCGGATCAACACCACAAGGATCCGAAGATGTCTCCCCTGTTTTAAACACATCAAAGCAGAGGATTAATGCATCATCATGCATTAAAATCTTCAGCCATTACACCTAAACTCGCTGCTCTCACCAAATCTAACATTTCGGCTACCAAACACAACCGAAATCACTTCCAAACTCTTCCAAAACATTACCCAGCCAAGATCCATCACTTCTAACCATTCTTAAACATCAATTAACTTCCAAAAAGAACCTAAACTCGTCCTTATACCTCCAGCTATAACAGAACACCAAGATCACCCCAAAAACCACCATTTTCACAAGTAAAAACTTAGGAAAATCAACCTATTCGGAATTGCATTGATTAAACCTCAATTACACATCATTTAACATCCAAAATACATTAAAAAGCCATCTCAAAAAAGAGCCCAAACAATCACCACGAATTTCTTCAAGATTTAATCCAAACCTTAAGTTTTAAGCCAAAATCAAGATCACAACATTAAAACCTTTTATAAAACTTAATTTAAGGATTGAGAACTTGGGAATTTCAGTAAAGAACTGAGTATTTAGAGGAGAAGAACATCCTTACCTCTAAATGTAGATTTTTCCTTGATTAGAGCCAAAATCCTTGAAAACTCAATAAGCAAATGAAGAGGATTTGATGTAGAAAGGATTAGGAATCAATTGATGATTGAAACCTCATCATTTAATGTGAAAATCAAAAGAAATGTTGGTGTAGAAATGTGTTTGGTTGAGGGAATTTTGAGAGAAAATGAGATGAGAAAGTTTTTAAGAAAGTTAGTTATGAAAAGCTAAAATATGGTTTCCCTCTTTTCCTTTAATTAATTAATCATTAATAAAATCATTAAAACTGAGAAAAATCTGGACAAATCCTTTCTTGGGTAAATTAGCTCCTTAAAGATTCAAAGTTTCAATCCTTACAAAACAGTCACCACAGAACTTTTCAAAAATTACATTTTAGTCACTATTTCGAAAAGTTGCACTTCCAAACCTTATTTTCTAAAATTGATTTCACCACTCTCTTATATATATTAAAATAGGATTTTTATATATTTTTCCATATTTTTAAAGCATACCGAACTAGGCTTTCCCTAAAACCACCTTTTATATTCGAACCGAAAATCACACCAGTCCGGTTCAGACCCTAAACTTCCAAGCCCAAAATTTGGGTGTTACAACACTTCCCCCTTAAGAAATTTCGTCCTCGAAATTTACCTGGAGGAAAGAGATACGGAAACTGCTTCTTCATGTCATCCTTCCGTTCCCACGTGGCTTCCTCAACACCACGATGCTTCCACAACACCTTTACCAACTCAATGGTCTTGCCTCGAAGAACTTTACTGTCTGAATCCAGAATTTCCACCGGCTCCTCATCATAGGTCAAGTCTGCATTCAACTCCACTTCCTCCACAGGCATAACATGCGAAGGATCCGATCTATACCTCCGAAGTATAGAAACATGAAACACATCATGAATCTTTTCCAACTCTTGCGGCAATCTCTGCTTGTACGCAACAGGACCCACACGCTCAATCACCTCGTATGGTCCAATGTACCTAGGGCTCAACTTACCCTTTCGGCCAAACCTCATCACCTTTTTCTAAGGAGAAACTTTCAAAAACACACGGCCACCTACCGCATACTCAACCTCCTTACGCTTCAAATCTGCGTAAGACTTCTGTCGATAAGAAGCTGCCTTCAAGCGCTCACAAATGAGCTTCACCTTCTCGGTGGTTCCTTTCAACAAAGCTGGCATTGAGACAAACTTCTGACCTGTTTCAGCCCAACAAAGAGGAGTTCTGCACTTCCTCCCGTACAAGGCTACATAAGGTGCCATTTGAATACTTGCCTGGTAGCTATTGTTATAAGCAAACTCCACCAAAGGCAAATGCTTCTCCCAAGAGCCTTGAAACTCAATCACACAGCACCTCAACATATCCTCTAGCACTTGGATAACACGCTCAGACTGTCCATCCGACTGTGGATGATAAGAAGTACTGAAATTCAGCCGCGTACCCAAAGCCTGAGGTAAACACTCCCAAAAACGCGATGTAAACCTCGGATCTCTATCCGACATGATCGACTTTGGCACACCATGCAGCCGCACAATCTCAGCAATGTACAACTCTGAAAGCTTGTCCAAGGTGTACGTAATATGCACAGGTAAGAAATGCACACACTTCGTCAGGCGATCCACAATCACCCACACCGAATTCTTCATCGATGGCGACAAAGGTAAACCAGACATAAAGTCCATGGTAATCCTTTCCCACTTCCACTCAGGAATCCTCAATGGTTGCAACAACCCAGAAGGAAACTGATGCTCAGCCTTAACTCGCTGACAAACCATGCACTTGCTCACATACTCAGCAACATCTTCCTTTAGACCCACCCAATAGTACTCATCCTTAAGACCACGATACATCTTTGTACTACCAGGGTGCATAGCAAAAGGACTACTATGAGCTTCAGTCAGAATAACACGCTTCAACTCAGCATCATTGGGCACTACTATCCGACTCCCAGAACATAAACCTCCATCAACATTAAAACAGAAATCTGATGGCCTATCCTCAGCAATATCCTGAACATGTGGCACCAAGGAATCATCCAACAACTGCCTATCCTTTATCAACTGAACCAAGGATGGTTTCACCTGCAATTCAGCCACAAGACCGCCATCTCGCGAAATGCTCAAGCTGACAAACATAGCCCTCAACTCTACTGCCACTTTCCTACTCAAGGCATCCACTACAACATTAGCTTTGCCCGGATGGTACTCGATCGTCATATCGTAATCTTTAAGCAACTCCACCCAACGTCGTTGCCTAAGATTCAACTCTTTCTGAGACATCAGATACTTCAAACTCTTGTGATCTGTGTACACCGTACACTTCTCACCATACAGGTAATGTCTCCAAATTTTCAAAGCAAAGACCACATCAGCTAACTCAATATCATGCGTAGGATAGTTGCGCTCATGCACCTTCAACTGGCGCGGTGCATAAGCCACCACATTACCCTCTTGCATCAACACACACCCCAAACCAACATAGGATGCGTCACTATACACCACAAACTCTTTCCCTGATTCAGGCTGAACCAAGATAGGAGCTTACGTCAAAGTTGCCTTCAGCTTCTCAAAAGCCTGCTGTCTCACTTCCGTCCATTCATACTTGACATCCTTCTGCAACAACTTCGTCAAAGGTGCAGCAATCTTTGAAAATCCATCCACGAACCTCCGATAGTATCCTGCCAAACCAAGGAAACTACGAACTTCATGAATAGACTTAGGAGGCTTCCAACTCATCACTGCCTCAATTTTCTGAGGATCAACGTGAATCCCCTCAGCAGAAACCACATGACCAAGGAAAACAACTTCCCTAAGCCAGAACTCACACTTGCTTAACTTAGCATAAAGCTGATTCTCCAACAAAGCCTGCAACACAATCCTCAAATGCCCCTCATGCTCCTCCTCAGTACGAGAGTACACGAGGATATCATCAATGAACACCACAACAAACTTGTCCAAATATTCATGGAACACTCTATTCATCGTGTCCATAAAAGCTGCAGGAGCATTCGTCAAACCAAACGACATCACAAGGAACTCATAATGCCCATACCTCGTTCTGAAGGCTGTCTTTGGCACATCCACATCCTTCACCTCAACTGGTAATACCCTGACCTTAAGTCAATCTTAGAGAACACAGCCGCTCCTCGAAATTGATCAAAAAGATCATCAATCCTCGGCAATGGATACCGATTCTTGATAGTCAACTTGTTCAGCTGACGGTAATCGATGCACATTCTCATAGTGCCATCCTTTTTCTTCACAAACAAGACCGGTGCACCCCAAGGTGACACACTCGGCCGAATGAAACCACGATCAAGCAACTCCCGAAGTTGCGTCTTCAGCTCCTTCAACTCCTTAGGTGCCATTCGATAAGGAGTAATGGACACTGGAGTTGTGTTTTCATACAACTCAATTCCAAACTCCACTTCTCGGTTAGGAGGCAATCCAGGTTAGGATTCATCACAAAGGCTAGGTAGGCTTCACAACCTTGCCTCAGCATCCGACTCGCCTCCAAGGAAGACACCACATTGGTAAGAAACTTCACATTCTCACCAACCACCACTACCTCATAATCATCCGCAAGCCTCAACGAAACTCGCTTGTTCTCAAAATCCACCACAGCTCGATGTTCAACAAGCCAATCCATACCAAGGATTACATCAAAACCATAGAATGGCAGTTCCATGAGATCAACATGAAAAACATGGTTTTGCACAACCAAGGGACATCTTCTATACAACTTTCGTGTCACAACGGTCTCACCAAAGGAACTAGTTACACGCATACCAACAACCAAAGACTCAACAGGCAAACCAAGCAATTGAGCATGTTCACGCAATATGTAAGAGTGTGTGGATCTAGAATCAATCAAGGAAAGTAATGACAAGGATTGCAAAGTGAAGGTACCTGCGATCACATCCGTGTCATTCCTCCCCTCTCGCAGCGCATACACTCGAGCCTGGCCACCACGCTCGGGTTGGACAGCCACCACATGCGCCACATTCCTTCCGCCATCATCTCTGCGCTGGAAGTTACCACGGCCGCGCCCACGACCTCTCTGTGGTGCAACAACTCCAGGAGCACGTCCCTGACCACCACCGGCCAACAAAGGACACTCCCTCTTCATGTGGTCTACCGAACCACAATTCTAACATGAATTACCCGTCACTGCCACAGGAGCCTGCACCTCTCTCGCTGCCTGAGGACAATCACGCCTCAAATGACCACGTGATCCACACGCCCAGCATGTGTTTTGATCAGCTCTCGCCCTGTCTCCCTAAACAGGCGCACCATGCCCTCCACTACCACACCTAGCAGAAGACTGATATCTCCTATCTCGTCCCCTCTTGTTCCGTCCACCACCGGAACTATACTCAGCAGCTCTCTTGCTCGAGCCAGAACCAGCAGTCCTAGAAGACAAACCCAGGTTCTGCTCAATATCCTTCACCCTACTAACCAGCACATCAAAATCCGTGTACTCGGCTGCAAGCATAAAGGTCTTTACATCCGACACCAAACCATATCAGAAACGCTCACACCTCTCCCGCTCATCCGGGATAAGCTCAGGTGCATATTGACTGAGACGGACAAACTGGATCTCATACTCAACCACCGTCATACTTCCTTGCGTAAGAGACATGAATTCCCTTTTCTTTTCATCCAAGTACCGCACACCTAGATACTTTCGCTTGAAAACGTTCAGGAAGAACGTCGAAGTCACATCAGCTTCCTCCATTCCGGAGATAGTGGTCGTCCACCAGGTATACGCATCATCATGTAACAGCGATACCACACATCCTAACTTCTGCACATCATTGCAGTTCATTTGTCCCAATATCCTCTTGGTACTTTCCAACCAAGATTCGGAACCTTCAGTAGCTAAACCTCTGAACTCAGTCCCTCCCAGACTGCGCAAACATTCCAAAGGTAATCTAGCATTAGCATCACCCTGATGCCCAGCTCCGTGAGCTCCATCTATTGCTGCCTGAAAGGCTCCAGCAACAGCCTGTATCAAAATTGTCATGTCAGGAGCAGCTTGCCCCTGCCCAGCTTCAGGTCCAGCGACCCCAGCACCAGCACCAACACCAGCTCCATCACCTCCAGCACCACCATCACCGGGCGGTCCACCACCAGGAGGAGGAGGTAAATCCACAACATTATCGACATTCTCGTTCTGAGCCATAGCTCGCGTATTAACTCTCGTCTCTCTACGAGGTCCCATTCACTAAAACAATGCACTAACACAAATGCAATAAACATAATTAGGCTCAACAAGGTAAGTAATCCAAGCACTCAAGATCATTTCTCAAAAACAATTCATTTCATTAGTTTTGATATGGCAATGGGTCCCTCTAACATGCTTCAACATAGCATAGCATCACAATTGCAACATACTTTACAATTCATGCATCATACTTTCATTTAAAAGACATATCATGCAATCATACATACACCACCCACATAACCATTCCCGTTGTAACCCCCTTAGCCCGGCCTAGACGGTTGACCCGGACTACGAAGATTACACGGGGAAAACCAAAGTCAACCTTGATTAACGACCCTTTTTTTCTTTTTAAACTTGTCTAGATGCACATTAAACCTAGGCATACTCCTGAGATAAGCATACTAAAAAAATCACAGCAAACGAAAAACAATAAGGGACCCAATTGCACAAAATACGGAATTAGGGACCAATTTGTAAATTCTGAAAATTAAGAGGACTTTACCAATTTTTAAGTTACCATCATGAAATTAGTCATCTTTCATGCCTCTCTGCCAAATTTCACCTTAAACGGACATCTCGAACTCAAGCAATTGCACATACAAAAATCAGGACTAAAACGTAAAGCTTGCAAACTTCAAAACCATTCAAATCAGTGCCCAACGGTCAAGTGTTTTGAAACGGGGTTAGCCCGTTCAGAAACGGGGCTTGGCAGTAGCCAAAGTGTTTCGAAACACCTCTACCCGTTTCGAAACACCCAGGCCAAATCGAGCACCTGTTTCGAAACAGGCAAGGGTGTTTCGAAACACCCTGCCCAGAAACAGCAGATAGACCTGTTTTAGCACCTTTAAACCCCATCGAACATGCTCCAAACCATTCCACAACAAATCAACAACATGCCAAGCATCATAACCACCAACATGCATTAAAATCTAGATACAAAACCACCCCTAGGTGCACCAACTCTTTCAACACATCCAACACTTAATCATGCTTTTAAAACAAGAAGCATAGCATAACGTCTTATGAACAAGAAGATTCAAACGTTGCAAGCGTTAAACCACATAGTTCAAATCATAAACCGAACTTGTTCAACATACACAATCTCATTAAACAACAACATAAAAGACTCTCCCCCCATTGCCTTTATTATCTATAGCTATTAACCGAGACATACATCTCAAGTGGAGCTCTCTTTGAATCCCTTGCTTCTTGCTGTCCCAACTTCAATTATCTGCATTGATGGACAAAAAGTAGCGTAAGCACATAATGCTTAGTGAGGAATGCTCAAAACCAAAACACCATCAATGCAGCGAGTCATAAAACCTCTTTAAAAAGTAGACACATTTCGATAAACCAAAGCAGTGTTTGGAAACCCCTTTTAAACAACATGCTTTAAATCATGCATTGCTCAAACATGAAAACCAACCCTTAGCTTAGAAAAGCTAAGTAACTCACTTCAAAGCACGTCCTTGCAAAACCATCAATTTAACCTTTCCATACATGAACATCATATGCAAAGTTAAATACAAATTCCTTGGAAAACACTTCCACTTCACATTATACTTTTCTCATTCTTGAAAATCATCTCAAAGCAAGAAACCTTTGAAAACCACATACTCCTTCAATCTATCTCATGTATCAAACAAATGCAACATATGAACCACAAAATCAACATTTGCATTACATGCCTTTTAAAACAAGCCTTCACAAGACTTCAATGCACTAAAGAGATTCCATGCACATATGCACCATTCTCAATAGAAGATAAACACTTGTTCAAGCTTAACAAGTTATACATGCATTCTTAGAACATCACACACTTCCCATGCAACCATGCATCATTTCAAGCATTTCATGCTTCATTACATTCAAGAACATTATATTGGCTTCTAAGTGATAAATCACAAACCATCATAACACAAGACACAATCGGATACGCGGATTACAAGCGTTGTCCCACACGCTCCATACACACTTCCGAACAACACAAGGTGGAGTTTACCGGTACAATCACAACCCCCTCAACACCCGTGATGGAGTTTAACGGTACAATCACAACCCCTCAACATCACTCATCGGAAGTTGTATAATACACTAGCGAGAGCCGAGACACATCACAAGGCTTACACATGGAAGATACCACAACCATTGTAATCACCTTAACCAAGCTCATACACGGGAGCAACCCTCCACCGTTGTGACACTTAACAAAGTCCACCCATGAGAGCCATCCTCCATCATGGTGACATTTAACAAGGTTCACCCACGAGAGCCATCCTCCATCGTGGTGGCACTAAACCAAGCCCACCCACGAGAGCCATCCTCCATCGCGGTGGCACTAAACCAAGCCCACCCACGAGAGCCAACCTTCATCGTGGTGACACCAATTTCCTCAATCGCTAGGATTCTTGGATGGAGTTTACGGTACAATTACAACCCCCTCGACATCCAAGGCGACTCAATTCACGGTGCACCCAATCCTATAGCCGGCTAACTATATCCGATTAAAGTAGCCAAGAACCACTTACATCACTTGCCAACATAACCATTTTACCACATTAATCCATTGATTTTACAAGCATAACCAAAATGCCAAAACCACCAATTACCATCATCACTTCACTGTTTTGAAGCATTAAACAAAGCCATTAAACATCATGCAACACTATGCATCAATTCCACAATTCCAATGTACAAAACCAAGGATCTCTTACCTTAAGCATCCTTCACACATGACTTTCAAAACCAGCATTAAACCATGCTAAAATATGCTTTCAAAACAGAATTTAAACATGCAAATCACATGCATTGCATCCAACTATCACAAGTGCTTTAAAAACCAATTCATAACACAAACCAAGAGAGAAATTCCATTTACTTACTCTTGAGCTTAGCTAAGTTGTTTAGACTTAAACTAAGCTCCCAAAACCTTCAAACATTGGTTTCAAAGCTGAAAACCCAACTTCACTCACCGATACACAAAACTAGGCTAGCCAACAAGCCTTCCAAGCATCCGAAACCTTCAACGCCACCTCTATTGCTCACGGATCATTCTCCCCTGTTTCAAGCACATAACAACAGAGGATTAATGCATCATCATGCATTAAAAACACCAGCAACACACCTAAACTCGCTGCTCTTTGTAAACCCAACATTTCGGCTACCAAACACAACCGAAATCACATCCAAACACTTCCAAAACTTAACCCAGCCAAGATCCATCACTTCTAACCATTTTTAAACATCAATTAACATCCAAAATGATCCCAAACATGTCCTTATACCTCCAACATTAACAAAACACCAAGATCACCCCAAAAACCACCATTTTCACAAGTAAAAACTTAAGAAAATCAACCTATTCGGGATTGCATTGATTAAACCTCAATCACACATCATTTAGACATCCAAAATACATCAAAAAGACATCTCAAAACAGAGCCCAATCATCCAATACGAATTTCTTCAAAATTAAATCAAAATCTTGCATTTTAAGCCAAAATCAAGATCACAACATTAAAACCTTTAATAAAACTTAATTTAAGGATTGAGAACTTGGGAATTTCAGTAAAGAACTGAGTATTTAGAGGAGAAGGACGTTCATACCTCTAAATGTGGATTTCTCCATGTTTAGAGCCAAAATCCTTGAAAATTCATTAAGCAAATGATGAGGATTTGATGTAGAAATGATTAGGAATCATTTAGGAATTGAAATCTCAACTTTAGGTGTGAAAATCAAAGGTAAAGTTGCTGTGGAAATGTGTTTGTCTGAGGGAATTTTGAGAGAAAATGAAATAGGAAAATTTTGGTAAAAGTTAGTTATGAAACTAAAAATATCTTTTTCCCTCTTTTCTTTTTATTAATTAAACATTAAATGAGTATTAAAAATCAAGAAAAATCTGGAGAAATCCTCCCTTGGGTAAATTAGCTCCTTAAAGATTCAAAGTTTCAATCCTTTTAAAACAGTCACGAACTTTTCAAAAATTACATTTTAGTCACTAACTCAAAATTTCATATTTCCAAACCTCATTTTGTAAAATTGATTTCACCACTCTCTTATATATATTAAAAGAGGATTTTTAGATATTTTTCCATATTTTTAATGCATCCCGAACTAGGCTTTCCTTAAAACCACCTTTTATATTCGAACCGAAAATCCGACCGATCCGGTTCAAACCCAAAACTTCTAAGCCCAAAATTGGGGTGTTACACCCGTTTACTCAAGAACTCAGCTCTGATACCACCAAATGTAACCCCCTTAGCCCGGCCTAGACGGTTGACCCGAACTATGAAGATTACACGGGGAAAACCAAAGTCAACCTTGATTAACGACCCTTTTTTTCCTTTTTAATCTTGTCTAGATGCATATTAATCTTAAGCGTACTCTTGAGAAACACATACTTGAAAAGCACAGCGATCGGATTACATCAAGGGGCTCGATTGCACAAATTACAACTATTAGGGACCAAAATGTAAATTCTGGAAATTTAGAGGACTTAACCGATTTTTAAGTTACCAATATGAAATTAATCATATTACATGCTTCCCCGACAAATTTCACCTTAAACGGACATCTCAAACTCAAGCAATTGCAAAAACAATATTCAGGACTAAAACGTAAAACTTGCAAACCACAAAACTATTCAAATCAGTGCCCAACGGTCATCTGTTTCGGAACGTGGGTTGATCGTTCCGAAACGCGGGTTCGTTTCGAGACCTGTATCGAATCAGGGCCTGGCAGTGGCCAAAACGTTTCGGAACGACCTCTACCCGTTTCGATACACGAGGGCCATTACAGGCCCTCGTTTCGAAACACTAGTGCCCGTTCCGATACGGATTGCCCAGAAAGTGCAGAAGTTGCTGGTTTAACACACATTTATCCACTCAAACACATCCTATTGACCCCCTAATCATGCCAACAAGTCATCATACATACAAGGTACATATTACATCATCAAAACACATTCATGGCATCAATTAGGAAAATCCACGAGTCTATAGGCATGCATCCTAATATCCAAAACCAAACAATCATCAAAGCATCAAAGCAAACACCAAAATGGCCACTTACAAGTCCAAAACATCAAAGACATCATGCCACACTTAGGGAGTCCAAAACATCTCCCAAAAACACAACCTAGGTTCCCATTGCCAAATATCAAAAACTAATAATGTTGTGAAAAAGTCACCATACATGAGCTTAGCTTTCCCTTGGATTCTTAGCCTCCTTGCTGCCCTCAAACACCTCAATTATCTGCATTATTGGTTCAAGGAAGAGAGCGTAAGCACAAATGCTTAGTGAGGTATGCTCTAAAGAAACAACACAATAATGCATTTTATAAAACACCTTTCATAAGGCCTTTAAACTCATAAACATCATTTCTCTTGCAACAATGCATACACAACAAGCATCTCATGCTTCATTAACATCAACATGTCATATTGGCTTCCAAGTGATAAACCATAACCTTTTACAACATAAAACACAATCGGATACGCAGATTACAAGCGTTGTCCCATACGCTTCATACACACTACCGAACACACAAGGTGGAGTTTACCGGTACAATCTCAACCCCCTCAACACCCGTGATGGAGTTTAACGGTACAATCAAAACCCCTCTACATCGCTCATCGGTAGTTGTATAACATCACTAACGAGAACACGAGACACACAACACAAGATCCACACATGGCTTTTTAACCACCATTGTGATCTTAACCATCTCGTTAGTGTACTTGGATGGAGTTTACGGTACCATTAATACCCCTCAACATCCAAGGCGACTTTATTCACGGTGCACCCAATCCTATAGCCGGATAACTATGTAACGCCCCGGTTTTGGGCTTAGAAGTTTTGGGTTTTGGACCGGACCGGTCGGGTTGCGGTTCGAATATAAAAGGTGATTTTTAGGAAAGCCTAGTTCGGGTTGCATTAAAAATATGGAAAAATGTTCTAAAATTCTCTTTTATTATATATAAGAGAAAGGTGAAATCAATTTTGCAAAATGAGGTTTGGAAGAGTGACATTTTGGGTTAGTGACCAAAATGTAATTTTTGAAAACTGTGTGACTGTTTTAAAAAGGATTGAAACTTTGAATCTTTAAGGAGCTATTTACCCAATGGGAGTTTCTCCAGATTTTTCTAAAATATTAAATGATTTATTAAAGGTTTTTAAATAAAAGAAAAGTGGAGGGAAGATATTTTGCCATTTCCAACTAACTTTTCCATTTTCCATTTTCCTTTTTCTCTCATCTTTTCTCTCAAACCAAACACATTTTTCTCCAGAGCTTTTCCTCTGATTTTGTCCCCTAAATATCAATTTCAATTCTCTTTTGATCTCTAATCATCTCTTCAACAAAACCTCACCATTTGCTATTTGGATTTTCAAGATTTTGGTTCCAAAAAGGGAGAAAACTCAAGTTTGGAGGTAAGAACGTCCTTCTCCTCTGAACTTTAGGTTCTTTATTGAAATTCCCAAGTTCTCAATCCTTAATTTGTGTTTTATAAAAGGATTTATTGATTTGTTCTTGATCTTGGCTTTTAAATGCAAGATTTGCTTGATTTTGTTGAAATTTCGTATGATCTGATTGGGCTGTGTTTTGAGGTGTCAAATTGATGTTAAATGAATGTTAAATTGATAAGGAATTGAGGTTTTATCAATGCAATCTAGAATAGGTTGAATTTCCTAAGTTTTGCTTGAGTTTTTGGTTGTTTTTGGAGTGATCTTGGTGATCTGTTATAGCTGGAGGTATAAGGACGTGTTTGTGATCATTTTGGATGTTAATTGATGATTAAAAATGGTTAGAAGTGATGGATCTTGGCTGGGTTAAGTTTCGGAAGTGTTTGGTGGTGATTTCGGTTGTGTTTGGTAGCCGAAATGTTGGATTTGTGATGAGCAGTGAGTTTAGTTGTGTTGCTGGTGTTTTTAGTGCATTATGATGCATTAATCCTCTGATGTTATGTGCTTGAAACAGGGGAGGAAGATCCGTGAGCATTAGAGGTGGTGTGGAAGGTTTCGAATGCTTGGAAGGCTTGTTGGCTAGCCTTGTTTTGTGTATCGGTGAGTGAAGTTGGGTTTTCAGCTTTTAAACCGAGGTTTGATGGTTTTGGGAGCTTAGTTTAAGTCTAAACAACTTTGCTAAGCTCAAGAGTAAGTAAATGGATTTCTCTCTTGGTTTGTGTTGTGAATTGGCTTTTAAAGTATTTGTGATTGTTGGATGCAATGCATGTGGTTTGCATGTCTTAAATTCTGTTTTGAAAGCATATTTTAGCATGGTTTTATGCTGGTTTTGAAAGCCGTGAGAGAAGGATGCTCAAGGTAAGAGATCCTTGGTTTTGTACATTGAAATTGTGGAATTGATGCATGGTGTTGCATGTTGTTTAATGGCTTTGTTTAATGCTTCAAAAACAGTGGATTGATGATGGTAAATGATGGTTTTTGCATTATGTTTATGCTTGTAAATCAATGGATTTATGTGGTAAGATGGTTATATTGGCAAGTGATGAAAGTGGTTCTTGGTTCTTTGATCGGATATAGTTAGCCGGCTATAGGATTGGGTGCACCGTGAATAAAGTCGCCTTGGATGTGGAGTGGTTAAGTGTGAACCGGTAAACTCCATCCAAGTATCCTAACGAGATGGTTAAGGTTATAATGGTGATTGGAATCCCATTCGAGGACCTTGGGTAAGCAAAGGTAATAATGGTGGTTAAAATTCCATTGGTGGACATTGTGCTTGTTAAGATCACAATGGTGGTGTAAAGTCCATGTGTGGATCTTGTATAGGGTGTCCCGGATCTCGTTAGTGATGTTATACAACTACCAATCGGTGATGCTAAGGTTATATGGTGTTTAAAAGTCCATATATGGGAACCTTGTGCATGTTAAGGTTGTATGGTGGTTAAAAGTCCATACATGGGAACCTTGTGAAAGTTAAGGTTGTATGGTGTTTAAAAGTCCATACATGGGAACCTTGTGAAAGTTAAGGTTGTATGGTGTTTAAAAGTCCATACATGGGAACCTTGTGAAAGTTAAGGTTGTATGGTGGTTAAAAGTCCATACATGGGAACCTTGTGAAAGTTAAGGTTGTATGGTGTTTAAAAGTCCATACATGGGAACCTTGTGAAAGTTAAGGTTGTATGGTGTTTAAAAGTCCATACATGGGAACCTTGTGAATGGTAAGGTCAAATGGTGTTTAAAAGTCCATTTGGGGACCTTGGATTGGTAGGGTGTATGAAGCGTAGGGGACAACGCTTGTGATCCGCGTATCCGATTGGATGTTGAGTTGAAAAGTGGATTTGGTTTATCACTTGGAAGCCAATATATGTTCTTGAATATAATGAAGCATGAGATGCTTGAAATGATGCATGGTTGCATGAGACATGTATAATGTATTATGAATGCATGCTTACTTGTTAGTTTGAACAAGTGTTGGTTATCTATTGAGAATGGTGCATGTGTGCATGAAATCTCTTTAGTGCATTGAAGTCTTGTGAAGACTTGTTTTTAAGGTATGTGATGCAAAGGTTGGTGATGTGGTTCATATGTTGCATTTGTTTAATGCATATGGTAAATTGAATGAGTAAGTGGTTTTAAGGGTTTCTTGCTTTAAAATGATATTCAAATATGAGCAAGGTATGATGTGAAGTGGAAGTGTTTTCCAAAGTTTTGAATTTAACCTTGCATGTGATGTTTATGCTTGGATTGGTTAAATTGTTGATTTTGTAAGTTGTGCTTTGAAAGGGTTTTCTTAGCTCTTCTAAGCTAAGGGTTTGTTTTTCATGTTTGAGCAATGCATGATGTTATGCATGTTGTTGAAAAGGGTTTTCAAACTTGCTTTGGTTTATTGAATCGAGTTTGTTTTTAAAAGTGGTTTTATGACTCGCTGCATTGATGGTGTTTTGGTTTTGGGCATTCCTCACTAAGCATTATGTGCTTACGCTCCTTTTTGTCCATCAATGCAGACATTTGAAGTTGGAGCAGCGAGAAGCAAGGGATTCAAGGGGGAACTCCACTTGAGATGTATGTCTCGGTTAATAGCTATAGATAATAAAGGCAATGGGGGAAGAATCTCTTATATTGTTGTTTAGAGAGGATTTGTATGTTGGACAAGTTTGGTTTATGATTTTGAACTATGTGGTGTAAGCTTGCAACGTTTGAATCTTCTTATGCTTAAGTTGTTATGCTATGCTTCTTGTTTGAAAAGCATGATTGAGTGTTGGATGTGTTGAATGAGTTGGTGCATCTAGGGGTGGTTTTGTATCTAGATTTTGATGCAAATTGGTAGGTTTGATGTTTGGCATGTTGTTGATTTATTGTGGAATGGTTTGGAGCATGTTTGATGGGGTTTAAAGGTGTTAAAACAGGCCAAACTGCTGTTTCTGGGCAGGGTGTTTCGAAACACCCTTTCCTGTTTCGAAACAGGCCCTTGTTTTGGCTAGGGTGTTCCTGAACGGCCTAGCCCGTTTCTGAACACTTTGGCTACTGCCAAGGGGTGTTCCTGAACGGCCTAGACCCGTTTCTGAACACCTGATGGTTTGCAAGCTTTACGTTTTAGTCCCGTTTCTTGTTTGTGCAATTGTTTGAGTTTGAGATTTCCGTTTGAGATGCAATTTTGCAGAGAGGCATGAAACATGACTAATTTCATAATGGTAACTTAAAAATTGGTAAAGTCCTCTTAATTTTCAGAATTTACAATTTGGTCCCTAATTTCGTATTTTGTGCAATTGGGTCCCTTATCGTTTTCCGATTGCTATGATTTTTGAGTATACTTATCTCAAGAGTATGCCTAGGTTAAATGTGCATCTAGACAAGTTTAAAAAGAAAAAAAAGGGTCGTTAATCAAGGTTGACTTTCGGGTTGACTTTGGTTTTCCCCGTGTAATCTTCGTAGTTCGGGTCAACCGTCTAGGCCGGGCTACGGGGGTTACATTTGGTGGTATCAGAGCTGAGTTGCGAATGCTTGGGGAAAGCGGTAAGTTGTTTTAATGTGTGTTTGATGTTACCCTGATGTGTGGTTGAAAGTTGGTTGAAACACGTGTTTCTGAGCAAATTGATGATGTTTTCAAGCATGCTTTGTGGTTATGAATCTTCATTGAGCTCATGTGGTTTGTGCTGATGTCAAGTTGATGTTGCGAGCTGATTTTATGCATGATGAAAGTGTAATGGGTATGATATGTTGATGATGTTATGCTGTTGCAAGTGGACGCTGTTTGATGTAAGCATGATCGAAATGTTGTTTGATATGCTTGATGTTGAGATATCCATGTTTTTATTAACTGTTATGTCATGTAAAAGGGGAGAATTCGGGATACCCATTGCCTTATTATTATAGCTATTGTGTTATTTTGGAGTTGGAGTTTGAATCCTTGCTTAAAGCTGGTCTGATCAATTTGTTTGTTTTGTTATGATTGCTTGTTGTTAATAGTATGGCGAAATCAATGAGAGAATGGCAATTGGGTGAGATGGTTGCTGCTTTAGAGCAGGTTGTTAAGGCGTGGAATTCACCTTTTAGTGGAGGTGTTTCGTCTCAGTCTTCAGTGCCTGGAGTTGAGGTAGTAAGGCAGGAGGAAGAAGTTGGTTCTGTGATGAAAAGTTCATCACCTTTTGTTCAGGAGGTGTTGGGAACATCTCAGGCTGTGGCAAAAGTGAAGTCAGTAGACGTGCTGGTGGTGGGATGTGTGGGTTTGTCGAAACAGCGTTTACATGATTTGGGAGCTGTGGAGTATCATGGTTCAACACCGGAGACGTTTGAGGCCTGGTTGGCCAGTGTGATTCTGATTTTGGATCAGGAAGGCTGTGATTATGCCTGTAAGCTGGGAAGTGTTGTCTCTTTGATGTTGGAGGATGCATGTGCCTGGTGGACATCTGTGTCGGTGGCATCGCACATCCACGATATTGATTGGGATTTCTTTGTGTCTGCCTTTTATGAAAGGTATCTTGGGGAAAAATTCCCAAGGGTTAAGCAAGTTGAAGGTAGAGCAGATCTGGGGCAAGTGCTGCTTGATCAAGGAGTGGAGGCTCAGCTACCAGTGTGTGACCGTTGTGGAAGGCGCCATGTTGGAGGTTGTTGGGGCGCGGGTGCTTGTTGGAACTGTGGTTCTAAAGAGCATGTGAAGCGAAATTGTTCTCTTGGGGTGAAGTCAGCTTCAGTGGTAGCAAAAGGGTCTCTGAATGGTCGTGGGCACGGCCGAGGCAAAGTTCGAAGGTGGCAGGAAGAGCAGAAAGTTGTGAGGAGTTTGGGAAATGAAATCTGTTGGAAATGTGGGTCTGTTGGAC
This sequence comes from Hibiscus trionum, assembly GCA_030270665.1. Lineage (NCBI taxonomy): Eukaryota > Viridiplantae > Streptophyta > Magnoliopsida > Malvales > Malvaceae > Hibiscus > Hibiscus trionum. The sequence continues at coordinate 38,227,409 of BSYR01000027.1, forward strand.
ATATGAGGCGTAATTGTTTGAAGTTGGCCCGGAATAGCCAGGGAGCTTTGCCGCAAGGAGATGGTGGTGACCTTAGTATGTTAGTTGATGCTACAGTGGTGCGGCTGGAGAATGATGGTTCTGCGAGGAAGAGAGCTCGTCTGTTGAAGCTTCGGGGCAGTAAAGTGTTTTCAGGTAACCTTGTTAAGTAGCCTTTGCTCTAGTATCCTAGTTTGGTATCTGTTGGTTTTTCTTGCGTAGTGAGTATGGTTTTGTTGTTAGCATGTTGAGATAGTTGATGTTGCTATTTGGGAACATCCTTAGTGTGAAGAGGGCTTTAGTGAGTATCTTGTGGATAATGAGTTGTTAGAATGATAGAATGGGTCAAGTTAGAAGTGAGGTGGAGGGGTTGTTCTTAGACGGATTCTGAGGATGTTATTGGAGGGTGTGAACTGGCATTCATGCACAGTTAAAATCATTGTTATATGCTATATTTTATATGTGCTGGTCCATGCATACATGTGGCATGACATTAGAGGTTTTGCATACATGTACATTAGGCATTAGTAGGGCATATTGGTGACCATGCATACGAACGTTCACACTCGCTAATAACTAATCGAGTCTGTTAGTGTTGTGATAGAGTTAGGTTGGATGATGGGTTTTTAGAGGTTGTTTTGGTGCTAGGAAATGTTAGAAGTTGTGGAGGGTATTAAGCGAGCTGTTAGTAATAGTGAGTGCGGTATAGCATGTTGGTAGAAGGAAAGTGTTTGCTGCTTAATGGGCTTAATGGTGTGGCGGTGAGGAGATTGCTGGTTGAAGTCAGAACCGATCAGGTGGTTTTGAATGGCTAGTTGAAGTGGTAGTCCCTTGGTGTTAAGTGATGTTGCAGGTTAGTGGTTGTGTTTTTAAAGTGCTGGGGTAGCTTGGCATGGATGTTGTAATAGAAGGGTTGTTTATGTGGGTGAGAGTTCGTAGCAATCTTCGAGGAGTTGAGAAGATGGTATGTATGTTCAGGTTGGGCGGTGTTCTAGTAAGGCAAGTGTTGTGGTCAAAGCTTGTGGTGGAAAGGCAATGAAAGATGGAAGGCCATTGTTGGTTGAATGAGTTCTTGTGGGAAGTGGTTGGTTGGTTGTGAGTAAGTGAATTTTCTTTTTGAGTTCAGCTGGTGGTGTGTGGAATGGTGGGCGAAGCCAAGGTCGGGGTTAGTGACGTGATTATCTGTCGATGAGTGAGCAGTTCTGGTGAGTCGATGGTAAAGATTGTGGTGGATGTGAAGTAAGGACAGTAATACGTTGAGAAGTTTGGGTAAGCAGTTGTTGCTTAAGAATTTTTGCTTGTTGAGAAATCTTTGAAAGAGGTCGGGGAGGTTGCAAAGAGTATTAGAAGCAGTGAAGGTTGTGTGTTACATAGTGGCTGATTGAATTGGTTGGTGTCACTGTGTGAACAAGTTTTGGGAGTTGTGTGTTAAGGTGGAATATGTTGTAAAAAGTTTGAGGTTCTTCAGGTTGTTGTTGAGGCTATGTGCAGTCTGGAAGTGTGAAAGGTTAAGATGTGGTTAACATCTGAGTGTTCTGGAATTTGTGAACAGTATGTGGTGGTGTTGAGTTTGGGTGGAGTTTGTGGAGAGAGTGTTCAGTGGTGGTTAAGTCTCTTGTGTTGTTTGCGTGTTGCTTGAGAAGTTTGGTTGTGCTCTTTTCGCCAGTTGAAATTTCGGGGACGAAATTTCCTAAGGGGGGGAGAGTTGTAACGCCCCGGTTTTGGGCTTAGAAGTTTTGGGTTTTGGACCGGACCGGTCGGGTTGCGGTTCGAATATAAAAGGTGATTTTTAGGAAAGCCTAGTTCGGGTTGCATTAAAAATATGGAAAAATGTTCTAAAATTCTCTTTTATTATATATAAGAGAAAGGTGAAATCAATTTTGCAAAATGAGGTTTGGAAGAGTGACATTTTGGGTTAGTGACCAAAATGTAATTTTTGAAAATTGTGTGACTGTTTTAAAAAGGATTGAAACTTTGAATCTTTAAGGAGCTATTTACCCAATGGGAGTTTCTCCAGATTTTTCTAAAATATTAAATGATTTATTAAAGGTTTTTAAATAAAAGAAAAGTGGAGGGAAGATATTTTGCCATTTCCAACTAACTTTTCCATTTTCCATTTTCCTTTTTCTCTCATCTTTTCTCTCAAACCAAACACATTTTTCTCCAGAGCTTTTCCTCTGATTTTGTCCCCTAAATATCACATTTCAATTCTCTTTTGATCTCTAATCATCTCTTCAACAAAACCTCACCATTTGCTATTTGGATTTTCAAGATTTTGGTTCCAAAAAGGGAGAAAACTCAAGTTTGGAGGTAAGAACGTCCTTCTCCTCTGAACTTTAGGTTCTTTATTGAAATTCCCAAGTTCTCAATCCTTAATTTGTGTTTTATAAAAGGATTTATTGATTTGTTCTTGATCTTGGCTTTTAAATGCAAGATTTGCTTGATTTTGTTGAAATTTCGTATGATCTGATTGGGCTGTGTTTTGAGGTGTCAAATTGATGTTAAATGAATGTTAAATTGATAAGGAATTGAGGTTTTATCAATGCAATCCCGAATAGGTTGAATTTCCTAAGTTTTGCTTGAGTTTTTGGTTGTTTTTGGAGTGATCTTGGTGATCTGTTATAGCTGGAGGTATAAGGACGTGTTTGTGATCATTTTGGATGTTAATTGATGATTAAAAATGGTTAGAAGTGATGGATCTTGGCTGGGTTAAGTTTCAGAAGTGTTTGGTGGTGATTTCAGTTGTGTTTGGTAGCCGAAATGTTGGATTTGTGATGAGCAGCGAGTTTAGTTGTGTTGCTGGTGTTTTTAGTGCATTATGATGCATTAATCCTCTGATGTTATGTGCTTGAAACAGGGGAGGAAGATCCGTGAGCATTAGAGGTGGTGTGGAAGGTTTCGAATGCTTGGAAGGCTTGTTGGCTAGCCTTGTTTTGTGTATCGGTGAGTGAAGTTGGGTTTTCAGCTTTTAAACCGAGGTTTGATGGTTTTGGGAGCTTAGTTTAAGTCTAAACAACTTTGCTAAGCTCAAGAGTAAGTAAATGGATTTCTCTCTTGGTTTGTGTTGTGAATTGGCTTTTAAAGTATTTGTGATTGTTGGATGCAATGCATGTGGTTTGCATGTCTTAAATTCTGTTTTGAAAGCATATTTTAGCATGGTTTTATGCTGGTTTTGAAAGCCGTGAGAGAAGGATGCTCAAGGTAAGAGATCCTTGGTTTTGTACATTGAAATTGTGGAATTGATGCATGGTGTTGCATGTTGTTTAATGGCTTTGTTTAATGCTTCAAAAACAGTGGATTGATGATGGTAAATGATGGTTTTTGCATTATGTTTATGCTTGTAAATCAATGGATTTATGTGGTAAGATGGTTATATTGGCAAGTGATGAAAGTGGTTCTTGGTTCTTTGATCGGATATAGTTAGCCGGCTATAGGATTGGGTGCACCGTGAATAAAGTCGCCTTGGATGTGGAGTGGTTAAGTGTGAACCGGTAAACTCCATCCAAGTATCCTAACGAGATGGTTAAGGTTATAATGGTGATTGAAATCCCATTCGAGGACCTTGGGTAAGCAAAGGTAATAATGGTGGTTAAAATTCCATTGGTGGACATTGTGCTTGTTAAGATCACAATGGTGGTGTAAAGTCCATGTGTGGATCTTGTATAGGGTGTCCCGGATCTCGTTAGTGATGTTATACAACTACCAATCGGTGATGCTAAGGTTATATGGTGTTTAAAAGTCCATATATGGGAACCTTGTGCATGTTAAGGTTGTATGGTGGTTAAAAGTCCATACATGGGAACCTTGTGAAAGTTAAGGTTGTATGGTGTTTAAAAGTCCATACATGGGAACCTTGTGAAAGTTAAGGTTGTATGGTGTTTAAAAGTCCATACATGGGAACCTTGTGAAAGTTAAGGTTGTATGGTGGTTAAAAGTCCATACATGGGAACCTTGTGAAAGTTAAGGTTGTATGGTGTTTAAAAGTCCATACATGGGAACCTTGTGAAAGTTAAGGTTGTATGGTGTTTAAAAGTCCATACATGGGAACCTTGTGAATGGTAAGGTCAAATGGTGTTTAAAAGTCCATTTGGGGACCTTGGATTGGTAGGGTGTATGAAGCGTAGGGGACAACGCTTGTGATCCGCGTATCCGATTGGATGTTGAGTTGAAAAGTGGATTTGGTTTATCACTTGGAAGCCAATATATGTTCTTGAATATAATGAAGCATGAGATGCTTGAAATGATGCATGGTTGCATGAGACATGTATAATGTATTATGAATGCATGCTTACTTGTTAGTTTGAACAAGTGTTGGTTATCTATTGAGAATGGTGCATGTGTGCATGAAATCTCTTTAGTGCATTGAAGTCTTGTGAAGACTTGTTTTTAAGGCATGTGATGCAAAGGTTGGTGATGTGGTTCATATGTTGCATTTGTTTAATGCATATGGTAAATTGAATGAGTAAGTGGTTTTAAGGGTTTCTTGCTTTAAAATGATATTCAAATATGAGCAAGGTATGATGTGAAGTGGAAGTGTTTTCCAAAGTTTTGAATTTAACCTTGCATGTGATGTTTATGCTTGGATTGGTTAAATTGTTGATTTTGTAAGTTGTGCTTTGAAAGGGTTTTCTTAGCTCTTCTAAGCTAAGGGTTTGTTTTTCATGTTTGAGCAATGCATGATGTTATGCATGTTGTTGAAAAGGGTTTTCAAACTTGCTTTGGTTTATTGAATCGAGTTTGTTTTTAAAAGTGGTTTTATGACTCGCTGCATTGATGGTGTTTTGGTTTTGGGCATTCCTCACTAAGCATTATGTGCTTACGCTCCTTTTTGTCCATCAATGCAGACATTTGAAGTTGGAGCAGCGAGAAGCAAGGGATTCAAGGGGGAACTCCACTTGAGATGTATGTCTCGGTTAATAGCTATAGATAATAAAGGCAATGGGGGAAGAATCTCTTATATTGTTGTTTAGAGAGGATTTGTATGTTGGACAAGTTTGGTTTATGATTTTGAACTATGTGGTGTAAGCTTGCAACGTTTGAATCTTCTTATGCTTAAGTTGTTATGCTATGCTTCTTGTTTGAAAAGCATGATTGAGTGTTGGATGTGTTGAATGAGTTGGTGCATCTAGGGGTGGTTTTGTATCTAGATTTTGATGCAAATTGGTAGGTTTGATGTTTGGCATGTTGTTGATTTATTGTGGAATGGTTTGGAGCATGTTTGATGGGGTTTAAAGGTGTTAAAACAGGCCAAACAGCTGTTTCTGGGCAGGGTGTTTCGAAACACCCTTGCCTGTTTCGAAACAGGCCCTTGTTTTGGCTAGGGTGTTCCTGAACGGCCTAGCCCGTTTCTGAACACTTTGGCTACTGCCAAGGGGTGTTCCTGAACGGCCTAGACCCGTTTCTGAACACCTGATGGTTTGCAAGCTTTACGTTTTAGTCCCGTTTCTTGTTTGTGCAATTGCTTGAGTTTGAGATGTCCGTTTGAGATGAAATTTTGCAGAGTGGCATGAAACATGACTAATTTCATAATGGTAACTTAAAAATTGGTAAAGTCCTCTTAATTTTCAGAATTTACAATTTGGTCCCTAATTTCGTATTTTGTGCAATTGGGTCCCTTATCGTTTTCCGATTACTATGATTTTTGAGTATGCTTATCTCAAGAGTATGCCTAGGTTAAATGTGCATCTAGACAAGTTTAAAAAGAAAAAAAAGGGTCGTTAATCAAGGTTGACTTTCGGGTTGACTTTGGTTTTCCCCGTGTAATCTTCGTAATTCGGGTCAACCGTCTAGGCCGGGCTACGGGGGTTACAAACTATATCCGATTCAAGTACTTTAAAACCAAAACATCACTTGCCAATATACATCATTTATCATCAACAATCCACTGTTTTAAAGCATTAATCAAAGCCATTAAACCATCATGCATCACTATGCATCAAAACCACATTTATTCATAACAAACCAAGGATCTCTTACCTTGAGCATCCTTCAACACATGGCTTTCAAAACCAGCATTAATCATGCTAAAACATGCTTTCAAAACAGAATTTAATCATGCAAATTAAATACATTGCATCCAACCATCTCATGGTTCATCAAGAGAGAGAGTTTTCCCGGAAACTTACTCTTGAGCTTAGTTAAGTTGCTTAGACTTAAACTAAGCTCCCAAACCTTCAAACATTCATTACAAAGCTGGAAATCCCAATTTCACTCACCAATTCCGTTTCGCAAGTTTGCCGAAACGCCGTTCAAGCCTCCGGATCAACACCACAAGGATCCGAAGATGTCTCCCCTATTTTAAACACATCAAAGCAGAGGATTAATGCATCATCATGCATTAAAATCTTCAGCCATTACACCTAAACTCGCTGCTCTCACCAAATCTAACATTTCGGCTACCAAACATAACTGAAATCACTTCCAAACTCTTCCACAACATTACCCAGCCAAGATCCATCACTTCTAACCATTCTTAAACATCAATTAACTTCCAAAAAGAACCTAAACTCGTCCTTATACCTCCAGCTATAACAGAACACCAAGATCACCCCAAAAACCACCATTTTCACAAGTAAAAACTTAGGAAAATCAACCTATTCGGGATTGCATTGATTAAACCTCAATTACACATCATTTAACATCCAAAATACATTAAAAAGCCATCTAAAAAAAGAGCCCAAACAATCACCACGAATTTCTTCAAGATTTAATCCAAATCTTAAGTTTTAAGCCAAAATCAAGATCATAACATTAAAACCTTTTATAAAACTTAATTTAAGGATTGAGAACTTGGGAATTTCAGTAAAGAACTGAGTATTTAGAGGAGAAGAACATCCTTACCTCTAAATGTAGATTTTTCCTTGATTAGAGCCAAAATCCTTGAAAACTCAATAAGCAAATGAAGAGGATTTGATGTAGAAAGGATTAGGAATCAATTGATGATTGAAACCTCATCATTTAATGTGAAAATCAAAAGAAATGTTGGTGTAGAAATGTGTTTGGCTGAGGGAATTTTGAGAGAAAATGAGATGAGAAAGTTTTTAAGAAAGTTAGTTATGAAAAGCTAAAATATGATTTCCCTCTTTTCCTTTAATTAATTAATCATTAATAAAATCATTAAAACTGAGAAAAATCTGGAGAAATCCTTTCTTGGGTAAATTAGCTCCTTAAAGATTCAAAGTTTCAATCCTTACAAAACAGTCACCACTGAACTTTTCAAAAATTACATTTTAGTCACTATTTCGAAAAAGTTGCACTTCCAAACCTTATTTTGTAAAATTGATTTCACCACTCTCTTATATATATATTAAAAGAGTATTTTTAGATATTTTTCCATATTTTTAAAGCATCCCGAACTAGGCTTTCCCTAAAACTACCTTTTATATTCGAACCGAAAATCAGACCGGTCCGGTTCAGACCCTAAACTTCGAAGCCCAAAATTGGGGTGTTACAGGCAAACTACTCTTTCCCTCAACTCAACCACCTAGACCTAACCAACGAAGAAGCCAATTTGTTATACACCCCTAGCATTTTGGTTGGGATTTCGAGGATGATGATCCTAACCTAGTGCTCATCGGCTGCTTTATTTCTTCAAAACCTATAGACAACTATGCGGTTCAGAGTGCTTTCGAAGGCATTTGGAAGAACAGCAACTTGAATTCTATCCCTATCCTCAAGGAAAACTACTTTAAAATCATATTCAAGGATGCGAAAAGTCGCAAAGATGTCCTTGACCGAGGGCCTTGGCTTTACAAGGACGAATGGTTAGCCCTTGAGGAATACGATCCTATCAAAAACGTGGATGAGTACACCTTCCTCTTTATACGAATATGGATATGAATCATTGGACTCCCAGTTCCCTTTTTTGAAGATGCGGACCGTGCACACATTGTCGGGCAATCGCTCGGAGCTATGGTAGGGTCTATTCTTCGGACGGACACACGCGAATTCGAAGGGAACATGTCCGATTTTCTCAGGGTTGAGATAATACTTGATGTTTCCCATCCTGTTACACTATTCTTATTCGTTGGAAAAAGGGACTACAAAAAGATGTGCCACCTGCAATATGAATGTTTGCCCTTGCTATGTCATGGTTGTGGGATTATCAGCCACACGATTGATAACTATCCAATCAAGTCCACCTTCAATCTCTCAAAGCTACAGTATGAGGAATGGGTCTGTTATATACCCCCACGTCGACGTAACCAAGGCCCGTGGGGCAGGATTAGAGCTGTTTGGCAGGAACCTAATGATACGAACCAACCACCTGTGGGTATGTTACATATTAACCATCTCATACATCCTTCAATTCGATTGTTCTGCTATTATTCTACGGGCTCTCTTTATTTACTTAAAACTGTTTTATATTCAGATCCAACCGGGAAAGGGAAAATTGTCGCTGAGCCTAGTGATGTGGGTCTAGACTTTATCCTTCATCATCATCTTCTTTTTATTTGTCGGTTTTTTTTCAACACTACACCTTACTCCAACCTTTACTGATTTCGTAGGCAACTTACATGAAGGGGATGCTGCTTCCTTTTCGGAGCATCCAGTAGAGGAAAACCCCCCTCAAACTGATGAGGCCATTAGTGTTGACTCAACTATGCCACCTTCGGCAAAAGAATCTGAGGCCCTTGAACCTAAGACATAGCAACCATTTCCTCGTCCAGCTCCGCATGTTACGCTACCTCCTTGTTCCATGGCCCCTCGGCCCTTTAAAACAATCTTTCCTATTCCAGAAGGCTCGGATGAGGATGAGTTGGAGGATTTGGGTGATGGAATCTCGAGCCCTAGTGCCCAACAGATCTTGGATCTGGATGCCCAAATGAGTAAACCCTTCATTAAAACTGATAACCCAATTATTAATGATTTTGAACATTGGCTAGTTGAACATTATCCGAATCATGCAACTACTGCCCCTGCTCCTGTGATTCCTGCCCCTGCCAATAGAGGTACTAAGAGAAGATCCCCTATTCAAGTGTTTCTTCAACCCAGAAAAGCTAAGCCCTTCTCCTCGACTACTCCTAAAGAAAAAGCTGGGATGAGCAACTCTAAAAACTCTCCGGCGGCGGTTGATTCTCAACCCCGCCGAGGGAAATGATCGTGTTATGCTGGAACTACTAGGGTCTTGGTAAGGTCCAGGAAGTTCGTTACCTTAAGCAGTACATCCAACGAACTTCTCCAGACATTTTATTTTTATGCGAAACTAAACTTAATAAAGCAGCGTGTTCCCGCCTATGTATTTCGTTAGGTATGCTTGGTTTTTTCTTAAGGTTCAAGTAATGTTTGCTATGGACTTGCTATGTTTGTTTCCAATAATATTAATATGTCTTTCATTTCGTACTCGGATCGCCATATTCATACTATTATTAACACTGAGTCATCTTCGATGTATTTTACCAGAATCCATGGTTTTTATGAAATAAGTGAAAATTTTAAAACTTGGGAACTAATTGATTCTCTTAATGATAATAGTGGCCTTCCTTGGCTTATAGGTGGCGATTTGAATGAAATTTTATCTGATAATGAGAAACACGGGGGTTGTCACCGTGCAAGATCCCAAATTAATAACTTTTGCAATTGTCTTTCCCGCAATGATCTTTATTATTGTAAACCTACCTCTGGATGGTTTACTTGGACAAAAATCGGGCATAACACTCCAACAATTTTCGAACGTCTAGATCAATTTCTAGGGAATTCAGCTTGGACAGCTTCTAATCCTTCTTCTCGCATTACCTCTGGTTTCAATGCTAAATCAGACCATTGTTTCCTACTCTTGGACACTAACCCTCCAGTACACTATGCTTCTCGACCCACAACTACTAATTTCCGCTTTGAAAATTGTTGGGCTACCCATGACGAGGGTATATCTTTAGTCCAACAAACTTGGGCTACCACTTCTTGCCATACTCTTGATAAAATTCATGCAATAGGATCCTGCTTAGGCGATTGGCAATCACACCAACGATATAATACTATAGGGTGCATTCAACTTCTTACTAAAAAGATTAACAAATTTCTTAAGCGGCCTCTCACATCTTCTTCTGAGGCAGCTCATCTTACGGCGAAATCTGAGCTCAATAAGCTTCTTGATGAACATGAAGCTTATTGGGCACAAAGATCTCAGAACTTATGGCTTGCACAAAGTGATAAGAATACCACATTCTTTCATGCTCTTGCCAAAAATTGTCGGAAAAAGAATAATATCTACGGTTTATTTGATGCTGACAATAATTGGTGTGTCGCTGAGGACGACCTAATGAATATTGCAACCACTAATTTCCAGACTCTGTTCACATCCTTAAACCCTCAACTGTGTGATCAAATTCTCTCTAAAATAACCACCTTCATTACTCCAGCTATGAATGAGTCCCTCACTAAGGCTTTCACATCTGATGAAATTCTACAAGCCTTTCGCGACATTGATCCTCGGAAGGCTCCTGGAATTGATGGCATCCCTAGTGATTTTTATAGGCAACATTGGGATACGGTCGGCAAGGATGTCACCTAACTATGTCTGGATCTTCTTAACGGATCTATTGATATGGCTTACGTTAACCAAACCATTCTAGTCCTTATTCTGAAGATAAAAGGACCCCACCACTATGAGGCATCTCCGACCTATTAGTCTATGCTCTGTGATTTATAAAATTGTCGCTAAAGTTCTTGTCAATAGAATGAAGAAAACGATACCTTTCTGTATAAGTAACAATCAAGCTGCTTTTGTCCAAGGGCGTAATATATCTTATAATATCCTTATTGCTCATGAAATTATACACACTATTAACACCGGCCACACTAAGTCTTCCAATGGTGTTGCTCTCAAACTTGATATGGAAAAGGCTTTTAATCGTGTAGAATGGCCTTTCCTTGAAAGTGTCATGAACCGCATGGGCTTTGCACCCTCTTGGGTTTCACTTATTATGCGATGCATCTCCTTGGTATCCTTTACAGCTAAGGTTAACAACTCCTTCTCACCTTTCTTTCAACCCCAACGGGGTCTACGTCAAGGTGATCCATTGTCACCTTTTCTTTCCTGCACTCAGGATCTCTCTGCGTACCTCACAAATGCCCAACAGCATGATCAGCTTCCTGGCCTTGGAGCTGGTAGATTTAGGCCTAAGGTCAATCACCTACTATTTGTCGATGATTGTATGGTCTTTATAAACAATAAAGCCGAGGAAGCTGAACACCTTAAAATAACTCTCCAGACCTATGCTTCGGCCTCTGGGTAAGCGGTTAATTTTGAAAAATCGACAATTTTCTATAATCCTCACACCCCCACTCGATTCGAGAAACGATTAATAACTCCTTGCATGTACGTGAGGTCACCAACCCAGGGGTCTACTTGGGAGTGCCTCTCCTCATCGGAAAGAATAAAACTGAAGCCCTTGGTTTCATTCGTGATAAAGTTCAAGAAAGATTATCTCATTGGGACAAACAATTGCTTTCTAATAGTGGTCGAGAAATTTTTATCAAAGCTGTTTTGCAATCTTTGCCCCAATATGTCATGTCTTGTTACTTTCTCCCCCAAAATATTATAGATGACATGACCACAACTATCTGCCGTTACTGGTGGTCTAGTAAAAACAACAAAAAGGACTGGCATATGCTCCCATGGGAACAGGTTTGTTTACCTAAATCCGAGGGAGGTATGGGCTTCCGGGACCTAAACAACTTTAATATTGTGCTTATGGGCAAGCAACTCTGGCGGCTTATCTGTGAACCGGATTCTCTTCTCGGGCAAATTTACAAGGCAAAATACTTTCCATCTGGTAACATTCTCGGTGCTGAACAGTCGATTCATGGCTCATTCGCTTGGCAAGGACTATATAATGCTATGCAACATCTCTATGGCGGGTTTCTCTATCGCTCTGGAATAAATAGTTGTATTCGTATCCACAAGGATAATTGGGGAGGTTCATTTCCAATACACCTCTCTGGGGAACATGAGGTTTCAGAAGAAATGTATGTCCGCTGTCGAGACTTCATGCTCCATAACCAAGCTGTCTGGGTCCCAATCAAAGTCCGCAACTACTTCACAACTAAGGATGACATTGCAATTCTAAACGTCCCTATTACCAATGACAATCGTGACTCCATTGTTTGGAACCCCAATGACTTTGGCATTTATTCGGTTTATTCTGGTTATCAATTTCTACAACGTCCTCCGGAACCTAGAAATAGACCTGCTCGGTTCTGCAAAGCTCTAGCTAAGATCAAGGCTATTCCGAAAGTTAAAACTTTTGGCTGGCGGATGGGTTTTGATGCTTTACCTGTTGGATCGAGGCTGCAAGCTTTTGCCCCAGACTCGAGTCCCTGCCCCCTTTGTCGATCTTGCCAAGAATCTGTTCTCCATGCGCCTTGGGATTGCCCGGGTGCCTCGGAGACTCTCCGATTAGTAGGCCTCCAGGCGTCCTTGACTTAAAAATTCATTTTCTCTTGTTCAAATTAGTCCTTAAATTCTTTACTTATATCAAAATCAATTTATCAGTTTCACAATCTCCCCCTTTTTGATATAACAAAACCGAGCTAGAATTTTTAAGAGTTTTGAATTTTTGAAGATGTTCTAACTCCCCCTCAATTTAAGATGAGTTTTTAATTTTTTGAAAAGACTTAAAATTCAAGTTTTAAAACTCAAAAACGACTTAAAACAAAACAATTTTTCGCTCTTATATTTTCTCCCCCTTTTTGTTAGATCAAAAAGAATAATAAACAAGGCTCAAAGAGAAGAAACAAGGTTAAAAACAATAGGCAACATATCATAGATTCATATAATTCAAATATCCAAACATAAAACTTAAACAATAAGATTCAAAGCTTAATCCCAAACAAAGTAATCAAAGCATAGGTTCATAAAACATAAATAAAATAGAGGTGCAAACTTAGTCCTAATATGATAAGCTGATATGCGATGCAATAAAAAAGACCCTAAGCCTCGTCATCGTCACCATCACCATCCGAGGAATCATCATATTTCCTAGCTTGAGAGCGACAAAAGGTCATCCATTGACCATAAAAGGTAGAGAATGACAAGTCCATTGATTTATGTTGATTCTCAAGGGAGGTGAGACGATTCTCCACGGATTGCAAACGATTATTGATAGCACCAAGACCCTACTCTATTGTGTTGAATCGCTTGGTTAAGAAAGCCATAAGAGCTTCATTGTTGGGACCCAGAGCATGAGGTTGTGGTTCAACTTGAGGAGGAGGGTCATGCCTATCAACTCGTTCCCATTGGCCAATATTGTTGTAATGGAACCCGAACTTGCGGAGAGAAGATTCACCAATCTTTTGCTTACGGGGTTCCGGAGAGTGATATGAGCAATCAAAGTTGAGCATGCCAAAGATATAGCTCAAAACAGTCCCATAAGTGAAGGATTTGAGAGCATCGGTTTCACGAAGCTTCACATTATTGACCATTTCGGCAAACATAATCTTGACAAGATTTGGGCGTTCTCCACGGCGAAAGCACTCAAGCCAAAAATAATCAACTTGACGAATATGAGAGAATTTACCTCCGAAGGGGCAAATAAACCATGAAATCATCAAGTGTAGGCATCGATCATGAGCATCCAAGGAAAGCATGAAACCGATGTGAGCACCAAAATGGGTCTCATTCTCGATGCCTTCGTTCTTAAAGCCAAGAGTAGTCTCTAAAAAGGGTATGTTGATGACGAACCTCTTCCCTAAGAGAAAGGACACAATGCCAATAACTTCGGAGTGATCTTCATTGTCAACAAGTTGAGCATTGGAGCAGAAGATGAGAACCATGTGCTTGTAGACAATATTCAGTATGTTCAAGAAAGCCATGAAGTTCCATTCTTGTAGACGGTCTAGATAGCAGAAAGCGAAACGTTCGGAATCAAGGAATAGGACATCAACAACACGCTCGCGACGAACGACAATATCCTTGACATAAGTGAAACGCTCCTTCATCTCTAGAGTCCGAAGACTTCTAAGAAAAAGCTGGGTGAGATTTGGACGGATAGAGGATTGACTAGCAGCTTCACTCGCTTGTTAGAGTTTTCCATTGAAAAAATCCTAAAAACATAAAGCAAGCAATTTTAAAATTAAGGTGTATGCATGAATATCCTCAATTCAATCCAATAACAAATCCTATTTACGTTAAAAAAATTAAGAAAAAAACAACTTTTGAAAAACTGAAAAAAATATACGAGTAAAAAATAATATATTCGAACAAAATTTTTTAAGATTTTGAACTTTTTTTTCAAGTTTTGAAAAACCCAAGAGGCAGAACATATAATCTATACAAAATTGAGATTTTCTATTCTAAAAATCGAATAAAAGCAAAGGAAAAAGAAAAAAAAGAAGAAAATATACCTTAGATGGGGATTTTGGAAGAATGAATGGAAAATCTTGCACAAGATTAATGAGGCTTGCTTAGACTTTAGTTTGTGTGTAAAAGCCCTCAAGATTTGATGAAAAACATTGAGGTTTAGAGGGTTTTTATAAGGAAAATAGTGTTAGGGTTTTTAGGGCTTTTTGAAGAGGTTTAAATTAAAGTGAATTTTATCATTAAAAGCCTCCTTTAAAGCTGTCCGCATACCCGTTTCGAAACAGGCACGATCATTTCGAAACGTGGGTATCGAAACGTTGACTGACGTTTCAAGTCTGGATGACCGTTCTGATACGGCATTGACCGTATCGAATCCCTTGTGTTGACCTGTATCGAAACTTGTTTCGATACACTCCTTGGAAGTGGCAAAATCGTTTCGAAACCCTTTTAAGGCATTTCGAAACACCCTTCTCACAGATCACTCTTTTAAGCACTCGTATCGAAACAATTGAACTCGTATCGAAACCCCTGGCCCTGGAAGTGCAGATGAGGCTCTAATGTTGCAGAAAATTGATTTCATGAAGTCATATATGCATAAATGACATGAATAAGCATGAAAGACATGTATAAACAAAAACATACTCCCCCTAACTATTAGCATGGATGAAATTAGGAGTAAAAACACATAAACATGGCATTTTCAAGAAATCAAGCAATTTAAGCACAAAAAGGGTGCCAAAAGGTCAAGAAAGGCTTGTTAGACCTAACTCTCTCCTAAGGGACCAAAAACGATCCTTATCCAAAGGCTTTGTAAAAATGTCCGCTAGTTGGTTTAAGGTGTTAACGTACTCTATAACAACATCTTCCTTAAGGACATGATCTCTAATGAAATGATGTCTTATCTCTATATGTTTGGTTCTAGAGTGTTGGATGAGATTTTTAGTTAAGCACATGGCACTAGTGTTATCACACTTAAGGGGTATGGTTTCAACTTTAATACCATAATCTAAGAGTTGTTGCTTTATCCAAAGGACTTGAGCACAACAACTCCCTAAGGATATGTACACGGCTTCGGTGGTAGATAGAGCTACACTATTTTTTTTCTTAGAGAACCAAGATATGAGCATACTACCTAAGAATTGACATGTTCCCGAAGTACTCTTCTTATCGATTTTACACCCCACATAATCCGCATCCGAATAATCATGAAGGTTGAAGGTTGAGTCTCTAGGGTACCAAAGACCTAGACAAGGAGTATCTCTAAGGTACCTAAAGATTCTCTTAACAACTATAAGGTGAGACTCTCTAGGACTAGCTTGAAACCTAGCACACAAGAAAACACTAAACAAAATATCTGGTCTACTTGCGGTAAGGTAAAGCAAAGATCCAATCATAGAACGATAAAGCTTAGAGTCAACACACTTACCTCCTTCATCTTTGTCAAGCTTTGTAGATGAGCTCATAGGTGTGGCTTGAGGCTTTGCATTCTCTAAGCAAAACATCTTGAGCATATCCTTGATGTACTTTGCTTGATTGATAAAGGTGTCATCCTTCCTTTGCTTGATTTGGAGTCCCAAAAAGAATGAGAGCTCCCCCATCATGCTCATCTCGAATTCACCTAGCATTAACTTAGCAAACTATTTGCAATAACACTCATTAGTAGATCCAAAAATAATATCATCAACATATATTTGTACTACTAAGATGTCATTTTTATACCTTTTTATGAAATGTGTAGTGTCCACCTTACCTTTTTCAAAACCTTTTTCAATCAAAAAGTTTGAAAGTCTTTCATACCAAGCTCTAGGAGCTTGTTTTAAACCATAAAGAGCTTTAGTTAGTTTGACAACATGATTTGGAAATTTTGAGTCTTCAAAACCCGGTGGTTGTTCCACATACACTTCCTCATTTATAAAACCATTTAAAAATGTGCTTCTAACATCCATTTGAAAGAGCTTGAAATCATGATAACATGCATATGCAAGCAACATCCTAATAGCCTCCATTCTAGCTACGGGTGCATATGTTTCATCAAAATCTATTCCCTCTTCTTGAGTGTAACCTTGTTCAACTAATCTAGCTTTATTTCTCACAATGTTACCACTCCCATCTAGTTTGTTCCTAAAAACCCATTTAGTTCCTATAGTAGATTGATTACTAGGCCTTTCAACTAATGTCCAAACATTACTTCTCTCAAATTGATTTAACTCTCCTTGCATATCCATTATCAAAAAGTCATCTTTTAATGCTTCTTTAATGTTCTTAGGCTCTATGCATGAGATAAACGCAACATGATTCATGAGTTTAACAGAAGATCTAGTAGTTACCCCCTTGGATGGATCAGCCAAGATTTCACCACCTTTGACAAAGTTGTACTCCCTTGGGTAGCTCACTTCCTTTTCCTCAAGAGCCAAGTCCTTCAAGGCTTCAAAAGGTGGATCTTGTGTATCCTCTTCTTTTGTTGGAATCTCATCATCCTTTGAAGTTTTTCCTCCATCAAAGGCATCAAGGATTCCTACATCATCATCATCACAAGAATCCTTCATCGGAAGGAGGTTATCATCGAATACAACATGAATAGACTCTTCTACTATTAAAGTTCTCTTATTAAATACACGATATGCTTTAGAGTTTAAGGAATAACCTAAGAAAATAGCTTCATCACTTTTAGCATCAAATTTACCTAAGTTATATTTTCCATTGTTTAAAACAAAACACCTGCAAACCAAATGGATGAAAATAGCTAATGTTAGGCTTTTTAGATTTTAAAATCTCATATGGCGTTTTCTTTAAAAGTGGCCTAATCATTACTCGGTTTATAATGTACCAAGCGGTGTTTGTGGCTTCCACCCAAAAATATTTAGGTAAATTGTTTTCACAAAGCATGATTCTAGCCATTTCTTGTAAAGTTCTATTTTTGCTCTCAACTACCCCATTTTGTTGAGGAGTTCGAGGAGCCGAAAAATTGTGGCTAATATCATTTTCATTTAAAAACTCTTCAAGACCAAGATTTTGAAATTCAGTTCCATGATCACTTCTAATATGAGAAATTTTAAGTTCAAGATCATTTTGAGTCAATTTTGAAAACGTGATGAATTTTTCTAAAGCCTCATCTTTAGTACTTAAAAATAGAACCTAAGTAAATCTAGAATAGTCATCAACAAGTACAAAGGCATAAGATTTACCACCCAAGCTCATAGTTCTAATAGGCCCAAATAAATCCATGTGAATAAGTTGTAAACACCTACTTGTAGAAACATCATTAATGGATTTAAAGGATGATTTATGTTGTTTACCCTTAGAGCATGCATCACAAATTTTGTCATTTGAGAACTTAATCTTGGGTAAACCTCTAACTAGATCTAGGGAAACTAATTTTTCTAAAACACTAATGCTAGCATGTCCTAGTTTCCTATGCCATAGCAATGCATCATTTTCATTTTGTGCAGCAAAGCATGCATGTGATTTATGAATGTCATCTAGATGCACCATGTATATGATACCTATGCGATGACCAATGAGCGTTATATTATTTGATTTAATGTCAACAATTTTGCACCCATTTTTATCAAATAAGACATTAAACCCTTTGTCACATAATTGACTTATTCTCAATAAATTATGTTTTTGACCATCGACATATAAAACATTTTCAATGAGAATAGTAGGGTGATTACCTATGAATCCAATACCTTTAATGTGGCCTTTGGAGTTGTCACCAAATGTCACTACTCCTCCACTTTTTGGCTTTAAGTCCATGAATCGACTCTTGTCTCCAGTCATGTGCCTCGAGCATCCACTATCAAGGTACCATGAGTTTTGACTTTGTGATTTGGCCTTGTAGCAATGCTCCCCCTACAAACAAAGATATTAAACTTTGGTTTTTGGTACCCAAATCATTTTGGGTCCACGAGTGTTAGCTCCCAAAAGCTTGGTTCCCTTAGGAACCCAAGGTGACATAGCAACAACAATATTAGATTTGACGAGTTCCTTAGGAACTCATACACTCCTAATCTTTTTAGTTCTATTATGTCCATGGAAACCACTTTGTTTGTAGTTATATGTCTTTCTCCTAGGTTGGTTTGTTTTAGATGATTCACCTTTTTCATGTTTCACATTACCAACATTTTTGAAAGACTTCTTGAGCTTGTTAAGTTCATCTAGCACCTTTTGGTGTTCACTATTACATTGTGAAATACGATTATTTAGGTCTACGTTTTCATATTGAAGGAATTTAAGCTCATCTTGTAAACCTAAGATATTTTTCACAAATTTTAAGTTAGCTTGAGAAAGTGAGTCATTTTTAGCATTTAATTTGGAAATAATCTTTTTATTTCTAATGACCGACTCTTTGTACTTCTCAACTAACTCATCATATACCTCTTGTAACTCATCATAAGCATCATGCAATTCATCAAATGTAAAATCAAAAAATGGTGAGTTAGAGGTTACCATGGAGGAATCCTCCTCAAGTGCCATGAGGCAAAGGTTGGCCACTTCGTGTTCGTCATCCTCGAATGACTCCTCGTCACTCCAAGTAGCAAGCTTGGCTTTGAGCTTCTTCTTCTTCTCAAAGCCCTTCTTATTGAGTTAAGGGTAATTCAAATGAATGCGATCGTGGTTTTTGCACTTGAAGCAAATGATTTGATCCCTCTCTTCTTCTTTGTTTTTGGTTTTGAAGTCCATTTTTCTTTGCATCTTCCTTCCTCGGTTGAACCTCATACACCATGAGTACCTTTTGGCTATCATAGCCAATTCTTCTAGGTCTTCATCCTCACTAGAAGTGCTCTCCTCATGTAGTGAAGCTTTGAGAGCCACTCCTATCTCCTTCTTCTTATCAACCTCTAGCTTCTCTACTCTTCTTTCTTTCTTCTTCCTTTCATCCTCTCTTCCTTGCTTCATTATCTCGTGAGTTAGGAGAGAACCTACTAGCTCATCAAGCTTGAGTGTCTTCAAATTTTTGGCCTCAATGATGGCGGTTCTCTTCCCATCCCAAGATTTGGGAAATGAGTAGAGTAGCTTCTGGACAAGCTTGTCTTCCGGGATTATCTCTCCAAAACCCTTAAGCCCGTTGACGATTGTTGAGAAGTGATCGAACATCTTGGGCACGGTTTTGTCGGGCTCCATTTTGAAATTCTCATTGCTAAGATTGAGAATTCCAATCTTGGTCTCCTTCACATCACTTGTTCCTTCATAAGTGGTCTCTAGTGTATCCCACACTTCCTTGGCACTTTCAATGGAGGAGACTTTGGAGTAGATGTCGGGACCGAAAGAGCAAAACAACATGTGAAGAGCTTTATCATGATTTGAATCTTCTTTCTCTCTTCTTCACTCATCTCAATTTTCTTCTTTAGCACCAATCTTCCTTCTTCGTCTCTCTTTATTGGAACATAGGGACCATCTTCAATGGCATCCCAAACTAGATAATCGTTGGATTTGATGAAGAGGTGCATCCGGTTCTTCCAAAATGGATAGTTATCGCCGTTGAAGAAAGGCAGTTTTGTGATTGATTGAGACTCGTAGATGCTTGACCCGGAGGTAGATGCCATGGCTTGATTTTTGGATGATCACACTCTTCCTATGAACTCCTCTTGTGGTTGTTAATCCTTCAAAGAGGTAGGCTCTGATACCAATTGTTGAGTGGATCAATGATATGATATAAGCCAAGAGGGGGTGAATTGGAATATTTGAACTTTTTGTGGTGGAGTGGAAAATTAAAATTGATGGACAAGAGGATTTAGAGTGGTTCAAGTTCCAATCGAACTCTACATCCACTACCTTAGCTTCACTAAGGATTTTCCAACAATCCACTAATTGTTCTTCCCTTTTTCTAGGCTTAGGAGGTAACCTTTACAAAACCAGTCAAATTTTCTACCCAAAATTTGACCCAATCCTCACACAACAATACAAAGAAGATGAAGGCTAAAACAAGTATCTCTCAATACAAAATGTAGCCCAATTACAAGCACTCAACCCAACTGAATATATAAGAATGAAAATTACAACTTCACAATTGGGGTTTACAAGAAATAATGGGATTTTGGCACAAATGCTTGGCTTTGATGTTTGGGTGTTTCTTTTGAGATCAATAGTTGTTGCTGAAGCTTTTAGAGGTCCCTTTTATACCTTCTCATCGAATTCTAGCCGTTGGGGTTGTTGCATTCATCAATAGAGCCGTTGGAAAGTTATCTTCCATCCATAAATGCAGTCTGCAAACCACCCGTTTCGAAACGCCCGATCATATTTCGAAACAGACCAAAAAAGAAAGAGTCGTTAGGGTGTATTAAATAGACTGTATCGAAACGGGTACGATCGTTTCGATACGCTAAGAGCCCGTTTTGAAACTCGTTTTGAAACACTTTGCCACTGTCAAAGCATGTATCAAAACATCTTGGAGGCGTTTCGATACGCATTAACGACAAGTTTAAAATCAGTTAAAAACTTCAACGGTCATATTTTTAAAACTAGGTTTGAATGTCGTTTCGAAACGTTTGATGTCGTTTCGATACTACCATATCGAAACGGGTCAAATCGTTCCAATGTTCTTCATCCGTTTCGAAACTCGTTTCGAAATAGAGGTTAACAATTTCAAAAGTTCTTCGGAATGCCCAATAGCCGTTTCGAAACGGTGACTCAAAAATCACTGTTTTGGCTTCAAAAATACTTAGAAATCTTTTGACAAGTTCAGTTTTTAACATAACCATTTTTCTTTAAATATATAGAGAGGTTTGAGGACTTAAAAATTCATTTTCTCTTTTTCAAATTAGTCCTTAAATTCCTTAGTTATATCAAAATCAATTTATCGGTTTCACACATCGGACCGACAGAAATCTTATGCGGATTTAAAGCGTAGGGAGATTGAGTTTGCGGTTTGAGATTGTGTGTTCCTAAAAGTATCACCTTGGAAGAAGGTGATGAGGTTCGGACATAAGGGAAAGCTTAGTCCGAGGTTTGTTGGACCTTATGAAGTTGTGGAGCAGGTTGGTCCTATGGTTTATAAGTTGAGGTTGCCTCCCGAATTAAGAGAATCCTTGATGTGTTTCGTGTTTCTATGTTGCGAAGGTATATATTGGTTTCATCTCTTGTTATGCATGTTGAGGAGGTATAGTTGAATCCGTATTTGTCCTATGGTGAGGACCCGGATGGTGTTCTTTATTTCTACAGTAAAGTTCTTCGTGGTAAGACGGTGGAACTTGAAATGGTATTGTGGTGACATTGAGAAGTTGAGGAGGTTGCGCGGGGAAGTAAGATGGACATGTTGAGACATTTCCGCACCTTTTTCCCTCAGATAAAAATTTTTGGGACGAAAGTTCCTAAGTGGGGAGAGTTGTAACGCCCCGATTTTTGGCCTATGTGTTTTGCGAGTTGGTTTGGCCAATGGAACCGAAAGTCGATTATTCGAATCGTTAAAGGGTGATTTAGGGAAATCAAGGTTCGGGATGGGATAAAAATTTGACAAAAATTCCAAAAATCCTCTAAAATTATAGTTAAGAGGTTGGTTAAATAAATTTTACAAAACGGGTTTTTGAAAGTATACATTTTGGGTAGTGACCAAAATGTAAAATTTTAAAGTTGAGGAAAAAGTGTGTTTTTCATAAAGAGTCAAGATCTTAAAATCTTTATGGAGCTAATTGACAATCAAGCATTTTCTCTAATTTTGCATGTGTTTTAAATGGTTTATTAAATATTTAAATGGCTTTAATTAATATAATTAAGGAGTTAGTTAATTGGTTAAAATATTTTGACGATCATTTTCATTATCTTGCTTTCACTTCAGCCAAACACTCTCCATTTTCTCTCAAATTATAGATTTTCTTCTCTCTCAAATTCTCTCTTGATTTCCAACTTCATCTTTGTGATTTCTCTCAATTTCCTTCAAAATTCTTGAAAGCTAAACTTGCCAAATTAGAAGAGAAGCAAGGATTCGAGGTAAATTTCATGATAACCCTCTAATCAAGGTTCTTTAATGAAATGCCAAAGATATTTGGCTCTTTATTCAAGTTTTTAATTGAGGTTTTATTGTTTGATTGATAAAATGGTGAAATCTTGTTAGAAAAGATGGTTTTAATGTGATTTTTGGAGGAGTCTTGATTTGATCTGTTTCAGATGGTTTCTAAGTGGGTTTTGAAAGGTTTATGATGTTGAAATAAGGTCCTAATCATGTTAATCCTGAAATCCTTGAGATCCTGTGTTTTGAAGGTGTTTATAGTTGGGTTTTTGGGGGTGTAAGGTGGAATTCGAGTTGCTGGAGGTATAATGATGTTTTTAGGTTGCTTTTGGATGTTGATTGATGTTTACAATGTGTTGGATGAGTTGGTAGATGGCTGGGCTGAGGTTAGAGATTAATCGGTTGAGTTTTCGGTTGTTTCAATTGGGTAAATTGGTGCTATAGAGCAGGGCTGCGTGTTTTCTTTTGTGTGTTGGTGTTTGAATGCATTATGATGCATTGAATCTCTATTTTTAATGTGTTGAAAACATGGGGTAGTGTTCCGGAAGCGCACGAAGTGATTTTGGAATCTTCAGACATTTGATTTGTGCATCGGCTAGTGTGGTTTCGCAAGTCAGTGAGTGGAACTTGGTTTTCCAGCATGGAAACGTTTTAGAAAAGGTTTTGGGAACTTAGGAAGAGCTTGAAACGCTGTACTAAGTTCGGAAGTAAGTAAAGTGAATTTCTCTCCCAGGTTGTGCTAGTTTGAGCCTTTGGTTGCACTTGATTTTAAATGTGATTACCTACTATTTTAAAGAATGTTTTGAGTATATAAAATGTGTTTGATGATGCCATGTGGTTTAAGGATGCACTAGGTAAGTGATCCTTGTATGCATGTGTTGATGCATGAGTTTTGATGCATGGTTTAATGCTTGAGTTATGGCTATCATGAATGTTTTGTAAAAACAGTGAGGTGTGCATGAAATGTGGATTATATTGGCAAGTGATGTTGTATAAAGTGTTTTATAAATGAAATCGGATATAGTTAGCCGGCAATAGGATTGAGTGCACTATAAACAAGTCGCCTTGAATGTTGAGGGGTTGTGATTGTATCGAAAACTCCATCCAAGTATCCTAACAATTGAGGATTGTTTAAGATTGCAACGGTTGAGGGTTGTTCCCGGAAGCGAACCTTGTGTGTGTCCCGTCTCTCGTTAGTGGGCTATACAACTACCGATGAGTGGTGTTGAGGGGTTGTGATTGTACCGAATACTCCACCACGGGTGTCACAACGATGGAGGGTTGCTGCCGTGTGTGAGCCTTGAGATGCTGGTAGGGTGTATGAAGTGTTTGGGACAACCCTTGGTAATTCGTGTATCCGATATGTTTTTGAGATATGAGATTGTTGTTAATCACTTGAAAGCCAATATAATGGACTATAATGCTATGGAAATGTTGTTGATGCATATTGTGGGAAATGTATGTTTTACCATAAGCTTAGCATAATGGTGTTTATGCTTGGAAGGTTTGATGGTTGAGAAGAAATGGTTTAATTGCTGGAAATAATGTGATTCACCTTGCATGGTGTTTAGCATGCCGATTTTAATGGTAAACTGCATGGTTTTTCAAAGGAGGCATGATGGTTTTGAAAAGAGTGAAAAATGGTTTGTGCGTTGATGGTGTTTTTGGTTTTAAGCATTCATCACTAAGTATGTTGTGCATATGTTCTCTTTGTCCATCAATGCAGTGAATTTAAGCTTTAGAGGCGGCACTTGCTAAGGATCGGTGAAAGACTTTGGTTGAAGGTATGTGGAGGTTTTCAACTAGTGTAATAAGGGCAATGGGGGTGTCCAATGGTTGTTATTTCAGTTTTTGGAATATTCTGAGTTTCTGTTTCTATGTGTTTTAGTCCCTATTTGTCTTGTTTGTAATTAAATGAGTTCCAATGGTTATCTTGAGCTGAGTTTTTATAGGGAAGCATGTAATGAACTTAATTAAAGGATGGTAATCTGAATTTTGTTAAAATCCTTACAAATTGTGAAACTTAGGAAATGGTCCCTAAATCATAAATGGGTGATAATCATTGAGTGTTCATGTTGTCGTTTGATCCGCTGCTTTGATTGACACATAGGAACCTAACTTGCATCTAGACAAGATAAAAAGAGAAAAAAGGGTCATTTATTGAGGTAAACTTTCACGATTTACTTCTATATTCCCCATGTGACTCGTTCGGTTCGGTCTATCGGCTAGGTCGGGTCGAGGGAGTTACAACAATTTAAATAGTTAAGTGGTTTGATTAACAAAATTAAAAGATAAATATTAAAAATAGAACATCCCTCCTAATTAAGTGATTATAAAGATAATTTACGAGCCTGGCTTACATGTTTAAATACTGAAAACAGTAAAAAAATGTACAGTCGTACCAATACGAGCCTTGCATGTATCGATACGAGCTTGCTTCCAGATTTCCGGAGAGGAATTCTGGTACCGATACGCTATGCACCCTACCGATACCCCCAGTGTCGTACCGATACGAAAGTATCATGTACTAATAAGCCCAATGGGCTGCAATGGCTAGTTCTCTAATTTAAATGCATTTACCAATACGGAGATCACGCATACTGATACCCACTGCCCAGAACTGCCTCCAACGGGTGGAAAATGTTCCCAACAGCTTCAAATCACCCTAGCAGTCATAAACGGACACAAGCTCAGTCCTAACTATATTATGAAGACTGGAACACTTGAAGATGGAGAGAGAAAATACATCCAAGCATAATGACCAAGTGAAATTATCCTTCAAGAAGAGAGAGTTTGAATGTGAAGTGCGTGGTAAAGTGTTTTAATAGTTGGGCACAAGAGTAAGTTAAGCCCTCGGTTTGTTGAACCTTATGAGGTGTTTGAGGGAGTTGATCCGGTTGTGTACGGTATTAGGGTACCGATGGAGCTTGGAAAGATACATGATGTTTTCCGTGTGTCGATGCTTCGGGAGTATAGATCGGATCTGTCGCTTGTTGTGGACATTGAGGGGTTTGAGTTGCAACCATGTAAGTATTTTGGATTCGGGAAATAAGGTTCTCTGTGGTAAAGCTTTTGAGTTGGTTAAGGTGTTGTGGCAACACCGAAGAAGTTGAGGACGCAATTTCCTCGTCTCTTTCCTTCATGTAAATTTCGGGGACAAAATTTCTTAAAAGGGAGAGAGCTGTAACGCCCCAAATTCCGGCTTAGATGTTAGCTTGTTGTGTTAGATAGTTCGGGTGAACCAGATTATTCAAGTCGAGATAGTTTCGGGGATTAATTCATAAAAAATGTTTTGAAGTTGATAAAATTGTGGAAAAGTGATGGAAAATGTTTTCTAAGTATATTAAAGGTTTTGGTGAACTCAATTTGATAAAATGAAATTGGATTCATGGACATTTTGGTTCTACTGACTAAAATGTAAAGTTTGAAAACTATTTTTGGTGACTAAATAGAAAAAGGGTCAAAACTTTGAATCTTTAGGGAGCTATTAAACCACTTAGTTTTATCTGGCTTTTCCTTAATTTTGGTTATTTTAAAATAATTAAAAGGTGGATTTAATTAATTGGGTTTAATAAACCAAAAGAATTTTCTTACGTAACTACCTTTCTCTAAACCTTTTCTCTCAAATTCTTAGCAACCAAACTATCTTCTTCTTCTCTAAAATCCTGAGGAATCAATCTTTTCATCTTGCATTTGTTTTCAACAATGGATTCATTTGATTCTACATCAAATCTTCCACATTAACTTTGGTGATTTCTCCAAATCAAGCCAATTAAGGAAGAAGTCTACATTTAGAGGGGACAATCAAGAAAATGTTGCCTAGTCGAGTGCGTTGCTTATCGGAGGCTTATTTCACATCGACGAGCAACGGGGGCATGTTGGTGAGTGTATTAACGTGTTAAAGCTCTTTAAAGGATTGAACATGTAACCCCCTTAGCCCGGCCTAGACGCTTGACACGAACTACGAAGATTAAACGGGAAAAACCAAAGTCAACCCGAAAGTCAACCTTGATTAACGACCCTTTTTTCATTTTAATCTTGTCTAAATACATATTAAACCTAAGTGATTACTCACGAAACATGAATGAGAAAGGCACATCGATCAAATATCATTTAGGGACTCAATTGCTTAACTTACGCATATTAGGGACCAAATTGTAATATTTGTAAATTAGAGGGACTACATTGATTTTAAGGTTTCCAAAATGAAATAAATCATGTTACATGCTTCTCTGCCAAGATTCAGCTCAAAAAGACATCCCAAGCTCAAGCAATTGCAATCACAACATTTAGGACTAAATTGTAAAGCATGAAAACTCAAAGCAATTCAAAATTGTGTCCAACGGTCACCCGTATCGGAACACCTACCCACCGTACCGAAACACATGTATCGAAACGGTGTTGACCGTTTCGGTACGCGGGTATGTTCCGAGACCAGTACCGAAACATGGCATTCCAATAGCCAAACTGTTTCGAAACAGCCTCCGTCGTTTCAAAACACAAAGACCATTTCAGGCCCCCGTTTCGAAACACTAGAGGGTGTTTCGATACACCTTACCCAGAAACAGCAGCTATTGCTGGTTTTTCATCCTTTAGTCTAATCAAACATGCCTTAAAGACTCCCAAATCATACCAGCAAACCATTTAACACATAAGGAACATATTTAGGACATTCTAACACGAACATAGCATCAAACACAAATTCACATAGTCTAGAAGCATGCTCCCTAATCACAAAACCAATATAAGCAATCCAACCTCAAACAAAACATTTTAAGGCCACTTACAACCCAAAAATGCCAACATAAACTAGCCTCAAACTTAGGGAGTTCAAACAAGTCTCCCAAATACAACCTTGGTTTCCCATTGCCATTATATCAAAACTAGAGTGTGTGAAAACTTCACCATACATGAGCTTGAACTTCTTTGGATGATCTTAACCTCTTTGATGCCCGAAAACACCTCAATTATCTGCATTATTGGTAAAGGAGAGCGTAAGCACTAAAGCTTAGTGAGGCATGCTCTAAAAAAACCAACTCAATAATGCATATCTTGAAAACACTTTCTCAAAAGGTTTTAACAACATGCTCATTCTATCTCATGCTTGAAAACCATTCAAAGCAACTTCTCATTGAACACACATGTACCTTCATTCTATCTCATACATTTAAACCAATGCAAAACTCATGGCAAAGCCATACTCAAGCTTGTAACACCAAAGCATTTCATATACAAATCTCATATGCATTTCTCATAGCATAATCATTTCATCAAAGGTACATGTGAATCCAAAGCATTTTCATATATTATATTGGCATTTCACATCTCATTATAACTCGGATATGCGGACATCTCACTAGACACTTCCGGTGGCATATACCATCACCGTACTCACTCATCTAGCAACACAATTTCCGGTGGAATCTCACATCACCGTACTCACATGGCATAATCTCTCATCGCCACAAAGCTTGGGTATTTCACCAAGTCCTACCCGATGGAATGCCCATCATCGGTTCTCTCCCTTTAGCTTAACCAAAGAGCACGTAAGAATTTTTAGTTTATAGTGCACTCTCATCCTATTGATCGAGCAATTATATCTGGTAAGTATCTCAACATTTATGCCATAATATTATGTTAAAACATCATCTCACCTACTGCTTTTCTTGCAACAATTCTCAAAACATTCTCATCTCATTTCAAAACCATAACATTTACTATGCTTTAACTCAAAAGCTCAAATCTCAACTATGCAACATGTTACTTCATGAAATCATTTCAAGCATCATCTCATGCTATAAAACGTGCATAAAAACAGTAGGAATTTATCTATCTCAAACCATGAGCATGTAAAAGCATTTTTAGGGGCAATCACCACATTCAATAGAGCAATCTAGCCAATACTTAATTTCGGACTTAAGAAGGTGTTTCAAACCTTTCCTAAATCCCCAAACCTTGATTCTTTGTCCCTCAAGGACTTCTAAAACCATACGCACTCACCGATTACATTTCGCTTGCTCGCCGAAACACAATCTAAGCTTCCGGATCAACACCAAAGGTGTCCGAAGATGTCTCCCCTGTTTTAAACACATAAGAGCAGAGGATTAATGCATCATCATGCATTAAAATCATCAGCCACACACCTAAACTTGCTGCTCTACTCAAAAACCACATTTCGGCTACCAAACACAACCGAAATCACCTCCAAACTCTTCCAAAACAAAACCTAGCCAAGATCTATCACTTCTAATCATTTCTAAACATCAATTAACATCAAAAACCACCATAAACTCGTCCTTATACCTCCAGCTATGATAGAACACCAAAATCACCCCAAAAACCATCATTCTAACAAGTAAAACTTAGGAAAACAAACCTATTCGGGATTTGATTGATAAAACCTCATTTATAACATCAATTAACATCCAAAATACATTAGAAAACCATCTCAAAACAGAGCCCAATCATTCACCACGAAAATCTTCAAGATCTCTTCCAAAATCTTGAGTTTTAAGACAATTTATTGTTTCTAACATTAAAACCACTTAAAAATCATTAACAAAGGATTGATAACTTGGGAATTTCAGTAAAGAACTAAACATTAGAGGAGAAGGACGATGCTTAACTCTAATGGATTTGATGAAGTGGATTTGATGAAGATTTGATTAAGAATCAAAGAAAGATTGAAATCTCATCAAATGAAGTGAAAATCAAAGTATATTTGCTGGAGAGAATGTGTTTGGTTGAAAGGAATTTGAGAGAAAATAAAATGAGGGAAAATTTGTGAAAAGTAGTTATGAATAGTCAAAGGTTGTTTATAAATTAATTAACCTTTATTTTGTTTAATTAAAACATTAATTAAATCACCTAAATTAAGGAAAAATCTGATGAAAACATTTTGGTAAAATTAGCTCCTTAAAGATTCAAAGTTTCAATCCTTTACAAAACAGTCACCACAAAACTTTTGCAAAAACTGCGATTTGGTCACTACACCGAAATGTAGTATTTCCAAACCTTATTTTGTAAAATTGATTCCACCATTATCTTTCATATATTAAATGAGGATTTTTAGATATTTTTCTATATTTTTAAAGCATCCCGAACTAGGTGTTCCCTAAAACTCCCTTTAAGATTCGAACCGTTTTTTGATCGGTCCGATTCGGACTCTAAACATCTAGGCCCAAATTTGGGGTGTTACATCTCTCCCCCTCTTAAGAAATTTCGTCCTTGATATTTACCTGGAGGAAAAAGGTAACGAAATTGCTTTTTCATATCTTCCTTTCTTTCCCACGTGGCTTCCTCAACACCACGATGCCTCCACAACACTTTAACCAGCTCAAAGGTCTTACCCCGGAGAACCTTACTATCTGAATCCAAAATCTCAACTGGCTCTTCATCATAAGTCAAATCTTGATTCAATTCAACTTCCTCTACAGGCATAACATGCGAAGGATCTGATCTATACCTCCGAAGCATGGACACATGAAACATATTATGTATCTTTTCTAATTCTTGTGGTAGCCCCAGCTTATAAGCAACAAGATCCACACGTTCTATCAACTCGTATGGTCCAATGTATCAAGGGATCAACTTATACTTCCGGCCAAACCTCATCACCTTCTTCCAAGGTGAAACCTTTAAGAACACACGGTCACCCACCGCAAACTCTATCTCCTTACTCTTCAAATCCGCGTAAGACTTTTGCCGATCCGATGCTGCCTTCAACCGCTAACAAATGAGCTTCACCTTCTCAGTGGTTCCTTTCAACAAAGCCGACATTGAGACCAACTTTTGTCCCGTTTCAGCCCAACAAAGAGGAGTTCTGCACTTCCTCCCATACAAAGCTTCATAAGGTGCCATTTGAATACTTGCCTGGTAGCTATTATTATAACCAAACTCCACCAAAGGCAAGTGCTTCTCCCAAGAGCCTTGAAACTCAATCACACAACACCTCAACATATCCTCAAGCACTTGGATAACATGCTTAGACTGTCCATCCGTCTGCGGATGATAAGAAGTACTGAAATTTAGCCGCGTACCCAATGCTTGATGTAAACACTCCCAAAACCTTGTCGTGAACCTCGGATCTCTATCCGACACTATAGATTTTGGTACACCATGAAGATGTACAATCTCAGCAATGTACAACTCTGCAAGCCTATCTAAGGTATACATAGTATGTATAGGTAAGAAATGCGCACACTTCGTAAGGCGATCCACAATCACCCACACAAAATTCTTCTTTGATGGCGACAAAGGCAAACCAGACACATTGTCCATGGTGATCCTCTCCCATTTCCATTCAGGAATCCTAACCGGTTGCAACAACCCCGAAGGAAACTGATGCTCAGCCTTAACCCCCTGACAAACCATGAACATGCTCACATATTCCCAACATCTTTCTTCAAGCCCACCCAATAGTACTCATCCTTCAGATCACGATACATCTTTGTACTACCAGGTTGCATAGCAAAAGGACTACTATGAGCTTCGGTTAGAATAGTACGCCTCAACTCCACATCATTCGGCACTACTATCCGACTTCCAAAACATAGAACTCCATCATCATTAAAACAAAAACTCGATGGTCTATCCTCAGCAATATCCTGAACATGTGGCACCAAAGAATCATCCAACAACTGTAACACCCCAATTTTGGGCTTAGAAGTTCAGGGTTTGAACCAGACCGGTCTGAGAAACGATTCGAATATAAAAGGGAGTTTTAGGGAAAGCCTAGTTCGGGATGCTTTAAAAATATCGAAAAATATCTAAAAATCCTCATTTAATATAAATAAGAGAGTGGTGAAATCAATTTTACGAAATAAGGTTTGGAAATACTACATTTCGGTGTAGTGACCAAATTGCGATTTTTGCAAAGTTTAGTAGTGACTGTTTTGTAAAGGATTGAAACTTTGAATCTTTAAGGAGCTAATTTACCCAAAATGTTTTCTCCAGATATTTCCTTAATTTGGGTTATTTAATTAAAGATTTAATTAAATAAAAGAAAGGTGTTAAACTACTTTTGACTTTCATAACTACTTTTCTCTAATTTTCTCTCATTCCATTTTCTCTCAAAATCCTATCATCCAAACACTTTTTCTCCAGCAAAATTCACTTTGATTTTTACTTCAATTGATGAGATTTCCATTACTCATTTATTTCTAATCAATCTTGCAACAAATCCAATAGATTTCTACATTGTATTTTCATGGAAATTTGCCCAAATCAAGGAGGAATCATCTTTTAGAGGTAAGATTGTTCTTCTCCTCTAAATACTCAGTTCTTTACTGAAAATTCTCAAGTTGTCAATCCTTTATTAAAGTTTTATGAATGGTTTTAATGTTAGAAACAAGAATTTGGCTTAAAACTCAAGATTTTGGAAGAGATCTTGTGTATTTTTCGTGGTAATAGATTGGGCTCTGTTTGAGATGGTTTTATAATGTATTTTGGATGTTAAATGATGTTAGAAATGAGGTTTTATCAATCTAATCCCGAATAGGTTGTGTTTCCTAAGTTTTTGCTTGTGAAAATGGTGGTTTTTGGGGTGTTTTTGTTGTTCTGTTATAGCTGGAGGTATAAGGACGAGTTTAGGGATTTTTTATGATAATTGATGTTTAGGAATGTTTATAAGTGATGGATCTTGGCTGGGTTAAGTTTTGGAAGAGTTTGGAGGTGATTTCGGTTGTATTTGGTGGCTAAAATGTTGGGTTTAGGTAGAGCAACGAGTTTTGGAGTGTTGGCTGAAGATTTCAATGCACGATGATGCATTAATCCTCTGCTTTTATGTGTCCAAAACAGGGGAGACATCTTCGGACACTTTTGGAGTTGATCCGGAAGCTTATTTGGCGTTTCGGCAAGCAAGCGAAATGAAATCGGTGAGTGCGGTTGGTTTAGAAGTCCATGAGGACAAAAATACAAGGTTTGGGGATTTAGGAGAGGTTTGAAACACCTTCCTAAATCTGGAAGTAACTATGGTTTGATTTGGTCTCTCTAAAGTGGTGGTTGCCCCTAAAATGCATTTACATGCTCATGTATTGAGATTGATAAATTCCTACTATTTTTATGCATAATTTAGAGCATGAGATTATGCTTGTAGAGATGTCATGAGATGGCATGTTGCATTGGTTAGATTTGAGCTTTTGGTTTGAAGCAAAGTATGATTTATGATTTGAAATGTGGTGAGAAAACCTTTGAGTTATAATGCATGAAAAACAGTAGGTGTGATGATATTTTAACACATTATATTGGCATAAATGTTGAGAAACTTACCGGATATAATTGATCGATCAATAGGATGAGAGTGCACTATAAACTAAAAATTCGTACGTGCTCTTTGGTTAAGCCAAAGGGAGATATTCCGATGATGGGAATTCCATCAGGTAAGATTTGGTGAAATACCCAAGCTTTGTGGCGATGAGAGATTCAGCCATGTGAGTACGGTGATGAGAGATTCCACCGGAAGCTATGTTACTAGACAAGTGAGTACTGTGATGCGAGATTCCACTAGAAGAGTCTAGTGTAGAAATGTGTCTGCATATCCGAGTATTAATGAGATGCTAAATGCCAATATAAATGATGAAATGGTTTTTGTTACAGATGTACCTTTGATGAGATGATTTATGCTATAAGTTATGCATATGTGTTTTGTTTAGAAATGCTTTGGCAATACAAGCATGTGAATGGCCTTGCCATAAGATTTGCATTGGTTTTAATGCATGAGATAGAATGGAGGTACATGTGGTTTCAATGAGATTTGCTTTGAAAGTCCTCCAAGCATGAGAAAGAGATGAGCATGTGGTTTTTAAAGCTTTGATGAAAGTGTTTTCTAAATGTGCATTATTGTGTTAGTTTTCTTTAGAGCATGCCTCACTAAGCATTTGTGCTTACGCTCTCTTTTACCAATAATGCAGATAATTGAGGTGTTTTCGGGCATCAAGGAAGCTAAGTCCATCAAGGAAGTCCAAGCTCATGTATGGTGAAGTTTTCATACACTTTTGTTTTGATAAATTGGCAATGGGAAACCAAGATTTGTTTTGGGAGATGTGTTAAACTCCCTAAGGTTGTGGCATGTTTGCTTTGGTTGGTTTGAATTGTAAATGGCCTTAATTACTTGTTTTGAGGTTGGATTGTCTATTTGTGATTTGATATTAGGAAGCATGCCTCTAGACTTGTGAGATTTCATGTTTGATGCTATGAATGTGTTTAGGAGTACTAAATATGTACCTTATATGGTTGTTGACTTGTTGGTATGATTGGAGAGTCTTTGGGATGTGCTTGAATGTGTATATGGATGAAAAACCAGCAAATGCTGCAGTTTCTGGGCAAACCGTATCGAAACACCCTCTGGCGTTTCGAAACGGGGGCCTGTAATGGCCTTCGTGTTTCGAAACGGTTGAAGGCTGTTTCGAAATGTTTTGGCTACTGGAGAGTCGTGTTTCGGAACAAGTTTCGAAACGGGGGAGTGTTTTGCTATAGCGTTTCGATACGGGTGGTAGGTGTTTCGAAATAGGTGACCGTTGGTCACATATTTGAGTTGTTCTGAAGTTTGCATGTTTTACATTTTAGTCCTAAATGTTGAGATTGCAATTGCTTGAGTTTGGGATGCCCAATTAAGGTGAAATTTGGAAGAAAAGGATGTAACATGATTAATTTCATATTGGTAACTTTAAAATCAATAAGGACCTTCTAATTTACAGAAATTACAATTTGGTCCCAATTTGTATATTGTGTAATTGAGTCACTATATGTTACCCAATCGCTGTGCCTTTCTCTATCGTATCTCGTGAGTACTCACTTAGGGTTAACAAGCGTCTAGACAAGATTAATAAGAAAAAAAAGGTCGTGAATCAAGGTTGACTTTCAGGTTGACTTTGGTTTTCCCCGTGTAACCTTCGTAGTTCGGGTCAACCGTCTAGGCCGGGCTATGGGGGTTACAACAACTGCTTATCCTTTATCAACTGAACTAGAGATGGTTTCACTTGCAATTCAGCAACAAGACCTCCATCTCGCGATACGCTCAAGCTAGCAAACATCACCCTTAACTCCACCGCCACTTTTCTGCTCAAGGCGTCAGCAACAACATTGGCCTTTCCCGGGTGATACTCGATCGTTAGATCGTAATCCTTAAGCAAATCCACCCATCGTCGTTGCCTAAGATTCAACTCTTTCTGAGACATCAAATACTTCAAACTCTTGTGATCCGTGTACACAGTACACTTCTCACCATAAAGATAATGTCTCCAGATCTTCAAAGCAAAAACCACCGCAGCTAACTCAATATCATGCGTAGGATAATTGCGCTCATGCACCTTCAAATGACGCGATGCATAAGCCACCACCTTACCCTCTTGCATTAACACACACCCCAAACCAACGTCGAATGCGTCACTGTACACCACAAACTCTTTTCCTGATTCAAGTTGAACCAAGATAGGAGCTTGCGTCAAAGCTGCCTTAAGCTTCTCAAAAGCTTGTTGTCTCGCTTCCGTCCACTCATACTTAACATATTTCTGCAACAACTTCGTTAAAGGGGCAGCAATCTTAGAAAATCTATCCACGAACCTTTGGTAGTATCCTGCCAACCCAAGGAAACTACGGACTTCATGAACAGACTTAGGAGGCTTCCAATTCATCACTGCCTCAACCTTCTGGGGATCAACTCGAATCCCTTCAGTAGAAACCACATGACCAAGGAAAACAACTTCCTTTAGCCAAAACTCACACTTGCTCAGCTTAGCATAAAGCTGATTTTCCAACAACGCTTGCAAGACAATTCTCAAATGACCCTCATGCTCCTCCTCAGTACGAGAGTACACAAGGATATCGTCGATGAACACCACAACGAACTTGTCCAAGTATTCATGGAACACTCTATTCATCATGTCCATGAAAACAGCATGAGCATTCGTCAAGCCAAACGGCATTACAAGGAACTCATAATGCCCATACCGCGTTCTAAAGGCAGTTTTCTACACATCCACATCTTTCACCTTCAGCTGATAGTACACTGACCTCAAGTCAATCTTTGAAAACAAATCTGCTCCCCGAAACTGATCAAAAAGATCATCAATCCATTGCAAATGATACCTGTTTTTATGGTCAACTTGTTCAGCTGATGATAATCGATGCACATTCTCATCGTACCATCTTTCTTTTTCACAAACAAGACCGGTGCATCCCAAGGTGACACACTAGGCCGAATGAACCCACGATCAAGCAACTTCTGAAGCTGAGTCTTCAACTTCTTCAACTCTTTGGGTGCCATGCGATAGGGTGCAATGGACACCAGAGTTGTGTTCTCATACAGCTCAATCCCAAACTCCACCTCTCGACTAGGCGGTAAACAAGACAACTCCTCCGGAAACACTCCAGGGAACTCACGCACAGTTCTTATATCCTGAACTCACACCTCTTTTGAACTAGGATTCATAACAAAGGCTAAGTAAGTCTCGCAACCTTGCCGTAACATCCGGCTCGCTTCCAATGTAGACACCACATTGGCAAGGAACTTCACATTCTCACCCACTACCACCACCTCATAATCATCCGCAAGTTTCAACGAAACTCGCTTGCTTTCGAAATCCACCACAACTCTATGCTCAACAAGCCAATCCATGCCAAGGATTACATCAAAATCATAGAATGGCAATTCCATGAGATCAATAAGAAAAACATGATTTTGCACCTTCAAGGGACATCTCATATGCAACTTCCTTGTTATAACCGTCTCACCAAAGGAACTAGTCACACGCATACCCACATCAAAAGACTCAACAGGTAAACCAAGCATTTGAGCATGTTCACGCAATATGTACGAGTGTATAGATCCAGAATTAATCAAAGAAAGTAATGACAAGGATTGAAAAGTAAAGGTAATTGCGATCACATCCGTATCATTCCTTCCCTCACGATGGGTGTACACTCAAGCTTGACCGCCACCCTCAGGTTGAACAGCCACAACATGTGCTATGTTCCTTCCACCATCATCCCTACGCTGAAAATTACCACGAGCGCGCCCACAACCTCTCTGTGGCTCTGCTGCTCTCACCGGAGCATGTCCCTTTCTTAACGGCTGAGGACAATCTTTCTTCAAATGCCCTCGGTTCCCACAATTCCAGCATGTCTTCTACCACAACGATTACATTCAGGATTCCTTAGGAAAGCATTAGGTCCTTGCTGACCTCTACCAGGGTTACCACCCCTACGTCTAGCATCGTAGTGCGGCTTCCTATCCTTTGTCTCTTGTTGCGATCTCTACCAAAATCGCGTTCCGTAGCTCGCTTTCTTGAGCTAGAGCCACCAACTCGACTTGCCAAACCAAGATTCGATTCAATGTCCTTGGCTCTTGTGACCAAGACATCGAAATCAGTGTAATCGGCTGCAAGCATATAGGTCTTGACATCTGCTACCAGCCCATAACAGAATCGTTCGCACCTCTCCCGCTCATTAGGGATTAGCTTAGGTGCATACTGACTAAGGCGAACAAACTGAATCTCATATTCAGCTACAGACATGTTCCCTTGCATGAGAGACATAAACTCTCTCTTCTTTTCATCAAGGTAACACACTCCCAGGTACTTCCGCTTGAACGCATTCAAGAAGAACGTCTAAGTCACCTCATCATCCTCCATCCCGGAGATAGTGGTCGTCCACCACGTATAAGCATCACCATACAGCAGTGACACAATACAACCCAACTTCTGCACATTGTTGCAGTTCAACTGACCCAAAATCCTCTTAGTACTCTCAAACCAAGACTCAAACCCCTCTAGAGATAAACCTCTGAACTCAATCCCTCCTAAACTGAGAAGACGCTCCAAAGGCAACCTCACATTAGCATCATCATGATGCGCAGCTCCATGAGCTCCAGCTACTGCTGCTTGGAAAGCTTCAGCAATAGCCTGAATCAACATGGTCATGTCAGGAGCAGCTTGCCCCTGCACACCCTCAGGTCCAGCAACCCCAGCACCAGCATTACCAGCTCCAGCTCCACCACCACCGGGTGGTCCACCAGGAGGAGGAGGAGGTAAATCCTCAGCATTCTCCACATTCTCATTATCATCCATCGATCTAGTATTGATTCTCAGCTCTCTACGTGGCCCCATCATAAAAACAATGCACTAACAAAAATGCAATAAACACAATCAGGCACAATAAGGTAAGTAATCCAAGTACTCAAGCTCATTTTCGAAAACAATTCTTCTTATTAGTTTTGGTATGGCAATGGGATCCCCAGCCACACTCCAACATAGCATAGAATCACAAAATCATCTCGACTTAAACACACATGACTGTTCATACATCAAACTTTCACTGAAAAGACACAATCATGCACAAACTCATACAACCACCACATACCAAACCCCAATTGTTCAATAACCTGGCTCTGATACCAAAAATGTAACCCCCTTAGCCCGGCCTAGACGCTTGACCCGAACAACGAAGATTACACGGGAAAAACCAAAGTCAACCCGAAATGCAACCTTGATTAACGACCTTTTTTTTCATTTAAATCTTGTCTAAATACATATTAAACCTAAGTGAGTACTCACGAAACATGAATGAGAAAGGCACATCGATCAGATATCATTTAGGGACTAAATTGCTTAACTTACGTATATTAGGGACCAAATTGTAATTATTGTAAATTATAGGGACTACATTGATTTTAAGGTTTGCAAAATGAAAGTAATCATGTTACATGCTTGTCTGCCAAGATTCGGCTCAAAAAGACATCTCAAGCTCAAATAATTGCAATCACAATATTTATGACTAAATTGTAAAGCATGAAAACTCAAAGCAATTCAAAACTGTGTCCAACGGTCACCCGTATCGGAACACCTACCCACCGTACCGAAACGCATGTATCGAAACGGTGTTGACCGTTTCAGTACGCGGGTATGTTCCGATACCAGTACCGAAACATGGCATTCCAGTAGCCAAACTGTTTCGAAACAGCCTCCGTCGTTTCGAAACACAAAGACCATTTCAGGCCCCCGTTTCGAAACACTAGAGTGTGTTTCGATACACCTTGCCCAGAAACATCAGCTATTGCTGGTTTTTCATCCTTTAGCCTAATCAAACATGCCTCAAAGACTCCCAAATCATACCAGCAAACCATTTAACACATAAGGAACATATTTAGGACATTCTAACACGAACATAGCATCAAACACAAATTCACATAGTCTAGAGGCATGCTCCCTAATCACAAAACCAATATAAGCAACCCAACCTCAAACAAAACATTTAAGGCCACTTACAACCCATAAATGCCAACATAAACTACCCTCAAACTTAGGGAGTTCAAACAAGTCTCCCAAATACAACCTTGGTTTCCCATTGCCATTATATCAAAACTAGAGTGTGTGAAAACTTCACCATACATGAGCTTGAACTTCTTTGGATGATCTTAACCTCTTTGATGCCCGAAAACACCTTAATTATCTGCATTATTTGTAAAAGAGAGCGTAAGCACTAAAGCTTACTGAGGCATGCTCTAAAGAAAACCAACTCAATAATGCATATCTTGAAAACACTTTCTCAAAAGATTTTAACAACATGCTCATTCTATCTCATGCTTGAAAACCTTTCAAAGCAACTTCTCATTCAACACACATGTACCTTCATTCTATCTCATGCATTTAAACCAATGCA
Source organism: Hibiscus trionum (assembly GCA_030270665.1). Taxonomy (NCBI): domain Eukaryota; kingdom Viridiplantae; phylum Streptophyta; class Magnoliopsida; order Malvales; family Malvaceae; genus Hibiscus; species Hibiscus trionum. The sequence goes on from BSYR01000027.1 coordinate 38,266,330, forward strand.
AAACTCATGGCAAAGCCATACTCATGCTTGTAACACAAAAGCATTTCATATACAAATCTCATATGCATTTCTCATAGCATAAATCATTTCATCAAAGGTACATGTGAATCCAAAGCATTTTCATATAGTATATTAGCATTTCACATCTCATTATTTGTCGGATATGCGGACATCTCACTAGACACTTTCGGTGGCATATACCATCAACGTACTCACTCATCTAGCAACACAATTTCCAGTGGCATCTCACATCACCGTACTCACATGGCAGAATCTCTCATCGCCACAAAGCTTAGGTATTTCACCAAGTCCTACCCGATGGAATGCCCATCATCGGTTCTCTCCCTTTGGCTTAACCAAAGAGCACGTACGAATTTTTAGTTTATAGTGCACTCTCATCCTATTGATCGATCAATTATATTCGGTAAGTATCTCAACATCTATGCCAATATATTATGTCAAAACATCATCTCACCTACTGTTTTTCATGCAACAATTCTCAAAACATTCTCATCTCATTTCAAAACATTTGCTATGCTTTAACTCAAAAGCTCAAATCTCAACTATGCAACATGTTACTTCATGAAATCATTTCAAGCATCATCTCATGCTATAAAACGTGCATAAAAATAGTAGGAAATTATCTATCTCAAACCATGAGCATGTAAAAGAATTTTTAGGGGCAATCACCACATTCAAGAGAGCAATCTAGCCAATACTTACTTCCGGACTTAGGAAGGTGTTTCAAACCTTTCCTAAATCCCCAAACCTTGATTCTTTGTCCCTCAAGGACTTCTAAAACCATACGCACTCACCGATTACGTTTCGCTTGCTCGCCGAAACACAATCTAAGCTTCCGGATCAACACCAAAGGCGTCCGAAGATGTCTCCCTTGTTTTAAACACATAAGAGCAGAGGATCAATGCATCATCATGCATTAAAATCATCAGCCACACAACTAAACTCGTTGCTCTACTCAAAAACCACATTTCGGCTACCAAACACAACCGAAATCACCTCCAAACTCTTCCAAAACAAAACCCAGCCAAGATCTATCACTTCTAATCATTTATAAACATCAATTAACATAAAAAACCACCATAAACTTGTCCTTATACCTCCAGCTATGACAGAACACCAAAATCACCCAAAAAACCATCATTCTAACAAGCAAAACTTAGGAAAACAAACCTATTCAGGATTTGATTGATAAAATCTCTTTTGTAACATCAATTAACATCCAAAATACATTAGAAAACCATCTCAAAACAGAGCCCAATCATTCACCATGAAAATCTTCAAGATCTCTTCCAAAATCTTGAGTTTTAAGACAATTTCTTGTTTCTAACATTAAAACCACTTAAAAATCATTAACAATGGATTGATAACTTGGGAATTTCAGTAAGGAACTGATCATTAGAGGAGAAGGACGAAGCTTACCTCTAATGGATGATTTCTCCTTGATTTGGGCAAGTTTTCTTGAAAATTCAATGTAGAAATCAAGTGGATTTGATGAGGAATTTATTAAGAATCAAAGAAAGATTGAAATCTCATCAAATGAAGTGAAAATCAAAGTATATTTGCTGGAGAGAATGTGTTTGGTTGAAAGGAATTTGAGAGAAAATAAAATGAGGGAAAATTTGTGAAAAGTAGTTATGAATAGTCAAAGGTAGTTTCTAAATTAATTAAACTTCATTTCCTTTAATTAAAACATTAATTAAATCACCCAAATTAAGGAAAAATCTGATGAAAACATTTTGGTAAAAATTAGCTCCTTAAAGATTCAAAGTTTCAATCCTTTACAAAACAGTCACCACTAAACTTTTGCAAAAACTGCGATTTGGTCACTACACCGAAATGTAGTATTTCTAAACCTTATTTTGTAAAATTGATTCCACCATGATCTTTCATATATTAAATGAGGATTTTTAGATATTTTTCTATATTTTTAAAGCATCCTGAACTAGGTGTTCCCTGAAACTCCCTTTAAGATTCGAATCGTTTTCTTACTGGTCCGATTCGGACTCTAAACATCTAGGCCCAAATTTGGGGTGTTACAAAATGGTAGATCATGGGGGTTTAGTTATAACCTAAAAGGCTGAACTAAGCTCAAGCGTAATTTCGCCTTGGTTATTGGCTTTGAATTGAGATTGCGGATTTTATGTTTTGATCTTAAACATAGTTTGATTTACTTACTGTAAAGGCATGATTTTGGATTAATATGAAATATTTAACAATGTTATGAATACCTCTGAGCATTGAGAATTATTCCTAAAGGAATGTGATGTTGCCTTTGGCAGTGTGGTTTACATATGTAGTGGTTTTGTGAAATGCATTGGAAAACAATAAGTAAATTTATTTGGAAATGATATATTGGCTATGTGACATAATGAGAAACTATCGGATATAGTTGGCTAGCCATAGGATTAGGTGCACTATAATATTAAAATCGATTGTGCCACGGTCCTTGAGGAAAAGCAGTTTAACAAGGGTACTCATATTTTTTGGGTTATCACTTGGGGTATGCGGTTTAACTAGGTAGTCCAAGTTGATGGTATCTTGTGGTTTAACTACGCAAGGTATGTGAATTGGTGGAGGTAGTACCACCATGAGAAATATGTGTATCCGAAAGTGTGGATAGAGGTAGTACTATCCACAAATAGAGGTAAGTCTATCAGAGTCACTATAAATTCCAATATATGAGAATATTTGTGTTGTTATGTATATGGTTGTTATGCATAATTTGTTGTGGAAACAAATGAAAAAGATGCTTGGGGTAGTAAAGCACGATTTGAAAACAAGATGAATTATGGTTTTCAAATGGATTTCATCAAATGAAAACGTCTTGGTTAGTAAAGCATGATTTGAAAACAAGATGAATTATGGTTTTCCAATGGATTTCATCAAATGTAAAATGCTTGGATAGTTAAGCATGATTTGAAAGCAAAGTGTTTGTGGTTTTCAAACAGTGTTTAAATGCATCAATATTTTGTTAATGAGCATCCTCACTAAGCATTAATGCTTACACTCTCCTTTTCCCATTGATTGAGAGCTTTAAAGTTGTGTGGCAGCATTGGATCGGCAAGGAAGGTCCAAGATTAAGACTTTGGCTTGAGTATGAAAAGCTAGTTTTAATCCCGGTTAATAAGGCAATGTGTTACCATGTTTTCGAAGATTTTTAATTTAGCTTAAGGTTGTTATGGGGAGGTTTATATGATGTGATGTAATTGCTATTATGGTTTGGTTTTGAGGCATGATTGATGTTGATATGCTAGCATGAGTTTATGATTTGTGGTTTTGATTTAGTATGCGAATTGGTTGGATATGCATATGTTCATGTTGTTGGTAGTCCTAGCATGTTCTAAATGATGCTTATAGATTGTTGATGCAATGCCTATGTTGAATTATGCCTTAAACCTCTTTTTGAATGTGGAATTGGATGTTATCTAGGAAGCATGCCTCTTGAATTATAATCGATGTATTTCATCTTGAATTGATTTTGTTTACTTTAGATTATGTTATGGTTTGATCCTTAGCTAGGTCATGTGCTTGAATGAGATACGTTAAGGCGTGTTTGAACCCATGTTTGAGTGAAAACCAACAAAATTGGATATTACATCTATTGGCGTATTGATAGCATGGCCTCGTATCGATGCAGTTATGTGTATTTTGACAGGGCATTTTGATACACGAGAAGGTGTATCGATACATGTATATGTATTTTGGCAGGGCGTATCGATACGCAAGAGAGTGTATCAGTATGGTTTTGAGCTATTGGAATTTGGAATTGTAATAGTGTACCGATACACTTGCTCATGTACCTATACGGGCAGCTGTTAATTAAGTTAAAATGTTATTTGAAGTTCTTGATTCTCTCATTTTGGTCCGTGGATCTTGCGAATGCAATTGGTGGAGTTTTTATGATCGTTTTGAACTGAAATTTGATGAGCAAGCATGTAATATAATTAATTAAGGATTGGTAATTTAAACTTTAATTAAGTCTTACTAGTTTTCCATATTTATATTTTAGTCCCTAAAATGTATTTGTATACAATCGAGAGTCTTTTCAGTGCCTGTTTCTTTTGAGATTTCATCCAATGCGAAAATGTTCTCCTTAGGTTAATATGTTGCATCTAGAAAACATAAAAGAAAAAAGTGGAATCGTTTCTTGTATTATCATTTCGGGTTTGCTTCGGCAAACCTAATGTAGCTCACTCGGTTCGGTCGGACGTCTAGGCGAAGTCGAGGGGGTAACATTAACGACTTGGTCAATGCAATCAATGGATCAGTCAACGGCAGCTAGTGGCTCGGCTGGAAGGGCCAGCTAGGTCCTTGCTTTGGTCGACTCAGTAGGCTGGCTCGGCCCAACGGCTTGCCCAAGCCCAAGAGTTGGATAAGCTACCCATTCTCGACCGAACGTGGCTGACAGGCAAGCGACGGTGCGTATGACTGCATTTGATGGCCAAACGGCGACAACGAACGCCCAAACCGGCTATCTCGATGCCGGTGAACACGATAGCAGCCTCATATTGACATTTCGAGCACTTGAACCTCATCAACTAGAAAACCCGAAACTTCCTCTCTCTCACCCCTTCCGATGGCGACTCCGATGCTGGTGTCGCTAGTACCGACGAACTCGTCTCGATGAGATGAACACAATGGCGGTGAAGGTGTCAACAACGGATGGCTGGATCTCATTAAATCGGAGTTTAAAACTCCCCGTTACACTTTCTCTGTCACTTTTCTCTTCCCAATTTTTCTCTTCCCACTCTGTCTCCAATAATATATCCCTCTTCACTTTTTCTCCCAACCTTACCATTTTAAAATTCAAAACCTTCTCCCCAATTATAATGAGCCCAAAATTAAATATCATTAACTTAGACTTATAAAATAAAGGCCCATAATTTAGGTCCGAGATCTAATTCGCTAACCCAAAAATTAGATCATTACATCAAAAGTTTTCGATTAAAATGGTTCATGGCAGGAGACAAGAATACAAGGTTCCTCCATACCATTGCCTCGCGTCGAAGAAGGTCTAATCTTGTGCTAGGCTTAAAGTTTGATAGGTATTGTTGGATGACCTTGCAGATATCAAAATGGTTTTCGAAAAATATTTCCAAGAGATCTATAATGACTCCAATACCATTGGTGTGAAGTACCTAGACTGCGACTTTAATGTGTTGTCTTCTAGTGAGGCTTCCAGGTTAGAGAAGCATTTCTCTATGGAGGAAATATTGGTTGTTCTATCTTCTCTTGATGGTTCTAGGGCCTCTAGCTCTGACGGATTTAACATGGGTTTCTTAAAAAGTTTTGGCCCTCCCTTAAAGATAAGATACTAGATTTTTTCACTAAAATTTTCAATGGTGAATCATGTTTTGCTACTCATAAACAGTCCTTTATTTTTCACTAAGTTATGTTTAAGTCAATGGTTCTCCTACAAAAGGGTTTTCTATAAGTCGCGGGCTTCGTCAAGAATGCTCGTTGTCTCCATTGTTGTTTGACATTGTTGGTTAAGCTCTAAGTGCTCTTCTTTCGAAGGCAGTGGTGCAGGGATTTTTTAGTGGCTTTCAATCAGTAATAATAGTTTTGTTGCGATCTCCCACATACAATTCGATGATGATCTGATATTGTTCTATGGTGCTAGTGAATAGCAAATAAGGAATGTTGTGATGATTCTAAAAGGCTTTGAACTTTCATCGGGTCTTAAGCTTAATTTGACGAAATATAAACTTTTGCGCATTAACGTTGATGACTCCTTGGTTGAAAGGTGAGCCTCGTCTTTTCACTGTCATAGTGAAAATTTGCCCAGTTAGGATCTTGGTCTTCATTTGGGAGCATCGAAGAATTATGTCCAGTTGTGGAATCTTGTAGTGGAGAAATTCAAGCGGAAGCTTTCTGGTTTGAAGGATAAAATGTTTTTTTGGGGGTCAGATCATGTTGGTTAAATCCGTACTGTCCAGTTTGCCAATCTATATTATATCAATTTTTCCAATAACGTTATCCATTTGTTCAACTTTGTCTCGTCTAGTCTCCAAGTTTCTTTGGGGCTCACTGGATGGAAGATCTATTCATTGCGTGAGTTGGGATACACTATGTTTGCCAAAATTGTGTGGTGGCTTGGGGCTTGATGATTTCAAAGTTAACAATCGGGCTCTCCTTACTAATTGGTTTTGGAGGTTTGGAACTGAATCGGATAGTTTGTGGCATAAAGTACTTGCTACCAAATATGAATGAAACTCAACTTCACTGCTGCCTTCTAATATTTCTTTCGCAAATATGTCATTGTTGTGGAAAGGCATCATTTCGCCTCTATCCAAGACAAATAATGTAGTTTCTCAAAATTTCATGGCTGCCATTAATGATGGTTCACGAATTTTGTTTTGGTCAGCTATTTGGGTAGGTTTTGAGATGCTGAAATTGGCATTTCCGAGTATTTTTGCTTTGGATTTCAAAAAACCAGGTGTTGTTGTATTATTTGGATCCTTTGTTGATAATGTGTGGTGATGGGACATCCAATTATGTCGAGTTTTGTTTGACTATGAAATTTATACTCGAGAATCTTTTATTATCCTAATTAATAGTGTTTCAGTTGGAGTTTCGAGGGTGGATAGTTTGCGTTGGGCAGCTTCTTCTAAAGGTTTTTACATACCAAAATCATTTTGTGAATTTTTTTCTTCTAATGTTGCTTTAAAGGATGATGTTTGGTCTTCGATCTGGGATAATCTTGCCCTCCGAAGGTTGAAGCCTTCATTTGGAAGGTTGTTCATGGACGTATTCCCACAAGATTTGAACTTGCGAAACGAGGATGTCTTTCCAATCATGTTCTTTCTTGTCCATTTTGTTCAAAGGGTGATGAATATGTCAATCACTTATTGTGTCATTGTCATATTTCATGGAATGTATGGATCCAATGGTGTGGTATTTGGGGAATTACTTTAGTTATTCCTGGAAACTTTAGGTTGATGGTGCAGCAATGGCATTCGATTGATAATCCCTTCAAATCCCCATTGGTTTGGATGCTTAGTTTGTTTATCTTTTCTTGGTAATTTTGGTTGTTTCGTAATGAGGTTATTTTTAAGTGTTCTAAGGTAGATTTGAATCAGGTTTTTGATTTAGCCATCCATCGTCTTAATTGGTGGTATAAAGCTAAGTGGCATTTTACGGCCATATCTATTTTAGATTATCTTCTTTGTCCAAGCTTGTTTCAATCTATTGTGACGGATCGCCCTAGTGTTCAATTGATGGAGGTGGTTAAACCAGATCTTAAATCCTTGAAATTTATTGTGGATGGAGCTATGAATGGAGGGTTCGACGGTGCTGGTATTGGGGGTTTACTTCGAGATTGTTGTGAAAAAACTTTCATCTCCTTCTCTAAGTCTGTTGGGGTAGTGGATGGAACCACTGCAGAGCTGTTATCGATTAAGGAAGCGTGTGTGTTGTTTCATTCATCTTCATGCGCCAAGTACTTTAAATTAATTATTGGGAGCAAGATCTCTATGGTAGTCGGGTGGCTTCTGCAACCAATACGCACTCCTGATGTCTTTAAATATTTAGTTGATGATTGCCTCGGGGTTTGTGGAGAGCTTGAGTAAAGCATTATTGTGGTTTCACGATTAGGAAATGCAGTTGCATATTTGTTGGCTAAGAAAGGAATTTCTAGGTCTAAAGAACATATTTTCATTATTGATCCGTTATGGTGTTGTTCTTGCTTTGAGTTATCGCTTATAGGCTGGATTTTTTGTATTTATGCTGCTATATTATGTTTATTCTTTAGGTTTCAGTCCTTGTTTTATCGCTCTGTTGTGGCTCATTCTCTTTTGGTGTTGGCTTTGATGTTAGTTTGTGTTGTGATATTTTAATCACATTGACATGTTGTACTCTTTTTCCTCCACATAGTTTTAAGGAGGCTTTTTAACGAGGCACGTGTCAATGTTAACTATTGTTCGATTGGTGCAAATAAATCGAATATATAATTTAAAAAACATAAAATAAAAATCAATTAAGGACATTACAAGTACTCATAAGAGTCGTACCCGTACTCGATGTACAAAATGGATATTTTAGGACTTTTATAAGATGTAAACCAATTTGAAAATTTTCTAAATGACATGGAAATTTTAGAATGATTTCGGCAAGTCATTTTATCGAAAACTTAGCCAATTTTGATATATCAAGTGTAACGCCCCAACTTTGGGCTTAGTAGTTTTTAGGTTGGGTTCGGGGTCCGTTGGACCATGACTAGAGATTCGAGTTAGTTGGGATTAGTTCAGGGAAAACCAAGTTTGGAGGTGATAAAAATATGAGAAAATTATCTAAAATCCAATTAATATATATATATATAAGGGTTTGGTGAAGTCAATTTTGTAAAATGGTATTTGGAAGGTGGACATTTCAGTTTAGTGACTAAATTGTAAAAATGGAAAACTGTTTTTAATGGCTAATTTGCAAAGAGCCAAAACTTAGAATCTGTAAGGAGCTAATGTAATTATAATAAGTTATTCCTTTAATATGACATATTTTAATTGTGTTTTAATTAAAGGGATTAAAAAGGTTTTAATTAAAAAAAGGGAAATTAATCTTTACAAACATATTTTGACGTAACTTCCATTTCTCTCTATTTTCCTATCAACCAACTATCTATTTTCTTTCAAAACTTCCATAGATCTTTTCCTTTTCATTTTACTTTGATTTCCAAATGGTTTCCATGGAGTTTCCTCAACTAGTTTCAATAGATTCTTGAAGATTTTCAATCAAATCTTGTCAATTGAAGGAATAGCAAGTGATTAGAGGTAATTTTGTGTTTGTCCTCTAATCAAGGTTCTTTAATCAAATTCCCAATTATTTGGCTCTTTAATTATGTTCCTTAACAAGGTTTCATGATTAATTTGAAAGAAATGGTTACATCAAGCTTTAAATAATGATTTTGTGTAAGTTTCATAATGGATCTGTTTTGGCTGGTTTATGATTAATTTTAATCATGTTTTGGAAGTTTATTAATGTTGAGATTAAGATTAAAGCATGGTAATCCCGAAACTATTTGGATCTCTAGTTGTTTAGGTTATTAGAATTGAGTTTTTGTGGTGTTAATGTGATTTTGGGAATGCTGGAGGTATAAGGTTGATAATAGGATAATTTTGGATGTTAATCAATGATAATAAATGGTTGGAAGTGTTAGTTTAGGCTGGGTTCAGTTTGTAGAGTAATCGATGGTGTTTCCGGTTGTTTCTGGAGGGCGTTTTGGTGGTTTTGGGTAGAGCAACATGGTAGGATTGCTTGCTGGAGTTTTGAATGCATTAAGATGCATTAATCACCTGTTCTTGTGTGTTTAAAACATGGGAGAACGTTTCGAAAGCAACCGGTGAAGTTTCGGGAGCTTCAGACGCTTAGTTACGCGTTGACTAATCAAGGTTTTGCGTGTTGGTGAGTGAGAACATGGATTTTAGCTTTGAAATGATTTAAAGGTGGTTTTGGGAACTTAGATGTAAGCTTGAAACGCTTGTCTAAGTTCACAAGTAAGTATAAGGAATTTCTCTCTCGGATGTGCTATTATGAAATGGTTTTTATGCACTTGGTTTTGAATTCATGTTACCTACTGTTAAATCATGTTTAAAACATGTGGTTTGCTGTTGTTAATGATGTGTTGATCAAGGATGCACATGGTAAGTGATCCTTGTAAGTTTATGTTTTATACTTGTGATTTAAAGCATGATTTAATGCTTTGAAACATGATTTATTGATGATGCTTTGGAAACAATGAGGTATGTGGTTAAATGGGAATTATATTGGCAAGTGATGTTGTGGAAATAGTTTATAAATGATATCGGATATAGTTAGCCGACTATATGATTGATTGCACTATAAAAAGTCGCCTTGGATGTCGAGGGGTTAGTGTCCCGTGTCTCCGTCCAAATACCCTAACGATCGAGGAAGTTGGTGTCTCGTCTCTCATTAGTGGGTTAAGCGTCCAACCGATGAATGGGGTTGGTGTCCCCGAGTGTAACACCCCAATTTTGGGCCTAGATGTTTTAGAGTTCGAATCGGACCAGTCGAGAACAGTTCGAATCTTAAAGGGAGATTTAGGGAACACCTAGTTCGGGATGCTTTGAAAATGTGGAAAATACCTAAAATCCTCATTTATTATGTGAATGATTATGGTGAAAACAATTTTACAAAATAAGGTTTCGAAATACTACATTTCGGTGTAGTGACCAAATCGCAGTTTTTGCAAAAGTTAAATAGTGATTGTTTTGTAAAGGATTGAAACTTTGAATCTTTAAGGAGCTAATTTTACCAAAATGTTTTTATCATATTTCTCCTTATTTTGGGTGATTTTAATAATGTTTTAATTAAGGGAAATAAAGTTAATTAAAAGGAAAAACCATCTTTGACTTTTTATAACTACCTTACGTCAATTTTCTCTCATTTCATTTTCTCTCAATTTCTTTTAAGCCAAACACATTTCCTCCATCAATTAGCCTCTGATTTTCATTCCTTTTGATGAGATTTCAATCTCCTTTTGATTCCTAATCTTTCCCTCACCAAATCTTCTTGTTTTCATATTGGATTTTGAAGAAAACTTGCCCAAATCAAGGAGAAAGCAGCCATTAGAGGTAAGCTTCGTCCTTCTCCTCTAATGATCAGTTCTTTACTGAAATTCTCAAGATATCAATCCTTTGTTAATGATTTTTGAGTTGCTTTAATGTTAGAAACAAGAAATTGTATTAAACCTCAAGGTTCTTGGATAGATCTTCATGATTTTCGTGGTTGATGGTTAGGCTCTGTTTTGAGGTCGTTTTCTAATGTATTTTGGATGGTAATTGATGTTATAAATGAGGTTTTATCAAACAAATCCCGAATAGGTTTGAATTCCTAAGTTTTGCATGCTAGAATGGTGGTTTTTGGGGTGGTTTTGGTGTTCTGTTATAGCTGGAGGTATAAGGACGAGTTTGTGGTGGTTTTTGATGTTGGTTGATGTTTAGAAATGATTAGAAGTGATAAATCTTGGCTGGGCTTTGTTTTGGGAGAGTTTGAAGATGATTTCGGTTGTTTTGGGTAGCCGAAATGAGGTTCTTGAGTAGAGCAGCAAGTTTAGGTGTGTGGCTGATGATTTCAATGCATGATGATGCATTAATCCTCTGCTCTATTGTGTTATAAATAGGGGAGACATCTTCGGACGCCTTTGGTGTTGATTCGAGAGCTTAGATAGCGTTTCGGCAAGCAAGTGAAACGTATTCGGTGAGTACGAATGGTTTTAGAAGTCCTTGAGGGACAAAGAAACATGGTTTGGGGATTTAGGAAAGGTTTGAAACACCTTTCTAAGTCCGGAAGTAAGTATTGGCTAGAATGCTCTCATATATGGGGTTTCATGGTTGTAGTTGGGAGATGTGTTTTGGAACTCCCTATGGTTGTAATAAGTTTGGTGTGGCTTTTAGAGTTTGTAAATGGTTTTGTTTGTGTGACTTGAGGTTTGAGAGCTCATATTTGGATTTGTGGCTAGGAAGCATGCATGTAGATTGAGTGTTCACGTGTTTGATGTTGTACTCTAGTTTAAGTTTCCTTAATATGATCTTTAATGTCTAGACAAGTTGCTGGTATGATTTGAAGCATGTTTGAGTGGGTTAAGAGATGAAAAACCACCATTTTCTGCTGTTGCAGGGCAGGGTGTATCGAAACACCCTTAACTGTTTCGAAACGGGGGCCTGTAATGGCCATAGTGTTTCAGAACGGTTGAAGGTGTTTCGGAACATTTTGGCTACTGGAGAGGCTTGTTTCGATACCGGTCTCGGAACGCACCCGAGTACCAAATCAGTCAACACCGTTTCGATACGGGCGTTTCGGTACGAAGGTCTGTGTTCCGAAACGGATAACCGTTGGATGATGTTTTTTAATTGTTTTAAGTTTCATGTTTTACATTTTAGTTCTGAATGTTGTGGATGCAATTGCTTGAGCTTGGAATGTCCTTTTAAGTTGAAATTTGATAGAGAAGCATGTAATATGACTAATTACAATTTGGTAAGCTTAAAATCTATTATGTCCTTGTATTTTTCCAAAATTACATTTTGGTCCTTAAAAGTGTAATTCATGCAATTGAGTGCCTAAATGATTTCCGATCGTTGTGCCCTTCTCTCATATGATTCTTGAGTATTCACATAGGCTTAATGTGCATCTAGAAAAGATTAAAAAGAAAAAAAAGGGTCGTTAATCGAGGTTGTCTTTCGGGTTGACTTTGGTTTTCCCCGTGTAATCTTCGTAGTTCGGGTCTAGCGTCTAGGCCGGGCTAAGGGGGTTACACTATGGGGTTGGTGTCCCCGTTGGTTGTTATTGTATGGTGATGTTTTACATACTTTAGTATTGATAATTGGCAATGGGGTTTCATGGTTGTAGTTGGGAGATGTGTTTTGGAACTCCCTATGGTTGTAATAAGTTTGGTGTGGCTTTTAGAGTTTGTAAATGGTTTTGTTTGTGTGACTTGAGGTTTGAGAGCTCATATTTGGATTTGTGGCTAGGAAGCATGCATGTAGATTGAGTGTTCACGTGTTTGATGTTGTACTCTAGTTTAAGTTTCCTTAATATGATCTTTAATGTCTAGACAAGTTGCTGGTATGATTTGAAGCATGTTTGAGTGGGTTAAGAGATGAAAAACCACCATTTTCTGCTGTTGCAGGGCAGGGTGTATCGAAACACCCTTAACTGTTTCGAAACGGGGGCCTGTAATGGCCATAGTGTTTCAGAACGGTTGAAGGTGTTTCGGAACATTTTGGCTACTGGAGAGGCTTGTTTCGATACCGGTCTCAGAACGCACCCGAGTACCAAATCAGTCAACACCGTTTCGATACGGGCGTTTCGGTACGAAGGTCTGTGTTCCGAAACGGATAACCGTTGGATGATGTTTTTTAATTGTTTTAAGTTTCATGTTTTACATTTTAGTTCTGAATGTTGTGGATGCAATTGCTTGAGCTTGGAATGTCCTTTTAAGTTGAAATTTGATAGAGAAGCATGTAATATGACTAATTACAATTTGGTAAGCTTAAAATCTATTATGTCCTTGTATTTTTCCAAAATTACATTTTGGTCCTTAAAAGTGTAATTCATGCAATTGAGTGCCTAAATGATTTCCGATCGTTGTGCCCTTCTCTCATATGATTCTTGAGTATTCACATAGGCTTAATGTGCATCTAGAAAAGATTAAAAAGAAAAAAAGGGTCGTTAATCGAGGTTGTCTTTCGGGTTGACTTTGGTTTTCCCCGTGTAATCTTCGTAGTTCGGGTCTAGCGTCTAGGCCGGGCTAAGGGGGTTACACTATGGGGTTGGTGTCCCCGTTGGTTGTTATTGTACCACTTGGTTGTTATTGTACCAAAATTTTGGTTGAGATGCCTTGAAGTGTTGTGTGAACACTTGTTGAATCCATGTATCCGATATGTTGTTTTGAGAAATGAACTTGCCTAATGATCACTTGTAAGCCAATATAATTGATGATGTATCATGAGATGGTTTATGTTGTATATTGTGATGTATACATGTTTTACTCTTTAAGCTTTGCATATGATAGTTATGCATGGGAATGCTTAAATTGAGTGTTAGCGACGAGACTTGTTGTTGGTACATGATACATGTTGCATTAGGTTTATTATGCTGATTTTTTATTAAAAAAATGCATAGTTTTTAAAGACATGATGGTTTTCAAATGATGATTTGAGTTAATTGAAATGAGATTTCAATGTGGACTTGGAAAATGGTTTTAATGCATTGATGGTGTTTTGTTTTTGAGCACTCCTCACTAAGCCTTGTGTTCTTACGCTCTATTTTGTCCATCAATGTAGAGAATTGAGGCTCGGAAAGGCAGCATGGAGCAAGGGATCAAAAGAGACTTCATTCTCAAAAGTATGTTTCGATTTAAACTGTAAGTAATAAGAGCAATGGGGAATCCATTGTGTTTTTGGGAGATTTGTGTAAACTCCCTATTGGAGCAAGTTTAGAATGTTGTTTTAGACTTGTAATTGGCCTTTGGTAATTGGTTTGTGGATTGCTTTGCATTTTAGTACCTTACTTGGCTTGGTTCATAGGTTGCATACCTATAGTTTACCTTTGATGCAAATTGCCATGATATGATGTTGAATATTCCATGAATGATTGAGGTTTGATGTTTGAATATGTTGTATGTATGCTGGAAGAATGCTTGATTGAATTTGGGTGCATTAACGTGTGGAAAATTAGCAAAATGTGTCATTATAGGCCCAAGTGTTACGATACGCCTAAGGCTGTATCGAAACAGTGAGCCTGGAATGGGCATTGGTTTTCAAAACGGAGAGGGGTGTATCGAAATAGGCTCGTGTAATTAGGTTATTGGAATTTCGTGTACCGATACGCTTTGGAGACCGTATCGAAATGGGCTCATGTTTTGAAACACCCAAAGATGTTTCGAAACAGGGTGTAGCGATACAGGGTTGAGTGTATCGATACACCAAGCTGTTAAATTAGTTAAATGGAATCTTTGGAAGTTTTGTTTCTTTACATTTCAGTCCCTGAATGTTGTGGATGTAATTAAATGTGATTGGATGATCGGTTTGAGCTGATATTTGACACAGTGTGTAACCCCCTTAGCCCGGCCTAGACGCCCGACCCGAACTAAGAAGATTACACGGGGAAAACCGAAGTCAACTCGTTAAAGCTAACTTTGATTAACGACTGTTTTTTCCATTTTATCTTTCCTAGATGCACAATATTATCCTATAAGATTAGAAATTTGATTTAGCAAAAGCGACACAACGAACAGAGCTCAATTAGGGGTCCAACTGCATACAAACGTCTTTTATGGACTAAATTGTAAATTTCCAAAATTATAAAGATTTAACAGATTTTAAAGTTACTAATCCACAATTAGTCGTATAACATGCCAGCATGTCAAGTTACATCTCAAACGGACCATTCAAACTCATTTAATTAAGCATTCAATAATCAGGGACCAAAACGTAAGAAACATAAACCTAGAACAATTCAAATTCAACATCCAACGGTCAAGTGTTTCAAAACACAAGACCCCGTATCGGAACGGCCGTTTCGAAACCAGGTTGACCGTTTCGCTACGCGGGTACGTTCCAAAACCCGTTTCGAAACAATGCTTTACAGTGGAAAAATGTTCCGGAACGTGCCTACCCGTTCCGAAACACCATTACCATTCTAGGCCGCCGTTCTAAAACAAGTAAGAGCGTTCTGAAACGTCTTGCCCTGCAATTTCTCAAATTGCTGGTTTTACTCAACTATACACCGCCGAAAACATCCCAATACATGCCACATCACACATACAATATGAAAAAGCATCAAAGATCACCATTACGAAGCACAAGCTAAAACATAGCATCAAACTTGCAAGCTTAAGAACTATAGGCATGCTTCATAAATGTAAAAACCACACAAAAGCTAAAAACCACATTCAAGTTCAAATCAACATTCAAAGGCCATTTACAAACCAAAATAGGCAAACCAAACATGCTCAAGGTGTTCAACGTCACCAAATAAATCCAAGAGTAGAAATCCCACTCATTGCCTCTTATTACACTTAGGTAAAACCACATACTTTGTCTAGTCAAAAGAGCTTGGATTTCCCTTGCTTTTTGCTGCCTCAAAAGCCTAGTTCTCTACATTGATGAAACAAATGAGCCTAAGCATGAAGCTTAGTAAGGATCGCTAAAACCAAACATTCATCAATGCATTTTACAAAACCGGAAATATCATCAATTGTCCTTTCATGCCTTTCCTTAAAACATGCTCTTTAAAGCATCAATGCACTTTTTAAATCACATGCTCATAGCATCATCAAAACAACATCAAATAATCTTTTGCTCATGCTTAACCAAGCATCACATGCATTCTAGCATAAACCACAAGCATCTCATGCTTAAATCATTAATCAACAACATTATATTGGCTCGCAAGTGATCAATTCTCAATCCATACCAAAACAAACACAAATGACACAATTGGAGATGCAGATTACAAGCGTTGTCCCACACGCTTCATACACACTACCGGACTACACAAGGCTCACAAACGAGAGCAATCCTCTATCGTTGTGACACCTGTGGCAGAGTATAACAGTACAATCACAACCCCTCAGCACCACTCATCGGTAGTTGTATAATTCCACTAACGAGAGCACGGGACACATACCAAGACGACTTTATTCACGGTGCACCCAATCCTATAGCCGGCAGAGTATATCCTATAAAAGTAACCAAAAACCATTTCCATCACTTGCCAATATAATCATTTAACATCAATACTTCACTATTTTACAAGCATAAACACAATGCCATTTTCACAAGCATAAACATGCTTAATATCAAATGCACTAATCACATAAACCCAAGGATCACTTACCATGTGCATCCTTAACAAAATGGAATTAAAAACCAGCATCAACAATGCTCAAAACATGCTTAAAAACAGTAATTAAATCACATTCAATTCAAGTGCATTTTCCACAAAACATAGCACTTTCTGAGAGAATTTCGAATCACTTACTCTTGAGCTTAGCTAAGTGTTTCAAACTTACACTAAGCTCCCAATGTAACACCCTGATTTTGGGCCTAGAATTCTTAGAGTTTGAATCGGGCCGGTCGAGAACGGTACGAATCTTTAAGGGAGATTTAGGGAACACCTAGTTCAAGATGCTTTAAAAATATGGAAAAAATATCTAAAAATCCTCATTTATTATATGAATGATTATGGTGAAAACAATTTTACAAAATATGGTTTGGAAATACTACATTTTGGTGTAGTGACCAAATCGTAGCTTTTACAAAAGTTGACTAGGGACTATTTTGTAAAGGAATGAAACTTTGAATCTTTAAGGAGCTAATTTTACCAAAATATTTTATATCAGATTAATCTTTATTTGGGTGTTTTAATAATGATTTAATAAAGGGAATTAAAAGAGAAAATCATATTTTGACTTTCATAACTACTTTACGATCTTTTCCACTCTTTTCATTTTCTCTCAACTTCCACTCAGCCAAACACATTTCCTTCATCCATTCACCTCTGATTTTCATCCCTTTTGATGAGATATCATTCTCCGATGGATTCCTAATCTTTTCCTCATCAAATCCTTTTGATTTCACTTTGGATTTTCAAGGAAACTTGCCCAAATTAAGGAGAAATCAGCCATTAGAAGTAAGCTTCATCCTTCTCCTCTAATAATCAGTTCTTTACCAAAATTTCCAAGTTATCAATCCTTTGTAAAGGACTTTTGAGTTGCCTTAATGTTAGAAACATGAAATTGTGTTAAAACTCAAGATTCTTGGAGAGATCTTGATGATTTTCATAACTATTGGTTAGGCTCTGTTTTGAGGTTTATTTCTAATGTATTTTGGATGGTAATTGATGTTATAAATGAGGTCTTGTCAAAAAAATCTCGAATAGGTTTCGATCCCTAAGTTTTGCATGCTAGATTGGTGGTTTTTGGGGTGGTTTTGGTGTTCTGTTGTTGCTAGAGGTATAAGGACGAGTTTATGGTGGTTTTTGGAGTTGATTGAGGTTTAGAAAGGAATAGAATTGATAGATCTTGGCTGAGCTTTGTTTTGGAAAAGTTTGGAGGTGATTTCAGTTGTTTTGGGTAGTCGAAATGGTGCTTTTGGGTAGAGCAGCAAGTTTGTTTAGCGGGCTGGTGATTTCAATGCACGATGATGCATTAATCATCTGCTCTTATGTGCAATAAACAAGGGAGACATCTTCGGACGCCTTTGGTGTTGATCTGGAAGTGCCGGGAGCTTAGATATCGTTTCGGCAAGCAAGCGAAACGTAGTCGGTGAGTGCAAATGGTTTTAGAATTCCTTGAGGGACAAAGAAACAAGGTTTGGGGATTTAGGATTGGTTTGAAACACCATCCTAAGTCCGGAAGTAAGTATGGCTAGATTTGCTCTCAAATATGTGGTTGTTTGTAACACCCCAATTTTGGGCTTGGAAGTTTAGGGTCTGAACCGGACCGGTCTGATTTTCGGTTCGAATATAAAAGGTGGTTTTAGGGAAAGCCTAGTTCGGGATGCATTAAAAATATGGAAAAATATCTAAAAATCCACTTTTAATATATATAAGAGAGTGGTGAAATCAATTTTACAAAATAAGGGTTGGAAGTGTGACATTTCGAAATAGTGACTAAAATGTAATTTTTGAAAAGTTTAGTGGTGACTGTTTTGTAAGGATTGAAACTTTGAATCTTTAAGGAGCTAATTTACCCAAGGAAGGATTTCTCCAGATTTTTTCTTAATTTTAATGATTTTTTAATGATTAATTAATTAAAAGAAGTGAGGGAAATCATATTTAGCTTTTCATAACTAACTTTCTTAAAAACTTTCTCATCTCATTTTCTCTCAAAATTCCCTCAGCCAAACACATTTCCACAGCAGCTTTTCTTTTGATTTTCACACTAAATGATGAGGTTTCAATCATCAATTGATTCCTAATCCTTTCTACATCAATTCCTCTTCATTTGCTTATTGAATTTTCAAGGATTTTGGCTCTAAACAAGGAGAAATCTACATTTAGAGGTAAGGATGTCCTTCTCCTCTAAATACTCAGTTCTTTACTGAAATTCCCAAGTTCTCAATCCTTAAATTAAGTTTTATAAAAGGTTTTAATGTTGTGATCTTGATTTTTGGCTTAAAACTCAAGATTTGGATTTAATCTTGAAGAAATTCGTGATGAATGTTTGGGCTCTGTTTTGAGATGTCTTTTTAATGTATTTTGGATGTTTAATGATGTGTAATTAAGGTTTAATCAATGCAATCCTGAATAGGTTGATTTTCCTAAGTTTTTACTTGTGAAAATGGTGGTTTTTGAGGTGATCTTGGTGTTCTGTTATAGCTAGAGGTATAAGGACGAGTTTATGATCTTTTTGGATGTTAATTGATGTTTAAGAATGTTTAGAAGTGATGGATCTTCGCTGGGTAATGTTGTGGAGGATTTTGGATGTGATTTCGGTTGTGTTTGGTAGCCGAAATGTTAGATTTGATGAGAGCAGCGAGTTTAGGTGTAATGGCTAAAGATTTTAATGCATGATGATGCATTGATCCTCTGCTTTGTTGTGTTTAAAATAGGGGAGACATCTTTGGATCCTTGTGGTGTTGATCCGGAGGCTTGATTGGCGTTTCGGCAAGCTTGCGAAACGGAATTTGGTGAGTGAAGTTTGGTTTTCAGCTTTGAAACCAATGTTTGAAGGTTTTGGGAGCTTAGTTTAAGTCTAAGCAACTTAACTAAGCTCAAGAGTAAGTTTTCGGTGAAACTCTCTCTTTGATGAACCATGAGATGGTTGGATGCAATGTATGTAATTTGCATGTTTAAATTATGTTTTTGAAAGCATGTTTTAGCATGATTAATGTTGGTTTTGAAAGCCATGTGTTGAAGGATGCTCAAGGTAAGAGATCCTTAGCTTGATATTAATAAATGTGGTTTTGATGCATAATGATGCATGATGGTTTAATGGCTTTGATTAATGCTTTAAAACAGTGGATTGTTGATGATAAATGATGTATATTGGCAAGTGATGTTTTGGTTTTAAAGAATTTGAATCGGATATAGTTAGCCGGCTATAGGATTGGGTGCACCGTGAATTAAGTCGCCTTGGATGTTGAGGGGTTGTAATGGTACCGTAAACTCCATCCAAGTACACTAACGAGATGTCTAAGATCATAATGGTGGTTAAAAGGCCATGCGAGGATCTTGTATTGTGTGTCCCGTGTTCTCGTTAGTGATGTTATACAACTACCGATGAGTGATGTGGAGGGGTTGTAATTGTACCGTTAAACTCCATCACGGGTGTTGAGGGGATGTGATTGTACCGGTAAACTCCACCTTGTGTGTTCGGTAGTGTGTATGAAGCGTATGGGACAACGCTTGTAATCCGCGTATCCGATTGTGTTTTATATTGAAAATGGTTATGGATTATCACTTGGAAGCCAATATGACATGTTGTAGTTAATGAAGCATGAGATGCTTGTTGTTTATGAAATGTTGATGTTAATGAAGCATGAGAATCTTGTTGTTTATGCATTGTTGCATGAGAAGTGATGTTTATGAGTTTAAAGGCCTTATGAAAGGTGTTTTATAAATTGCATTATTGTGTTGTTTCTTTAGAGCATGCCTTACTAAGCAAATGTGCTTACGCTCTCTTTCTTGAACCAATAATGCAGAGAATTGAAGTGCTTAAAGGGCAGCAAGGAGACTAAGAATCCAAGGGGAAGCTAAGCTCATGTATGGTGACCTTTTTCACACATTATTAGTTTTTGGTATTTGGCAATGGGAACCTAGGTTGTGTTTTTGGGAGATGTTTTGGACACCCTAGTGTGGCATGATGCCTTTGATGTTTTGGATTTGTAAATGGCCATTATGATGCTTGTTTTGGTCATTTGATGCTTGGATGGTTTTCAATATTAGGATGCATGCCTATAGATTTGTGGTTTTTCCTAATTGATGCCATGAACGTGTTTTGATGATGCAAACATGTACCTTTTATGTATGATGACTTGTTGGCATGATTAGGAGGTCTTTGGGATGTGTTTGAGTGGTTAATTGTATGTTAACCAGCAAATTCTGGGCAGTCCGTATCGGAACGGGCACTAACGTTTCAAAACGGGGGCCTGTAACGGCCTTCGTGTTTCGGAACGGGTAGAGGCCGTTCTGAAACGAATTGGCCACTGCCAAGCCCTGTTTCGGTACAGGTCTCGAAACGAACCCACGTTTCGGAACGGTTAACCCCCGTTCCGAAACAGATGACCGTTGGGCACTGATTTGAATGGTTTAAGGTTTGCAAGCTTTACGTTCTAGTCCTGAATTTTGTATATGCAATTTCTTGAGTTTGAGATGTCCGTTTGAAGTGAAATTTGACAGGGAAGCATGTAATATGATTAATTTCATATTGGTAATTTAAAAATCAGTTAAGTCCTCCATCTTCCAGAATTTACATTTTGGTCCCTAATAGTTGTAATTTGTGCAATTGAGTCCCTTAACGTTTTCTTATCGCTGTGCTTTTCATGTATGCTCTTCTCAAGGGTACGCTTAGGATTAATATGCATCCACACAAGTTTAAAAAGAAAAAAAGGGTCGTTAATCAAGGTTGACTTTCGGGTTGACTTTGGTTTTCCCCGTGTAATCTTCGTAGTTCGGGTCAACCGTCTAGGCCGGGCTAAGGGGGTTACATTGTTGCCCCTAAAAGGCTTTCACATGCTCTTGTTTTGAGATAGACAAATTCATGATTTGTAGCATGAGATAATGCTTTATAGAGTTTCATGAGATAGCATGTTGCATTGAAGAGTTTTGAGATTTTGATTTAATGCAAAGCATGAGATATGATTTTGAAATGAAATGAGAAAGACTTGAGAAATATTGCATAAAACAGTAGGTGAGATGGTGTTTTGACATAATATATTGGCATAGAAGATGAGATACTTACCAGATATAACATATCGATCAATAGGATGAGAGTGCACTATAAACTAAAATTCGTACGTGCTCTTTGGAGTCGGGCAATGGGGGTAGTGCCATCCCCATCCAAAGTGAGAATCCGATGATGAGAGATACCATCGGGGTAAGACTTGGTGAAATACCCAAGCTTTGTGGCGATGAGAGATACCGCCATGAGAGTCCGGTGATGAGAGATTCCACCGGGGTAGGACTTGACCTTGAGTAAAGCTAATCTGCATATCCGAGTAAAGATGAAATGTGAAATGGCAATATAAAATATGAAAATGTATTTGATTCACATGTACCAAATGTTGAGATGATTTATGCTATGAGATTTGAATATGTAATGCTTTAATTTTCACAAGCATGTGTATGGCTTTGCCATGAGAATTGCATTGGTTTAAATACATGAGATAGAATAAGGGTACATGTGTTTTCAAATGGAGTTTTGCTTTGAAATGGTTTTCAAGCATGAGATAGAATGAGCATGTTGTTGAAAATGGCTTTTGAGAAAGAGTTTTGAATAATGCATTGATGTGTGGTTACTTTAGAGCTTGCCTCACTAACCAAATATGCTTACGCTCTCTTTTACCAACAATGCAAATAATTGAGGCGAATTTGGGCAGCAAGAAGGTTAAGAACATCCAAGGAAGTGAAAAGCTCATGTGTGGTGATGTTTTTACATACTTTATTATTGATATTTGGCAATGGGGATTCAAGGTTGTTTTAGGAGATGTATTTGGAACTCCTTATGTTTGTAGCAATTATGTTATGGCTTTTGAAGGTTGTAAAAGGTCTTATATGGTTTGGTTTGAGGTCCATATTTGGTTCACGTGACTAGGAAGCATGCATATAGACTCAATGGTCACTTGGTTGATGTCATTCTTAGCTTAAGTTTTGAAAAACCATAAAATTCTTCAGTTGCAGGGTAGGGTGTATCGAAACACCCTTATTTGTTTCGAAACAGGGGCCCGAAATGGCCATAGTGCTTCGGAACGGGTGAAGGTGTTTCAGAACACTTTAGCTACTGGAGAGGCTTGTTTCGATACTTGTAACACCGCAATTTTGGGCTTGGAAGTTAATGGTCTGAACCGGACCGGTCTGATTTTTGGTTCGAATATAAAAGGTGGTTTTAGGGAAAGCCTAGTTCGGGATGCATTAAAAATATGGAAAAAAATCTAAAAATCCTCTTTTAATATATATAAGAGAGTGGTGAAATCAATTTTACAAAATAAGGTTTGGAAGTATGACATTTCGAAATAGTGACTAATATGTAATTTTTGAAAAGTTCAGTGGTGACTGTTTGTAAGGATTGAAACTTTGAATCTTTAAGGAGCTAATTTACCCAAGGAAGGATTTCTCCAGATTTTTCTTAATTTTAATGATTTTGTTAATGTTTAATTAATTAAAAGAAGTGAGGGAAAACCATTTTTAGCTTTTCATAACTAACTTTCTTAAAAACTTTCTCATCTCATTTTCTCTCAAAATTCCCTCAGCCAAACACATTTCCACAGCAACTTTTCTTTTGATTTTCACACTAAATGATGAGGTTTCAATCATCAAAAGATTCCTAATCCTTTCTACATCAAATCCTCTTCATTTGCTTATTGAATTTTCAAGGATTTTGGCTCTAAACAAGGAGAAATCTACATTTAGAGGTAAGGATGTTCTTCTCCTCTAAATATTCAGTTATTTATTGAAATTCCCAAGTTGTCAATTCTTAAATTAAGTTTTAGAAAAGGTTTTGATGTTGTGATCTTGATTTTGACTTAAAACCCAAGATTTGGATTAAATCTTGAAGAAATTCGTAATGAATGTTTGGGCTCTGTTTTGAGGTGTCTTTTTAATGTATTTTGGATGCTAAGTGATGTGTAATTGAGGTTTAATGAATTCAATCCCGAATAGGTTGATTTTCCTATGTTTTTACATGTGAAAATGGTGGTTTTTGGGGTGATCTTGGTGTTCTGTTATAGCTGGACGAATAAGGACAAGTTTATGATCTTTTTGGATATTAATTGATGTTTAAGAATGTTTAGAGGTGATGGATCTTGGCTGGGTAATGTTGTGGAGGAGTTTGGATGTGATTTCGGTTGTGTTGGTAGCCGAAATGTTAGATTTGATGTGAGCAGCGAGTTTAGGTGTAATGGCTGAAGATTTTAATGCATGATGATGCATTAATCCTCTGCTTGAATGTGTTTAAAACAGGGGAGACATCTTCGGATCCTTGTGGTGTTGATCCGGAGGCTTGAACGGCGTTTCGGCAAGCTTGCGAAACGGAATTGGTGAGTGAAGTTTGGTTTTCAGCTTTGAAACCAATGTTTGAAGGTTTTCGGAGCTTAGTTTAAGTCTAAGCAACTTAACTAAGCTCAAGAGTAAGCTTTCGGAGAAACTCTCTCTTTGATGAACCATGAGATGGTTGAATGCAATGTATTTAGTTTGCATGTTTAAATTCTGTTTTGAAAGCATGTTTTAGCATGATTAATGCTGGTTTTGAAAGCCATGTGTTGAAGGATGCTCAAGGTAAGAGATCCTTGGTTTGATATTGATAAATGTGGTTTTGATGCATAGTGATGCATGATGGTTTAATGGCTTTGATTAATGCTTTAAAACAGTGGAATGTTGATGATAAATGATGTATATTGGCAAGTGATGTTTTGGTCTTAAAGTACTTGAATCGGATATAGTTAGCCAGCTATAGGATTGGGTGCACCGTGAATAAAGTCGCCTTGGATGTTGAGGGGTTGTGCTGGTACCGTAAACTCCATCCAAGTACACTAACGAGATGTCTAAGATCATAATGGTGGTTAAAATGCCATGTGAGGATCTTGTGTTGTGTGTTCCGTGTTCTCGTTAGTGATGTTATACAACTACCGATGAGTGATGTGGAGGGGTTGTGATTGTACCGTTAAACTCCATCACGGGTGTTGAGGGGTTGTGTTTGTACCGGTAAACTCCACCTTGTGTGTTCGGTAGTGTGTATGAAGCGTATGGGACAACGCTTGTAATCCGCGTATCCGATTGTGTTTTTATGTTGAAAAAGGTTATGGATTATCACTTGGAAGCCAATATGACATGTTAAAGTTAAAGAAGCATGAGATGCTTGTTGTTTAAGACATGTTGATGTTTATGAAGCATGAGAATCTTGTTGTCTATGCATTGTTGCATGAAAATGATTTTTATGAATGAAAAGGCCTTATGGAAGGTGTTTTATAAAGTGCATTATTGTGTTGTTTCTTTAGAGCATGCCTCACTAAGCATTTGTGCTTACGCTCTCTTTCTTGAACCAATAATGCAGAGAATTGAAGTGCTTTAAGGGCAGCAAGGAGGCTAAGAAGCCAAGGGAAGGCTAAGCTCATGTATGGTGACTATTTTTACAACATTTTTAGCTTTTGGTATTTGGCAATGGGTACCTAGGTTGTGTTTTTGGGAGATGTTTTGGACTCCCTGAGTTTGGCATGATGCCTATGATGTTTTGGACTTGTAATTGGCCATTTGGTGTTTGCTTTGGTGATTTGATGCTTGGATGGTTTTCATTAGTAGGATGCATGCCTATAGATTTGTGTTTTTTCCTAATTAATGCCATGAACGTGTTTTGATGATGCAAATATGTTCCATGTATGCATGATGTCTTGTTGGCATGATTAGGAGGTCATAGGGATGTGTTTGAGTGGTTAATTGTATGTTAAACCAGCAAAATCTGCACTTTCTGGGCAGTACGTATAGGAACGGGCACTACCGTTTCGAAACGGGGGCCTGTAATGGCCTTCGTGTATCGAAACGAGTAGAGGGCGTTTCGAAACGAATTTGCCACTGTCAAGCCCTATTTCGAAACAGGTCTCGAAATGAACCCGCGTTTCGGAACGATCAACCCCCTTTCCGAAACAGGTGACCGTTGCGCACTGATTTGAATGGTTTAAGGTTTGCAAGCTTTACGTTTTAGTCCTGAATTTTGTATATGCAATTGCTTGAGTTTGAGATGTCCGTTTAAGGTGGAATTTAACAGGGAAGCATGTAATATGATTAATTTCATATTCGTAATTTAAAAATCAGCTAAGTCCTTTATCTTTCTAGAATTTATGTTTTGGTCCCTAAAAGTTGTAATTTGTACAATTGAGTCCCTTATCGTTTTCCGATCGCTGTGCTTTTCAAGGACGCTTTTCTCAAGGGTACACTTAGGATTAATATTCATCTAGACAAGATTAAAAAGAAAAAAAAGGGTCGTTAACCAAGGTTGACTTTCAGGTTGACTTTGGTTTTCCCCGTGTAATCTTCGTAGTTCGGGTCAACCGTCTAGGCCGGGCTAAGGGGGTTACAATACTGGTCTGAGAATGCACCCGAGTACCGAAACAGTCAACTCTGTTTTGATACGACCGTTTCGATACCATGGTTAGCGTTTCGAAATGGTTGACCGTTGGGCTGTGTTTTGAATTGTTTCAAGTTCTCTTTTCTTACATTTTAGTCCTGAATGTTGAAGGTGCAATTGAATGAGCTCGGAGTGTCATTTTAAGCTTATATTTGACGGAGATGCATGTAAAATGACTAATTACCTAATGGTAAGCTTAAAATATGCAAAGTCTTTATATTTTACAAAATTTACATTTTGGTCCCTAAAAGTGTAAATCTTACAATTAAACCCCTAATTAAATTCTGATCGATGTGCCTTTCTCTAATATGATTCCTGAGTAATCACATAGGCTTAATGTGCATTTAGAAAAGATAAAAAGGAAAAAAAAGGTCGTTAATCAAGGTTAACTTTAGTTTTCCCCGTGTAATCTTCGTAGTTCCGGTCAAGCGTCTAGGCCGGGCTAAGGGGGTTACATTTGTTGGTATCAAAGCCAGGTTAGCAAATATTTGGGGCTTGGTAAGTGGTTAATGTGTGTGATTAAGAATGTTGTGACTTTTTGGTGAACGTAAGATGTATGATTGTTGGTATTTGGTTCTAATGAGATGAGTTTGTGATGCTATGTTGAGTTTGGGGTATAGTTGGGGATCTTATTGCCATTTCATTACTATTGGGAAGAATTGTTTTCAAAAATGAGCTTGAGTACTTGGATTACTTGCCTTATTATGCCTAATTGAATTTATTGTATTTTGTTAGTTGCATTGTTTTATTATGGGGCCACGTAGAGAGCTTAGAATCAATACACGTTCTACGACTGAGAATGAGAATGTTGAGAATGCTGAGGATTTACCTCCTCCTTGCCCTGGTGGACCACCCGATGGTGGTGGAGCTAGGGTTCGTGCTGCTGGAGTTGGCGTTGGGGTTTGCTGGACCCGATGGAGTTCAGGGGCAAGCTGCTCCTGACATGTCTATGTTGATACAAGCTATTGCTGGAGCTTTTCAGGCAGCAGTAGCTAGAGCTCATGGAGCTGCACCACAGGATGGTGCTAATGTGAGGTTTCTGTTGGAGCGACTCTGCAGTTTGGGAGGGACTGAGTTTAGAGGGTTGACCTCAGAAGGTTCCGAGTCTTGGTTGGAGAGTACCAAGAGGATACTTGGACAGTTGAACTGCAATAATGTTCAGAAGTTGGGACGTATTGTATCCTTGCTGCATGGTGATGCATATACATGGTGGACAACCACAATATCGTGGATGGATGATGATGATGTGACTTGGACATTCTTCCTGAATGCATTCAAGCGGATGTACTTGGGAGTTCGTTACCTTGATGAGAAAAAGAGGGAGTTCATGTCCCTTGTGCAAGGGAGTACGACAGTGGCAGAATATGAGGTGCAATTTGTACGCCTTAGCCAATATGCACCTGAGCTGATTCCTAGTGATCGGGAAAGATGTGAAAGATTTCGTTATGGGCTGGTGGCAGATGTGAAAACCTATATGCTCGCAGCAGAATATACTGATTTCGATGTCTTGGTCACTAGAGCCAAGGACATTGAGCTGAATCTTGGTCTGGCAAGTAGAGCGGGAGGATCTAGCTCAGGGAAGCGAGCTGCGAAGCGTGATCTTGGTAGAGATCGTTACAAGAGGCATAAGGATAGAAAGCCATATGTTGATGCTAGACGTGGGGGTGGTAACCCTGGGAGAGGTCAGCAAGGACCAAATGCTTTCATGCGGACTCCTGAGTGCAACCGGTGTGGTAGGAGGCACACTGGTGAGTGTTGGGGCAATCTTCGTACATGCTGGAACTGTGGTGATTGTGGGCACATGAAGAAAGATTGTCCGCAAGCGTTGAGAGAGGGTCAGGCTCCGGTGAGAGCAGCTGAGCCATAGAGAGGTCGTGGGCGAGGCCGTGGTAACTTCTAGTGTAGAGATAAAGGTGGAAGGAATGTAGCACATGTGGTGGCTATTCAGCCTGAGGGTGGTGGCCAGGCTTGAGTGTATGCCCATCGAGAAGAGAGGAATGACACGGACATGATCGCAAGTACCTTTACTTTGCAATCCTTGTCATTACTTTCTTTGATTGATTCTGGATCTACACACTCGTACATATTGTGCAAACATGCTCAAATGCTTGGTTTACCTGTTAAGTCTTTGGATGTGGTTACTAGTTCCTTTGGTGAGACGGTTGTTACAAGAAGATTGTATAAGATATGCTCCTTAATGGTGCAAGATCACGTGTTTCTTGTCGATCTTATGGAATTACCATTCTATGGATTTGACGTAATTCTTGGAATGGATTGGCTTGTTGAGCATAGAGCCGTTGTGGATTTTTAAAGCAAGCAAGTTTCGCTGAAACTTGCGGATGATTATGAGGTTGTGGTGGTTGGAGAAAATGTGAAGTTTCTATCTAATGTGGTGTCTACGCTTGAAGCAAGCCAGATGTTGTGTCAAGGGTGTGAGGCATATCTAGCTTTTGTTATGAATCCTAGTACAAAGGAGGTTCACGTATAGGATATAAGGACCGTGTGTGAGTTTTGTGGAGTGTTTCCGGAGGAATTACCTGGTTTGCCGCTTAGTCGAGAGGTTGAATTCGGAATTGAGTTGTATGAGAACACAACTCCGGTGTCCATTGCTCTCTATCGCATGGCACCCAAGGAGTTGAAGGAGTTGAAAATGCAACTTCAAGAGTTGCTTGATCGAGGCTTTATTCGGCCTAGTGTGTCACTTTGGGGTGCACCGGTCTTATTTGTTAAAAAGAAAGATGGCACGATGAGGATGTGCATTGATTATCGTCAGCTGAATAAGTTGACCATCAAGAACAAGTATCCTTTGCCGAGGATTGATGATCTTTTTGATCAGTTTCGAGGAGCGGCTGTGTTTTCAAAGATCGATTTGAGGTCAGGATACTATCAGTTAAAGGTGAAGGATGTGGATGTACCAGAAACAGCCCTTCGAACGAGATATGGGCATTATGAATTTCTAGTGATGTCGTTTGGATTGACGAATGCTCCTGCTGCTTTCATGGACATGATGAACATGGTGTTCCATGAATTCTTAAGATAAGTTCGTTGTGCTGTTCATCGATGATATCCTTGTGTACTCTCGTACAGAGGTGGAGCATGAGGGTCATTTGAGGATCATTTTGCAAGCGTTGTTAGAGAATCAACTTTTTGCTAAGCTGAGCAAGTGTGATTTCTGGCTAAAGAAGGTTGTTTTTCTTGGCCATGTGGTTTCGGCTGAAGGGATTCATGTTGATCCTCAGAAGATTGAGGCGGTGGTGAATTGGAAGCCTCCTAGGTCTGTTCATGAAGTTCGTAGTTTCCATGGGTTGGCAGGTTACTACCGGAGGTTCGTGGAGGGATTTTCTAAGATTTCTGCCTCTTTGACGAAGTTGTTCCAGAAGGATGTTAAGTATGAATGGGCGGAAGTGAGACAACAAGCTTTTGTGAAGCTAAAGGCATCTTTGACGCAAGCTCCTATCTTGGTTCAACCTGAATCAGGAAAAGAGTTTGTGGTGTATAGTGACGCATCCTATGTTGGTTTGGGGTGTGTGTTGATGCAAGAGGGTAGGGTAGTGGCTTATGCATCGCGACAGTTGCAAGTGCATGAGTGCAATTACCCTACGCATGACATTGAGTTGGTTGCAGTGGTTTTTTCTCTAAAGATCTGGAGACATTATCTCTATGGTGAGAAGTGTACTGTGTACACGAATCATAAAAGTTTGAAGTACTTGATGTCTCAGAAGGAGTTAAATCTTAGGCAATGACGTTGGGTGTAGTTGCTTAATGATTACGATCTAACGATCGAGTATCATCCGGGCGATGTTTGCTAGCTTGAGCATATCGCGGGATGGTGGTCTTGTTGCTGAATTGCAAGTGAAGCCATCGCTAGTTTAGTTGATAAAGGACAAATAATTGTTGGATGATTCTTTGGTGCCACATGTTCATGATATTGCTAGAGGTAGGCCAACAAATTTCTGTTTCAATGATGATGGTGTTTTATGTTTTGGGAGTCAAATAGTGGTGTCGAATGATGTTGAGTTGAGGCGCACTATTCTGACTGAAGCTCATAGTAGTTCTTTTGCTATGCACCCTGGTAGTACAAAGATGTATCGTGATCTGAAGGATGAGTACTATTGGGTGGGATTGAAGAAAGATGTCGCTGAGTATGTTAGCAAATGCATGGTTTGTCAGCGGGTTAAGGCTGAAAATCAATTTCCCTCAGGGTTGTTGCAGTCGTTAAGGATTCCTGAATGGAAGTGGGAGAGGATCACCATGGACTTTGTGTCTGGTTTGCCTTTATCGCCATCAAAGAAGAATTCTGTTTGGGTGATCGTGGATCGCCTTATGAAGTGTGCGCATTTCTTGCCTGTGCATACTACGTATACCTTGGATAAGCTTGCAGAGTTGTACATTGTTGAGATTGTACGATTGCATGGAGTGCCAAAATCTATAGTGTCGAATAGAGATCCGAGGTTCACCGCAAGGTTTTGGGAGTGTTTGCATCAAGCATTGGGTATGCGGCTGAATTTCAGTACTTCGTATCATCCGCAGACGGATGGACAGTCAGAGCGTGTTATCCAAGTGCTTGAGGATATGTTAAGGTGCCGTGATTTTGAGTTTCAAGGCTCTTGGGAGAAGCACTTGCCCTTGGTGGAGTTTGCTTATAATAACAGTTATCAGGCAAGTATTCAAATGGCACCTTACGAAGCTTTATACGGGAGGAAGTGCAGAACTCCTCTTTGTTAGGCTGAAACGGGACAAAAGTTGGTCTCGATGTCGGCTTTGTTAAAAGGAACCACCGAGAAGGTGAACCTCATTTGTGAGCGGTTGAAGGCAGCATCGGATCGGCAAAAGTCTTACGTGGATTTGATGTGTAAGGAGATAGAAATTGTTGTGGGCGAGCGTGTGTTTTTGAAGGTTTCACCTTGGAAGAAGGTGATGAAATTTGGCCGGAAGGGCAAGTTGAGCCCAAGGTTCATTGGACCATACGAGGTGATAGAACGTGTGGGTCCTGTTGCCTACAAGCTGAGATTACCTCAAGTTAGAAAAGATACATAATGTGTTTCATGTATCCATGCTTCGGAGGTATAGATCGGATCCGTCGCATGTTATGCCTGTTGAAGAGGTTGAGTTGAATCCAGACTTGACGTATGATGAGGAACCTGTTGAGATTCTGGATTCGGATAGTAAGGTTCTTCGGGGTAAGACCATCGAGCTGGTCAAAGTCTTGTGGAGACATCGTGGTGTGTAAGAAGCTACGTGGGAAAGGAAGGAATACATGAAGAAGCAATTTCCTTACCTTTTTCTTCCAGGTAAATTTCTAGGACGAAATTTCTTAAGAGGGGGAGAGTTGTAATGCCCTGATTTTGGGCCTAGAAGTCTTAGAGTTTGAATCGGGCCGATCGAGAACAGTTCGAATCTTTAAGGGAGATTTAGGGAACACCTAGTTCGAGATGCTTTAAAAATATGGGAAAATATCTAAAAATCCTCATTTATTATATGAATTATTATGGTGAAATCAATTTTACAAAATATAGTTTGGAAATACTACATTTTGGTGTAGTGACCAAATCGCAATTTTTACAAAAGTTGACTAGGGACTGTTTTGTAAAGGATTGAAACTTTAAATCTTTAAGGAGCTAATTTTACCAAAATGTTTTATATCAGATTTCTCTTTATTTTGGGTGTTTTAATAATGATTTAATAAAGGGAATTAAAAGAGAAAATCCTATTTTGACTTTCATAACTACTTTACGATCTTTTTCCCTCTTTTCATTTTCTCTCAACTTCGACTCAGCCAAACACATTTCCTTCATCAATTAACCTCTGATTTTCATCTCTTTTGATGAGATTTCATTCTCCGATGGATTCCTAATCTTTTCCTCATCAAATCCTTTTGATTTCACTTTGGATTTCCAAGGAAATTTGCCCAAATTAAGGAGAAATCAACCATTAGAGGTAAGCTTCGTCCTTCTCCTTTAATGATCAGTTCTTTACTGAAATTCCCAAGTTATCAATCCTTTGTTAATGATTTTTGAGTTGCCTTAATGTTAGAAACATGAAATTGTGTTAAAACTCAAGAATCTTGGAGAGATCTTGATGATTTTCGTAACTATTGGTTAGGCTTTGTTTTGATGTTTATTTCTAATGTATTTTGGATGGCAATTGATTTTATAAATGAGGTCTTGTCAAACAAATCCCGAATAGATTTGGATTCCTAAGTTTTGCATGCAAGATTGGTGGTTTTTGGGGTGGTTTTGGTGTTTTGTTGTTGCTGGAGGTATAAGGACGAGTTTATGGTGGTTTTTGGTGTTGATTGAGGTTTAGAAAGGATTAGAAGTGATAGATCTTGGCTGGGCTTTGTTTTGGAAAAGTTTGGAGATGATTTCATTTGTTTTGGGTAGCCGAAATGGTGCTTTTTGCTAGAGCAGCGAGTTTGTTTAGTGGGCTGGTGATTTCAATGCATTATGATGCATTAATCCTCTGCTCTTATGTGTAATAAACATGGGAGACATCTTCAGACGCCTTTGGTGTTGATCCGGAAGTGCCGAGAGCTTAGATATCATTTCGGCAAGCAAGCAAAACGTAATCGGTGAGTACGAATGGTTTTAGAAGTCCTTGAGTGGCAAAAAAACAAGGTTTGGGGATTTAGGATAGGTTTGAAATACCATCCTAAGTCCGGAAGTAAGTATGGCGAGATTTGCTGTCAAATATGTGGTTGTTGCCCCTAAAATGCTTTTACATGCTCTTGTTTTGAGATAGATAAATTCCTACTATTTTATGCATGATTTATAGCATGAGATAATGCTTTATAGAGATTTCATGAGATAGCCTGTTGCATTGAAGAATTTTGAGATTTTGATTTAATGCAAAGCATGAGATATGATTTTGAAATGAAATGAGAAAGACTTGAGAAATATTACATAAAAACAGTAGGTCTGATGGTGTTTTGACATAATATATTGGCATAGAAGATGAGATACTTACCGGATATAATTGATCGATCAATAGGATGAGACTGCACTATAAACTAAAATTCGTACGTGCTCTTTCGAGTCGAGCAATGGGGGTAGTGCCATCCCAATCCAAAGTGAGAATCCAATGATGAGAGATATCATCGGGGTAGGACTTGGTGAAATACCCAAGCTTTTGTGGCGATGAGAGATACCGCCATGAGAGTCCGGTGATGAGAGATTCCACCGGGGTAGGACTTGACTTTGAGTCAAGCTAATCCACATATCCGAGTAAAGATGAAATGTGAAATGCCAAAATAAAATATGAAAATGTATTTGATTCACATGTATCAAATGTTGAGATGATTTATGCTATGAGAAATGCATATGAGATTTGAATATGTAATGTTTTAGTTTTCACAAGCATGTGTATGACTTTGCCATGAAATTTGCATTGGTTTAAATGCATGAGATAGAATAAGGGTACATGTGTTGTAACCCCCTTAGCCCGGCCTAGACGGTTGACCCGAACTACGAAGATCACACGGGGAAAACAAAAGTCAACTCGAAAGTCAACCTTGATTAACAACCCATTTTTTTCCTTTTTAATCTTGTCTAGATGCACGTTAACCCTAAGCGAGCACTTGAGAAACATTACGTAATAAGCACAGCGATCGGATTCAAACAAGGGACTCAATTGCACAATATACAAAGATTAGGGACCAAAATGTAAATTCTAAAAATTAAAAGGTCCTAACTGAATTCCAAGTTACCAATATGGAATTAGTCATATTACACTCTTCCCTGTCAAATTTCATTTTAATTGGACTTCTCGAACTCATACAATTACAATTACAACTTTCGGGACTAAAACGTAAAGCTTGAAAACCTTAATACCATTCAAATCAGTGCCCAACGGTCTCCTGTTTCGAAACGGCTTTGACCGTTCTGAAACACGGGTTCGTTCCGAGACTGGTTTCATAACAGGGCTTGGCAGTAGCCAAAACGTTTCGGAACAGCCTCCATCCGTTTCGAAACACGAAGGCCATTACAGGCCCCCGTTTCGAAACGCTAGTGCCCGTTCCGATACGATTTGCCCAGAAGCTGCAGATTTTGCTGGTTTTGCGTACATAAATCCATTCAAACACATCTTAATGACTTCCTAGTTAAGCTAACAAGTCATCATACATATAAGGTACATGTTTACAACTTCAAAACACATCCATAGCATCAAACATGAAATTTCACAAGTCTATAGGCATGCGCCCTATTATCCAAACCAAGCAATCAATCAATCTCCAAACCAAGCATTAAAAAGGCCTCTTACAAATCCAAAACATCAAAAGCATCATGCCACAAACTAGGGAGTCCAGAACATCTCCCAAAACACACTTTAGGGTTCCCATTGCCAAATTACCAAAACCAATAGTGTATGAAAATATCACCATACATGAGCTTGGTTTCCCTTGGACACTCTAGCCTCCTTGTTGCCTTAAAACACTTCAGTTATCTGCATTATTGGTACAAGAGAGAGAGCGTAAGACCAATTGCTTAGTGAGGCATGCTCTAAAAAAAACATCACAATAATGCATTTTAGAAAAACACTTTCATCAAAGCTTTTTAAACCACATGCTCATCTCTTTCTCATGCTTGGAAAAAACCCTCAAAGAAAAACTCATTGAAACCACATGTACCTCTATTCTATCTCATGCATTAAAACCAATGCAAATCTCATGGCAAAGCCATTCACATGCTTGTTTTGACTAAGCATTTCTAAACACAACACATATGCATATCTCATAGCATAAATCATTTCGACAAGGTACATGTGTAACATAAACCATTTCATCATTAATATTGGCATTTAGCATCTCATTAATACTCGGATATGTGGACACATTTCTACACTAGACTCTTCCGGTGGAATCTCGCATCACCGTACTCACTTGTCTAGCAACATAGCTTCCGGTGGAATCTCTCATCACCGTACTCACATGGCGGAATCTCTCATCGCCACAAAGCTTGGGTATTTCACCAAGTCCTACCCGATGGAATGCCCATCATCGGAATATCTCCCTTTGGCTTAACCAAAGAGCACGTACAAATTTTTAGTTTATAGTGCACTCTCATCCTATTGATCGATCAATTATATCCGGTAAGTTTCTCAACATCTATGCCAATATAATGTGTTAAAATATCATCTCACCTACTGTTTTTCATGCAATAAAACTCAAGAGTTTTCTTATCACATATCAAATCATAAATCATACTTTGCTTCAAACCAAAAGCTCAAATCTAGTCAAAGAAACATGCCATCTCATGACATCTTTACAAGCATAATCTCATGCTTCAAAACATGCATAAAAACAGTAGGAATTTAACAATCTCTAACCATGAGCATGTAAAAGCATTTTGGGGCCAAACACCACTTTAGAGAGATCAAAACAAGCCATACTTAATTCCAGATTTAGGAAGGTGTTTCAAACCTCTCATAAATCCCCAAACCTTGTATTTTTGTCCTCATGGACTTCAAACCCAAACGCACTCACCGATTTCATTTCGCTTGCTTGCCAAAACGTCAATCAAGCCTCTAGATCAACTCCACAAGTGTCCGAAGATGTCTCCCATGTTTTAAACACATCAAAGCAGAGGATTAATGCATCATCATGCAATCAAATCTTCAGCCAACACACTCAATCTCGCTGCTCTACCTAAAGCCAACATTTCGGCTAACAAACACAACCGAAATCACCTCCAAACTCTCCCAAAACTTAACCCAGCCAAGATCCATCACTTCTAACCATTTCTAAACCTCAATAAACATCCAAAATGAACCTAAACTCGTCCTTTTACCTCCAGCTACAACAGAACACTAAGATCACCTCAAAAACCACCATTTTCATACGCAAAAACTTAGGAAATACAACCTATTCGGGATTGCATTGATAAAACCTCATTTACACATCATTAGACATCCAAAATACATTTAAGAATCATCTCTAAATAGAGCCCAAACAATCACAACGAAATTATTCAAGATTTCTTCCAAATCTTGAGTTTAAAAGCCAAAATCAAGTTCCTATCATTAAAACCATTTACAAAACTTAAATTAAGGATTGACAACTTGGGAATTTCAGTAAAGAACTGAGTATTTAGAGGAGAAGAAAAATCTTACCTCTAAATGGTGATTTCTCCTTGATTTGAGCCAATTTCCTTGAAAATCCAATGAGGAAATCAAAAGGATTTGATGTAAGGTTGATTAGGAACTAATTGATGATTGAAATCTCATCAATTGAAGTGGAATTCAATGTAAAAGTTGCTGGAGAAAAGTGTTTGGATGCTGAAATTTTGAGAGAAAAAGAATAGAGAGAAAACTAGGAAAAAGTAGTTATGAAATTCTAAAAGGTAGTTTCATTTTCCATTTAATTAATTAAAACATTAATTAATTCACTCAAATTAAGGAAAAATATGGATAAAACATTTTTGGGTAAATTAGCTCCTTAAAGATTCAAAGTTTCAATCCTTACAAAACAGTCACCACTAAACTTTTCAAAAATTGCATTTTAGTCACTTCTCCAAAAATGTAGTATTTCCAAACCTTATTTTGCAAAATTGATTTCACCACTCTCTTATATATATTAAAAGAGGATTTTTAGATATTTTTCTATATTTTTAAAGCATCCCGAACCAGGCTTTCCTTAAAACCACCTTTTATATTCGAACCGTAAATCAGACCGGTCCGGTTCAGACCCTAAACTTCCAAGCCCAAAATTGTGGTGTTACAACTCTCCCCCCTTAAGAAATTTCGTCCTCGAAATTTACCTGGAGGAAAAAGGTACGGAAACTGCTTCAACATATCATCCTTTCTATCCCACGTAGCTTCCTCAACACCACGATGCCTCCACAACACCTTAACCAATTCAATGGTCTTGCCCCGAAGAATTTTACTGTCCGAATCCAGAATTTCAACAGGTTCCTCATCATAGGTCAAGTCTGGATTTAACTCCACTTCCTCCACATGCATAACATGCGAAGGATCAGATCTATACCTCCGAAGCATAGAGACATGAAACACATCATGAATCTTTTCCAACTCTTGCGGTAACCTCAGCTTATACGCAACAGGACCCACACGTTCAATCACCTCGTATGGTCCAATGTACCTAGGGCTCAACTTACCTTTCCGACCAAACCTCATCACCTTTTTCCAAGGCGAAACCTTCAAGAACACACGGTCACCTACCGCAAACTCAATCTCCTTACGCTTCAAATCCACGTAAGACTTCTATCGATCAGAAGCTGCCTTCAAACGCTCACAAATGAGCTTCACCTTCTCGGTGGTTCCCTTTAACAAAGCCGACATTGAAACCAACTTCTGACCTGTTTCAGCCCAGCAAAGAGGAGTTCTGCACTTCCTCCCATACAAGGCTTCATAAGGTGCCATTTGAATACTTGCCTGGTAGCTATTATTATAAGCAAACTCCACCAAAGGCAAATGCTTCTCCCAAGAACCCTGAAACTCAATCACAGAGCACCTCAACATATCCTATAGCACATGGATAACACGCTCAGACTGTCCATCCGACTGTGGATGATAAGAAGTACTGAAATTCAGCCGCGTACCCAAAGCTTGATGCAAACACTCCCAAAAATGCGATGTGAACCTCGGATCTCTATCCGACACTATGGACTTTGGTACACCATGCAAACATACAATCTCAGCAATATACAGCTCTGCAAGCTTAATCAAGGTATACATAGTATGCACAGGCAAGAAATGTGCACACTTCGTAAGGCGATCCACAATCACCCACACCGAATTCTTCTTCGATGGCGGCAAAGGCAAACCAGACACAAAGTCCATTGTACTCCTTTCCCACTTCCATTCAGGAATCCTCAACGGTTGCAACAACCCAGAAGGAAACTGATGTTCAGCCTTAACCCGCTGACAAACCATGCACTTACTCACATACTCCGCAACATCCTTCTTCAAACCCACCCAATAGTACTCATCCTTAAGATCACGATACATCTTAGTACTACTAGGATGCATAGCAAAAGGACTGCTATGAGCTTCAGTCAGAATATTACGCCTCAATTCAGCATCATTCGGCACTACTATCCGACTCCCGAAACCTAGAACTCCATCATCATTAAAACAGAATTCCGATGGTCTACCCTCAACAATATCCTGAACATGTGGCACCAAAGAATCATCCAACAACTGCTTATCTTTTATCAACTGTACCAAAGATGGTTTCACTCGCAATTCAGTCACAAGACCCCCATCTCGCGAAATGCTCAAGCTGTCAAACATAGCCCTCAACTCCACTGCCACCTTTCTACTCAAGGCATTCGCTACAACATTAGCCTTCCCCGGATGGTACTCGATCGTCAGATCGTAATCCTTAAGCAACTCCACCCAACGTCGTTGCCTAAGATTCAACTCTTTCTGTGACATCATATACTTCAAACTCTTGTGATCTGTGTACACAGTACACTTCTCACCATACAGATAATGTCTCCAAATCTTCAAAGCAAAAACCACCACAACCAACTCAATA
Organism: Hibiscus trionum; assembly: GCA_030270665.1. Classification (NCBI taxonomy): domain Eukaryota; kingdom Viridiplantae; phylum Streptophyta; class Magnoliopsida; order Malvales; family Malvaceae; genus Hibiscus; species Hibiscus trionum. The sequence continues at coordinate 38,304,645 of BSYR01000027.1, forward strand.
TCATGCGTAGGATAATTGCGCTCATGCACCTTCAACTGGTGCAATGCATAAGCCACCACCTTACCCTCTTGCATCAGCACACACCCCAACCCAACATAGGATGCGTCGCTGTACACCACAAACTCTTTTCCTGATTCAGGTTGAACCAAAATAGGAGCTTGCGTTAAAGCTGCCTTAAGCTTCTCAAAAGCTTGTTGTCTTGCCTCTGTCCACTCATACTTGACATCTTTTTGCAACAACTTCGTCCAAGGGGCAGCAATCTTTGAAAATCCATCCACAAACCTCCGGTAGTATCCTGCCAACCCAAGGAAACTACGGACTTCATGAACTGACTTAGGAGGCTTCTAATTCATTATCGCCTCAATTTTCTGAGGATCAACACGAATCCCCTCCGCAAAAACCACATGACCAAGGAAAACAACTTCCCTAAGCCAGAATTCGCACTTGCTCAGCTTAGCATAAAGCTGATTCTCCAACAGCGCTTGTAGGATAACCCTCAAATGACCTTCATGCTCCACCTCAGTACGAGAGTACACAAGGATATCGTCAATGAACACCACAACAAACTTGTCCAGGTATTCATGAAACACTCTATTCATCATGTCAATAAAAGCTGCAGGAGCATTCATCAAGCCAAATGGCATTACAAGGAACTCATAATGCCCATACCTCGTTCTAAAGGCTGTTTTTGGCACATCCACATCTTTCACCTTAAGCTAATAGTACCCCGACCTTAAGTCAATCTTGGAGAACACAACCACTCCCCGAAATTGATCAAAGAGATCATCAATCCTCGGTAAAGGATATCGATTCTTGATAGTCAACTTATTCAGCTGACGATAATCGATGCACATTCTCATAGTGCCATCCTTCTTTTTCACAAACAAAACTGGTGCACCCCAAGGTGACACACTTGGCCGAATGAACCCACGATCAAGCAACTCCTGAAGTTGCGTCTTTAACTCCTTTAGCTCCTTAGGTGCCATGCGATAGGGAGAAATGGACACTGGAGTTGTGTTTTCATAAAGCTCAATTCCAAACTCTACCTCGCGACTAGGCGGCAAACCAGGTAACTCCTCCGGAAACACTCCAGGAAACTCACGAACAGTCCTGATATCCTGAACCCGAAACTCCTTTGAACTAGGATTCATCACAAAGGCTAGGTAAGCCTCGCAACCTTGCCTCAGCATTCGACTTGCTTCTAGCGTAGACACCACATTGGCAAGAAACTTCACATTCTCACCTACTACCACTACTTCGTAATCATCAGCAAGCTTCAGCGAAACTCGCTTGTTCTCAAAATCCACTACAGCTCGATGTTCAACAAGCCAATCCATTCCAAGGATCACATCAAAACCATAGAATGGAAATTCCATGAGATCAACAAGAAAAACACGGTTTTGCACTTTCAAGGGACATCTCCTATACAACATTCGCGTCACAACCGTTTCACCAAAGGAACTAGTCACACGCATACCAACATCCAAAGACTCAACAGATAAACCAAGCACTTGAGCATGCTCACGCAATATATATGAGTGTGTAGATCCAGAATCAATCAAAGAAAGTAATGATAAGGATAGCAAAGTGAAGGTACCTGCGATCACATCCGTATCATTCCTCCCCTCACGCTGGGCATACACTCGGGCCTGACCTCCACCCTCAGGTTGAACGGCCACAACAAGCGCTAAATTCCTGCCACCGTCATCTCTGCGCTGAAAATTACCACGGCCGCGCCCACGACCTCTATGTGGCTCAGCTGCTCTCACCGGAGCCTGTTCTTCTCTCAAAGGCTGAAGACAATCCTTCTTCATATGGCCACGGTTTCCACAATTCCAGCACGTCCCAAGGTTACCCCAACATTCACCACAGTGCCGTCTACCACAACAGTTACACTCAGGATTCCTCTGAACAGCATTAGGTCCTTGCTGACCTCTCCCAGGGTTACCACCCCCACGCCTAGCATCATATTGTGGCCTCCGATCCTTATGCCTCTTGTTGCGATCTCTACCATAATCGCGCTCAGCCGCTCGCTTCCCAGAGCTAGATCCTCCCGCTCGACTAGTCAAACCAAGGTTCGCCTTAATGTCCTTGGCTCTAGTGACCAAGACATCGAAATCTGTGTAGTCTGCCGCAAGCATGAAGGTCTTCACATCCATTACCAACCCATAACGGAATCGTTCACACCTCTCCCGCTCGTTAGGGATGAGCTCAGGTGCATACTGACTAAGGCGGACAGACTGGATCTCATACTTAGCTACCGTCATGCTACCTTGCATCAGAGACATAAATTCTCTTTTCTTCTCATCTAGGTATCGCACACCCAGATACTTTCGCTTGAACGCATTCACAAAGAACGTCAAAGTCACCTCATCATCATCCATACCAGAGATAGTGGTCGTCCACCACGTATAGGCATCACCATGCAGTAGTGATACCACACAACCCAGCTTCTGCACATTATTGCAGTTCATCTGTCCCAAAATCCTCTTGGTGCTCTCCAACCAAGACTCAGATCTTTCCGGAGATAGACCTCTGAACACAGTCCCTCCCAGACTGTGAAGACGTTCCAAAGGTAACCTCCCATTAGCATCATCCTGATGCGCAGCTTCATGAGCCCCAGCTACTGCTGCCTGGAAAGCTCCAGCAATAGCCTGAATCAACACCGTCATGTCAGGAGCAGCTTGCCCCTGCACACCTTCAGGTCCAGCGACCCCAGCACCAGCACCAACACCAGCATTATTACCTCCAGCACTATCACCGCCGGGTGGTCCACCACCAGGGGGAGGAGGTAAATCCACAACATTCTCAGCATTCACCTCATTTTCATTCTGAGCCATAGCTCTCGTATTCACTCTCATCTCTCTATGTGGCCCAATTTACAAAGAAACAATGCACTGACAAAATATGCAATAAACACAATTAGGCTCAATAAGGTAAGTAATCCAAGTACTCAAGCTCATTTTCTAAAACAATTCCTTTCATTAGTTTTGATATGGCAATGGGTTCCCTTAACATGCTTCAACACAGCGTAACATCACAATTGCAACCATACATCACAATTCAATCAATCATACTTTCACCCAAAAGGCATATCATGCAAATACACATACATTAACCACACCACAAATCCCAAAGACACGAGAACTAAGCTCTGATACCACCAAATGTAACCCCCTTAGCCCGGCCTAGACGGTTGACCCGAACTACGAAGATCACACGGGGAAAACGAAAGTCAACTCGAAAGTCAACCTTGATTAACAACCTTTTTTTCCTTTTTAATCTTGTCTAGATGCACGTTAACCCTAAGCGAGCACTTGAGAAACATTACGTAATAAGCACAGCGATCGGATTCAAACAAGGGACTCAATTGCACAATATACAAAGATTAGGGACCAAAATGTAAATTCTAAAAATTAAATGGTCTTAACTGAATTTCAAGTTACCAATATGGAATTAGTCATATTACATGCTTCCCTGTGAAATTTCACTTTAATTGGACTTCTCGAACTCATACAATTACAATTACAACTTTCGGGACTAAAACATAAAGCTTGAAAACCTCAATACCATTCAAATCAGCGCCCAACGGTCTCCTGTTTCGAAACGGCTTTGACCGTTCCGAAACATGGGTTCGTTCCGAGATTGGTTTCGAAACAGGGCTTGGCAGTAGCCAAAACGTTTCGGAACAACCTCCATCCGTTTCGAAACACGAAGGCCATTACATGCCCCCGTTTCGAAACGCTAGTGCCCGTTCCGATACGGTTTGCCCAGAAGCTGCAGATTTTGCTGGTTTTGCGTACATAAATCCATTCAAACACATCTTAATGACTTCCTAGTTAAGCTAACAAGTCATCATACATATAAGGTACATGTTTACAACTTCAAAACACATCCATAGCATCAAACATGAAATTTCACAAGTCTATAGGCATGCACCCTATTATCCAAACCAAGCAATCAATCAATCTCCAAACCAAGCATTAAAAAGGCCTCTTACAAATCCAAAACATCAAAAGCATCATGCCACAAACTAGGGAGTCCAAAACATCTCCCAAAACACACTTTAGAGTTCCCATTGCCAAATTACCAAAACCAATAGTGTATGAAAACATCACCATACATGAGCTTGGTTTCCCTTGGACACTCTAGCCTCCTTGTTGCCTTAAAATACTTCAGTTATCTGCATTATTGGTACAAGAGAGAGAGCGTAAGCACAATTGCTTAGTGAGACATGCTCAAAAGAAAACATCACAATAATACATTTTAGAAAAACACTTTCATCAAAGCTTTTTAAACCACATGCTCATCTCTTTCTCATGCTTGGGAAAAACCCTCAAAGCAAAACTCATTGAAACACATGTACCTCTATTCTATCTCATGCATTAAAACCAATGCAAATCTCATGGCAAAGCCATTCACATGCTTGTTTTGACTAAGCATTTCTAAACACAACACATATGCATATCTCATAGCATAAATCATTTCGACAAGGTACATGTGTAACATAAGCCATTTCATCATTAATATTGGCATTTAGCATCTCATTAATACTCGGATATGCGGACACATTTCTACACTAGACTCTTCCGGTGGAATCTCGCATCACCGTACTCACCTTTCTAGCAACATAGCTTCCGGTGGAATCTCTCATCACCGTACTCACATGGCGGAATCTCTCATCGCCACAAAGCTTGGGTATTTCACCAAGTCCTTCCCGATGGAATGTCCATCATCGGAATATTACCCTTTGGCTTAACCAAAGAGCACGTACGAATTTTTAGTTTATAGTGCACAATCATCCTATTGATCGATCAATTATATCCGGTAAGTTTCTCAACATCTATGCCAATATAATGTGTTAGAATATCATCTCACCTACTTTTTTTCATGCAATAAAACTCAAGAGTTTTCTTATCACATATCAAATCATAAATCATACTTTGCTTCAAACCAAAAGCTCAAATCTAGTCAAAGCAACATGCCATCTCATGAGATCTTTACAAGCATAATCTCATGCTTCAAAACATGCATAAAAATAGTAGGAATTTAACAATCTCAAACCATGAGCATGTAAAAGCATTTTGGGGCCAAACACCACTTTAGAGAGATCAAAACAAGCCATACTTACTTCCGGATTTAGGAAGGTGTTTCAAACCTCTCCTAAATCCCCAAACCTTGTATTTTTGTCCTCATGGACTTCAAACCCAAACGCATGCACTCACCGAAGATGTCTCCCCTGTTTTAAACACATCAAAGTAGAGGATTAATGCATCATCATGCATTGAAATCTTCAACCAACACACTCAATCTCGCTGCTCTACCTAAAGCCAACATTTCGGCTAACAAACACAACAGAAATCACCTCCAAACTCTCCCAAAACTTAACCCAGCCAAGATCCATCACTTCTAACCATTTCTAAACATCAATCAACATCCAAAATGAACCTATCCTCGTCCTTATACCTCCAGCTACAACAGAACACCAAGATCACCTCAAAAACCACCATTTTCATAAGCAAAAAACTTAGGAAATACAACCTATTCGGGATTGCATTGATAAAACCTCATTTACACATCATTAGACATCCAAAATACATTTAAGAATCATCTCTAAATAGAGCCCAAACAATCACAACGAAATTCTTCAAGATTTCTTCCAAATCTTGAGTTTAAAAGCCAAAATCAAGTTCCTATCATTAAAACCATTTACAAAACTTAAATTAAGGATTGACAACTTGGGAATTTCAGTAAAGAACTGAGTATTTAGAGGAGAAGAACAATCTTACCTCTAAATGGTGATTTCTCATTGATTTTAGCCAATTTCCTTGAAAATCCAATGAGGAAATCAAAAGGATTTGATGTAAGGTTGATTAGGAACTAATTGATGATAGAAATCTCATCAATTGAAGTGAAATTCAATGAAAAAGTTGCTGGAGAAAAGTGTTTGGATGATGAAATTTTAAGAGAAAAAGAATAGAGAGAAAACTAGGAAAAAGTACTTATGAAATTCTAAAAGGTAGTTTCCTTTTCCATTTAATTAATTAAAACATTAATTAATTCACTCAAATTAAGGAAAAATCTGGAGAAAACATTTTTGGGTAAATTAGCTCCTTAAAGATTCAAAGTTTCAATCCTTACAAAACAGTCACCACTAAACTTTTCAAAAATTGCATTTTAGTCACTTCTCCAAAATGTAGTATTTCCAAACCTTATTTTGCAAAATTGATTTCACCACTCTCTTATATATATTAAAAGAGGATTTTTACATATTTTTCCATATTTTTAAAGCATCCCGAACTAGGCTTTCCCTAAAACCACCTTTTATATTCGAACCGTAAATCAGACCGGTTCGGTTCATACCCTAAACTTCCAAGCCCAAAACGGTTTTCAAGCATGAGATAGAATGAGCATGTTGTTGAAATGGCTTTTGAGAAAGAGTTTTGAATAATGCATTGTTGTGTGGTTTCTTCAGAGCTTGCCTCACTAAGCAAATATGCTTACGCTCTCTTTTACCAACAATGCAGATAAATGAGGCGAATTTGGGAAGCAATAAGGTTAAGAACATCCAAGGAAGTGAAAAACTCATGTATGGTGATGTTTTTACATACTTTAGTATTGATATTTGGCAATGGGGCTTCATGGGTGTTTTGGGAGATGTATTTGGAACTCCCTATGTTTGTAGCAATTATGTTATGGCTTTTGAAGGTTGTAAATGGTCTTATATTGTTTGGGTTGAGGTTTGAGGTCAATATTTGGTTCATGTGACTAGGAAGCATGCCTATAGACTCAATGGTCACTTGGTTGATGCCATGCTTAGCTTAAGCTTCTTAAATATGTTCTTTAATGCCTAATCATGTTGCTGGTATGTTATGGTATGATTTGGGACATGTTTGATTGTGTAAAGTTGTGAAAAACCAGAATTTCTTCAGTTGCAGGGTAGGGTGTATCGAAACACCCTTATCTGTTTCGAAACAGGGGCTCGAAATGGCCATAGTGTTTCAGAACGGGTGAAGGTGTTTCGGAACACTTTAGCTACTGGAGAGGCTTGTTTCGATACTGGTCTCGGAACACACCCGAGTACCAAAATGTTCAACTCTGTTTCGATACCAGGGTCAGCGTTTCGAAACGGTTGACCGTTGGGCTGTGTTTTGAATAGTTTCAAGTTCTCTTTTCTTACATTTTAGTCCTAGATGTTGTAGATGCAATTGAATTAGCTCAGAGTGTCCCTTTAAGCTAATATTTGACGGAGATGCATGTAAAATGACTAATTACCTATTGGTAAGCTTAAAATCTGCAAAGTTGTTATATTTTACAAAATTTACATTTTGGTCCCTAAAAGTGTAAATCTTACAATTAAATCCCTAATTGAATTCTGATCGATGTGCCTTTCTCTCCTATTATTCTTGAGTAATCACATAGGCTTAATGTGCATTTAGAAAAGATAAAAAGGGAAAAAAGGTCGTTAATCAAGGTTGACTTTCGGGTTGACTTTGGTTTTCCCGTGTAATCTTCGTAGTTCGGGTCAAGCGTCTAGGCTGGGCTAAGGGGGTTACACCCAAGACCACTCTCAAAGCATTACAAAGTTGGAAAATCTATTTCCACTCACGAATACTTGAAGCCTTGCTTGCCAACACGAAAATCATCCTTCCGGAGCATCCAAAATCGTGTCGTTTGCTCTCGGATCAAGATCCCATGTTTTTTATCATCAAAATAAAGATCCAAATGCATTAAAATGCATTTCAACGGCAGCAGCTAAACACAAACTCGTTGCTCACCCAAACTACACCAATTTACCCATTCGAAACAACTGAAAACTCAATCGATTGCTTCCTAAACCAAGCCCAACCAATGTACATCACTTTCAACCATTTATAAACATCAAAACACATCTAAAAACATCCTAAACCCATCCTTATACCTCCAACAAACATAACTTCATCATTTCACCCCAAAAACTAAACTAAAACTATCAAGAAATTCAAGGATATGAAGGATATATATCAATAAAACCTCTTTTCAACATATTAAACAACACAAAACTCAATTAAAATCAATCCAAAACAGAGCCTATCAAAACAAATCCGAAAATCAAGATTTTAATAATATTTTTGTAATATTTTGATCTAAAATCAAAACTATAATGAAAACTCAACCAAAAACATTAATTAGAAGCCAAAGATCTTGGGAATTTCAATAAAGAACATAGATTGAAGGTTGAGAATGTGATTTACATCCAATCCTTGCTTTCCTCAATGAATGATAAGTTTTAGCTTCACAAAACTTAAAAATCTTGAAGAGAAATCTTGAAATTGATTTGGAAATTAATGAGAGAGTGTTTGCGAGAAAAGAATTTTGGAGAAAATAATTTAGAATAGTGTTTGGCTGAAAATGAAAAGAGGAAGGTAATTACGTCAAATGAAATCTCAATTTTCTTATTTTTTTATTAACTTTAATTAAATAAAACCCTTTTATTAACTTTAATTAAATAAAACCCTTCTATTAAGGAAAGGCTAAATTGCCATAAAGCTACCTAAAGATTCTAAGATTTTGGCTCCTCTTATTAAAATTGCATTTTCCTACAGTTTTGAAACTTTACATTTTGGTCACTACCCAAAATGTTTTACTTCCGAAACTCTTTTTGTATAACTGATTTGACAAACCCCTAAAACATGAATTTAGAGGGTTTTAGAAATTTTTACCATATTTTTATCCTATCCCAATCCTTGATTTCCTTAAATCACCAAACATGATTCAAACCGTTTCCGACCGGTCCGATCCGATGTCTAAAACATCTAGGCCCAAAACCATGGCGTTACAACTCTCCCCCACTTAGGAAATTTCATCCTCGAAATTTTACCTGAAGGAAAAAGGTGCGAAAAACTCCTTCAGCATGTCCGCGTTGCTTTCCCACGTGGCCTCCTCAATTCCTCGGTGTCGCCACAACACCTTCACAAGTTCTACCGTCTTGCAACGAAGAACTTTGTTGCTCACATCAATAATCCTCACTGGTTTCTCATCATATGATAGACCCAGATTCAACTCTACCTCCTCAACAGGCATCACATGCGAAGGATCCGATCTGTACCTCCGCAACATCGAGACATGAAACACATAATGTATCTTTTCCAGCTCCGAAGGCAATCTCAACCGATATGCCACAAGACTGATACGCTCCACAACCTCGTAAGGTCCAACGAACCTTGGGCTAAGCTTACCCTTACGCCCAAATCTCATCACCTTCTTCCAAGGCGATACCTTTAAAAATACACGTTCGCCAACCGCGAACTCAATCTCCTTACACTTCAGATCCGCATTAGACTTTAGCCGATCCGATGCTGCCTTCAAACGCTCAAAAATGAGCTTCACCTTCTTGGTGGTTCCTTTCAACATAGCTTGCATCGAAATAAACTTTTTCCCAGCTTCTTCCAAACAGAGAGGGGTTCTACATCTTCTCCCATACAAAGCCTCGTATGGAGCCATTTGAATACTTGCCTAGTAACTATTGTTATACGCAAACTCAACCAACGACAAGTGTTTCTCCCAAGAACCCTGAAAATCTATTACGCATCATCTCAACATATCCTCAAGCACCTAGATCACACATCCCGACTATCCATCTGTCTGAGGATGATACGAAGTACTGAAATTCAATCGTGTACCCAAGGCTCGATGCAAACATTCCCAAAACCGCAATGTAAACCTCAGATCCCTATCCGACAATATGGACTTTGGCACACCGTGCAACCGCACAATCTCAGCACTATACAGCTCTGCCAACTTATCCAACATATATATAGTATGCACATGAAAGAAATGTGCACACTTCGTAAGGTGATCCACAATCACCAAAACTGAATTCTTCTTTGACAGTGACAATGGAAAACCAAACACAAAATCCATAGTAATTCTCTCCCACTTCCATTATGGGGTTCTCAAAGGCTGCAACAACCCCGAAAGAACCTGATGTTCAGCATTCACTCGCTGACACACCATGCTTTTACTAACAAACTCATCAACATCCTTCTTCAACCCCACCCAGTAGTACTCATCGTTCAAATCACAATACATCTTCATACTACCAAGATGCATAGCAAAAAGACTATTATGAGCTTCAGTCAGAATAGTGCACCTCAACTCAACATCATATGGCACCACTATTCGACTTTCAAAACACAGAACATATCATCATTAAAACTGAAATCCGAAGGCTTACCCTCCGCAATGTAACACTCCAAATTTGGGCTTGGAAGTTTAGGGTCTGAGCCGGACCAGTTTGATTTTCGGTTCGAATATAAAATGATGTTTTAGGGAAAGCCTAGTTCGGGATGCTTTAAAAATATGGAAAATATCTAAAAATCCTCTTTTAATATATATAAGAGAGTGGTGAAATCAATTTTGCAAAATAAGGTTTGGAAATACTACATTTCGGTGTAGTGACTAAAATGCGATTTTTGAAAAGTTTAGTGGTGACTGTTTTGTAAGGATTGAAACTTTGAATTTTTAAGGAGCTAATATGCCCAAAAGTGATTTCTCCATATTTTTCCTTAATTTGAGTGAATTAATTAATGTTTTAATTAATTAAATGAGAAGAGAAACTACCTTTTGGAAAAATCATAACTACCTTTTCCTAAAATTTTCTCATTTCTTTTTCTCTCAAAATTCCATCATCCAAACACTTTTCTCCAGCAACTTTTTCATTGATTTTCACTTCAAATGATGAGATTTCTATCATCAATTAGTTCCTAATCAATCTTGCATCAAATGCTTTTGATTTCCTCATTGAATTTTCAAGGAAATTGGCTCAAATCAAGGAGAAATCACCATTTAGAGGTAAGATTGTTCTTCTCCTCTAAATACTCAGTTCTTTACTGAAATTCCCAAGTTTTCAATCCTTAATTTAAGTTTTGTAAATGGTTTTAATGATAGGAACTTGATTTTGGCTTTAAAACTCAAGATTTGGAAGAAATCTTGAAGAATTTCGTTGTGATTGTTTGGGCTCTGTTTTGAGATTATTCTTAAATGTATTTTTGAGGTCTAATGATGTGTAAATGAGGTTTTATCAATGCAATCCCGAATAGGTTGTATTTCCTAAGTTTTTGCTTATGAAAATGGTGGTTTTTGAGGTGATCTTGGTGTTCTGTTATAGCTGGAGGTATAAGGACGAGTTTAGGTATATTTTGGATGTTGATTGATGTTTAGAAATGGTTAGAAGTGATGGATCTTGGCTGGGTTAAGTTTTGGAAGAGTTTGGAGGTGATTTCGGTTGTGTTTGATAGCCAAAATGATGGCTTTAGGTAGAGCAGTGTGTTTAAGTGTGTTGGCTGAAGATTTCAATGCATGATGATGCATGAATCCTCTACTTTGATGTGTTTAAAACAGGGGAGACATCTTCGGACACTTGTAGAGTTGATCTGGAGGCTTGATCGGCGTTTCGGAAAGCTTGCGAAACGGAATTGGTGAGTGGAGTTGGGTTTCCAGCTTTGAAACCGTTATTTGAAGGTTTTGGGAGCTTAGTTTAAGTCTAAACAACTTAACTAAGCTCAAGAGTAAGTTTTCGAAAAAACTCTCTTGGATGAGCCATGAAGGGGTTCGATGTATTGGTTATAAATTGCATGTTTAAATTCTGTTTTGAAAGCATGTTTTAGCATGGTTAATGCTGGTTTTGAAAGCCATGTGTTGAAGGATGCTCAAGGTAAGAGATCCTTGTTTTGGCATGTTGTTAATGTGGTTTTGATGCATAGTGATGCATGATGTTAAATGGCTTTGATTAATGCTTTAAAACAGTGAATTGTTGATGATAAATGATGTATATTGGCAAGTGATGAATTGGTTTTAAAGTACTTGAATCGGATATAGTTAGCCGGCTATAGGATTGGGTGCACTGTGAATAAAGTCGCCTTGGATGTTGAGGGGTTGTGATTGTACCGAAAACTCCATCCAAGTATCCTAACGAGAGAGGTATGATCACAACGGTGGTTAAAAGTCCGTGTGTGGATCTTGGTAAGGTCACAATGGTGGTTAAAAGTCCGTGTGTGGACCTTGTGTTATGTGTCCCGTACTCTCGTTAGGAAGTTATAAAACTACCGATGAGTGATGTGGAGGGGTTGTGATTGTACCGTAAACTCCATCACGGGTGTTGAGGGGTTGTGATTGTACTGTAAACTCCACCTTATGTTGTTCGGTAGTGTGTATGAAGCGTGTGGGAAAACGCTTGTAATCCGCGTATCCGATTGTGTTTTGTGTTGTAAAAGAGTATGAATTATCACTTGAAAGCCAATATGTTGAATTGATGTAATGAAGCATGAGATGCTTGTAAAGTATGCAAGGTTGCATGAAAAGAGTTAAGCTTGTGTTTTTAAGCTTGTTGAAAGTGTTTTCTAAAAAGGCATTATTGTGTTGTTTTCTTTAGAGCATGTCTCACTAAGCTATTGTGTTTACGCTCTCTCTTTTGTACCAATAATGCAGACAATTGAAGTGTTTGAGGGCAACAATGAAGCTAAGAGTCCAAGGGAAACTAAGCTCATGTATGGTGATGTTTTCATACACTATTAGTTTTGGTAATTTGGCAATGGGAACCTCATGTGTGTTTTTGGGAGATGTTTTGGACTCCCTAATTTGTGGCATGATGCTTTTGATGTTTTGGATTTGTAATTGGCCTTTTAATGCTTGTTTTGGAGAATGGTTGATTGCTTGGTTGTGGATAATAGGAAGCATGCCTATAGATATGTGGAATTCCATGATTGATGCTATGAATGTGTTTGGGAGTTACAAACATGCTCTATATATGTATGATGACTTCTTGGCATGATTAGGAAGTCATTTGGTTGTGTTTGAGTGGATTTTTGTATGAAAAACCAGCAAATCTGCAGCTTCTGGGCAAACCGTATCGGAACAGGCACTAGCATTTCGAAACGGGGGCATGTAATGGCCTTCGTGTTTCGAAACGGCTGGAGGCTGTTCCGAAACGTTTTGGCTACTGTCAAGCCCTATTTCGAAACTAGTCTCGAAACGAACCCGTGTTTCGGAACGGTCAACACCGTTTCGAAACAGGTGACCGTTGGACACTGATTTGAATGGTGTAAAGGTTTGCAAGCTTTACTTTTTAGTCCCGATTATTGTAATTGCAATTGCTTGAGTTTGAGATGTCCGATTATGGTGAAATTTGACAGGGAAGCATGTAATGTGACTAATTTAATATTGGTAACTTAAAAATTAGTTAAGACCTTCGAATTTCCAGAATTTACATTTTGGTCCCTAATATTTGTATTATGTGCATTTGAGTCCCTTTTTGAAATCCGATCGCTGTGCTTTACACATATATGTTTCTCGAGTGCGCACTTAGGGTTAACGTGCATCTAGACAAGATTAAAAAAAAGGGTCGTTAATCAAGGTTGACTTTCGAGTTGACTTTGGTTTTCCCCTTGTAATCTTCATAGTTCGGGTCAACCGTCTAGGCCGGGCTAAGGGGGTTACATTTGGTGGTATCATAGCTTAGTTCTCGTATCTTTGGGTTTTGTTGTATGGTTAATGTAAGCATATTTGCATGATATGCCTTTTGGGTGAAAGTGTGTTTGATTGAATTGTGATGTATGGTTGCAATTGTGATGCTATGCTGTGTTGAAGCATGTTAGGGGAACCCATTGCCATATCAAAACTAATGAAAGGAATTGTTTTTGGAAAACGAGCTTGAGTTCTTGGATTACTTACCTTGTTGAGCCTAATTATGTATATTGCATTTGTGTCAGTACATTGTTTTTTATAAATGGGGCCTTGTAGAGAGATGAGGATGAATACGAGAGCTATGGCTCAGAATGAAAACGAGGAAAATGCTGAGAATGTTGTGGATTTACCTCCTCCCCCTGGTGGTGGACCACCTGGCGGTGATGGTGCTGGGGGTTAAAATGCTGGTGTTGGTGCTGGTGCTGGGGTCGCTGGACCTGAAGGTGTGCAAGGGCAAGCTGCTCCTGACATGACTGTGTTGATTCAGGCTATTGCTGGAGCCTTTCAGGCAGCAGTAGCTGGAGCTCACGGAGCTGCGCATCAGGGTGATGCTAACGTGAGATTACCTTTGGAACGTCTTTGCAGTCTGGGAGGGACTGAGTTCAGAGGTTTATCTCCTGAAGGATCTGAGTCTTGGTTGGAAAGAACCAAGAGGATTTTGGGGCAAATGAATTGCAACAATGTGCAGAAGTTGGGTTGTGTGGTATCGTTGTTGCATGATGATGCGTATACGTGGTGGACGACCACTATCTCCGGAATGGAGGAAAATGATGTGACTTGGACGTTCTTCCTGAACGCGTTCAAGCGAAAGTATCTAGGCGTGCGATACCTAGATGAAAAGAAAAGAGAATTCATGTCTCTTGTGCAAGGAAGCATGACAGTGGCTGAGTATGAGATCCAGTTTGTTCGCCTTAGCCAGTACGCACCTGAGCTAATCCGTGATGAGCGGGAGAGGTGTGAACGTTTCCGTTATGGTTTGGTGACGGACGTGCTTGCTGCTGAGTATACGGATTTGGATGTGCTGGTGAGTAGAGCGAAGGACATTGAGCAGAACTTGGGTTTGTCTTCTAGGGGCGTTGGTTCTAGCTCAAGCAAAAGAGCTACTGATTATAGTTCCGGTGGTAGACGGAACAAGAGAGGACGTGATAAGAGGTATCAGTCTTCTTCTAGGCGTGGTGGTGGAGGACATGGTGCACCTGTTCAGGGAGACAATTTGAGAGCTGATCAGAACACGTGCTGGACGTGTGGATCTCGTGGCCATATGAGGCGAGATTGTCCTCGAACAGCGAGGGAGGTTCAGGCTCCGGTAGCAGTGACCGGTAATTCATGCTGGAATTGTGGTTCGGCAGACCACATGAGGAGGGAGTGTCCTTTGTTGGCCGGTGGTGGTCAGGGACGTGCTCCTGGGGTAGTTGCACCACAGAGAGGTCGTGGGCGCGACCGTGGTAACTTCCAGCGCATATATGATGGTGGGAGGAATGTGACGCATGTGGTGGCTGTTCAACCTGAGGTTGGTGGCCAGGCTCGAGTGTATGCTCAGTGTGAGGGGAGAAATGATATGGATGTGATCATAGGTACCTTTACTTTGCAATCCTTATCATTACTTTCCTTGATTGATTCTGGATCTACACACTCATACATATTGCGTGAACATGCTCAATTGCTTGGTTTACCTGTTGAGTCTTTGGATGTTGGTATCCGTGTAACTAGTTCCTTTGGTGAGACCGTTGTGAACGGAAGTTGTATAGAAGATGTCCTTTGGTGGTGCAAAACCATGTTTTTCTTGTTGATCTCATAGAATTGCCATTCTATGGTTTTGATGTAATCCTTGGTATGGATTGGCTTGTTGAACATTGAGCTGTAGTTGATTTTGAGAGTAAGCGAGTTTCGTTGAAGCTTGTGGATGATTATGAGGTGGTGGTGGTTGGTGAGAATGTGAAGTTTCTTACCAATGTGGTGTCTTCATTGGAAGCAAGTCGAATGCTGAGGCAAGGTTGTGAGGCTTATCTGGCCTTTGTGATGAATCCTAGCTCTAAGGAGTTGCGAGTTCAAGATATCAGGACTGTGCGGGAGTTTCCTGGAGTGTTTCCGGAGGAGTTACCTGGATTGCCTCCTAGTCGAGACGTGGAGTTTGGAATTGAGTTGTATTAAAACTCAACTCCAGTGTCCATTACTCCCTTCCGAATGGCACCTAAGGAGTTGAAGGAGCTAAAGACGCAACTTCTGGAGTTGCTTGATCGTGGTTTCATTCGGCCGAGTGTGTCACCTTGGGGTGCACCGGTCTTGTTTGTGAAGAAGAAGGATGTCACTATGTGAATGTGCATCGATTATTGTCAGCTGAACAAGTTGACTATCAAGAATCGGTATCCTTTGCCGAGGATTGATGATCTTTTTTATCAGTTTCGGGGAGCGGTTGTGTTCTCTAAGATTGACTTAAGGTCAGATTATTACTAGCTTAAGGTGAAGGATGTGGATGTGCCAAAAACAGCCTTTAGGGCGAGGTATGGGCATTATGAGTTCCTTGTGATGCCGTTTGGCTTGACGAATGCTCCTGTAGCTTTTATGGATATGATAAATAGAGTGTTCCATGAATACTTGAACAAGTTTGTTGTGGTATTCATTGATGATATCCTTGTGTACTCTCGTACTGAGGAGGAGCATGAAGGGCATTTGTGGATTGTGTTGCAGGTGCTGTTGGAGAATCAGCTTTATGCTAAGCTGAGCAAGTGCGAATTCTGGCTTAGGGAAGTTGTTTTCCTTGGTCATGTGGTTTCTGCGGAGGGGATTCGTGTTGATCCTCAGAAGATTGAGGCGGTGATGAATTGGAAGCCTCCTAAGTCTGTTCATGAAGTCTGTAGTTTCCTTGGGTTGGCAGGATACTACCGGAGGTTTTAAGATGGATTTTCAAAGATTGCTGCACCTTTAACGAAGTTGTTGCAGAAGGATGTCAAGTATGAGTGGACAGAGGCAAGACAGCAGGCTTTTGAGAAGCTTAAGGCAGCTTTGACGCAAGCTCCTATCTTGGTTCAACCTGAATCAAGGAAAAAGTTTGTGGTGTATAGCGACGCATCCTATGTTGGGTTGGGGTGTGTGTTGATGCAAAAGGGTAAGGTGGTGGCTTATGCATCGCGCCAGTTGAAGGTGCATGAGCGCAATTATCCTACGTATGATATTGAGTTAGCTGCGGTGGTCTTTGCTTTGAAAATTTGGAGATATTACCTGTATGGTGAGAAGTGTGCTGTGTATACGGATCACAAAAGTTTGAGGTATCTGATGTCTCAGAAAGAGTTGAATCTTAGGCAACGACGTTGGGTGGAGTTGCTTAAAGATTACGATCTAACGATCGAGTACCATCCAGGAAAAGCTAATGTTGTAGCGGATGCCTTGAGTAGAAAGGTGGCAATGGAGTTGAGGGCTATGTTTGCCAGCTTGAGCATTTCGCAATATGGGGGTCTTATGGCTGAATTGCAAGTGAAACCATCTTTGGTTCAGCTGATAAAGGATAAGCAGTTGTTGGATGATTCCTTGGTGCCACATGTTCAGGATATTGCTGAAGATAGACCCTCAGATTTCTGTTTTAACAATGATGGGGTTCTAAGTTTTGGGAGTCGAATAGTAGTGCCGAATGATGCTGAGTTGAGGCGTACTATTCTGACTGAGGCTCATAGTAGTCCTTTTGCTATGCACCCTGGTAGTACTAAGAAGTATCGTGATCTTAAGGATGAGTACTATTGGGTGGGTTTGAAGAAAGATGTTGCGGAGTATGTGAGTAAGTGCATGGTTTGTCAGCGGGTTAAGGCTGAACATCAATTTCCTTCTGGGTTGTTGCAACCGTTGAGTATTCCTGAGTGGAAGTGGGAAAGGATTACCATGGACTTTGTGTCTGGTTTGCCTTTGTCGCCATCGAAAAAGAATTCGGTGTGGGTGATTGTGGATCGCCCTATGAAGTGTGCACATTTTTTACCTGTGCATACTACGTATACCTTGGACAAGCTTGCAGAGTTGTACATTGCTGAGATTGTGCGACTGCATGGTGTGCCAAAGTCTATAGTATCGAATAGAGATCCGAGGTTTACATCGCGTTTTTGGGAGTGTTTGCATCAAGCTTTGGGTACACGGTTGAATTTCAGTACTTCTTATCATCCACAATCGGATGATATGTTGAGCGTGTTATCCAAGTGCTGGAAGATATGTTGAGGTGCTGTGTGATTGAGTTTCAGGGTTCTTGGGAGAAGCATTTGCCTTTGGTAGAGTTTGCTTATAACAATAGCTACCAGGCAAGTATTCAAATGGAACCTTATGAAGCCTTGTACGGGAGGAAGTGCAGAACTCCTCTTTGCTGGGCTGAAATAGGTCAGAAGTTGGTTTCGATGCTGGCTTTGTTGAAGGGAACCACCGAGAAGGTGAAGCTCATTTGTGAGCGTTTGAAGGCAGCTTCTGATAGACAGAAGTCTTACGCGGATTTGAAGTGTAAGGAGATTGAGTTTGCGGTAGGTGATCGTGTGTTCTTGAAGGTTTCGCCTTGGAAGAAGGTGATGAGGTTTGGCCGGAAGGGTAAGTTGAGCCCTAGGTACATTGGACCATACGAGGTGATTGAACGTGTGGGTCTCGTTGCTTACAAGCTGAGGTTACCGCAAGAGTTGGAAAAGATTCATGATGTGTTTCATGTCTCTATGCTTCAGAGGTATAGATCTGATCCTTCCCATGTTATGCCTGTGGAGGAAGTGGAGTTGAATCCAGACTTGACCTATGATGAGGAGCCGGTTGAAATTCTGGATTCGGACAGTAAAGTTCTTCGGGGCAAGACCATTGAGTTGGTTAAGGTGTTGTGGAGGCATCGTGGTGTTAAGGAAGCCACGTGGGAAAGAAAGGATGATATGATGAAGCAGTTTCCGTACCTTTTTCCTCCAGGTAAATTTCGAGGAAGAAATTTCTTAAGGGGGGGGGGGGAGTTGTAACACCCTAAATTTGGGCTTGGAAGTTTAGGGTCTGAGCCGGACCGGTTTGATTTTCGGTTCGAATATAAAAGGATGTTTTAGGGAAAGCCTAGTTCGGGATGCTTTAAAAATATGGAAAAATATCTAAAAATCCTCTTTTAATATATATAAGAGAGTGGTGAAATCAGTTTTTGCAAAATAAGGTTTGGAAATACTACATTTCGGTGTGGTGACTAAAATGCGATTTTTGAAAAGTTTAGTGGTGACTGTTTTGTAAGGATTGAAACTTTGAATCTTTAAGGAGCTAATATACCCAAAAGTGATTTCTCCAGATTTTTCCTTAATTTGAGTGAATTAATTAATGTTTTAATTAATTAAATGAGAAGAGAAACTACATTTTGGAAAAATCATAACTACCTTTTCCTAAAATTTTCTCATTTCTTTTTCTCTCAAAATTCCTTCATCCAAACACTTTTCTCCAGCAATTTTTTATTGATTTTCACTTCAATTGATGAGATTTCTATCATCAATTAGTTCCTAATCAATCTTGCATCAAATCCTTTTGATTTCCTCATTGAATTTTCAAAGAAATTGGCTCAAATAAAGGAGAAATCACCATTTAGAGGTAAGATTGTTCTTCTCCTCTAAATACTCAGTTCTTTATTGAAATTCTCAAGTTGTCAATCCTTAATTTAAGTTTTGTAAATGGTTTTAATGATAGTAACTTGATTTTGGCTTTAAAACTCAAGATTTGGAAGAAATCTTGAAGAATTTCGTTGTGATTGTTTGGGCTCTATTTTGAGATGATTCTTAAATGTATTTTGGATGTCTAATGATGTGTAAATGAGGTTTTATCAATGCAATCCCGAATAGGTTGTATTTCCTAAGTTTTTGCTTATGAAAATGGTGGTTTTTGAGGTGATCTTGGTGTTCTGTTATAGCTGGAGGTATAAGGACGAGTTTAGGTTTATTTTGGATGTTGATTGATGTTTAAAAATGGTTAGAAGTGATGGATCTTGGCTGGGTTAAGTTTTGGAAGAGTTTGGAGGTGATTTCGGTTGTGTTTGGTAGCTGAAATGATGGCTTTAGATAGAGCAGCGAGTTTAAGTGTGTTGGCTGAAGATTTCAATGCATGATGATGCATTAATCCTCTGCTTTGATGTGTTTAAAATAGGGGAGACAAATTCGGACACTTGTGGAGTTGATCCGGAGGCTTGATCGGCGTTTCGGCAAGCTTGCGAAACGAAATAGGTGAGTGGAGTTGGGTTTCCAGCTTTGAAACCATTATTTGATGGTTTTGGGAGCTTAGTTTAAGTCTAAATAACTTAACTAAGCTCAAGAGTAAGTTTTCGGAAAAACTCTCTTGGATGAGCCATGAAGTGGTTCGATGCATTGGTTATAAATTGCATGTTTAAATTCTGTTTTGAAAGCATGTTTTAGCATGGTTAATGCTGGTTTTGAAAGCCATGTGTTGAAGGATGCTCAAGGTAAGAGATCCTTGTTTTGGCATGTTATTAATGTGGTTTTGATGCATAGTGATGCATGATGTTAAATGGCTTTGATTAATGCTTTAAAACAGTGAATTGTTGATGATAAATGATGTATATTGGCAAGTGATGAATTGGTTTTAAAGTACTTGAATCGAATATAGTTAGCCGGCTATAGGATTGGGTGCACCGTGAATAAAGTCGCCTTGGATGTTGAGGGGTTGTGATTGTACCGAAAACTCCATCCAAGTATCCTAACGAGAGAGGTAAGATCACAACGGTGGTTAAAAGTCCGTGTGTGGATCTTGGTAAGGTCACAACGGTGGTTAAAAGTCCGTGTGTGGAGCTTGTGTTATGTGTCCCGTACTCTCGTTAGGAAGTTATATAACTACCGATGAGTGATGTGGAGGGGTTGTGATTGTACCGTAAACTCCACCTTATGTTGTTTGGTAGTGTGTATGAAGCGTGTGGGACAACGCTTGTAATCCGCTTATCCGATTGTGTTTTGTGTTGTAAAAGAGTATGAATTATCACTTGAAAGCCAATATGTTGAATTGATGTAATGAAGCATGAGATGCTTGTAAAGTATGCAAGGTTGCATGAAAAGAGTTAAGCTTGTGTTTTGAAGCTTGTTGAAAGTGTTTTCTAAAAAGGCATTATTGTGTTGTTTTCTTTAGAGCATGTCTCACTAAGCTATTGTGCTTACGCTCTCTCTTTTGTACCAATAATGCAGACAATTGAAGTGTTTGAGGGCAACAAGGAAGCTAAGAGTCCAAGAGAAACTAAGCTCATGTATGGTGATGTTTTCATACACTATTAGTTTTGGTAATTTGGCAATGGGAACCTAAAGTGTGTTTTTAGGAGATGTTTTGGACTCCCTAATTTGTGGCATGTTGCTTTTGATGTTTTGGATTTGTAATTGGCCTTTTAATGCTTGTTTTGGAGAATGGTTGATTGCTTGGTTGTAGATAATAGGAAGCATGCCTATATATATGTGGAATTCCATAATTGATGCTATGAATGTGTTTGGGAGTTACAAACATGCTCTATATATGTATGATGACTTGTTGGCATGATTTGGAAGTCATTTGGTTGTGTTTGAGTGGATTTTTGTATGAAAAACTAGCAAAATCTGCAGCTTCTGGGCAAACTGTATCGGAACGGGCACTAGCGTTTCGAAACGGGGGACTGTAATGACCTTCGTGTTTTGAAACGGCTGGAGGTTGTTCCGAAACGTTTTGGCTAGTATCAAGCCCTGTTTCGAAACTAGTCTCGAAACGAACCCGTGTTTCGAAACGGTCAACACCGTTTCGAAACAGGTGACTGCTGGGCATTGATTTGAATGGTGTAAAGGTTTGCATGCTTTACGTTTTAGTCCCGAATGTTGTAATTGCAATTGCTTGAGTTTGAGATGTCCGATTATGGTGAAATTTGACAGGGAAGCATTTAATGTGACTAATTTAATATTGGTAACTTAAAAATTAGTTAAGACCTTCTAATTTCCAGAATTTACATTTTGGTCCCTAATATTTGTATTATGTGCATTTGAGTCCCTTTTCGAAATCCGATCGTTGTTCTTTACACATATATGTTTCTCGAGTGCGCACTTAGAGTTAACATGCATCTAGAAAAGATTAAAAAAAGGGGTCGTTAAGCAAGGTTGACTTTCGAGTTGACTTTGGTTTTCCCCGTGTAATCTTCGTAGTTCGGGTCAACCATCTAGGCCGGGCTAAGGGGGTTACACGCAATGTCCTGAACATGAGGAAAAAGGGAATCATCAAGCAACTGCTATCTTTGATCAACTGAATCAGAGATGGTTTCACTTGCAATTCAGCGATAAGACCACCATCACGCGATATGCTTAAGCGAGCAAACATCACCCTCAACTCCACAACCATTTTCCTGCTCAAAGCATCAGCCACAACATTAGCCCTTCCCGGGTGATACTTGATCGACAGATCATAGTCCTTAAGCAACTCCACCCAACGACGTTGCCTAAGATTCAACTCCTTCTAAGACATGAGATACTTCAACCTCTTATGATTCGTGAACACTACACACTTCTCGTCGTACAGATAATGCCTCCAGATCTTCAGGGCAATCACAACAGCCGCAAGATCAAGATCATGAGTAGGGTAGTTACGCTCATGCACCTTCAACTGTCTAGATGCATAGGCTACCACCTTACCCTCCTGTATCAACACACAGCCCAAACCAACAATGGACGTATCACTATAGACCATAAACTCCTTACTAGACTCAGATTGAATCAAGACAGGAGCTTGCGTCAAAGCTTCCTTCAACTTCTCAAAAGCTTGTTGCCTCGTATTTGTCCACTCAAAGCGAACATTCTTCTGCAACAACTTGGTCAACGGTGCAACAATCTTCAAGAAACCTTCGACAAACCTACGGTAATACCCGACTAAACCAAGGAAACATCATACCTCTATCACCAACTTAGGCACCTTCCAGCTCATCACAGCCTCTACTTTATGCGGATCACCGCGAATTCCCTCAGCTGATACAACATGTCTAAGGAAGACCACCTCTTTAAGCCAAAACTAACACTTACTTAGCTTGGCATACAACTGGTTCTCCAACAACGCTTGCAAAACGATCCGCAAGTGTCTATCATGATCTTCCTCGGTACGCAAATACACAAGGATATCATCGATGAACACCACCACAAACTGATCCAAGAACTCGTGGAACACACGATTCATCATGTCCATGAAAACGACAGGTGCGTTGGTCAAACCAAACGGCATCACTAAGAACTCGTAATGCTCGTATCTTGTCACACTTCTTGAAGAGATGAACTATCTCTTCTTCTTCATCCTACTCTTCACTTGAATCTACGTGATGACATGTGGAGGATTTGAGAGCAATGGCATTTGTGTTGATGCCAAGCCCTTTGAGCTTCTTCTCCCCCATAGCTCTAATCTCTTACTTCTTCTTCTCCTCTTCTTTGTTTTTCTTCATTATTTGGTGAGTGAGAAGAGACCCTATGAGCTCATCAAGCTTCAAAGTTTTGAGATTCTTGGCTTCGATGATGGCGGTCCTTTTTGAGTCCCATGACTCGGGAAGGGAGTAGATGAGCTTTCGGACAAGTTTCTCTTCTATGATGGCTTCTCCATAACCTTTAAGTCCATTGGTGATGGTGAAGAACCTATCGAACATCTTCTCAATGTTCTCTTCCGGATCCATCTTGAAGTTTTCATTCGCTAGGTTGAGGAGCCCGATCCTGGTCTCCTTTACTTCGTTTTTCCCCTCGTATGTAACTTCAAGCTTGTCCCAAACTTCTTTGGCACTCTCGCAAGAAGACATCCTCTCTAAGATGTTGGGGCTAAAAGCACAAAAAAGGATGTGCAAGGCTTTGCAATTAAGCTCCCTCTTCTTGCGATCTTCGGCACTCCAATCCGCCTTGCTTTGTTCAGGCACGAACGAACCATCTTCTACTATGTCCCAAAGCTTGTAGTCCTTTGACTTTATGAAGAATTTCATCCTTGTCTTTCAATGGGCATAATGTGTTCCGTCGAAGAAGGGCGGTTTGTCGATGTATTGCGCCATTGAGCCGGTTGTTTGAAATGTTGATCGAGCTTGTCAGATCTTCTCAATAGGATGTTAATCATCTTCAATTGAGCCAAGCTCTGATACCAATTGTTGGGTTTTTCAGTGCTCGATTCCTTCAACCGTTCTTGCTCGCCAAGTGGTGGAGAAGTGGAATTTTAGGTGATAGAGGTGTGGAAGCTAAAAATTATAAAGACAAGATGATTTATAGTGGTTCAACCTTCTAACCAAGGTCTACATCCACTACCTTAGCTTCCCACTAAGGATTTCCAATCAATTCACTATTTATTCGTCCCCTTTTCTAGGCATAGGAGGAAACCCTTACAAATCGACCAAGCTTTCTACCCAAAGCCTTGATCAAACCCTCTTTACAAAGAGATTAAAATAAGAAAACTCAAATCCCTCTAATAGGTATTTGTTTGCACAATTAAGCTCTCACCCAATCCTAAAACACTTGAGCAAATCTAACAATTTTGGCTCACTAGTGTTTGTCTATACAAGGAATTGACAATTAAGCACTAAGACACATTTTGATCATATGTTGAATTACAATTGAAGCATTAGCCATTAAATGATGCTTGAAGGTCCCTCTTATACTCCTCATTGAGTTTGTAGCTGTTACTAGTCGTTGGGGTTGAATTGGAGCCGTTCGAGACTTTATTTCCCACCATAAATGCAGTTCTGCAACTCCTCGTTTCGAAACGCTCGACCCCGTTTCGAAACACTCTTGAAATAGAAAGAGTCGTTGCATTCTGATGCAGCACTCTTATCGAAACACCCTTGGCCGTATTGGAACGGCGTATCGAAACGCTTGTTCCCATACCGAAATACTCTGCATTTAAAAGTTAGTTGGGAAATAGCCATTGGGGGTTTTATGACCGTTGAGGTCATGTCACATGGGGGTATCCAAACGGGTAAGACCGTATCGAAATGCCAAGCAAAAATTATCTCCGAGATTGAACCCTATTTCGAAATAGGCAGAGCTGTTTCGGAACATTTTTCCACTCTAAATACCCGTATCGAAACACCTAGGGGCATTTCTAAACGCCTGGGTGGTTTTGTTGGATTTGGCTTTAAAAACGTTTGAAAACCCTTTTGAAATATCCCATAAACATAGTATCAAGTTGTTTGGACTTAGAAATGGTTTTGAATTCTTTTTAACTTTGTCCAAAACTTTTTCAATTATTATATAAAAACATTAGTTCTACAGGTTTCACTTCCAAGGCACAACCATGCTGCGACATTATAATATAAAAATGCAGTTTTATTTAATAATTTTCAATTTTTTAACTGCATGCATTGCCTTAACCGAATGAAGCTTATGCCTCAACAATACTCTTTATAAATTTGCTTAGTTTAATTTTAATTAAATCTTCTTACTTGGCAATAGAACTCTCTCTCTTCTTACCATAGTTTTGAACTGTTTAGAGCCTTTAATTTTAGGATGCTTAAGGAAGAAAACTTAGGATCATACTATGAGATTAGAACTTTAAAACACCTTTGTGACTTGTATGATTTAAGGAGTTCTAGTACACTTAGGGCATAGACTTACTTAGAAAGAAAATTTTGGGTATAAAGTTAGAGGTGCCTAACATTGGCTCTAGCTTAAAGAAGCCCTAGAGTTGAACTCATGAAACGATTAAGCACAGTTTTCATCTCACGTGATGTTAACTAACTCGGCCTAGGGATAGGTTAAGAGTTTCAGCTACTAAAAGAAGCGTGTGATTGGTTGGTGTTTATCTTCGGTTTACGTCGAGAGGTATGGTGAAAGTCCATTCATCAATAGTGTTCCAAGCTTAGGGGTAAGGAGGAGCCATCTAAGGACTCTTTGTCGAGCCTTAACAGCATCTGCCCAAGAGCAATAGATTGTCGCGGTAGAGATTCAACCTTAGCGGCCGCGGCATGGACTTCAGTTACTACCACGGCAGTTTTGTGTTGTTGCATTCAACACTGAGACAAATCAATTGGCTTCCACACTACGACCCAACTTATCCTAGCCTACTCCTCTCTCTTATTCGATCTATCTATGATTTATTTTTATTGTTCTTTAGTTTATTAGTTAGATAAAGCTCTTCCTATCACTTATTTGTGTTTTTATTTTCTATAGTGTAGTAACTTAAGCAAGTGGCCCAAAGCTCAATCCATGTGGAGAAGATACTCGATATACTTATCATTATATTACATGAGACGTGTACACTTACA
Source organism: Hibiscus trionum (assembly GCA_030270665.1). Classification (NCBI taxonomy): domain Eukaryota; kingdom Viridiplantae; phylum Streptophyta; class Magnoliopsida; order Malvales; family Malvaceae; genus Hibiscus; species Hibiscus trionum. The sequence continues at coordinate 38,330,344 of BSYR01000027.1, forward strand.
CTTTTGCAGGGCACTTTTATACGAGCATTAGTGTAGCCCCTTAGCCCGACCTAGACGCTTTTTTTTTTCATTTTAATCTTGTCTAAATACATGTGGCCCAAAGCTCTATCCATGTGGAGAAGATTACACGGGGAAAACCAAAGTCAACCCGTAAGTCAACCTTGATTTACGACCCTTTTTTTCATTTTAATCTTGTCTAAATACATATTAAACCTAAGTGACTACTCACGAAACATGAGTGAGAAAGGCACAACGATCGAATATCATTTAGGGACTCAATTGTACTGTATACAAGATTAGGGACCAAATTGTAATTTTTGTAAATTATAAGGACTTCATAGATTTTAGGGTGACCAATATGAAATTAATCATGTTACATGCTTCTCTGCCAAATTTCAGCTTAAAAAGACATCCCAAGCTCAAGCAATTGCAATCACAACATTTAGGACTAATTTGTAAAGCATGAAGACTCAAAACAATTCAAATCTGTGTCCAACGGTCACCCGTATCGGAACACCTAACCACCGTACCGAAACACATGTATCGAAACGGTGGGTAGGTGTTCCGATACGGGTGACCGTTGGACACAGATTTGAATTGTTTTGAGTCTTCATGCTTTACAAATTAGTCCTAAATGTTGTGATTGCAATTGCTTGAGCTTGGGATGTCTTTTTAAGCTGAAATTTGGCAGAGAAGCATGTAACATGATTAATTTCATATTGGTAACCCTAAAATCTATGAAGTCCCTTTAATTTACAAAAATTACAATTTGGTCCCTAATCTTGTATACAGTGCAATTGAGTCCCTAAATGATATACGATCATTGTGCCTTTCTCACTCATGTTTCGTGAGTACTCACTTAGGTTTAATATGTATTTAGACAAGATTAAAATGAAAAAAGGGTTGTAAATCAAGGTTGACTTTCAGGTTGACTTTGGTTTTCCCTGTGTAATCTTCGTAGTTCAGGTCAAGCGTCTAGGTCGGGCTAAGGGGGTTACATTTGTTGGTATCAGAGCCCAATCATTCACCACGAAAATCTTTCAGATCTCTTCCAAAATATTGAGTTTTAAGACAATTTCTTGTTTCTAACATTAAAACCACTTAAAAATCATTAACAAAGGATTGATACCTTGGGAATTTCAGTAAAGAACTGATCATTAGAGGAGAAGGACGAAGCTTACCTCTAATGGATGATTTCTCCTTGATTTGGGCAAGTTTTCTTGAAAATTCAATGTAGAAATCAAGTGGATTTGATGAGGAATTGATTAAGAATCAAAGAAAGATTGAAATCTCATCAAATGAAGTGAAAATCAAAGTATATTTGCTAGAGAGAATGTGTTTGGTTGAAAGGAATTTGATAGAAAATAAAATGAGGGAAAATTTGTGAAAAGTAGTTATGAATAGTTAAAGGTAGTTTCTAATTTAATCAACATTCATTTTCTTTAATTAAAATATTAATTAAATCACCCAAATTAAGGAAAAATCTGATGAAAACATTTTGGTAAAATTAGCTCCTTAAAGATTCAAAGTTTCAATCCTTTACAAAACAGTCACTACTTAACTTTGTAAAAACTGCGATTTGGTCACTATACCGAAATGTAGTATTTCCAAACCTTATTTTGTAAAATTGATTACACCATTATCTTTCATATATTAAATGAGGATTTTTAGATATTTTTCTATATTTTTAAAGCATCCCGAACTAGGTGTTCCCTAAAACTCCCTTTTAGATTCAAACCGTTTTCTGACCGGTCTGATTCGGACTCTAAACTTCTAGGCCCAAATTTGGGGTGTTACAACTCTCCCCCTCTTAAGAAATTTCATCCTTAAAATTTACCTGGAGGAAAAAGGTAAGGAAACCGCTTCTTCATATCTTCATTTCTTTCCCACGTGGCTTCTTCAACACCACGATGCCTCCACAACACCTTAACCAGCTCAATGGTCTTACCCCAGAGAACCTTACTGTCCGAATCCAAAATCTCAACTGGTTCCTCCTCATATGTCAAATCTGGATTCAACTCAACTTCCTCCACAAGCATAACATGCGAATGATCCGATCTATACCTCCGAAGCATGGATACATGAAACACATTATGTAGCTTCTCTATCTCTTGTGGTAGCCTCAGCTTATAAGCAACAGGACCCACACGTTCTATCACCTCGTATGGTCCAATATATCTAGGGCTCAACTTACCCTTCCGGCCAAACCTTATCACCTTCTTCCAAGGTGAAACCTTTAAGAACACACGGTCACCCACCGCAAACTCTATCTCCTTACGCTTCAAATCCGCGTAAGACTTTTGCCGATCTGATGCTTCCTTCAACCGCTCACAAATGAGCTTCACCTTCTCGATGGTTCCTTTCAACAAAGCCAGCATCGAGACCAACTTTTGTCCCGTTTCAGCCCAACAAAGAGGAGTTCTGCACTTCCTCCCATACAATGCCTTATAAGGTGCCATTTGAATACTTGCCTGGTAGCTATTTTTATAAGCAAACTCCACCAAATGCAAGTGCTTCTTCCAAGAGCCTTGAAACTCAATCACGTAGCACCTCAACATATCCTCAAGCACTTGGATAACACGCTCAGACTGTCCAATCGTCTGCGGATGATAAGAAGTACTGAAATTTAACCACGTACCCAATGTCTGATGTAAACATTCCCAAAACCTTGCTGTGAACCTCAGATCTCTATCCGACACTATAGATTTTGGTACACCATGCAGACGTACAATCTCAGCAATGTACAGCTCTGCAAGCTTATCCAAGGTATAGGTAGTATGCACAGGTAAGAAATGCTCACACATCCTAAGGCGATCCTAATAAGGGGCAGTCTGCCGAAACGGACTATCCTCGTTTGTTACGGATCTAGGAGTGTTGTAGGCACGTTCCTGCAATAAAAACAACAAGGAAACAACAAAAATTATACGACATATTTATGTTAAATAGGGATTTAAAGATGAACAAAATAAAAATAATAATAATATAGAGTAATATGATAATTTTGGCGTTTTGGAAAGAACTTCAACGATGGTGAAGAAGGCTTCAAAAATGACCGATGTTGGTAACGCTAAACTCGAAAGAACCTGCAGAATCTACTGAGCAAACCCGAATCGAATCTGTTTAACGTCGAAGGACTTGGACCCGCTAAATAGCAATTTAGGAACCCGAAGTATCAATGACAAACAAACAAGTTTGAGTGTCGAATAGTTCTAAAAAGAACCGAAAAGAGAAAATTCTCTCAAATGTAATTTTTATTTCAAAGTTGGTAACCTTACAAAGTGTTCGGTTCACATATATATAGCATACAAGGGCAGTCAAAAATGCAAAACTACCCTATGACCGGCCATGCATTCCTAGCCATATAATTTGAAATTGTGCGCCAACTTGAAATAAGCACATGTTTAATGTGCAGGTTTGAAATTCAAAGAACAAATATTTGTTCTTATCTCTTGTGTTTTGCCGCACCAAATGAGAGTAAATAAATGCATCGGCTGCCTTGGCCATGCACACGCAAACATGTGCTGATTCACGTACGGGCTGCCTCAACTCTTTGATGGTCGAACGTGCATGGCTCATGCAAAGCTTTGATATGTTTTTTTTGTTGTTGATGATAATGGGCTGCATCATTCGGCCATACAAGCAAAATTCACAAACATTTCACATGGGCACAAACATTACGCATGGGCCATGCACAAATCTGAAACGTTGCGCCCTAGATCGCGTAATTGGTCCTAAAGGTAAGACCTCCGGATCAACAACATGTGCTGGTGAAGATGTGCTCACATCAGATCCACAATCACCCACACATAATTCTTCTTTGATGGCGACAAAGGCAAACCAGACACAAAGTCCATGGTGATCCTTTCCCATTTCCATTCAGGAATCCTCAACGGTTGCAACAACCCCGAAGGAAACTGATGCTCAGCCTTAACCTGCTGACAAACCATGCACTTGCTCACATATTCTGCAATATCCTTCTTCAAACCCACCCAATAGTACTCATCCTTCAGATCACGGTACATCTTTGTACTACCAGGGTGCACAGCAAAAGAACTACTATGAGCTTCGGTCAGAATAGTACGCCTCAACTCCACATTATTCGGCACTACTATCCGACTTCCAAAACATAGAACTCCATTATCATTAAAACAAAAATCCGATGGTCTATCCTCAGCAATATCCTGAACATGTGGCACCAAAGAATCATCCAACAACTGTTTATCCTTTATCAACTGAACTAGAGATGGTTTCACTTGCAATTCAGCAACAAGACCTCCATCTCGCGATATGCTCAAGCTAGCAAACATCGCCCTTAACTACACCGCCACTTTTCTACTCAAGGTGTTAGCCACAACATTGGCTTTTCCCGGGTGATACTCGATCGTTAGATCGTAATCCTTAAGCAACTCCACCCATCGCCGTTGCCTAAGATTCAACTCCTTCTGAGACATCAAATACTTCAAACTCTTGTGATCCGTGTACACAGTACACTTCTCACCATAAAGATAATGTCTCCAGATCTTCAAAGCAAAAACCACCACAGCTAACTCGATATCATGCGTAGGATAATTGCGCTCATGCACCTTCAACTGACGCGATGCATAAGCCACCACCTTACCCTCTAGCATTAACACACACCCCAAACCAACGTAGGATGCATCACTATACACCACAAACTCTTTCCCTAATTCAGGTTGAACCAAGATAGGAGCTTGCGTCAAAGCTGCCTTAAGCTTCTCAAAAGCTTGTTGTCTCGCTTCCGTTAACATCTTTTTGCAACAACTTCGTTAAAGGGGCAGCAATCTTAGAAAATCCATCCACGAACCTTTGGTAGTATCCTGACAACCCAAGGAAACTACGGACTTCATGAACAGACTTAGGAGGCTTCCAGTTCATCACCGCCTCAACCTTCTGGGGATCAACTCCAATCCCTTCAGCCGAAACCACATGACCATGGAAAACAACTTCCTTTAGCCAGAACTCACACTTTCTCAGCTTAGCATAAAGCTGATTTTCCAACAGCGCTTGCAAGACAATTCTCAAATGACCTTCATGCCCTCCTTAGTACGAGAGTTGTTGAGTGTGTAAAAGTTCTATTATTTACCCCCTATTTAACCCATATTTCTTCTGCATTCAAGCATAATTCATTGCATTTAGGTTAGATTTTAGTTTTACATCACAAAATATTAAATGGCACAGTTTCTACTGAAATTGGTTGCTTTTATAGGTTGCTGTCATAGCGGATGGAGAATCAGGATCTGGGCAGAGATGCAGAAAAGCTGGAACTGGATGAGCAGTCGAAGAGGACGATGCTGTCATGGTTGCCGCCGTGACAGCAAAAGACGGCAGCAGTTTTGAGGAGAAGAGGCAAAGTGGGCCTCGACAGAAAGAGAAAATTAAGCCCATCTGTCGTGGAGTACTCCTATATTTTTCCGAGTCCTAGATCAGAATGAAGGCCAAGCCCAAGGTTCAAGGAAGATATCCCAAGAAAGAAGGAAGGACGAATTAAAGGCTGTTGTTCTGAAAATTTAGTCTTTATTAAAGTTGTACTTTGATTTAAAGTTGTATTCCTTCCATATTAGAAAACTTGAACCCAAGGCCTATAAAAAGGCATATAATTCGACCTAGGAGAGGACATCACCTATCTCTAGCCTTCTTCCCAAAACCCTAGCCGTTTTCCCCTTCTCATCATGTTCTAAATTCCCCCTAGGGCCACGGGTTGATTTGTAAAGTAGTTGCAAGGGTTGCTTTTGTTTTAGGAATTTTATGTTCAATAAAATAAACTTCAAGTTCTCTTATTCTGGTTATTAACATCTTGCAAGAGCATCGGGAGAGCATTGTGAGGTTATTATTTAGTTAATATCGGGAGAGTTAAGTATACGAAAGGAATAAGTGCGAGTTCTCTAGTTTATTGTTGAGCTATCTCGGACCTAGGGATAGGACGAGGTTAAGTGGCTAAAGAAGAATTCAACAACATCGGTGTTCATCCTTCGATTCACGCCGGGAGGTATCATCAAAGACGTGTTCATCGACAGACTTGGACCTAGGGATATGCCAAGGCACAGCAGGGATTCTTGCCAAACTTGAAGTACTGAGTTGAGTAATCGCTGCCGCGATAACCAACGGACCGCTGCCGCGACAGGTGCTGCCAAGACGGGGACATCGACGGAGCAGATTTTCCTAGACTTAGCAATACCTGCACTACTGAGCAATTCAATACCAGCCCATTCTCTCTATCTTGATTATTTAAATCTTATTTTCCTGTATTCTTTATTATTTTCGTGAAAACATTCTAAACTATTTTCTTTACTTTCGTGCAGTAATTCAAGGTGAAGCTATTGGCTCAGTCCCTATGGAGACGATATTCGATACTTCAGTATCACTTTACTACTTGCGTCGTGTACACTTGCACTACATTGCGATAGACACTTTTACACGCAACATGTTTTTGGCGCCGTTGCCGGGGACTGGCAACATAACTTTACCCTATCTTTTACTGCATTTGTTTTATTTTTCTATTTTACTTGGATTGTTCAACTTATACCTTTCACAAGGTCTTTTGTTTTCGTATGCGCAGATCTCAACGGGGGAAGGAACCGGAGTACCAGTTAAATCCTGAACCCGAACGAACATTCAATCTCAAGAAAAGAGTTCGTTACCTCGTTGAAAGGAACGAATACCTAGAGCAACAACTCGAAGAAATGGTGAACGAAAGATATGAAGAAAGAAGGGACAACCAAGGGAATCCCCATGATAATAACAATCTTGTCAGAGATGGAGTGAACAGCCAAGCTACCGACCCTCCTGTCGCTGCCGCACGCCGGTCATGCCAAGACTACATGCTCAATGATCATGTAGAACTGGAAACAACCCTTCCAGATGTAGACGTTGACAACTTCGAGCTGAAACCTTTTATGTTCAGCATGATCAACAACGCTGGTCAATTTAGTGGTGCTACTACAGAGGATGCTAGAGAGCATCTGAAAATGTTCCAGGAAATCTGTGGTTCCTTTAGACTACCAGGAGTTAATCCGGAGATACTGAGGCTTCGGTTATTTCCTCATTCATTGAGGGACAGGTCAAAGACTTGGTGGAATAAACTTACGCCGGGTTCAATTAGAACTTGGCCAGATTTAACTCGTGAATTCTTATCTCGTTTTAATCCTTCACACTTATCTGAGCGATTACGTAACGAAATTGCTACTTTTCAACAGGAAGAAGACGAGCCAATGCACGAGGCCTGGGACAGATTTACCACTCTTCTACGGAACTGCCCAATGCATGGATTCCCCATTTGGAACCAGGTAACAAAATTTTATAATGCTGCTAACTTACAAAGTCGTATCAAAATTGATTCCGCAGCAAACGGATTACTGCTGGACAAAGACCCAGATGAGGCAATGGCAGTATTGAAAAACCTGGCGAAGAATGAGGAGCAGTTTCCGACAGTAAGAAGAGGGGGTAAACGGGTTCTGGCTGTAAAGGATTATGAGGCCGACAGCACAATGAAATCACAGGTGGCATATCTCACTACGGCAATGAAAAAGCTCTTGAACGAAGATTCATAGCCTGTATACGCTGCTGAAGAGGTATGCGACATTTGTGAAGGAAATCACAGTTCGGAGGAATGTCCAATACAGTTAGAAGAGGGAAAGTATGTTGGAAACTACAATAAGCAGAATTATAACTCCAACAATTACAATCCAAACTAGAGAAAGGATCCCAAGTTCTCTTCGAGCAATCCTAATAATGCCCTGTATCCTCAAGCACAAAACAATCAGAACCAGGGAGGACCTAGATTGCTGACTCGGCAGCAACCGCAGCAGCAGCAGCAACAGCCACAACCTACCTCAAATAGTATACTAGAACAGACTCTGGCTACATTTATGTCTCAAACAGGTACCTATATTGAGAACATGAATCACTTTGTCAAGAAGACAGAAACTTTCATGGACAAAACAGAGATGTGGATGACCAATCATGAAGCTACTCTGAAATCGTTGGAGACACAGATGGGTCAGATCTCCCAGCATGTTAAACCAAGGCAGAATGGCGGATTTCCTAGCAATACTGAAAATGCTAGACAACCCACACATGAGCAGTGTAAAGCCATCACTACTAGGAGTGGGAAGAGATTACCAGGGCCAGAGAAGGAAGCTGAAACAGTAAAGAAACCAGCCCTGGAGTTGACTGTCGAGGAAGCTGCCCCGACAAGTAATAAATAGCCCGCTACCGATGAGCCTGTCACGACAGTAGAAGGGACAGAGGAAAAAGATGATGAACCCAAACCTCCTCAGATCCGTATGCAGTGGGAAGGACGTATTGCTGATTATCGTCCCTCACCTCCTTACCCTCAGCGGATACAGAATTTGAAACAGGAATCACAGCTTAAGAAGATTTATGATATTTTTAAGCAGGTTCATATCAACATTCCGCTGTTAGAGGCTGTAAGGGAAATACCTGGTTATGCCAAATTTCTCAAGGACGCCATGTCTAAGAAGTCCAAATGTTGAGTGTGTAAAAGTTCTATTATTTACCCCTTATTTAACCCATATTTTTGCTGCATTCAAGCATTATTCATTGCATTTAGGTCAGTTTACAGTTAAACATCACAAATATATTAAAGGGTACAGTTTCTACTGAAATTGGTTGCTGTTGCAGGTTGCTGCTGTAGCAGATAGAAGAGGCAAGCGCTGGGCAGTGAAGCAGAAGAGCTGGAACTGGACAAGCAGTCAAGGAGGACGATGCTGCCATGGTTGTCGTCGTGACAGCAGAGGACGACAGCAGTTTTGAGGAGAAGAAGCAAAGTGGACCTCGACATATAGAGGAAATTACGCCCGTCTATCGTGGAAAAACAGTATATTTTCCAAGCCCCAAATCGAAAGGAATGCCAAGCCCAAAGTTCAAGGAGAGAAAATCCCAAGCAAGAAGGAGGACGACTTAAAGATAGATTCTCTGAAGATTTAGTCTTTATTAGAGTTGTACTTTAATTTAAAGTTGTATTCTTGCTATTTTAGAAAACTTGGACCCAAAGCCTATATAAGGGCATGTATTTCGACCTAGGGAAATATCACGCATTCTCTAGACTTCTTCCCAAAACCCTAGCTGTTTTCCTTCTCTCAACATGTTCTAAATTCCCCCTAGGGCCACGAGTTGATTTGTAAAGTAGTTGCAAGGCTTGATTTTGTTTTAGGAATTTTCAGTTCAATAAAATAAACTTCAAGTTCTCTTATTCTGGTTATTAACATCTTGCAAGAGTATCGGGAGAGCATTGCGAGGTTATCTATTTACTTAATATCGGGAGAGTTAAGTATACGAAAAGAATAAGTGCAAGTTATCTAGTTTATAGTTGAACTATCTTGGACCTAGGGATAGGACGAGGTTAAGTGGCTAAAGAAGAATTCATCAACATCGGTGTTCATCCTTCGATTCACGCCGGGAGGTATCATCAAAGACGTGATCATATACAGACTTGGACCTAGGGATAGGCCAAGGCACAGCAGGGATTCTTGCCAAACTTGAAGTACGGAGTTGAGTGTTCGCTGCCGCGTCAAGCAACAAACTGCCGCCGCGACAGGTGCTGCCATGACGGGGACGACGACAGAACTGGATTTCCTAGACTTAGTAATACCTGCACAACTGAGCAATTCAATACCAGCCCATTCTCTCTATCTTGATTTCTTTACTCTTTTATTTAAGTTTTCTTTATTATTCTCGTGACAACTTCTTAAATCATTCTTTTTACTCTCGTGCAGTAATTCAAGGTGAAGCTATTAGCCTAGTCCCTGTGGAGACGATATTCGATACTTCCGTATCACTTTACTACTTGCATCGTGTAGACTTGCACTACAATTGCGATAGACACTTTTACACGCAACACCAAACTTGGGGAATTTGAAACGGTAAATATGACACATGGATGCATGAGTATTTTGCACAAGTATCCACCCCAGAAGAAGAAAGATCCTGGGAGCTTCATCATACCATGCATAATCGGAGACAAATTTGTGGGTAAGTCACTTTGTGATCTTAGTGCTAGTATAAATTTAATGCCCAAATCTGTTTTTCAGAAATTAGGTATTGGAAAAGCTCGGCCCACAACAGTAGTACTGCAGCTGGCAGACCGCTCTTACGTTCACCTAGAAGGAAAAATTGAAGATATTCTGGTAAGAGTGGATAAGTTTATTTTTCCTGCTGACTTTCTTATCTTAGATTGTGAAGCAGATGAGAACGCACCAATCATCCTCATGCCGTGGTGAAAGTGAGGCTTGTAGACGTGCCGACTGTGGGACATGCGAGTTTGTCAAAACAACATTTATATGATTTGGGAGCTGTGGAGTATCATGGTTCGACACCTGAGGCATTCGAGGCTTGGTTAGCCAGTGTAATTCCGATTTTGGATCAGGAGGGGTGTGACCACGCCTGTAAGCTGGGAAGTGTTGTCTTGTTAATGTTGGAGGATGCTTGTGCGTGGTGGACATCTGTGGCGGTGGCAACGAATATCCACGATATAGATTGGGAGTTCTTTGTGTCTACCTTTAATGAAAGGTACCTTGGAGAGAAGTTCTCAGGGGTGAAGCAACGCGGGGATATGGCTTCAGATTTTGCTGGCGAGATAAGTATAAGCAAAAAAGTTGTGGGTACTGACCTCGAGAGTGGTCAGTGTATGAGGCTACGTGACAGAAGGGTTTGCATGAATCGAAGTCTGGGTGGTAGTGCAGACGTGGGCCAAGTGCAGTATGACCAAGGAGTGGTAGCTCGGTTGCTGAAGTGTGACCGTTGTGGAAGGTGTCACGTTGGAGTTTGTTGGGGCGTGGGAGTTTGTTAGAACTGTGGTTCTATGGAGCATGTGAAGTGAAATTGTCCTCAAGTGGTGAGATCAGCTTCAGTGGTTGCAAAAGGGTCTCAGAAGGGTCGTGAGCGCGGCCGAGACAGAGTTCGAAGGTGGCAAAAAGGGCGGAAAGGTGTGAGGTGTTTGGGGGATGGATCTTGTTGGAATTGCAGGACTGTTGGACATTTGAGGCGGAATTGTTTGGGGTTAGCTTGGGGTAGTCAGGGTTCTTTACCGCAGGGAGATGGTGATGACCTTAAAGTATTGGTTGATGTTGCAGCGGTACGTTCAGAGAAGAACGGTTCTGCGGGGAAGAGAGTTTGTCTGTTTGAAGCTCCGGGGCAATGAGGTGTTTTCAGGTAACTTTGTTAAGTAATTTTTGCCCTAGTTATCTTTGTTTGGTTCTGGTTTGGATTTCCCTTGTGTAGTGGGTAAAGTATTATAGCTGGCAAGTTGGGGTAGTAGCCGGTGTTGTTTTGAAAACAACTTTAGTGTGAAGAGGGTATTAGTGGAGTATTTTGTGGTTAGCGGATTGTTAGAATGGTAGGGTTGGACAAGTTAGAAGTGAGGTAAGAGGTTGTTCTTAGACGGATTCTGAGGATGTTATTGGTAAGTGTGAACAGACTTACATGCACAGTTAAAACCATTTGTTATATATTATATATATATGTTGGTACATGCATACATACGACATGACATTAGAGGTTTTGCATACATGTACACAGGCATTGATAGGGCATATTGGTGACCATGCATACGAACGTTCACACTTGCTAATAGCTAGTTGGGTCTGTTGGTGTTGTGGTAGGATTAGGTTGGATGGTGGGTTTTTAAGTGTTGTGTTGGTGTTAGGTGGATGCTAGAAGTGGTGGGAAGTGGTAGGCAAGTTGTCGGTAGTAGTGAGTGCGATCTAGCATGTTGGCGGAAGGAAGGTGTTTTGGTGCTTAAAGAGTTTAGCGGTGTGGTGGTGAGGAGATTACCGGTTGAGGTTAGAATCGGTCAAGGTGGTTGCGAATAGCTAATAGTTGTGGTAGTTTCTTTGTGTTAGATGATGTTGTAGGCTAGTGTATGTGTTTCCAGAGTGTTGAGGCGTCTTGGCGTTGATGTTTGCAATAGGAGGGTTGTTTATGTAGGTGAAGGTTCGTAGCAACCTTAGAGGAGTTGTGAGGAGGTTGTGTTGAGAGCTGTAGATAAGGTTTGGCTTGGGTTGAGTAGAGGTTTTGTAATCTTAATATGTTTTTATGGAATGGGTGGTATCCAGGTAAGGATAGTATTATGGTCAAAGATTGAAGTGGAAAGGCAATGTAAGTTCAAGGGCCATTGTTGGTTGGCCGGGTTCTTGTGAGAAGTGGTTTATTGGTTGGGGTATAAGTAAATCTTTTCTAAGTCTGCTAGGGGTGAGTGGAACAACTGGCGGAATTAAGGTTGGAGTCTTGTGGCATGGGTTTCGAATGTTGTGTGGGTAGTTTTGATAAGTTGTTATGGTAGAGATAGTGGTGGATGTGAAGGGATGTTATCAATATATTGAGAAGTTTGAGTAAGCAGTTGTTTCTTAAGGAATTTTTGCTTGTTGTGGTAATCTTTGAAAGGAGTTGAGCGGTTTTGCAAGGGGTTTTAGGAGCAGCAAAGGTGGTGGGTTACATGGTGGCTGAAAAATGGATGGGCTGGTGTCACCGAATGTGCGAGTTTTGTTGAGGGAGTGATGAGATAAGGTGGAGTATATTGTAAAGATTTGAAGATTCTTCGGGTTGTTGGGGCTATGCACAGTTCGAAAGTGTGAAAAGTTAATCTGAGGTTAATAACCAAGTGTTCTGGAAGTCTTGAACCGTAAGTAGTGGTGTTGGATTTGGGTATAGTGTGAGTTTGATTTGAGGAGGAGTTGATTTTTGTGGTGTTCTGAGTGGAGGATGTTTCAGTGGTGGTTAAGTCTTCTGTGTTACTTTGTGTGTTGCTTTGGGAAGTTTGGTATCGTACTCTTTTCGCAAGTTGAAATTTCGAGGACGAAATTTCCTAAGAGGGGGAGAGTTGTAACACCCCAAATTTGGGCTTAGAAGTTTAGGGTCTGAACCGGACCGGTCTGAGAAACGGTTCGAATATAAAAGGAGGTTTTGGGGAAAGCCTAGTTCGGGATGCTTTAAAAATATAGAAAAATATCTAAAAATCATCATTTAATATATAAAAGAGAATGGTGATATCAATTTTACGAAATGAAGTTTGGAAATATTACATTTCGGAGTACTGACCAAATCGCAGTTTTTGCAAAAGTGAAATAGTGACTGTTTTGCAAAGGGTTGAAATTTTGAATCTTTAAGGAGCTAATTTACCTAAAATGTTTTCTCCAGATTTTCCCTTAATTTGGGTAATTTTATTAATGTTTTACTTAAAGGAAATGAGGTTTAATTAAATGAGAAACTAACTTTGACTATTCATAACTACTTTTCACAAATTTTCCCTCTCTTCATTTTCTCTCAAATTCTTTTCAACCAAACACATTTTCTCCAGCAAATTTTCTTTGATCTTCACCTCATTTGATGAGATTTCCATCACTCATTGTTTCATAATCAATCTAGCAACAAAACCTTTTGATTTCTACATTGAATTTTCAAGGAATTTGGCCCAAATCAAGGAGAAATCATTTAGAGGTAAGATTGTTCTTCTCCTCTAAATACTCAGTTCTTTACTGAAATTCCCAAGTTGTCAATCCTTAATTTAAGTTTTGTAAATGGTTTTAATGTTAGAAACTTGATTTTAGCTTAAAACTCAAGATTTGTAGAAATCTTGAAGAAATTCGTTGTGATTGATTGGGCTCTGTTTTGAGATGATTCTTTAATGTATTTTGGATGGCTAATGATGTTGAAATGATGTTTTATCAATGCAATCCCGAATATGTTGAATTTCCTAAGTTTTTGCTTATGAAAATGGTGGTTTTTGAGGTGTTTTTGGCGTTCTATTATAGCTGGAGGTATAAGGACGAGTTAAGGTGCATTTGGATGTTGATTAATGTTTAGAAATGGTTAGAAGTGATGGATCTTGGCTGGGTTAAGTTTTGGAAGAGTTTGGAGGTGATTTCGATTGTGTTTGGTAGCCGAAATGTTGGTTTTGGGTAGAGCAGCGAGTTTAGGTGTGATGGCTGGAGATTTTAATGCATGATGATGCATTAATCCTCTGTTGTTATGTGTTTAAAACAGGGGAGAATGATCCGGAAGCAACAGAGGTGGCGTTGGAAGTTTCGGATGTTTGGAAGGCTTGTCGGCTAGCATAGTTTTGTGTATCGGTGAGTGGAGATGGTTTTCCAGCTTTGTAACGATTATTTGAAGGTTTTGGGAGCTTAGCTTAAGTCTAATCAACTTAGCTAAGCTCAAGAGTAAGTTTTCGGAAAAACTCCCTCGGATGTGCTATGAAGTGGTTTGATGCATTGGTTATAAATTGCATGTTTAAATTCTGTTTTGAAAGCATGTTTTAGCATGGTTAATGGTGGTTTTGAAAGCTATGTGTTGAAGGATGCTCAAGGTAAGAGATCCTTGTTTTAACATGTTGTTAAATTAGTAATGACGCATGGTGTTTAATGGCTTTGTTTAATGCTTTAAAACAGTGAATTGATGATGGTATTTGATGTATATTGGCAAGTGATGAATTGGTTTTAAAGTACTTGAATCGGATATAGTTAGCCGGCTATAGGATTGGGTGCACCGTGAATAAAGTCGCCTTCGATGTTGAGGGGTTGTGATTGTACCGTAAACTCCATCCAAGTATCCTAACGAGAGAGGTAAGATCACAACGGTGGTTAAAAGTTCGTGTGTGGATCTTGGAAAGCTCACAACGATGGTTAAAAGTCCGTGTGAGGATTTTGGTAAGATCTCAACGGTGGTTAAAAGTTCGTGTGTGGATCTTGTTAAGGTCACAACGGTGGTTAAAAGTCCGTTTGTGGATCTTGTGTTATGTGTCCCGTACTCTCGTTAGTAGATTATACAACTACCGATGAGTGATGTTGAGGGGTTGTGATTGTACCGTTAAACTCCATCACGGGTGTTGAGGGGTTGTGATTGTATCGTTAAACTCCACCTTATGTTGTTCGGTAGTGTGTATGAAGCGTGTGGGACAACGCTTGTAATCCGCGTATCCGATTGTGTCTTGAGTTGAAATGGTTTGTGAACTATCACTTGAAAGTCAATATAATGTATTTGAATGTAATGAAGCGAGTGATGCTTGAAAATGATGCAAGGTTGCATGAATTGTGTAATGATTTAAGAATGCATGTATTACTTGTTAAGCATGAGCAAGTGTATATCTTCTATTGTGAATGGTGCATATGTGCATAGAATCTCTTTAGTGCATTGAAGTCTTGTGAAGGCTTGTTTGAAAAGGCATGTAATGCAAATGTTGCTTTTGTAGTTCATGTGTTTTGCATTTGTTGAATGCATGAGATAGTTAGAAGGAACAAATGGTTTTCAAAAGGTATTTTGCATTGAAATGATCATCAAGCATGAGGAAAGTATGTTGTGAAGTGGAAGTGTTTTCCAAGAATGTGTTTTGGGGTGATTTGTTTAGCTTTACAAAGTTAAAGGTTGGTTTTCATGTTGAGCAATGCATGATTTAAAGCAATGTTGTTTCAAAGGAAGTTTTCCACCAATGCTTTGGATTATTGAATTGTAACTACATTTAAAGAGGGTTTTATGATTCGCTGCATTGATGGTGTTTGGGTTTTGAGCATTCCTCACTAAGCATTATATGCTTACGCTCCTTTTTGTCCATCAATGCAGATATTTGAAGTTGGGACAGCAAGAAGCAAGGGATTCAAGAAGAGCTCCACTTGAGAAGTATGTCTTGGTTTATAGCTATAGATAATAAAGGCAATGGGGGAGAGTCTTTTATATTGATGTGTAATGAGATTGTGTATGTTGACCATGTTCGGTTTATGGTTTGAACTTTGTTGTTGATCGCTTTGCCATATTTGAATCGTCTTCTTCATAATTTGATATGTTATGCTCTTTGATTAAAAGCAAGATCATGTGTTGGATGTGTTGAATGAGTTGGTGCACCTAAGGTTTGATTTGTATCTAGTTTTTAATGCAATTTGGTAGTTATGATGCTTGGCATGTTGTTGATATGTTGAGGAATGGTTTAAAGTATGTTTGTTGGTATTTGGATGTGTAAAACCAGAATTTTTTGTTGTTTCTGGGCAGGGTGTATCGAAACACCCTTGGCTGTTTCGAAACGGGTGCATGAAATGGCCTGGGCGTTTCGAAACGGCTAGAGGTGTTTCGAAACACTTTGGCTACTGGAGGTGTCCGTTTCTGAACTAGTTTCGGAACAAACCCGCGTTTCGAAACGGTCAACACCGTTTCGATACGGGCGTACGACACGAGTGTTTCTATACGGGTGTCAGTGTTTCGAAACGGGTGACCGTTGGACAGTTTTTGCATGCTTTACATTTTAGTCCTGAAAGTTGTATTTGCAATTGCTTGAGCTTGAGATGTCTTTTTGAGCTGAAATTTGGCAGAGAGGCTTGTAATATGATTAATTGATGTTTGGTAAAATTAAAATCTTGAAAGTCCTTTTATTTTCCAAAATTTACATTTTGTTCCCTAAAAGTGTATTTCATGCAATTGAGTCCTTAAACGTTTCCGATCGCTGTGTTTTTCTCTTCCAAGGTTCTTGGGCTTTCACATAGGTTAAATGCGCATCTAGAGAAGTTTAAAAAGAAAAAAAAGGGTCGTTAATCAAGGTTGACTTTCGGGTTGACGTTGATTTTCCCCGTGTAATCTTCGTAGTTCGGGTCAACCGTCTAGACCGGGCTAAGGGGGTTACAAAAACCATAGTATAGTGAGAGTTGAGGGACTAATCTTGTGATTAGCCCCTCCCCAATTAAATCTTGCCTAAGTGGGTTAGTCTAAATAGTATAAATTATAGTGATAAAATAAAGGAAATAAGGGAATAGAGACTTACCCGAGAATTCTAAGGCAAACACCTTCATCTTTCTCATCTTCTTCATTGAAGCATACACCTCCATTGGAGATAATCTCAAGCATTGCTTTTGCTTCGTTCTATTGATATCAAATCGTTGCTATCGATCGAGTAAGCTATATTTCTCAATCGGTTAATGGATTCCATAGATAAATCAAGTTTAATCTCAAGCTAGGGTTTTTACCATCCATGGATATTTCATCGTTATTATTTATATTGAAATCGGATATCAATTTTGATATCGTTGTATTGATTTTGATATCGTAATATCGACCATAATCATCTCCCTATTGATTTTCTAGCTCTAGAAGTGGAGAGAGAGGTTTCACCTTCTCCATCGAAAGCTAGAAGCAAGGGTATTGTCATCCGAGAGCCGTAAGAGCATCAAATTTAAAGGTGAGTGCAGTTGGAGTCTCAGGAATTAGGCGAAAAGCCTTCCCGGACCTTTATTTGATATTTTAGATTACATCACTAATATTGTCATTGGAGAAGCTGCATTGGATAGTTAATCGAACACCTTGGTAAGTGTCGGTAAGTTGTTAATGAATATCAGACATAGTTATTGGTATTGTCATCGTGCATAGTCATTGATATAGTTATTGTCATCGAAACATTGTAAAGAAATCATCGTATACTGATATTGATATTAAACCATAAAATATTGATAATATTGAGATCATTGGTCATTGGAATCTTCATTGAACATTGAACACCGAAATGAACATTGAAACCTTGGAAGTGAATGGAGATTGGATACAATTGGCATGCCATAGAATTCCTGAGCTCAGTGTACGGGTGGACTACGGTCCTAAGGCTACAACCTATATTTATTTGGCGAGGCGAAGGGATGTGTATTAATGTTGGTCATATTGGTGAGACGGAGGGATTATACCATTCATTGACTTGGCGAGGCATAGGAATTTACGTATCCACTATCTTGATTCAATCCACGGGTTAATGATGAATAGAATATGTTAAACATTGTATATTGTTACATAGCATTGACATTCATAAGCATGAGATCATATATATATAGATACTTGACATATTGTTGTTCATATTGCCTATGACTACCTCACTAGGCATCATATGCCTAACGTGTCTCATCTCATGCATTTTCAAGTTGAAAGGATCGTGTGTCGGAGGATCGGATTGGCAAAACAAGACAAGTCACTACAAGCCCTAAAGTAACGTGTTTTGATCTTAAGAACTCCTAGGAAGGTGGCAAAGTAGTTGAAATAGTCATTTATGCCCATTTTGTTATGTTTTTTGTATGCATATGTTGTAATATGGTTAATGGCCCTAAATGGCCTTTTTGGTTGGCTTAGAATGACTTAAAAGTGCATACTTGGCTCATAAAGGTCAAAACATAGTAAACGTATTCGTATGAACATGAAATTTGGCATGCTAGTAGTTTACACCATTGAAATGTTGTGTGTGAAGTTTTGTTGCATTTGGACATCGTTCAGTAGGTTAAATTGAAGAAATACCAACAAAAATATGTTATTACATGTCAGACTGTAATGAAAGGGGTGATGGTGTTTCGATACGGGTAAGCATAATTGAGCCTGAGGAATAAGGCGTATCGGAACGGTTCATGGCCGTTGCAAAACATTTTGTCTCTGGAATCCCCCGTTTCGGTACGAGTTTATAGCGTATCGATACGGGTCAAGGTCAAAGTCAAAGGAGGTCAACCCGTTTCGATACAGGGCATCCCCGTATCGATACAGTTTAAAAAGTAAAGTCAACAAGGGTTGACCATCGTCCACCCGTTTCAAAACAGCCCTAGGGTGTTTCGATACGGGGTTAGTTAAGTTAGTTAAAGGTACATTAAATAGTTTGCAAGGTTCACAATTTAGTCATTGGATATTGAAGGATTAAATTGATTGAGTTAATGGACCTTAAATTGTTTGAAATTTTACACGCATGCTAATATTGTGTTGAATTTCACTGTTGTATAACCAATTGCATTGAAGGACCTTTAATTTATCAAATTTATAGATTAGTCCCTAAAACTTGTATTAATTGCAATTTAGCCCGATTGATTAATTATTGCTTCGTATGGATTAATTGGACTAAAATGTATTGAGGCATTGTGTTATTGTATGATATTGGTTTAAAGGTTAATATTAAAAAGAAATTTTGTTGCATTGTCTACTGTATTGAACATTGATATCACCTCCCGACCCGATTCTCGATCAGACCGGGAAGGGGTGTTACATTTGTGGTATCAGAGCTAGAGTTTACTCGATTCTACGACTAAACTGAAGCTTGTTGCTTTTTTACTGTGTTACTTTGCCACCTAGGAGTTATATATTGTATATATTGTGACATGTCGACTAATCTGATCTTTCATATAGATATGTCTGAGACTAACGAAGCTCATATAGACGAGCTTGCCAACAGCTCCTCGACGCATCGCGAGGAGATTAGAGAAGGAAATCCTCAGAACCCTCCGCAACCACAAGACCCTCATGTACAAGGTACCGAGCCTGCATCACCTACCGCTTAGGCTGAGTGTTATAAGAAAGTGGCTAACATGTTCAAGCAGTTTATGACTGCTATGAGGGTCGAACAATTTGTGCAACATATCGGCTATGTCGTTCAATACACTCGAGCACCTATCGATAAGCTCTCACAGTATCGAGCTTATACTTTCACTGGACAAGATGACGACAACCCTGAAGTTGCTGAATATTGGTTGGATAACACCTTGCAAATTCTGAATTAGCAACTTCGATTCTCGGATGAGCATAAGCTTGAGTGTGTCATCGCTTTGCTGGATGATGAGGCACTTCATTGGTGGGAAACTACCATTTTGTCAGTTTCTAAAGATACGATGACTTGGGAGTTCTACCTTAAAGAATTCCGCAAGAAATATATTAGTGAATTTTACCTTGCTGAAAGACGAAGCATCTTCCTTCACCTCAAACAAGATGGACGATCGATCGAACAATACATACATGATTTCTGCAAGTACTGTCGATATGGTGCGGAATATATAAAGAAGGAGGAAGAAAAGTGCCGGATGTTCATTGCGGGGCTCAATGATGAATTGGGCCCTATGTTCACTGCGTTAGCCATTTTTGATTTCCAAGACCTTGTGAATCAAGTTAAGGCCACCGAAGATGCACAGAGAGCTCAATGAGCTGGTGGGTCTAGAAAATATGAGAAGAGGTTCAGGGATTGTTGAGTGTGTAAAATTTCTATATTTTACCCCCTATTTAACCCATATTTCTGTTGCATTCAAGCATAATTCATTGCATTTAGGTTAGATTTTAGTTTTACATCATAAATATATTAAATGGCACAGTTTCTACTGAAATTGGTTGCTTTTGCAGGTTGTTGTCGTAGCAGATGGAGAAGCAGGAGTTGGGCAGTGATGCAGAAAAGTTGGAACTGGATGAGCAGTCGAGGAGGACGATGCTGCCATGGTTGCCGCCGTGGCAGCCAAGGACGACAGCAGTTTTGAAGAGAAGAAGCAAAGTGGGCCTCGACAGAAAGAGAAAATTAAACCCATTTGTCGTGGAGTACCCCTATATTTTTCCGAGCCCTAGATCAGAATGAAGGCCAAGCCCAAGGTTCAAGGAAGAAATCCCAAGCAAGAAGCAAGGACGAATTAAAGACTGCTGCTTTGAAGATTTAGTCTTTATTAGAGTTGTACTTTAATTTAAAGTTGTATTCTTGCCATATTAGAAAACTTGAACCCAAGGCCTATATTAAGGCATGTAATTCGACCTAGGAGAGGACATCACCATTCTCTAGCTTTCTTCCCAAAACCCTAGCCGTTTACCTTCCTCACCATGTTCTAAACTTCCCCCTAGGGCTAAGGGTTGCTTTGTAAAGTAGTTGCAAGGGTTGCTTTGTTTTAGGATTTTCTTTGTTCAATAAAATTACTTCAAGTTCTCTTATTCTGGTTTTAACATCTTGCAAGATTATCGGGGGAGCATTGTGAGATTATTTATTTACCTAATATCGGGAGATTTAAGTATACGAAAGGAATAAGTGCGAGTTCTCTAGTTTATAGTTGAACTATCTCGGACCTAGGGATATGACGAGGTTAAGTGGCTAAGGAAGAATTCAACAACATTGGTGTTCATCCTTCGATTCACGCCGGGAGGTATCATCAAAGACATGTTCATCGACATACTTGGACCTAGGGATAGGCCAAGGCACAACAGAGATTCTTGCCAAACTTGAAGTACGGAGTTGAGTAATCACTGCCGCGATAACCAACGGACTGCTGCCGCGACAAGTGCTGCCGCAGCAGGCGCGACGACAGAACAAAGTTTCCTAGACTTTGCAACACCTACACTACTGAGCAATTCAATACCGACCCATTCTCTCTATCTTGATTTCAATCCTCTTTACTTTCAGTATTCTTTATTATTTTCGTGACAACATTTTAAAATATTCTTTTCCTCTCTCGTGCAGTAATCCAAGGTGAAGCTATTAGCCCAGACCCTGTGGAGACGATATCCGATACTTCAGTATCACTTTACTACTTGCGTCGTGTACACTTGCACTACATTGCGATTGACTCTTTTACACGCAACAAGTTTTTGGCGCCGTTGCCGGGGACTGGCAACATATCTTTACCCTACCTTTTACTGCATTCGTTTTATTTTTCTGTTTTACTTGGATTGTTCAACCTATACCTTTCACAAGGTCTTTTTGTTTTCGTATGCGCAGATCTCAACGGGGGAAGGAACCAGAGTACCAGTTAGATCCTGAACCCGAACGAACGTTCAATCTCAAGAAAAGAGTCTGTTACCTCATTGAAAGGAATGAATACCTAGAGGAACAACTCATAGCAATGGAGAACGAAGGACGTAAAGAAAGAAGGGACAACCAAGGGAATCTCCAGGATAATAACAATCTTGTCGGAGATGGAGTGAACGGCCAAGCTGCCGATCCTCCTGCCGCTGCCGCACGCCGGTCATGCCGAGACTACATGCTTAATGATCATGTAGGACTAGAAACAACCCTGCCGGACGTAGATGTTGAAAACTTTGAGCTGAAACCTGTCATGTTCAACATGATCAACAACGCTGGCCAATTTAGTGGTGCTGCTACTAAGGATGCTAGGGAGCATCTGAAAATGTTCCAGGAAATCTGTGGTTCGTTTAGACTACCAGGATTTAATCCGAAGATACTGAGGCTTCGGTTATTTCCTCATTCATTGAGGGACAAAGCAAAGACTTGGTGGAATAAACTAACGTCAGGTTCAATACGAACTTGGGTAGAATTAACTCGTGAATTTTTATCTCGTTTTAATCCTTCACACTTATCTGAGCGATTACGTAACGAAATTGCTACTTTTCAATAGGAAGAAGACGAGCCGATGCACGAGGCCTGGGACAGATTTACCACTCTCTTGAGGAACTGCCCAATACATGGATTCCCCGTTTGGAACCAGGTAACAAAATTCTATAATGCTGCCAATTTACAAACTCGTATTAGAATTGATTCAGCAGCAAACGGATTACTGCTGGACAAAGACCTAGATGAAGCAATGGCAGTGTTGAAAAATCTGGCAAAGAATGAGGAACAGTTTCCTACGGCAAGAAGAGGGCGTAAAAGAGTTCTAGCTTTAAAGGATTATGAGGCCGACAGTACGTTAAAATCACAGGTGGCATACCTCACAAAAGCGATGAAAAAGCTTTTAAAAGAAGATTCACAACCTGTCCATTCTGCTGAAGAGGTATGCGAAACTTACGATGGAAATCACAGTTCGGAGGAGTGCTCGTTACAGTTAGAAGAGGGGATGTATGTTGGAAACTACAACAAGCAGAATTATAACTCCAACAATTACAATCCCAACTGGAGAAAGGTTCCCAAATTCTCTTGGAGCAATCCTAATAATGCCCTGAATCCTCAAGCACAGAACACTCAGAATCAGGGAGGACCTAGACTAATGACTCGGCAGCAACCGCAGCAGCAGCAGCAGCAGCCACCAGCTGCCTCAAATAGTATACTGGAATAGACTCTAGCTACATTTATGTCTCAAACAGGAACCTACATTGAGAACATGAATCACTTTGTCAAGAAGACGGAAACATTCATGGATAAAACAGAGATGCGGATGACCAATCATGAAGCTACTCTGAAATCATTGGAGACACAGATGGGTCAGATTTCCTAGCACGTTAAACCAAGGCAGAATGGCGGATTTCCTAGCAATACTGAAAATGCTAGACAACCCACACATGAGCAGTGTAAAGCCATCACTACTAGGAGTGGGAAGAAATTACCAGGGCCAGAGAATGAAGCTGAAACAGTTAAGAAACCAGCCTTGGAGTCTTCTGCCGAGGAAGTTGCCCCGGCAGACGACAAGCAGTCTGCTGCCGATGAACCTGTCACGACAGCAGAAGGGACAGAGGAGAAAGATGATGAACCTAAACCTCATCAGATCCGTATGCAGTGGGAAGGACGTATTGCTGATTATCGTCCCCCACCACCTTTCCCTCAGCGGCTACAGAAATTGAAACAGGAATCACAGCTTAAGAATATTTATGATATTTTTAAGCAGGTTCATATCAACATTCCGCTGCTAGATGTCGTTAGGGAAATACCTGGTTATGCCAAATTCCTCAAAGTTGCCATGTCGAAGAAGTCCAGACTTGGGGAATTTGAAACAGTTAACATGACACATGGATGCATGAGTATTTTGCACAAGTATCCACCCCAAAAGAAGAAGGATCCTGGGGGCTTCATCATACCATGCATAATCGGAGACAAATTTGTGGGTAAGACACTTTGTGATCTTGGTGCTAGTATAAATTTAATGCCCAAATCTGTTTTTCAGAAATTAGGTATTGGAAAAGCTCGGCCCACAACAATAGTACTGCAGCTGGCAGACCGCTCTTACGTTCATCCTGAAGGAAAAATTGAAGACATTCTGGTAAGAGTGGATAAGTTCATTTTTCCTGCTGACTTTCTTGTCTTAGATTGTGAAGCAGATGAGAATGCACCAATCATCCTGGGGTGACCCTTCTTAGCCACAGGAAGATCATTGATTGATGTGGAAAAAGGAGAACTCACTATGAGAGTGAACGATCAAGAGATCAAGCTGAACGTTCTCCAAGCAATGAAACATGATGATGCAGAAGAAGAGTGCAAGGCCATCACTGCAATTACCTTCAACCAACCCTGCATCAGGTCGGGCTGCCACGACATAAAAATTGGTCACTGCCTCGGCAGCCATTTAGAAGACTGTCACGACAGCACCGACGACAGCAGCTCCTCAGAATCTGATACATCTGATCAAGAGGAGGTAAACTGGATAGGCAATCGTCCAGGTAAGTTGTTCGAGCCTTTAAATTATACCTCAGATAACCATATAATTCAAAAGCCATCAACTGTTGAACCCCCTGTTCTAGATCTGAAGCCCCTGCCAGGGTAGTTAAAATATGTTTTCCTTGGTTTAAATGATATGTTGCCCGTAATCATCTCTTCCAAGTTGATGCAAGAACAGGAACAACAGCTAATAGGGATGCTGCAGCAGCACAAAAAGGCAATTGGATGGACGATAGCTGATATCCAAGGCATCAGTCTGGCACTATGCATGCATAAAATCCTCCTAGAGGATTGTAACACCCCAATTTTGGGCTTGGAAGTTTAGGGTCTGAACCGGACCGGTCTGATTTTTGGTTCGAATATAAAAGGTGGTTTTAGGGAAAGCCTAGTTCGGGATGCATTAAAAATATGGAAAAATATCTAAAAATCCTCTTTTAATATATATAAGAGAATGGTGAAATCAATTTTACAAAATAAGGTTTGGAAGTGTGACATTTCGAAATAGTGACTAAAATGTAATTTTTGAAAAGTTCAGTGGTGACTGTTTTGTAAGGATTGAAACTTTGAATCTTTAAGGAGCTAATTTACCCAAGGAAGGATTTCTCCAGATTTTTCTTAGTTTTAATGATTTTGTTAATGTTTAATTAATTAAAAGAAGTGAGGGAAAACCATTTTTAGCTTTTCATAACTAACTTTCTTAAAAACTTTCTCATCTCATTTTCTCTCAAAATTCCCTCAGCCAAACACATTTCCACAGCAGCTTTTCTTTTGATTTTCACACTAAATGATGAGGTTTCAATCATCAAAAGATTCCTAATCCTTTCTACATCAAATCCTCTTCATTTGCTTAATGATTTTTCAAGGATTTTGGCTCAAATCAAGGAGAAATCTACATTTAGAGGTAAGGATGTTCTTCTCCTCTAAATATTCAGTTCTTTATTGAAATTCCCAAGTTCTCAATCCTTAAATTAAGTTTTATAAAAGGTTGTGATGTTGTGATCTTGATTTCGGCTTAAAACTCAAGATTTGGATTTAATCTTGAAAGAATTCGTAATGAATGTTTGGGCTCTATTTTGAGATGTCTTTTTAGAGCATTTTGGATGTTTAATGATGTGTAATTGAGGTTTAATGAATGCAATCCCGAATAGGTTGATTTTCCTATGTTTTTACATGTGAAAAATGGTGGTTTTTGGGGTGATCTTGGTGTTCTGTTATAGCTGGAGGTATAAGGACGAGTTTATGATCTTTTTGGATGTTAATTGATTTTTAAGAATGTTTAGAGGTGATGGATCTTGGCTGGGTAATGTTGTGGATGAGTTTGGATGTGATTTCGGTTGTGTTTGGTAGCCGAAATGTTAGATTTGATGTGAGCAGCGAGTTTAGGTGTTGTGGCTGGAGATTTTAATGCATGATGATGCATTAATCCTCTGCTTTGATGTGTTTAAAACAGGGGAGGCACGTTCGGATCCTTGTAGTGTTGATCCGGAGGCTTGAACGGCGTTTCGGCAAGCTTGCGAAACGGAATCGGTGAGTTAAGTTTGGTTTTCAGCTTTGAAACCAATGTTTGAAGGTTTTGGGAGCTTAGTTTAAGTCTAAGCAACTTAACTAAGCTCAAGAGTAAGTTTTCGAAGAAACTCTCTCTTTGTTGAACCATGAGATGGTTGGATGCAATGTGTTTATTTTGCATGTTTAAATTCAGTTTTGAAAGCATGTTTTAGCATGATTAATGCTGGTTTTGAAAGTCATGTGTTGAATGATGCTCAAGGTAAGAGATCCTTGGTTTGACATTGATAAATGTGGATTTGATGCATAGTGATGCATGATTTTTTAATGGCTTTGATTAATGCTTTAAAACAGTGGATTGTTGATGATAATTGATGTATATTGGCAAGTGATGTGTTGGTTTTAAAGTACTTGAATCGGATATAGTTAGCCGGCTATAGGATTGAGTGCACCGTGAATAAAGTCGCCTTGGATGTTGAGGGGTTGTAATGGTACCGAAAACTCCATCCAAGTACACTAACGAGATGTCTAAGATCACAATGGTGGTTAAAAGTCCATGTGTGAATCTTGTGTTGTGTGTCCCGTGTTCTCGTTAGTGATGTTATACAACTACCGATGAGTGATGTGGAGGGGTTGTAATTGTACCGTTAAACTCCATCACGGGTGTTGAGGGGTTGTGATTGTACCGGTAAACTCCACCTTGTGTTCGGTAGTGTGTATGAAGCGTATGGGACAACTCTTGTAATCCGCGTATCCGATTGTGTTTTATGTTGAAAATGGTTATGGATTATCACTTGAAAGCCAATATGACATATTAAAGTTAATGAAGCATGAGATGCTTGATGTTTAAGATACATTGATGTTTATGAATCATGAGATGCTTGTTGTTTATGCATTGTTGCATGAGAATGATTTTTATGAATGAAAAGGCCTTGTGAAAGATGTTTTAAGAAGTGCATTATTGTGTTGTTTCTTTAGAGCATGCCTCACTAAGAAATTGTACTTACGCTCTCTTTCTTGAACCAATAATGTAGAGAATTGAAGTGCTTAAAGGGCAGCAAGGAGGCTAAGGATCCAAGGAAACGCTAAGCTCATGTATGGTGACTATTTTTACAACATTATTGGCTTTTGATATTTTTCAATGGGAACCTAGGTTGTGTTTTTGGGAGATGTTTTGGACTCCCTGAGTTTGGCATGATGCCTATGGTGTTTTGGACTTGTAATTGATCATTTGGTGTTTGCTTTGGTGATATGATGCTTGGATGGTTTTCAATAGTAGGATGCATGCCTATAGATTGTGGTTTTTCCTTATTGATGCCATGAATGTATTTTGATGATGCAAATATGTTCCTTGTATACATGATGACTTGTTGGCATGATTAGGAGGTCATAGGGATGTATTTGAGTGGTTAATTGAATGTTAAACCAGAAAAATCTGCACTTTCTGGGCAGTCCGTATCGGAACGGGCACTACCGTTTCGAAACGGGGGCCTGTAATGGCCATCGTGTATCGAAACAGGTAGAGGGCGTTTCGGAACGGATTTGCCACTGTCAAGCCCTGTTTCGAAACAGGTCTCAAAACGAACCCGCGTTTCGGAACGGTCAACCCTTGTTCCGAAACACTTGACCGTTGGGCACTGATTTGAATGGTTTAAGGTTTGCAAGCTTTACGTTTTAGTCCTGAATTTTGTATATGCAATTGCTTGAGTTTGAGATGTCCGTTTGAGGTGAAATTTGACAGAGTAGCATGTAATATGACTAATTTCTTGATGGTAACTTAAAAATAGGTTAAGTCCTCTTAATTTTCAGAATTTACATTTTGGTCCCTAAATGTTATAAGTAGTGCAATTGAGTCCCTTATTGCTTTCCGATCGCCGTGCTTTTCATGTATGTTTTCCTCGAGGCTACGCTTAGGGTTAATATGCATCTAGACAAGTTTAAAAAGAAAAAAAAGGGGTTGTTAATCAAGGTTGACTTTCGGGTTGACTTTGGTTTTCCCCGTGTAATCTTCGTAGTTCGGGGCAACCGTCTAGGCCGGGTTAAGGGGGTTACATTTGGTGGTATCAGAGCTGAGTTCTCGAGTAATTGGGAATTGTTATGTGGGTGATGTATGCATAAATGCATGATGTGCCTTTTTGAATGAAAGTGTGATGTGTGAATTGTAAAGCATGTTGCAATTGTGGTGCTATGCTATGTTGAAGCATGTTAGAGGGAACCATTGCCATATCAAAGCTAATGAAATGAATTGGTTTTGAAAAAAATGAGCTTGAGTGCTTGGATTACTTACCTTGCTGAGCCTGATTATGTTTATTTCATTTGTGTTAGTGCATTGTATTAGAGTATGGGACCTCGTAGAGAGACGAGAGTTAATACGCGAGCTATGGCTCAGAACGAGAATGATGAGAATGTTGATAATGTGGTGGATTTACCTCCTCCTCCTGGTGGTGGACCGCCCGTTGGTGGTGGTGCTGGAGGTGACGGAGCTGGTGTTGATGATGGTGCTGGGGTCGCTGGACCTGAAGCTGGACAGGGGCAAGCTGCTCCTGATATGACAGTTTTGATACAAGCTATTGCAGGAGCCTTTCAGGCGGCAGTAGCTGGAGCTCATGGAGCTGGGCATCAGGGAGATGCTAATGCTAGACTACCTTTGGAACGTCTGCGCAGTCTGGGAGGGACTAAGTTCAGGGGTTTGTTTGCTGAAGGTTCTGAGTCTTGGTTGGAGAGTACCAAGAGGATATTGGGACAAATGAACTGCAATGATGTGCAGAAGCTAGGATGCGTGGTATCACTGTTGCATGATGATGCGTATACCTGGTGGACGACTGCTATCTCTGGAATGGAGGATGTTGATGTGACTTGGACGTTCTTTCTAAACGCGTTCAAGCGGGGGTATCTAGGCGTGCGATACCTGGATGAGAAGAAAAGAGAGTTCATGTCTTTGACGCAAGGGAGCATGACAGTAGCTGAGTACGAGATTCAGTTTGTCCGTCTCAGTCAGTACTCACCTGAGATTGTCCCTGATGAAAGGGAAAGGTGTGAACGTTTCCGATATGGTTTAGTGACGGATGTAAAGACCTACATGCTTGCAGCTGAGTACACTGATTTTGATGTACTAGTTGGTAGAGCGAAGGATATTGAGCAGAATCTGGGTTTGTCTTCCAAGAGTGCTGGTTCTGGCTCGGGCAAGAGAGCTACTGAGTATAGTTCCGGTGGAGGACGGAACAAGAGATGACGAGATCGGAGGTATCAGTCTTCTGTTAGACGTGGTGGTGGAGGTCATGGTGCGCCTGTTTAGGGAGACAGGGCGAGAGCTAATCAGAACACATGCTGGGCGTGTGGATCGCGTGGCCATTTGAGGCGTGATTGTCCTCGAGCAGCGAGGGAGGTTCAGGCTCATGTTGTTGTAGCTGGTAATTTGTGCTGGAATTGTGGTTCGGCAGACCACATGAGGAGGGAGTGTCCTTTGTTGGCCGGTGGAGGCCAGGGACGCGCTCCTAGAGTTGTTGCACCACCAAGAGGTCGTGGGCGCGACCGTGGTAACTTCCAGCGTAGAGAGGATGGTGGAAGGAATGTGGCGCATGTGGTGGCTGTCTAACCTGAGGGTGGTGGTCAGGCTCGAGTGTATGCGCAGCGAGAGGGGAGGAATGACACGGATGTGATCGCAGGTACCTTCACTTCGCAATCCTTGTCATTACTTTCCTTGATTGATTCTGGATCTACACACTCGTACATATTGCGTGAACATGCTCAATTGCTTTGTTTGCCTGTTGAGTCTTTGGATGTTGGTATGCGTGTAACTAGTTCTTTTGGTGAGACCGTTGTGACACAGAAGTTGTATAGAAGATGTCCTTTGGCTGTGCAAAACCATGTTTTTCATGTTGATCTTATGGAATTGCCTTTCTATGGTTTTGATGTAATCCTGGGTATGGATTGGCTTGTTGAACATCGAGCTGTGGTGGATTTTGAGAACAAGCGAGTTTTGTTGAAGCTTGCGGGTGATTATGAGGTGGTGGTGGTTGGCGAGAATGTGAAGTTTCTTGCCAATGTGGTGTCTTCCTTGGAGGCGAGTCGGATGCTGAGGCAAGGATGTAAAGCCTACCTAGCCTTTGTGATGAATCCTAGCTCTAAAGAGTTGCGAGTTTAGGATATCAGGACTGTGCGAGAGTTTCCTGGTGTGTTTCCGGAGGAGTTGCCTGGATTGCCTCCTAATCGAGAAGTGAAGTTTGGAATTGAGCTGTATGAGAATACAACTCCGGTTTCCATTACTCCTTATCGAATGGCACCTAAGGAGTTGAAGACGCAACTTCAGGAGTTGCTTGATCGTGGTTTCATTCGGCCGAGTGTGTCACCTTGGGGTGCACCGGTCTTGTTTGTGAAGAAAAATGATGGCACTATGAGAATGTGCATCGATTACCGTCAGCTGAACAAGTTGACTATCAAGAATCGGTATCCATTGCCGAGGATTGATGATCTTTTTGATCAATTTCGGGGAGCGGCTGTGTTCTCTAAGATTGACTTAAGGTTAGGGTATTACCAGTTGAAGGTGAAGGATGTGGATGTGCCAAAGACAGCCTTTAGAACGAGGTATGGGCATTATGAGTTCCTTGTGATGCCGTTTGGTTTGACGAATGCTCCTGCAGCTTTTATGGACATGATGAATAGAGTGTTCCATGAATATTTGGACAAGTTTGTTGTAGTGTTCATTGATGATATCCTTGTGTACTCTCGTACTGAGGAGGAGCATGAAGGGCATTTGAGGATTGTATTGCAGGCTTTGTTGGAGAATCAGCTATATGCGAAGTTAAGCAAGTGTGAGTTCTGGCTCAGGGAAGTTGTGTTCCTTGGCCATGTGGTTTCTGCGGAGGGAATTCGTGTTGATCCTCAGAAGATTGAGGCAGTGATGAATTGGAAGCCTCCTAAGTCTGTTCATGAAGTCCGTAGTTTCCTTGGTTTGGCGGGATACTAACGGAGGTTCGTGGATGGATTTTCAAAGATTGCTGCACCTTTGACGAAGTTGTTGCAGAAGGATGTTAAGTATGAGTGGACGGAAGCGAGACATCGGGCTTTTGAGAAGCTGAAGGCAGCTTTGACGCAAGCTCCTATCTTGGTTCAGCCTGAATCAGGGAAAGAGTTTGTGGTGTATAGTGACGCGTCCTACGTTGGTTTGGGATGTGTGTTGATGCAAGAGGGTAAGGTGGTGGCTTATGCATCGCGCCAGTTGAAGGTGCATGAGTGCAATTATCCTACGCATGACATTGAGTTGGCTGCGGTAGTTTTTGCCTTGAAAATTTGGAGACATTACCTGTATGGTGAGAAGTGTACTGTGTACACGGATCACAAAAGTTTGAAGTATCTGATGTCTCAGAAAGAGTTGAATCTTAGGCAACGACGTTGGGTGGAGTTGCTTAAAGATTATGATCTGACGATCGAGTATCATCCGGGAAAAGCTAATGTTGTAGCGGATGCCTTGAGTAGGAAGGTGGCAGTGGAGTTGAGGGCTATGTTTGCCAGTTTGAGCATATCGCGTGATGGTGGTCTTGTGGCTGAGTTGCAGGTCAAACCATCCTTGGTTAAGTTGATAAAGGATAAGCAACTGTTGGATGATTCCTTGGTGCCACATGTTTAGGATATTGCTGAGGATAGGCCATCGGATTTCTGCTTTAATGATGATGGAGTTTTATGTTTTGGGAGTCGGATAGTAGTGCCCAATGATGCTGAGTTGAGGCGTGCTATTCTGACTGAAGCTCATAGTAGTCCTTTTGCTATGCACCCTGGTAGTACTAAGATGTATCGTGATCTTCGTGATGAGTACTATTGGGTGGGTTTAAAGAAGGATGTTGCTGAGTATGTAAGCAAGTGTATGGTTTGTCAGCGAGTTAAAGCTGAGCATCAGTTTCCTTCTGGGTTGTTGCAACCGTTGAGGATTCCTGAGTGGAAATGGGAAAGGATTACCATGGAACTTGTGTCTGGTTTGCCCTTGTCGCCATCGAAGAAGAATTCAGTGTGGGTGATTGTGGATCGCCTAACGAAGTGCGCGCATTTCTTGCCTGTGCATACCACGTATACTTTGGACAAGCTTGCAGAGCTGTACATTGTTGAGATGGTGCGGCTGCATGGTGTGCCAAAGTCGATCGTGTCAGATAGAGATCCGAGGTTTACATCGCGTTTCTGGCAGTGTTTACATCAGGCTTTGGGTACACGGTTGAATTTCAGTACTTCCTATCATCCATAGTCGGATGGACAGTCTGAGCGTGTTATCCAAGTGCTGGAGGATATGTTGAGGTGCTGTGTGATTGAGTTTCAGGGCTCTTGGGAAAAGCATTTGCCTTTGGTGGAGTTTGCTTATAACAATAGCTACCAGGCAAGTATTCAAATGGCACCTTATGAGGCCTTGTACGGGAGGAAGTGTAGGACTCCTCTTTGTTGGGCTGAAAAAGGTCAGAAGTTGGTTTCAATGCCAACTTTGTTGAAAGGAACCACCGAGAAGGTGAAGCTCATTTGTGAGCGCTTGAAGGCAGCTTCTGATCGACAGAAGTCTTACGCGGATTTGAAGCGCAAGGAGATTGAGTATGCGGTAGGTGACCGTGTGTTTTTAAAAGTTTCGCCTTGGAAGAAGGTGATGAGGTTTGGTCGAAAGGGTAAGCTGAGCCCTAGGTACATTGGACCATACGAGGTGATTGAGCGTGTGGGTCCTGTTGCGTAAAAGTTGAGGTTACCGCAAGAGTTGGAAAAAATTCATGATGTGTTTCATGTTTCTATGCTTCGAAGGTATAGATCGGATCCTTCGCATGTTATGCCTGTGGAGGAAGTGGAGTTGAATCCGGATTTGACCTATGATGAGGAACCGATGGAAATTCTGGATTCGGACAGTAAAGTGCTTCGAGGTAAAACCATTGAGTTGGTAAAGGTGTTGTGGAGGCATCATGGTGCTGAGGAAGCCACGTGGGAAATAAAGGATGACATGTTGAAGCAGTTTCCATACCTCTTTCCTCCAGGTAAATTTCGAGGACGAAATTTCTTAAGGGGGAGAGTTGTAACACCCCAATTTTGGGCTTGGAAGTTTAGGGTCTGAGCCGGACCGGTCTAACTTTTTGTTCGAATATAAAAGGTGGTTTTAGGGAAAGCCTAGTTCGGGATGCATTAAAAATATGGAAAAATATCTAAAAATCCTCTTTTAATATATATAAGAGAGTGGTGAAATCAATTTTACAAAATAAGGTTTGGAAGTGTGACATTTCGAAATAGTGACTAAAATGTAATTTTTGAAAAGTTCAGTGGTGACTGTTTTGTAAGGATTGAAACTTTGAATCTTTAAGGAGCTAATTTACCCATGGAAGGATTTCTCCAGATTTTTCTTAATTTTAATGATTTTATTAATATTTAATTAATTAAAAGAAGTGAGGGAAAACCATTTTTAGCTTTTCATAATTAACTTTCTTAAAAACTTTCTCATCTCATTTTCTCTCAAAATTTCCTCAGCCAAACACATTTCCACAGCAGCTTTTCTTTTGATTTTCACACTAAATGATGAGGTTTCAATCATCAAAAGATTCCTAATCCTTTCTACATCTAATCCTCTTCATTTGCTTATTGATTTTTCAAGGATTTTGGCTCAAATCAAGGAGAAAACTACATTTAGAGGTAAGGATGTTCTTCTCCTCTAAATATTCAGTTCTTTATTGAAATTCCCAAGTTCTCAATCCTTAAATTAAGTTTTATAAAAGGTTTTGATGTTGTGATCTTGATTTCGGTTTAAAACTCAAGATTTGGATTTAATCTTGAAAGAATTCGTAATGAATGTTTGGGCTCTGTTTTGAGATGTGTTTTTAGAGCATTTTGGATGTTTAATGATGTGTAATTGAGTTTTAATGAATGCAATCCCGAATAGGTTGATTTTCCTATGTTTTTACATGTGAAAATGGTGGTTTTTGGGGTGATCTTGGTGTTCTGTTATAGCTGGAGGTATAAGAACGAGTTTATGATCTTTTTGGATGTTAACTGATGTTTAAGAATGTTTAGAGGTGATGGATCTTGGCTGGGTAATGTTGTGGATGAGTTTGGATGTGATTTCGGTTGTGTTTGGTAGCCGAAATGTTAGATTTGATGTGAGCAGCGAGTTTAGGTGTTGTGGCTGGAGATTTTAATGCATGATGATGCATTAATCCTCTGCTTTGATGTGTTTAAAACAGGGGAGGCACGTTCGGATCCTTGTGGTGTTGATCCGGAGGCTTGAATGACGTTTCGGCAAGCTTGCGAAACGGAATCGGTGAGTGAAGTTTGGTTTTCATCTTTGAAACCAATGTTTGAAGGTTTTGGGAGCTTAGTTTAAGTCTAAGCAACTTAACTAAGCTCAAGAGTAAGTTTTCGAAGAAACTCTCTCTTTGTTGAACCATGAGATGGTTGGATGCAATGTGTTTATTTTGCATGTTTAAATTCAGTTTTGAAAGCATGTTTTAGCATGATTAATGCTGGTTTTGAAAGCCATGTGTTGAAGGATGCTCAAGGTAAGAGATCCTTGGTTTGACATTGATAAATGTGGATTTGATGCATAGTGATGCATGATTGTTTAATGGCTTTGATTAATGCTTTAAAATAGTGGATTGTTGATGATAATTGATGTATATTGGCAAGTGATGTGTTGGTTTTAAAGTACTTGAATCGGATATAGTTAGCCGGCTATAGGATTGGGTGCACCGTGAATAAAGTCGCCTTGGATGTTGAGGGGTTGTAATGGTACCGAAAACTCCATCCAAGTACACTAACGAGATGTCTAAGATCACAATGGTGGTTAAAAGTCCATCTGTGAATCTTGTGTTGTGTGTCCCATGTTCTCGTTAGTGATGTTATACAACTACCGATGAGTGATGTGGAGGGGTTGTAATTGTACCGTTAAACTCCATCACGGGTGTTAAGGGGTTGTGATTGTACCGATAAACTCCACCTTGTGTTCGGTAGTGTGTATGAAGCGTATGGGACAACGCTTGTAATCCGCGTATCCGATTGTGTTTTATGTTGAAAATGGTTATGGATTATCACTTGAAAGCCAATATGACATATTAAAGTTAATGAAGCATGAGATGCTTGATGTTTAAGATACATTGATGTTTATGAATCATGAGATGCTTGTTGTTTATGCATTGTTGCATGAGAATGATTTTTATGAATGAAAAGGCCTTGTGAAAGATGTTTTAAGAAGTGCATTATTGTGTTGTTTCTTTAGAGCATGCCTCACTAAGAAATTGTACTTACGCTCTCTTTCTTGAACCAATAATGTAGAGAATTGAAGTGCTTAAAGGGCAGCAAGGAGGCTAAGGATCCAAGGAAACGCTAAGCTCATGTATGGTGACTATTTTTACAACATTATTGGCTTTTGATATTTTTCAATGGGAACCTAGGTTGTGTTTTTGGGAGATGTTTTGGACTCCCTGAGTTTGGCATGATGCCTATGGTGTTTTGGACTTGTAATTGATCATTTGGTGTTTGCTTTGGTGATATGATGCTTGGATGGTTTTCAATAGTAGGATGCATGCCTATAGATTGTGGTTTTTCCTTATTGATGCCATGAATGTATTTTGATGATGCAAATATGTTCCTTGTATGCATGATGACTTGTTGGCATGATTAGGAGGTAATAGGGATGTATTTGAGTGGTTAATTGAATGTTAAACCAGAAAAATCTGCACTTTCTGGGCAGTCCGTATCGAAACGAGCACTATTGTTTCGAAACGGGGGCCTGTAATGGCCTTCGTGTATCGAAACGGGTAGAGGGCGTTTCGGAACGGATTTGCCACTGTCAAGCCCTGTTTCGAAACAGGTCTCCAAACGAACCCGCATTTCGGAATGGTCAACCCCTGTTCCGAAACACTTGACCGTTGGGCACTGATTTGAATGATTTAAGGTTTGCAAGCTTTACATTTTAGTCCTGAATTTTGTATATGCAATTGCTTGAGTTTGAGATGTCCGTTTGAGGTGAAATTTGACAGAGTAGCATGTAATATGACTAATTTCATGATGGTAACTTAAAAATTGGTTAAGTCCTCTTAATTTTTAGAATTTACATTTTGGTCCCTAAATGTTGTAAGTAGTGCAATTGAGTCCCTTATTACTTTCCGATCGCCGT
Organism: Hibiscus trionum; assembly: GCA_030270665.1. Classification (NCBI taxonomy): domain Eukaryota; kingdom Viridiplantae; phylum Streptophyta; class Magnoliopsida; order Malvales; family Malvaceae; genus Hibiscus; species Hibiscus trionum. The sequence goes on from BSYR01000027.1 coordinate 38,366,061, forward strand.
GCTTTTCATGTATGTTTTCCTCGAGGCTACGCTTAGGGTTAATATGCATCTAGACAAGTTTAAAAAGAAAAAAAGGGTTGTTAATCAAGGTTGACTTTCGGGTTGACTTGGGTTTTCCCCGTGTAATCTTCATAGTTCGGGTCAACCGTCTATGCCGGGCTAAGGGGGTTACAAGGATGATCATAAGCCGACCATTGATGCACAGAGACGACTGAATGATGCTATGCGAGAGGTGGTTCGTAAAGAGATAATAAAGTGGCTAGATGCTGGAATAATCTATGCCATCTCGGATAGCAAGTGGGTGAGCCCGGTGCAGTGCGTTCCCAAGATAGGAGGAATAACCGTGGTAACAAACGAAGACAACGAGCTAATCCCAACCAGGACTGTGACCGGTTGGAGGGTTTGTATGGACTATCGGAATCTTAACAAAGCTATCCGAAAGGGCCACTTCCCCTTACCCTTTATAGATCAAATGCTTGATAGATTAGCGGGTAAGCCTTACTATTGTTTTCTTGATGGTTACTCAGGTTATAATCAAATAGCCATCGCACCGGAAGATCAAGAAAAGACGACATTCACATGCCCGTACGGCACATATGCTTTTCGGATGATGCCATTTGGACTTTTTAATGCACCAGCCACCTTTCAAAGGTGCATGATGGCAATATTCTCCGATATGGTGGAGGATTTCCTAGAAATATTCATGGATGACTTTTCAGTCTTTGGAGACAACTTTGAAAGCTGCCTAAGCAACCTACAGAAAGTGCTCGAGAGATGTGAATAGGCGAACTTAGTATTGAACTGGGAAAAGTGTCACTTCATGGTGGATGAAGGGATAGTCCTTGGCCATAAAATTAGCTGATGTGGCATAGAAGTCGACAAAGCTAAGATAGAAGTGATCGAAAAGCTGCCGCCACCCACCACAGTCAAGGGAATCAGAAGTTTCTTAGGACATGCTGGTTTTTATCGGAGGTTCATTGCGGATTTTTCAAAAATCTCCAAGCCCCTATGCCATATTCTAGAGCAGAACCGACCCTTCGACTTTAACGCTGAATGTACTGAGGCATTCAAGGTTCTGAAAGAAAAGCTGGTAACAGCCCCAATAGTACAGCCACCAGATTGGAAACTGCCATTCAAAATTATGTGTGATGCTAGTGACTATGCTGTCGGGGCAGCACTTGGGCAGAGGAAAGACAAGCTTTTTCATGTCATATACTATGCCAGCAAAACACTGAATGACGCCCAAGTGAACTACACCACCACAGAGAATGAACTATTAGCTGTGGTATTCTCTATTAACAAGTTCCGTTCTTATATACTTGGAACGAAGGTCATAGTGCACACAGACCACTCCGCATTGAAGTATCTGTTCACCAAAAAGGATGCAAAGCCTAGACTGATACGTTGGATTCTGCTACTGCAAGAATTCGACCTGGAAATCAAGGACAAAAAGGGGACAGAGAATCAGGTTGCAGATCACTTGTCAAGGTTAGAGAAGGGAAAAATTCTCCCAGCAGACGAGACACACATACTGGAGACCTTCCCTGATGAGCAGCTGTTTGCTGCCACAATCACTGCCGCGACAGCCATGGCGGCAGGTAAGTTTTCTGAACTCCCCTGGTACGCCGATTTCGTTAATTTTTTAGTTAGCGGAATAATTCCTCCTGACCTTAATTATCAAGCTAGGAAGAGGTTCCAAAATGATGGTAAGCATTATTATTGGGACAAACCTCTTCTTTTCAAAATTTGTGCAGATCAGGTTATAAGGAGATGCGTACCATAAGATGAACAGGAAGATATACTTCATCACTGTCATGCTTCAAAATATGGAGGACACTTGGGAGGCAACAAAACTGCTGCCAAGGTTTTGCAGTCAGGATTCTATTGGCCGTCACTGTATAAAGATGCTCAAATCTTCTACAAGAGCTGTGACAAGTGTCAACGGACGGGAAACATCTCAAGGAGACATGAGATGCCGCTGCAAAATATTCTTGAAGTCGAGATCTTCGACGTTTGTGGGATAGATTTTATGGGACCATTCCCATCTTCGTGTGGGAACTTATACATCCTCTTGGCAGTAGATTATGTGTCCAAGTGGGTTGAAGCAATCGCCACTCAGAAAAATGATGCCAAGACGGTTCAAAGGTTTTTGCATAAAAACATTTTTTCCAGATTCGGCATACCTAAGGCGATCATCTGTGATGAAGGGAGGCATTTTGACAATAGGGTTATAGCTGCTGCCTTAAAAAATATGGTGTCAAACATCGGATTGCAACAGCATACCACCCTCAGACAAATGGACAGGCTGAAATATCCAACAGAGAGGTTAAGAACATTCTGGAAAAGATGGTTAAACCAACTAGGAAGGACTGGTCTTTACACCTCAATGATGCATTATGGGCCTACAGGACAACGTTCAAAACTCCATTGGGAATGTCTCCCTATCGGCTGATTTATGAGAAAACGTGTCACTTACCTGTCGAGATTGAGCACAGAGCATATTGGGCCATCAAGGCAGTTAACATGGACTTGGAAAAGGCAGGACAGAAAATGCTGCTCGACTTGAACGAGATCGAAGAAATTTGAACAATGGCCTATGACAACGCAAGAATATACAAGGACAAGACCAAGAAGTGGCATGACAAGAAGTTGCTGCCACGACAGTTCTGCCCAGAGCAGCTTGTGTTGTTGTTCAACTCTAGGTTGAAACTATTCCCAGGGAAGCTGAAATCTAGATGGTCTGGCTCATTCCAAGTGGTACATGTTTTTCCCCATGGTGCCATCACGATCAGATCTTTAAAAGACGAGCACCAATTCAAATTGAATGGACAACGATTGAAGCATTATCAGGGGACTGAAGCCCCAAGAATGCAGGAAGTGGTTACCTTAAGAGATGCCCCTCCCGGCATCCCTAATTTTATTTTTATTATTTTTATTATTTATATATTTATTAGGTAATTAGAGTTATTTTATTTTTAGGAATTAAAGTTTTTAATTTTATTATTTTCAGGAAATAAAGGAAACAAGAAGAAGAGGAGAACTGAATTCAGCCCACCATTTTCCATCAGCCCAAAAAGCCCAACTTTTGGCTGCTGCCGCGACAGACGCAGAAAATATAGCCTGTCAACACGCTGTCGCGACAGACACGTAAACGCGTAACAGACGCGCATCAGACACGGAAACACGTGACAGATGCGTCAGAAACCGCGTAACAGTTGGCCCCATTATTCGCGCCTACCGTTACAGCTCCAACGGGTAGCAAACTCTTCCCTATATAAACCCCATTCATTTTTCATTCTTCATTCACTTCTACTCCTTCTACTTGCTTTCTCTAGAGTTTTTACTTGCTTTCAGTTTCATTTTCTTACACAATCCTTGCAACCATGTCTTCTAGAACAACCCGCAGGAGTGCTGCCTCAGGCTCCACCCCGAAAGCATCAACCCCACGATCCTTCCAGATACGAGACATGTGGGAGGAGAAGGGCTTTATCTACGATTCAAAGGAAGGGAATTTGGGTCTACAACCGTTCATCGCCAGGAAAATCAAGGCCCTACAGTGGCAGCTATTCGCAGAACAACCAGAGGAGATGAATGTGTCTCTGGTCCGAGATTTCTACGCTGCCATCGACAGTAGACACACGACAGCAGTCACGGTGAGAGGAAGAGAGGTGCCCTTCGAATCAGAATACATCAACACTTTATATGGATTCTATGTGGGCATCAATGAAGATGGTCACCAGCAATTTCTGGAGAGCCTCGACCCTGCTGCCTACGATGCTGTCATGGCAGAGCTTACGGAAGAAGAAACCCAGTGGAATATGGACCCAAAGAATCCGAGAAGGGTGAAGAGAGTTCAACTAACCTTGGAGGCCAAGCTGTTGAACGCCTTCATTAAAAAGAGAATCATGCCTTCCTCGCACAATACAACCGTAGACCAACCCAGGTTAGCCCTCATTCATTCTATACTACATGAGCGGCCGATTAACGTGGGTAAATACATTCCGGAGAGCATATTAGAATGCGCACACCGGCCGACCGGACCACTCTACTTCCCCTACCTCATCACCGCCCTCTGCCGCGGCCATTATGTACCAAAAGCTGTCACCGATCTACGAGTCCAAGGGAAGGGCTGGACTGAGCGGAATCTACTCAGCTTGATGGAACTCACTGCTGCCACCCCGCTGTCATCTTTCGACCCCACTGCCACGGCAGCAGAGACGACAGAACCGACAGACACTGAACCTGCTGCCACGGAAGCCAGGCAGCCCACAGCAGCAGCAGCTCCGGCCGATACCTCCTCCCAGTTTCTTGCTGCCATACAGAAAATGGAGGAACGACAGCTCGGCCTTATGAGCTTCATCAGGGATTTCACTACAGCTACGGTACAATTCATTCAAACTTCTCTTAATTTCCCTGATGTTGTATTTCCTGCCTTTCCGTCCTATTATTTTGCTGCAACCACCCCTGCCCATACTCTGACACCTGCTGCCACACCCAAGACACCGTCTGCAGCATCCACACCGACCCCTGCCACGACAGCTGCAGGCAGCAACCGCACAGCTGATACCTCAGCCCGTGGAACCAAGAGAAGAATGACCTCGGAAGAACTCGATGCATTCATAGCCGGTTTCTCCTCCTCCTCCATTTGGGAGGAAAGCGACAATGAACCCTCTGTTAAGAGGAATCTATCCAAAGAGTTCACACCGGTCAAGCGGCAAAGACAATGGCAGATAAGAAAAAGAAGTATAGCGGCAGTATCAGCGGCAGCAGCAGTAGCAGCTTAGATGTACAGGTAGTGGAGAAACCCCCTCACATCTCCCCTACCAGAATTCAACCTCCGAGGGAGGCCAAAACGAAAAACACATCCGCCAGCCAGTCAAGAAGGCTCCTGCCCGCCGACAGATCTGCCTCAGTAGCAACGACGACAGCACATAAAATTTAAGTTCCTTACCTTATTATGTTGTCTACCATTATATATTTTGTGATGTACTTTTCTTTTGTTTTTATTTTGTCATTTGCATTGAGGGCAATGCAACCCTCGACTTTGGGGGTGGGATCCCTCCATTAATGGAGTCTTATTTTAGTTTAAAATTTGTGTCTTTTACTTAGTTATTTTTGTCTAAAAAAATGATGATGAAATTTTTTTGGCTTAAGTCTTTTAAACTGAACTTACCTGCCGTGACAGCCTCTGTCGTGGCAACACTTTTAGGATAGTTTTAGGAACAGTTTAGAGCCTTGCTATAGTTCTGAAACTTAAACACCATTTGTGACTCTTATACTGTCTAGAACTTTACTGGTAAACTAGGATAGGGAAAAGCTTAGTACTTGAATAGCCCCTAGAGGTGCCTAACACTGGCTCTAGGAAAAGAAGTTAAGAAAAATAGACTCTTACACCTAGAGGTGCCTGAAATCGGCTCTAGGAAGTTAGCTAGAGGTGCCCGAAACCGGCTCTAGTCAAACTTAAGCTTGAAAAATAGAATCGAGTCTGAACTAAAGGAACCTAAAAATTTCCTCCAAAAAGATGAACTTTGGCATAAAAATTCAAGTTAGAAGTTTCAGCTATTCTAGTAAGCTAAGTGACTCTAGGCATATAATTGTTCACAAAACATGCACACACTACACGAGAATTATAGCATGGTTCCAAATAAATCCTGAATTATCCGACAAAGTGTTGCTTGCAATAGGGAATGAAATGGTAGGTAAGGGAAAGTTCATTGTTTTAAGCCAAATAAAAATTTTATTTTCTTTGTTAGGTCTGAATTGCTTGAGGGCAAGCAAAAACTTGAGTTTGCGGGTGTGTTGAGTGTGTAAAAGTTCTATATTTTACCCCCTATTTAACTCATATTTCTGCTGCATTCAAGCATAATTCATTGCATTTAGGTTAGATTTTAGTTTTACATCACAAATATATTAAATGACATAGTTTCTACTGAAATTGGTTGCTTTTGCAGGTTACTGTCGTAGCAGATGGAGAAGCAGGAGCTGGGCAGTGATGCAGAAAAGCGGGAACTGGATGAGCAGTCGAGGAGGACGATGCTGCCATGGTTGCTGCCGTGGCAGCCAAGGATGACAACAATTTTGAGGAGAAGAAGCAAAGTGGGCCTCGACAGAAAGAGAAAATTAAGCCCATCTGTCGTGGAGTACCCCTATATTTTTCCGAGCCCTAGATCAGAATGAAGGCCAAGCCCAAGGTTCAAGGAAGAAATCCCAAGCAAGAAGCAAGGACGAATTAAAGACTGCTGCTTTGAAGATTTAGTCTTTATTAGAGTTGTACTTTAATTTAAAGTTGTATTCTTGCCATATTAGAAAACTTGAACCCAAGGCCTCTATTAAGGCATGTAATTCGACCTAGGAGAGGACATCACCATTCTCTAGCTTTCATCCCAAAACCCTAGCCGTTTACCTTCCTCACCATGTTCTAAACTTCCCCCTAGGGCTAAGTGTTGCTTTGTAAAGTAGTTGCAAGGGTTGCTTTGTTTTAGGATTTTCTTTGTTCAATAAAATTACTTCAAGTTCTCTTATTATGGTTTTAACATCTTGTAAGATTATCGGGAGAGCATTGTTAGATTATTTATTTACTTAATATCGGGAGAGTTAAGTATACGAAAGGAATAAGTGCGAGTTCTCTAGTTTATAGTTGAACTATCTCGGACCTAGGGATATGACGAGGTTAAGTGGCTATGGAAGAATTCAACAACATCGGTGTTCATCCTTCGATTCACGTCGGGAGGTATCATCAAAGACGTGTTCATCGACAGATTTGGACCTAGGGATAGGCCAAGGCATAGCATGGATTCTTGCCAAACTTGAAGTACGGAGTTGAGTAATCGCTGCCGCGATAACCAACGAACTGCTGCCGGGACAGGTGCTGCCGCAGCAGGCACGATGACAGAACAAAGTTTCCTAGACTTTGCAACACCTACACTACTGAGCAATTCAATACCGGCCCATTCTCTCTATCTTGATTTCAATCCTCTTTACTTTCAGTATTTTTTATTATTTTCGTGACAACATTTTAAAATATTCTTTTCCTCTCTCGTGCAGTAATCCAAGGTGAAGCTATTAGCCCAGTCCCTGTAGAGACGATATCCGATACTTTAGTATCACTTTACTACTTGCGTCGTGTACACTTGCACTACATTGCGATAGACTCTTTTACACGCAACAGGGATGATTCTCGACCTCCGATATGGAACAAGATAGGTAGATATGAAGGCCCCAAACAGAATATTTACCTACAGCCCACCTGTTCTGGAAACATTGAGAGACCTCAGTCTGTGACTCAGTCTTTTGCCAAAGCATCATCTATTGATAGTACTGGAGGTTCAAACCGAGGCAACCAGCATCCACTTTGTAATTATTGTCAGAATCAGCATCCAACGCGTCAATGCCATAACCAAACTGGAGCCTGTGACTATTGTGGTGTGCAGGGTCACTTTATTTGTGACTACCCTTTGAATGCAAACAAATATGTTGTCACACCGACTACTACTGCATCTCCTGCTCAATCCTTTCAAGGTAAAGGATCAAAGTAAGGATCATCAGGAACTTTTGGGCGATCAAGTGGTCCGGGGAAACCCTTTAAGAAGTAAGATTCAAAAGCTCCTGCCCAAATGTATCATGTGAGGAGCAGAGAAGAAGAGGATGAAGTTGATGTCATTGCAGGTACCATCGAGCTATATTCACATTCCTTATATGCATTGATTGACCCTGGTTCTACTCATTCTTTTATAAGTACCATTGTAATTAAGAAGTATAGTATGTCTTCCGAACCAATAGCATCGAGAATTTCTGTAACCGATCCCCTATGAGATTGTGTCACCGTGAGGGTAGTGTGTAAGAACTGCCCATTAATGATCCAAGGAATTCCTTTTCCTTCCAATTTGTTGGCTTTATCGATCAATGAATTCAATGTCATCCTAGGCTTAGATTGGCTTAGTGAGCATCAAGCCTGGGTAGATTGTTGTAAGAGGAAAATGTATCTCCGGGGTCTGGGTAAGGAGAGTGTTGTATTGATGAACACGAGAAATCCATCATTGTACGCTTTGGCGTTGGAGTCTAGAGACAAGCCTCAATTGCGAGACATTGACACCGTATGTGAATTTTAGGATGTCTTCCCTAATGAACTTCCGGGATTGCCTCTAACCCGTGAAGTGGAGTTTGGCATTGAGGTGCAACCTGGGATTGCTCCAGTTTCCATTGCACCATATCGTATGGCAGCAATGGAATTAAATGAATTAAAGGCTCAAATTCAAGACTTATTGAACAAAGGTTTCATTCAACCGAGCTCTTCGCCCTGGGGAGCTCTGGTCCTCTTTGTTAAGTAGAAAGATGGTTTTATGTGATTGTGCATTGACTACCGACAATTGAATAAAGTAACCATCAAGAATAAATTTTCATTGCCTAGAATAGACGACCTATTCGATCAACTAAAGGATGCCTATGTGTTTTCCAAGATCGATTTAAGGTCGGGCTACTATCAAATGAGAGTTAAGGAGTGCGATGTACCAAAGACTGCCTTCTGTACGAGGTATGGACACTACAAATTCTTGGTGATGCCCTTTGGGTTAACCAACGCACCGACAACTTTTATGGATTTGATTAATCGGGTCTTTCAACCCTATCTTGACAAGTTTCTAGTGGTGTTCATAGAGGACATATTGATCTATTCCAAGAATGAAGCGGAGCACCGAGATCATCTTCGTATTATGCTTCAAACCTTGAGAGAAAAGAAGTTGTACGCGAAGTTCTCTAAGTGTGAGTTTTGGCTCACCGAAGTTGCCTTTCTGGGACATATCATGTCGGCTTCAGGTATTCAAGTGGATCCGAAGAAAATCCAAGCTATCATAGATTGGCATCCACCGAAGAATATTGGAGAAGTCAGAATTTTCATTGGGCTTGCTGGCTATTATCGAAGATTTGTGATAGGGTTTTCTATGATAACCGCTCCTTTAACTAAGTTATTGAGGAAAGAAGCTCCTTTTGTTTGGACCGAGGCTCAACAACGAAGTTTTGATCAGTTGAAGCAAGTATTGACTCATGCACCGGTTCTAACCCAACTTGAGTCTTGAAAAGGATTACACAGTTTACAGTGATGCATCGCATCTTGGGTTAGGATGTGTATTGATGCAAGAGGGTAAAGTCATCACTTATGCTTTGAGAAAACTTAAGCCACACGAAATGAATTATCCTACCCAGGACCTTGAATTGGCTGCAGTTGTCTTTGCATTGAAAATCTGGAGACATTACCTCTACGGAGAAAAATGTTATCTCTTCACCGACCATAAGAGCCTTAAATATCTATTGACTCAAAAAGAGTTGAACCTTCGGCAATGAAGGTGGATAAAACTCCTTAAAGATTACGATCTTGTTATTGATTACCACCTGGGCAAGGCCAACGTTGTAGCTGATGCACTCAGCCGCAAACCTCTGCCTGGTAAGCATTGACAATAAATTTGGAGTCATACATATTGTACAGTATGTTAACTTATTGTAACATAGCTATATTGTAGCCCCTCGAGCAATTAACGCCCACTTCCGACTTCGGAAGCATTGTTGCCTTATAGCTGAACTTCAAGTTCAGTCTACCATCATTTTACGAATCAAGGAATTGCAAGAGAAAGATCTTGAGCTTCAATCTATTGTCTCTAAGCTATCGAACAACCCCGAATTCAGAATTAATTCTGAAGGACTCTTGTGTTTTCATGACCGAGTCTGTGTGCCTAATGATGAATCTCTTCGCACCGATATTCTCTCTGAGGCTCATTCAAGTTCTTTTTCTGTTCACCCTAGGTCTCTAAAGATGTACAAGGATTTGCGTGAACTCTATTGGTGGCCAGGCATGAAGTAGGCCATAGTTGATTTCATTTCTAAATGTCTCACGTGCCAACATGTAAAGGCAGAACATCGTGCTCCTACTGGATTATTACAGCCTATTGATCCACTGAAATGGAAGTGGGAAAAGATCAATATGGATTTTGTTAGTGGTCTACTGTTAACTCCCGCGAAGCATGATGCCATATGGGTCAATGTAGATCGTTTCACGAAGTCAGCTCATTTTATACTAGTCAGAAAGGACTACGATCTCCTTAAACTAGCTGACTTGTACATCAAGGTAGTAATCCAACTCCACAGAGTACCTAAGTCTATTATCTCCGATCGATGTAACCCCCTCGACCCGGCCTGGCCGATAGACCGAACCGAACGGATCACACATGGAATATTGAAGTAAACCGGGAAGGTTTACATCAATAAACGACCTTTTTTTTCTTTTTATCTTGTCTAAAAGAAATTAGGTTCCTAAGTGTACACACATAAGCAACGGATTAAACAACAACCCAATCACCCTTTGATTTCAACTAAATTAATGTTTAAGGGACCATTTTGTAAATTTGAAAAAATATAAGGGTTATTAGCAAATTCAGATTATCAACCTTTAATTAGATTAATTACATACTTCTCGGTGAAATCTCAGTTCAAACGGCATCTAGAACCCATCCAATTGCATACGAGGTAAACATGGACCAAAATGTAAGAAACAGAAACTCAGAACAATTCAAAAACTGCACTAACGGTCGAATGTTTCGGAACAGAGAGCCCCGTATTGAAACTGTCGTTTCGAAACAGAGCTGACCGTTTCGATACGCGGGTTCGTTTCTAAACCCCTCAGGCTCGTTTCGAAACACTGGTTCACTGAGGCAAAATGTTTCGAAACCGGGCTCACCGTTTTGAAACATCAAGGGCATTTCAGGCCACCGTTTTGAAACAGGCAAGAGTGTTTCGAAATACCTGGGCCTGCAATGTTTAAAATTGTTGTTTAAACTCAATTTAAACTGTCCGAAACCATCCCGACACATGCCCAACAAATATGGCAACTCAAATACTCATCAAAGACGACTTACACGAAGCATAGGAAACAACATAGCATCATTCTCAAAAGCAATGAGTCTAGAGGCATGCTTCCTAAGAGTTAAAAACACCACAAGGATAAAATCAAAATACAATCATAAACCAAAACTCAAAGGTCATTTACAAGTCCAAATATGCATCTCAAACTTGCACAAAACTAGAAACTAACAAACCAATAACATTCATTGCATTGGACACCCCGATTGCCTTTATTACAATAGTTCAAAAGCACAACGTACTTTTAGGAAATGTCTTGGTAAGATTCCCTTGAAGATGTTGCCTCCAAAAGCTTAATTGTCTGCATTGATGAATAAGCGAGCATAAGCATACAAGCTTAGTGAGGGTTGCTCAAAACCACAAGCATCATCAATGCATAAAACCATATTTCGTTCTTTCAAAACATTATGCCTTTCTTGACAAAACATGCACTTTAGCATCAATCTCATCGTATTAAACATCATGCAACATGTTTCATATAAATTCAGCAATTAAACCATTGCCACATGCATTCAAAGCCTTCCAAGCATAAACACCATTATGCCAGGCTTTAATCAAAACATGCTTCTTTCAAAATATGCATTAACATCTTTTTCCACAATAACTCATTTCATTATATTGGTTCCCAAGTGATAAGCAACAACTCAAACATATATCGGATACACTGATTACCAAGGGTTGTCCCACACCCTTCATACACTCTACCGGTATTAGAAGGCTCACACACGAGAGCGACCCTCCATCGTTGTGACACCCGTGGTGGAGTATTCGGTACAATCACAACCCCTCAACACCACTCATCGGTAAATGTATAACGCACTAACGAGAGACGAGACACACACAAGGTTCGCACCCGGGAGCTACCCTCAACCGTTGCAACCTTAAACAATCCTCAATCGTTAGGGTACTTGGATGGAGTATTCGTGACAATCACAACCCCTAAACATCCAAGGCGACTTGTTTATAGTGCACTAAAGCCTATAGCCGGCTAACTATATCGAATTTCATTTATAAAACACTTTATTCAACATCAGTTGTCCATATAACTCATACCTCATGCATAACTGACTGTTTTTACAAAGCATTCATGATAAGCTATAAATCAAGCATTAAACCATGCTTCAAATCTCATGCATCAACCCTTAAGTCACATGGCATCATCACAGACATTTTATATATTCAAAACATGCTTTAAAACAGTAGGTAAATGCAATTAAAATCAAGTGCAACCATTGGCTCAAAACTAGCACAATCCGAGAGTAAAATTCACTTTACTTACTTCCGAATTTAGTAAAGAATTTCAAGTCAATTCTAAGTTCCCAAAACCTTTTCTAAAACGTTTCCACACTGGAAAACAAAGTTCCACTCACCAACTTGCAAAACCACGCTTGCTGACGCAACTATCGATCGTCCGAAGCCTCCCAAACCACTTCGTTCACTTTTGGAATAATATCCCATGTTTTCAACACACCAAAACAAAGGTTCAATGCATTAAAATGCATCCAAAACACTAGCACTCACAAGAAATCCCGCAGCCCTGCTCTAAAGCACCAAAACACCCATCGAAAACAATCGAAAACTTAATCGATTGACCTCTAACCTCAACCCAGCCATTTCCCAACTAATCCAAAGCATTTTAGGCATTAATCAACATAAAAAACAACCTAAAACCATCCTTATACCTCAAGCAACTCGAATTCCTCAAGAACACCCCAAAAACTCAACCAAAACACTTCAAAAACCATTGATCTCAAGGATTTCGGGATCTATATGATTAAGACTCCACTTTAACACCAAAAACCTTTCAAAACTCATTTAGAAATAATCTCAAACCAGCCAAATCAAACAAGATCTGAAAATCACATTAAAATCCATTTTTCTAACAAGATTTCAATAGTTTATAAATCTAACAACAAAACCTTAATTAAATTCATTAATAAAGAGTCAAATATCTTTGGAATTTCATTAAAGAACCTATATTAGAGGGTTAGCACGAAATTTACCTCCAATCATTGCTTCTCCTCTAATTTGGAAAGATTTGCTTGAAGAAACTTGAAGGAAAATGGAAGAAATCAACAAGAAAAAGATGGAAATAAAAAGAAGATTTGAGAGTAAAGAAATTTTGGAGATTTGAGAGAAAATGGAATGTGTTTGGCTGAAGTGAAAGAGAGAAATGAAAAGCTCGTCAAAAATTTTGTTAACCGATTAACTAACTCTCATTTAATTAATTAATTAAAAGCATTTTTAGTTATTTAATAAACATTTAAAACACATGCCAAATTAGGCAAAAGGCATAATTTCCAAGTAGCTCCCTAAAGATTCTAAGATTTTCTCTTCTTGAAAAACACATTTTTCCAACTTTTAAATCTTTACATTTTGGTCACTGCCCAAAATGTATACGTTAGAAAACTAGTTTTGTAAAATTGATTTAACCAACCTCTTAAATATAATTTTTGAGGATTTTAGGAATTGTTACCATATTTTATCCCATCCCGAACCTTGATTTCCCTAAACCACCTCTTAGAAGATCGAACAAACGACACCGGTTCCACCGTCCCAACCCGACTCGCCAAAACATCTAAGCCCAAAACCGCGACGTTAGAACTCTCCCCCACTTAGGAAATTTCTCTTCAAAATTTTACCTGAAGGAAAAAGATGTGGGAATTGCCTCAGCATGTCCTCCTTGCTTTCCCGCGTGGCTTCCTCAACACCTCGGTGTTGCCATAACACCTTCACAAGCTCAATCGTCTTGCCACGAAGATCTTTTCTACTCGTATCAAAAATTCTCATCGGTTCCTCATCATAGGATAAATCTGGATTCAACTCAACTTCCTCAACTGGCATCACATGCGAACGATCCAATCTATACCTCCGTAACATAGATACATGAAACACATCATGAATCTTCTCCAACTCGGGAGGCAACCTCAACCGATAAGCCACAGGACCAACTTGCTCCACAACCTCATAAGGTCCAATAAACCTCGGACTAAGCTTTCCCTTACGTCTGAACCTCATCACCTTCTTCCAAGGCGATACCTTAAGGAACACGCGATATCCAACCGCAAACTCAATCTCTTTACGCTTTAGATCTGCGTAACACTTCTGACGATCCGATGCAGCCTTCACCCGCTCACATATGAGCTTCACTTTTTCAGTTGTTCCCTTTAACATATCCGGTAAGAAAAGCAACTTCTTCCCCGCCTCATCCCAACAAAGAGGCGTTTTACACTTCCTCCCATACAAGGCCTCATACGGTGCCATCTATATACTTGCATGAAAGTTGTTATTATAAGCAAACTCAACTAACGGCAAATGCTTTTCCCAAGAACCTTGGAAATGAATCACACAACACCGCAACATATCCTCCAACACCTGGATAACTCGTTCCGATTGCCCATCCGATTGAGGATGATATGACATACTGAAGTTCAATCGCGTTCCCAACGCCTGATGTAAACATCCCCAAAACCTCGTTGTGAACCTTGGATTCCCTACCTGACACTATGGACTTGGGCACACCGTGCAAACATACACTTGCTCAGCTTAGCATAAAGCTAGTTTTCCAACAACACTTGCAACACAATTCTCAAGTGTCTATCATGATCCTCCTCGATACGCGAGTACACGAGAATATCATCGATAAACACCACCAGGAATTGATCCAGAAACACGTGGAACACCCTATTCATCATGTCCATGAACGCAGCCGGTGTGTTTGACAAACCAAACGACATCACCAAGAACTCATAATGGTCGTACCTAGTCCGAAAAGCTGTCTTAGGTACATCCACATCCTTAACCTTAAGCTGGTAGTACCCAGACCTCAAATCTATCTTCGAAAACACCGAAGCACCACGAAATTTTTCAAACAAATCATTGATCCTCGGCAAAGGGTACTTCTTCTTAATCGTCAACTTGTTCAGTTGCTGATAATCTATGCACCTACGCATTGTACCATCTTTTTTCTTCACAAACAAGACCGGCGTACCCCAAGGTGAAATACTCGACCTTATGAATCCCCGGTCAAGCAACTCATGAAGTTACGTCTTAAACTCCTTCAACTCCTTAGGTGCTATGTGATAAGGAGCAATGGACACCAAAGTCGTATTCTTATACAACTCGTTACCAAACTCAACCTCTCGATTGGGTGGCAATCCAGGCAACTCTTCCGGAAAGACACCCGGAAACTCGCATACGGTTCGAATGTATTGCACACGCACTTCCTTTGTACCAGGATTCATCACATACACTAAGAAAGCTTCGCATCCCAATTCCAACATCTGACTCGCTTCAAGAGCCAAAATTGCATTAGATAAGAACTTCACGTTCTCGCCTACGATTACTACTTCGTAATCATCTGCAAGCTTTAAGGTAACCCGCTTAACATCAAAATCCACTACAACTCGATGCTCAACCAACCAGTCCATTCCAAGAATCACATCAAAACCATAAAAAGGTAGTTCCATCAAATCAACAGAGAACACATGACCTTCAACAAAAAAGGGGAACCTCCTATACAATTTCCTTGTAACAACAGTCTCACCAAAAGAACTTGTAACTTGCATTCCTACATCTAGCATCTCAACAGGAATATCAAGCAAATGTGCATGCTCACTCAAGATGTATGAATGCGTGGATCCAGAATCAATCAATGCTAACAAAGATAAGGATTGCAAGGTGAAGGTACCTGCAATCACATCAGTGTCAATACGTCCCTCGCTATGTGCATACACGCTCGCAGGACCACCTTCTTCTGGCTGAACAACAACTACATGTGCCACACCACTCCGACCATCCTCTCTCCTCTGAAAATTACCCCAGCTGCGCCCACGGCTTCTCTATTGTGCAACAGCTGGTGCACGACCCTAACCACCTCTTGCTAATAGGGGACACTCACGCATCATATGGTCGGCGGATCCACAGTTCCAATATGAATTTGCTCCAACCACAGGAGCCTGCACCTCACGAGCTGCACGAGGAAATTCCCGCCTCAAGTGCTCACGCGAACCACACGTCCAACATTTGTTCTGCTCAAACCTCTGCCTGTTGCCTTGAGCAGGTACACGTCGTCTAAAGTTACCTCGTCTAACCGCAGGCTGATATTTACGATCTCAGTTACTCTTATACTACTCACCACTAGGGCAAACATCAGCAACTCTCTTGCCCAAACTGGAACCACCCCAAGCGAAGTCAAACCCAAGCTCTGCTCTATGTCTTTGGCTCGAGTCATGAGCACGTCAAAATCTATATAATCAGCTGCGAGCATGTATGTCTTCACGTCCTGCACCAGGTCATACCGAAAACAATCGCATCGATGCCTATCACTCGGCACCAACTCTAGAGCATATTGGCTCAACTGTACAAAGTGGACCTCGTACTCAGCTACAGTCATATTCCCTTGAACCAAAGACATAAATTCTCTCTTCTTGTTGTCCAAGTATCTAACTCCAAGATACTTCCTTCTAAAAGAAGACCGGAAGAACGTCCAATCTACCTCTTCCGGTTCCAATGCTGCGGTTGCAGTCGTCCACCATGTATATGCATATCACCATGCAACAACGATACTGCGAAGCCTAGCTTTCGTGCATCATTGCACCCTATCTGATCTAATATCCGGATCGTACTGGCCATCCATGCCTCGGACGCCTCAGGAGATAATCTGCAAAACTCTACTCCTCCCAAACTCCTCAATTGCTCCAGTGGCAATCCCACTTGCCCAACAACGGGAGCCTGTATATGCACTCCAGCAACCTGGAATGCTCCCGTCATCGCATGCACTAAAGGCGTCCAATCTCCAATCCCCAGACCAGCCTGTCCTTCCCGTTCCTACTCCCCACCCCTATGCGGTGGTGGCGGGGGAGAAGGTAAGTTTCCACCAGGCAGAATCTCGTTCTGCTGGTCACGTTGCCCATTAGCAGGCGCAACTGTTGAAGACCGTAACTCACGTCTCGATCCCATTGTGCTAGTTAACATTAAAGTATGAACATAAAACAAAAAAAGACCAAACCAACTCTTAACAAGGATTCCAAGACTTCTAAAACCAAAATTTAAACATTTGACTAGGTAATAAGACAATGGACATTCCAATTTCCCCCCCAACATAGCATAAAGCATACTACATGCATATCTCAACCATCATGCTACTCAAGCATCAAGATTCAGCCAATTCAAACATCATATCAACTTGTATACATATTCAATCATCATATAAATCACATCTCCGCCACATACTTAACATTAACATGCTTTACTACTCACCGACCAAAGCAAACATCACCAAAACACACATGATTACAATAACGTCACATACTAAAAACTTACCATCATCCCAACCTTTCGTAACCTGGCTCTAATATCACCAAATGTAACCCCCTCGACCCGTCTTGGCCGATAGACCGAACCGAACGGATCACACGTGGAATATTGAAGTAAACCAGGAAGATTTACCTCAATAAACGTTCTTTTTTTTTCTTTTTATCTTGTCTAAATGCAATTAGGTTCCTAAGTGTACACACATAAGCATCAAATTAAACAACAAAACAATCACCCTTTGATTTCAACTAAATTAATGTTCAAGGACCATTTCATAAAATTGATAAAATATAAGGGTTATTAGCAAATTCAGATTACCAACCATTAATTAGATTCATTACATACTTCTCGGTGAAATCTCAGTTCAAAACGTCATCTAGAACTCATCCAATTGCATACAATGTAAACAGGGACTAAAATGTAAGAAACATCAACTCATAACAATTCAAGAACTGCACTAACGGTCGGATGTTTCGGAACAGAGAGCCATGTATCAAAACAACTGTTTCAAAATAGATCTGACCGTTTTGATACGCAGGTTCGTTTCGAAACCCCTCAGGCTCGTTTCGGAACACTTGTTCACAAAGGCAAAATGTTTTGAAACCGGGCTCACCGTTTCGAAACACCAAGGCCATTTCAGGCCACTGTTTCGAAACAGGCAAGGGGGTTTCGAAATACCTGGGCCTGCAATGTTTAAAAATGTTGTTTAAACTCGATTTAAACCGTCTGAAACCATCCCGACACATGCCCAACCAAGATGGCAACTCAAATACTCATCAAAGACGACTTACACGAAGCATAGGCAACAACATAACATCATTCTCAAAAGCAATGAGACCAGAGGCATGCTTCCAAAGAGTTAAAAACACCAAAAGGATAAAATCCAAGTACAAACATAAACCAAAACTCAAAGGCCATTTACAAGTCCAAATATGCATCTCAAACTTGCACAAAACCAGAAATTAACAAAACAATAACATTCATTGCATTGGACACCCCCATTGCCTTTATTACACTAGTTCAAGAACACAACGTACTTTTAGGAAATGTCTTGGTAAGATTCCCTTGAAGATGCTACCTCCAAAAGCTTAATTGTCTGCATTGATTAACAAGAGAGCATAAGCATACAAGCTTAGTGAGGATTGCTCAAAACCACAAGCATCATCAATTCACAAAACCATATTTTGTTCTTTCAAAACATTATGCCTTTCTTGACAAAACATGCACTTTAACATCAATCTCATCATATTAAACATCATGTAGCATGTTTCATATAAATTCAGCAATTAAACCATTGCTACATGCATTCAAAGCCTTCCAAGCATAAACACCATTATGCCAGTCTTTAATCAAAACATGTATCTTTCAAAATATGCATTAACATCTTTTTCCACAATAACTCATTTCATTATATTGGCTCACAAGTGATAAGCAACAACTCAAAACATATATTGGATACATGAATTACAAAGGGTTGTCCCACACCTTTCATACACTCTACCGACATTACGAGGCTCACACACGAGAGCGACCCTCTATCATTGTGACACCTATGGTGGAGTATTCGGTACAATCACAACCCCTCAACACCACTCATCAGTAGATGTATAACCCACTAATGAGAGACGTGACACACATAAGGTTTGCACCCGGAAGCTACCCTCAACCGTTGCAACCTTAAACAATCCTCAATCGTTAGGGTACTTGGATGGAGTATTTAGTACAATCACAACCCCTCAACATCCAAATCGACTTGTTTATAGTGCACTAAATCCTATAGCCGACTAACTATATCAAATTTCATTTATAAACAGTTTATTCAACATCACTTGCCAATATAACCCATACCTCATACATAACTCACTATTTTTACAAAGCATTCAAGCTAAGCCATAAATCAAGCATTAAACCATGCTTCATGCATCAACACATGCATACAATGATCACATACCTAGTGCACCCTTAAACCACATGACATCATCATACACATTTTATACATTCAAAACATGCTTTAAAACAATAGGTAAATGCAATTAAAATCTAGTGCAACCATTGGCTCATAATTGGCACAATCCGTGTAACCCCTTAGCCCGATCTAGACGGTTGACCCGAACTGAGGTGATTACACGGGGAAAACCGAAGCTAACTCGTTAAAGCCGACTCCGATTGACGACCTTTTTTCTTTTTATCTTTTCTAAAGTAAATTAAATCATATGTGATCACCAAAGAGAAAAGTAAGAAATAACACAACGATTGGAATTCGTTTAGGGGTTTAATTTCACAGTCTAGGCATTTAGGGACCAAAATGTAATTTCTAAAAATTACAAGGGCTTTTGTGATTTTAAGGTTACCATTATTCAATTAGTCATGTTTCATACTTCTCTGCAAAAATTTCATCATAATCGGACCATTCGAACTCAACTAATTGCATACATGAAGATCATGGACTAAAACACAACATTTCAAAGCTCAAAAAGTTGCCTATAACTGATTTTAACGGTCACGTATCGGTATGCCTAGGGGCTGTATCGATACGCGGGGAGGCAGTGACCAAACTCAGAGAAAAGGTATCGATACGCTCTCCCGCGTATCGATACGCCCTTCAAACTTGGCCTACCCGTATCGATACACTTCCTATTCGTACCGATGCCCCTGTACAAAAAGGCACAAAATTTGCTTATGCGTATCGATACGCATACCAGAAGTGTTCCAAAAACAACCCCAAAAACATGTCTAACATCAACAAACCATCACCAAATCATATGGACATGTTTATAGCATCAACCCCAACATATAAGTATGCAATTCTAAGCACATGGTAAACATTTGGAAGCTCAGCACAAGCATTGCAAGGCATACAAAGGAGCAAGCTTAAACCACAATCCATAAGCATGCCTAAAGGCAAGATAAAGTATCAAAACCAATATAAAGGCCTTCTATAAACCATATAGGGAACATATAACTTGCATTAACATCAAGGAGTCCAAAACACATCTCCCAAAACAACCCATTAAATCTCATTTCCATATATCATTACTACATTAAAAGTATAATGCCATACTTGTTCTTAACAATCCTTGAATTCCTTTAAGCCTCATTGCTGCCCAAAATTATCTGCATTGTTGGTAAAAGAGAGCGTAAGCACAATAGCTTAGTGAGGCATGCACTAGAAACACCAACACAACAATGTAAGCTTTTAAAACTCTATCTTGAAATCCATTTCTAAAACCATACTCTTTCTATCTCATGCTTGAAATCCATTCCAAAGCAAAACATCTTTTGAAAACCATATGTACCATCTATCTATCTCATGCATTCAACCAATGCAAATCTCATGGCAAGGCCACACATGCTTGATATACAAAAGTATTTCATAATCTCAAAATCTCATATGCATTTCTCATTGCAAAAAATCATTTCTATCATTGGTACATGTGAATCGAAGTTCATTCTCATATATTGGCATTTCATATTCTATCTTTACTCGAATATGCGGATAGCTTGACTCGAGGCCAAGTCCTACCCCGGTGGGATCTCACCACCGGACTCTCATGACGGTATCTATCTTCGCCTCAAAGCTTGGGTGTTTCACTAAGACTTATCCCGATGACATCTCATATCATCGGACTCTCACTTTGGATAGGGATGGCACTACCCCCATTGCCTGACTCCAAAGAGCACGTATGAAATTTTAGATTATAGTGCACTCTACATCCTATTGGTCGACCAATTATATCTGGTAATCATCTCATCATTTATGCCAATATATCACATTAAAACCATCATCTCACCTACTATTTTGATGTAACATTTCTAAATCAATCTCATCCCATTTCAAAACCACAATTCATGCATAACATTTAATCAAAATCTCAAAACTCTTTGCAATGTTATTCTATCCCATGAGATCTATATAAAATAGTATCTAATGTCATGAATCATGCACAACACAGTAGGAATTTGTCTATCTCAAATCAAGAGCATGTCAAAAGCATTTAGGGGCATCATCCACATTTCGAGAGCAAATCTAAACATACTTACTTCCGGACATAGGATGGTGTTTCAAACCAATCCTAAATCCCCAAAACTTGTTTCCTTGTCCCTCAAGGACTTCTAAAATCATTTTCACTCACCGATAACGTTTCGCTTGCTGGCCGAAACGATTTCTAAACTTCTGGCACTTTCGGAGCAACAACAAACGCGTCCGAAGATGTCTCCCCTATTCATTACACATAAGAGCATAGGATTATTGCATCATCATGCATTAAAATCACTACCCACTCATTCTATCTCGATGCTTTACTCAAAACTAGCATTTCGGCTATCCGAAATAACCGAAAACACTTCCAAACTTTCTCAAACCAAAGTCCAGCCAAGATATATCAATTCTAACCTTTTCTAAACCTCAATCAACAACAAAAAGCATCATAAACGCGACCTTATACCTCCAGCAATATCAGATCACCAAAAACACCTCAAAAACCACAAATGTAGCATCTCAAACTTAGGAAACCAAACCTATTCGGGATTTATTTGTTAAAACCTCATTCTCAACATCAAATAACATCCAAAATATATTAGAAATCAACCTCAAATCAGAGTTTAACATAGAAATACGAAAATCACCAAGATCTCATCAAGAATCTTGAATTTAGCAACTATTTCTTGTTTATAACATTAAAACAACTCAAAACCATTAACAAAGGATTGCTAACTTGGGAATTTCAGTAAAGAACTAACCATTAAAGGAGAAGAACGAAGCTTACCTCTAATGGTTGACTTGTCCTTAATTTTGGCAAGTTTTCTTGAAAATCCAAAGCCAAACCAATAAGATTTGATAAAACAAAGATATGGAATCTTTTAGAGGATAAAATCTCAGCAAACAAGTTGAAAATCAGAGGTTCTTTGATGAGAGAAAAGTGTTTGGCTGATTGGAAGTTGAGAGAAAATGAAAAGAGAGAAATCTATTGTAAAGTTGGTTATGAAAAGTCAACTTTGATTTCCTTTTTAATTTCCTTTTATTTCTTTAATAAAATCATTATTAAAAGCTCCCAAATTAAAGAGAAATCTGATGAAAAACAAATGGTAAAATTATCTCCTTAAAGATTTAAAGTTTCAATCCTTTACAAAACAGTCACTAGCCAACTTTTGCAAAAACTGCATTTTGGTCACTATACCAAAATGTAATATTTCCAAAGCTCATTTTGTAAAATTGTTTTTACCATAATCATTTATATAATAAATGAGGACTTTTAGATATTTTCCCATATTTTTAAAACACCCCGAACTAAGCTTTCCCTAAACCAACCTCAAGGGTTCGAACCGTTCCTGACCGGCCCAATTCAACGTCTAAAACATCTAGGCCCAAAACCAAGGCGTTACAACTCTCCCCCACTTAAGAAATTTCATTCTCGAAATTTACCTAGTGGAAAGAGGTAAGGAAACTTCTTCTTCATGTCATCCTTCCTTTCCCACGTAGCTTCCTCAACGCCACGATGTCTCCATAAGACCTTGACCAGCTCGATTGTCTTACCCCGGAGAACCTTGCTATCTGAATTCATAATCCTATCAGGCTCCTCATCATATGTTAAGTCTGGATTCAACTCAACCTCCTCTACAAGCATAACATGCGACAGATCCGATCTATATCTCCAAAGCATGGATACATGGAACACATTATGTATCTTTTCAAACTCTGAAGGTAGTCTCAACTTGTAGGCAACAGAACCCACACGCTCTATCACTTCATATGGTCATGTGATAAGGTTTTTGAAAAACGAACCAACTAAGGCCTTATCACTTTTTTTTAAAAAATGGTTTGTTAAAAAAGGGGGAAATTCGTATTTTGGAAAACTGTAAAAAAATTTGGAGTCGCCACCGGCCACTAGGTAGGCCGGACACCGTAAAACTAGAGATTTGTTTTAAAACGGGTTCGGGAGTTGGTTACGTGTGGGGAAGGATTAGCAACCCCGTCACGCCTGGAAATCGGTACCAAATTACTTGTTGCCTTTAATCGACAGAAATTATTTAAGATCAAAAGTGAATTTAATAAAAATGTTCTTAAATGAAAATGTGGCTTAATTTGCACGGGCTTTATCGAATTTGTGATTTTAGAATTAATTAAACGTTTAATTAAAAAGGATGACGGTACACCGGACCATAGACTAAACCGACATCATATAAGACTGACTGCCGTGTTTGTTTAGGGTTCGGATCCCGTACGTCACCTTTATGCATGATGCAGACAAATAAAGGATGACGCGTGTTATTTTCCTTTTTTATGCTTTCGCTTACCTAGAGAGGGTGAAAATTAAACCAAATATTCGATCGACATCCATTAAGCTAGGACTGTCGTTTTTCAGATACTTGGGTTAATTAATACCTCTCTTGGGGTATATTTATAAGTCCGGTTATCATGCTTGACGATTAGGCCTCATGAATGACAAATATATATATGCATGTCATAAAAATACTCAAAATAAACACATAAAAAGCCCACCCAAGGCCCTAACTTAAAGGTCCATGTTATGGAACATTAATTAGTGGTTTAATCATTTATCATACAATTCTAATATTAGACCCTAGATTGTTTATATCCCAATTAAAAGGCTCGAATCAATTATGGATTATCTTGTATTATTTTTGTCTAAGTGTCACATTAATTCTAGTTTTTAGAAGTGGGTGCGATTAAACCTAATAAAAGCCTTAAACCCGAACCGACCTAATTACTCGAATCATGCCCCTATAAGGCAGGCGCACAAACCGAAGTAATTAATCCGATCGAGATAACTTAACTAAGCTAACTAACCCAAGCCCATTTTGAGAAGGGGTGAAGCCCATAAGACACTAAACCAACCTATCTAACCTAAGGCCCAAAAGGCCCGTATTAAGGATACTAACAACAAAACCACTACGAGGCCCAAATTTAACACCCTAAACATGTATTAATTAATTAAATCGAAAAGACATCTTACATTAGTTTAATTAATACATAAAACTCATGAATAGAAAGTCAAGCCATGGCAACACATATATTCGACACATGTAGCTACTCGAACCAAGCACGAAAACATAAAAAACACTAAACATTCTAGACCATAGAAACAAACCAAAAAACATATATTCGATAAAATGATAATCAAGCAATAAATGAACCACGCGAGACCCACAAGATTATAACAAACATACCGTGCCAACATACATATTCGATTAAAAGAATAACACATGGCATTAAAAGCATGCATTAACAACATACTAAAAGCAATTAGACAAAAAACGTACCAAATTGACATATATGCAAAAACAGTGGCAAAAACGAAAAAAAAGGAAAGAAAAGGTTTTAAAACTGGGCACGGGGACTAAAATGAACACGAGACGAAGGAAAGGGGATTGGACAGACAATAAGACCAAAAACGACTCGATCTAGGACGAAAAGTTGAAACGGCTCCACACCCCAGGGAACTAAGGTGCTATTTTCCGATGCGGAAACCCCTAAGACGCTAATAACCCGACGCGGAGGGACCTAACGCTCTAATAAACCAAAAAATAAAACGACGTGACACTATAAATACCACCTTAAACACCCCTGTTACCCCTTTCGCCTGAGAAACAAAACCCTAGCCGTCACCTTACATTATCTCTCGACTCCCGAACGCCGGCCGGTGATATTCACCGTCCGACAAACCTAAAACGCACCCCGACCAGAGAAAAAAACTAACCCTAAAGAACCCAAAAACAACCTAAAGAAAACCCTTTACCTCTGACTCTCCTCAAAACTAAACCCCGACACCCTCATGTTCCTTTCGAAACAAAACCTAGAAAACAAAGCCCCTAAAGAACCTATCAGACACCCGGGAGACAAAACGACACAGAGACGAAGGGAGGCCCTTCTCGTTTCCCCTGATCGAGTCACCGTTTAGAGCCACCGGATGGCTAGGCTTATCCTCGGTAGAGGGGTGAGAAGTCGAAGAAAAGAAGACAAAAGGTAGAAAACAAAAAAAAACTTTTCTTTTTATTTTCTAAACTTACATGCAACAATGGAAATCGATATACCTGAAACTGATGTCTGGAATTAGTATTGCTCTTCGTGCTTTTTTACGGGATATCACGAATCCCGTTAAAATGAGTATTGATTCGGCTTTATAGCCGGATTTTCGATTGCTTTTATATTTTTTTTATCGGATGGAAAATGTTTATTGGCTCGTATATTTCATTTGGCCAGATTCATGTGTGATTCTGTCATTCCCCTGCCATTCTGTTGCCTTTTGTTCGTTTTGCTTTTCTTTTTCCCCTTTTGATTTGCTGCGTTTTGATATTTGCTGATCCCTCTTTCTTTGCGTGCATGGTTCGTACGGCAGACTGTCGTGGCCACTGGATCGTCCGTTGGATCGGACGAGGACGACGTGGTGAGTTCTCGGGTGCACTGAAACATCGGGCGTGTGCTACACGCGTGCGCGTGGTGATCTCAAACTCCGCGCGTGGACGTGTTGAGAATTGGGGGAGTCACGTGTGGAATTTTCTTTACATCTGAGCCGTTAGATCGTGTTTGATCCAACGGTTCAGATTCGGGCAGCGCTGCATCATCTGATGGATGCTAGGGTTTCTGTGGAGGGGCATTCTGGATCGTTGGATCTCCGTCTGATCCAAAGGCTCTGATCGTGCGGCGCAAACCTAGGCGGACCCTTTTCTAGTGTTTTTGGCATCTTCCGTTTGGGCCGTCAAATCTGATCTAGATCTGACGGCTGGTAATTGTCTGTGCATACAACATTGGGTTAGGGTTTGTAATCGGAATTGGGCCAACGGGCCATGTAAACCTTTTAAATTTTTCCTTACTTGTAAAAGGACTCTGATATTGAATAAACAATTGGGCTTTTATTCATTAATATTAATATCGGGCTTGTTTATTTATTAGTTTTTATATTTCCAGATTTGATAAATATAATAATAATAATAATAATAATAATAGATACCGATAATAGATATTAATAGTAATACTAATAATAATAATAATGTATGTTATACGGTAATATATAATCATAGTAATGGATAAAGATAATAATAATAAATGTGACAATTAGATAAGATAATAATAATAGACAGGGGTAAGATGTAGTAACATATTAATAGGAGCAATTGGTGATTAAAAACCAACTAATACCAATAACTCTAATGACACATATATACTGTTTTTTCTTTTCTTTTTAATTATTATCATAACACATATATATATAAGTATCAAAGCCCATTATTAAAAGAAAAGATAGATGTTAACCCGGACAAAATTAATGATTACAGTTGCCCCTATTTGCTTGTACTTGTGCAACAAGAATAAAGCAAAGACCATAAGCACTAATTT
Source organism: Hibiscus trionum (assembly GCA_030270665.1). Classification (NCBI taxonomy): domain Eukaryota; kingdom Viridiplantae; phylum Streptophyta; class Magnoliopsida; order Malvales; family Malvaceae; genus Hibiscus; species Hibiscus trionum. The sequence continues at coordinate 38,392,636 of BSYR01000027.1, forward strand.
TGTCCAACTTCCCTATTTGGGTGATTTGTTTCTCCGAAGCGGCAGAAACAAAGTGGGTATCGTTGGCATGTCCTCCCGAAACGGCAAGGGACATAATTGATTCATTCTTCCAAAGCGGGAAAGAATAAACCTCAAATAACTTGTTTTCCCGAAGCGGCAAAAACAAACTGAGCAGGCCCTCTAGCTTGTCTGCCCGAAAATCCTTGAGCTCTTTGGCTCTTAGATCCTGATGCGGTGAGTCTGAAATTCTTCGCCTGAAGCTACGTTTGCTCCTCCGAAGCGGCAGGAACAAATTGGGTAGCGTTGGTATGTCCTTCCGGAACGGCAAGGGACATAGTTGATTCATTCTTCCGAAGCGGCAAAGAACAAACCCAAATAACTTATTTTCCCGAGGCAGCGAAAACAAACTGAGCAAGCCTTCTAGCTTTTCTGCCCGAAAATTCTTGAGCTCTTTTGCTCTTAGATCCCGATGCGGCGAGTTTGAAATTCTTCGCCCGAAGCTACGTTTTCTCCTCCGAAGCGGCAAGAACAAAGTGGGTAGCGTTGGTATATCCTTCCGGAACGGCAAGGGACATAGTTGATTCATTCTTCCGAAGCGGCAAATAACAAACCCAAATAACTTGTTTTCCCGAAGCGGCAAAAACAAACTGAGCAGGCCTTCTGGCTTTTCTACCTGAAAATCCTTGAGCTCTTTTGCTCTTAGATCCTGATGCGGTGAGTTTGAAATTCTTCGCCTGAATTTCATTCCTTTTGCGTTTTTGCTTCCTTTTTGGTGGCAAATGCCTTTGCGTATCTGTAAAAGGAAAATATTATGATGATATATGTTAGTATGATCCTAGCACATGTATGCCTATGATGATGCATGAATGAGTATGCCGCATATGGGCACGGTGCCACAACTTCTTCTGCCGATCTCTCTTGATCTTTTACTTTCTCTTCGATGCCGATGTTTGTCTCACACTCGGGTTTAGCCTCTGGATCTTTTGGAAAGCCCTTTTTGCGGATTCCAGCCTCGGTTTTTCCCTCCCAAAGCGCCTTTTCAAGTTTTCACTTTGGTATTTATCTTTTTATGAAGCGCCCTTCTGGGTTTTCACTCCATTTCTTTTCCTTTTTCTTTTGTTCTTTTTCTTCTCCTTTTCTTCTCTTTTCTTTCTTGTTTTTTCTTTCTTTTCTTTTTTTCTTTTTTCTCTTTTTCTTTGTTCTTTATCTTCTCTTTATCTTTTCTTTCTTCTTTCTTCTTTTTTTTCTTTTATTTTTTTCTTTGGTTTGTGCGACACTTATCTCATCAAAGCATGGCCATGGTCAGCTACTTGAAATTTTCTTCAGGGTCCTTGTCACTTATCCGGCATTGGGCCGATTTAGCTTCTTTTATTCACCTGCATTCAAGAGGTCAAACCACATAAATACCAAGAAATCTTTTGCTTTGTAAGTCTATTTCAAACTGCTCGAGTAATTCTTTGAAAAGGGATGAATGAAGATGTCAGATAATATTTATTAATATATTTTGAAGTTCATGAAAATATCATGAATGGAAGGAACAAATGATGCAATAGCCTAAGCATTGTCCTCGTGAATGATGTGGGAATCCATCAACCTAGGCAGTTTCTTTGCTAGCATTATCCTGCCTATTTCTGAATTCTGAAAGATCCTACCCGTTGACCATGTACTTATTGGTACTTCCTTGCGAATACCCCCTTCAATTCTCAACTCCCCCTAAATCTCAAGACGCCCTTTTCGGGTTTTTGTCCTACGATTCCCCCTTTTTCTCCGTTTTCTTCTTCTCCTTTTTTGTTTTTGTCTATTTTTTGTTTTTTTTTGTTTTGTTAAGCGCCCTTTCAGGTTTTCACTCCACCTTTTTTTAATACTTAAAGCGACATTTTCGGGTTTTCACTTTAAGTATTTATTTCCCACGAGACGCCCTTTCGGGTTTTCACCCCACTTCGTCTTTCACGCATAGTACTTCCTGACCGAATCTGAATTCACTGGATTGCCCAACTCTTTCCCATCCATTTCCATTAGGATCAGTGCCCCTCCAAAATAGGCCTTTTTAACCACGTAGGGCCCTTCCCAATTAGGCATCCATTTCCCTCGAGAATCTCTTTGGGTGGATAATACCTTTCGCAGCACCAAGTCTCCTTCCTGAAACTCTCTCGGACGAACTTTCTTGTCATAGGCTCGCATCTTTCTTTTCTGGTACATTTGACCATGGAAAATGGCCCTCAGTCGTTTCTCTTCAACGAGATTTAACTGATCAAAGCGAGCCTGTATCCATTCAGCTTCCTCCAGTTTTACCTCATTCAGTATCCTGAGAGTTGGGATTTCTACCTCCATAGGTAATACTGCTTCTGTACCATAAACCAGAGAGTACGGTGCTGCCCCAGTCGAAGTACGTATGGATGTCCGGTATGCGAAGAGGGCAAATGGAAACTTCTCATGCCAATCCTTGAACGTGTTCGTGGTCTTGGCTATAATCTTCTTGATGTTCTTATTTGCGGCCTCTACTGCCCCATTCATTTTTGGGCGATACATAGTGGAGTTATGGTGTTTTATTTTGAACTGCTCGCATACTTCGTCCATCATCTTGTGATTCAGATTGGAACCATTACCAGTAATGATTCTTTCCGGCATCCCATATCGGCAAATAATCTCCCTTTTCAGGAATTTGCATACCGTTGCCCTAGTAACATTGGCATAGGAAGCAGCTTCTACCCACTTAGTGAAGTAGTCAATGGCAACAAGGATGAAGCGGTGTCCATTAGAAGCCTTGGGGTGGATCTGGCCAATCACGTCCATTTCCCACATGATAAAAGGCCAAGGGGAGTTCATAGTGTGCAATGGCATCGGTGGTGAATGTATTTTATCAGCATATATTTGACATTTATGACACCGCTTAGAGTAGTCAATACAGTCCCCTTCCATGGTTGACCAAAAGTAGCCATACCTCATGATCTTTCGGGCCATTGAGAAGTCGTTGGCATGAGTCCCACACAACCTATCGTGAACTTATGCCAGAATGCTTTTGGTCTCCCGAGCGTTAATGCACCTTAGCAGTACTTGGTCCTTTCCCTTTTTGTACAAGATTTCCCCGTCTAGGACATACTCGGTCGCCATTCTCCTAATGGTCCTCTTATCATTCTCATTAGCCTCTGCGGGGTATGTCTGGTATCTAATGTACTACAAGATGTCATGATACCACGGATTATCGTCCACCTCTTCTTCTATGCTGTAACAGTGGGCTGGTAATTCCAACATTCGCATCTTAATCGGTCTCATCTCTGCACCTGAGACTGCCTTGAATGTGGCAGCTAAGGTTGCTAGGGCATCTGCCATCTGATTATCCTCCCTGGGGTTGTGAGTAAAACTGATCTTCTCAAAATTCTTGATCAGTCCCTGGACCAAGTTGTAATACTTGACCAACTTCAGATCCCTGGTCTCCCATTCATCCCTGAGCTGATATATTACCAAGGAAGAATCCCCAAACACATGAAGTCTCTTTATCCTTCTTTCAATGGCTGCACGCAACCCCATGATGCACACCTCATATTCAGCCATGTTGTTGGTACAGAAAAAGTCCAGTCTACTGGTGAAAGGGTAATGTATCTCCTCCGGAGAAACTAGCACTGCCCCGACTCCGTGGCCTATAGTGTTGGATACCCCATCAAAGTATAGCCTCCATGATTCTCCTTCAATGGTGTCATTCACCCCTTAGTTATACACATCAGATCTTCGTCCGGGAAGCTGAAGTCTAATGGTTCATAATCATCTGAGGCCCGGCTTGCCAGGAAGTCTGCTATAGCGCTCCCCTTTACTGCCTTCTGACTCACATACATGATATCAAATTTGGACAACAATTTTTGCCAACGGGCTAACTTTCCTGTCAGCGCTGGCATTTCCATCAAAAACTTTAGAGGGTCCAATTTGGAGATCAGCCACGTGGTGTGGTACAACATGTATTGTCTGAGCCTCTTGGTTGCCCATACTAGGGCACAACATAACTTCTGGATTTGCTGGTATCGAGTCTCACACTCGGTAAACTTCTTACTCAAGTAGTAGACTGCCTTTTCTTTCTTGCCAGTGTCATCATGCTGCCCTAGGACACATCCCATCGAATTCTCAAAAACTGTCAAGTATAGGATCAACGGCCTATCTGGTACCCGAGGTTATTCTTCCGAAGTAGTCTAAAGACAGGGTCGCATTTTTCGGTTAACTGGGAGATGAACCGGGATATGTAATTCAACCTCCCTAAGAACCCTCGGACTTCGTTTTGGGTTCGAGGCGGTGGGAGATTCTAGGTAGCTTTTACTTTGTCGGGATCAATCTCAATCCCCCTCTTGCTGACCACAAATCCTAGAAGCTTACCGGATGTGATGGCAAAAGTGCACTTCGCTGGGTTGAGTTTCAACTGATACTTCCTCAACATCTGGAATAATTTCCTCAAGTTCTGGATATGCCCTCCTTCAGTCTGGGACTTTGCTATCATGTCGTCCACATAGACCTCGATTTCTTTGTGCATCATATCATTGAAGAGCGACACCATGGCCCGTTGATACGTTGCCCCGACATTTTTCAAACCAAAGGGCATTACCTATTAACAAAATGTCCCCCACATTGTTACAAATGTCGTCTTGGTCATGTCATCAGGATCCATTTTTATTTGGTTGTATCCTGAAAAACCATCCATGAAGGAGAACCACTAATGACCCGCTGTGTTGTCAACTAGGGTATCGATATGAGGTAGAGGGAAGTTATCCTTTGGGCTTTCCTTGTTGAGATCTCTATAATCCACACACATGCGAACCTTTCCATCCTTCTTGGGGGTAGGCTCTATGTTGTCCACCCATTCTGAATACTCGACCACCTTTAGGAACCCAGCATGATACCGCTTCCTTACTTCATCCCGGACTTTCAGCAAGGTATCTGTCCTCATCCTTCTCAATTTCTGTTGGACCGGCTTGCACTCTGGCCTGATCGGTAGTTTGTACACCACAATACTCGTGTCTAGACCTGGCATGACTTGGTAGGTCCATGCAAAAATGTCCTTGAATTCTAACAACAGGCTTATTAGCTCAACCCTGGTTTTGGACGAAAGTGTTGTGCCAATCTTGACCTCCTTTCAATCTTCATCATTATTCCCCAAATTTAGGACCTCTATCTCCTCTTGGTGAAGGACTATCTGTCTATCTTCACTCTCCATTAGTCTGATGAATTCTTCCGGAATTTCATACTCCTCCTCACTACCCTCTTCTTCGCCAATTTCGGCCAGATACAATGGTTGCTCAAAATCCACCTCGGGATTAAATTCGGCACCATTCATAAAGTTAATAATAGGGATCCTGCAACATTTATGAAAAGAATGTGTATTGGGAAAACGAATGTATATTATTTACGGAGTAGGTGGAATAATAAATAATAAACGAATAATGAATGAAATGAATGGGATGTTTGCAATTTTGGAAAAACGTCTTTTTATTAAATTTAAAACGAGCAGATTAATATAGGCGCCCTTACAAAAGATCCCTATTGCTCGCGGGCACAAGCAAATAGGGTGAGTTCTGAGTATTACTCTGGCTTAGACCTAAAGACTACAGGCCCATCCTGAACAATCCAGTTGTTAAGAGCCTCTCCAGGAAGACAAGGGCGGATTCCTGCCAAGAAGGTCGAGCTCTCCTCATCTTTGGATATCACATTAACATCCAACTCTCCTAACGCCTCGCTGATCTTCTCTTCCTCACAAAGTTTGGCATTCTCTATATTGGCCTCGTGTACCATCTGTTCGGGGTTGATGATTCCACCCGACACAAAGATGTTTCTCATATCGGTATAGACAATTGGCTCCAATAACATGTCTTCTCCTCGGAGTCTAGTCATTCTTCGTTCGGCTCTCCTCTTCCATTCCAATTTTCTTTGCTGAAATGTGGGCTTATGACCAAGCCCAAATCTGTCTTGTTTGTTGATAACACCTCTGACACGCAAACATCCTTGCAAGTTTCTGCCGAGTCCTCTCCCTTTCTTTGCTCCCTATCCCAAAGTCAGCCATACTTGCATCTTGGCACATTTAGATAATTTCGGGCACGGGATCTTGCTTCCTTCCGTCACAAACGTTGCATTCATGAATTCAAGGGCTCTAAAGGCACATTCGATCGCTTCCTCGTTAGTTTGGACATATGAAGCGTCGGTATCCACAAACGCTATAATGTCATGTTGGACAGACACTCACTAACTTCCCCTCAATGACAAACTTCAGCTTCTGGTGCAATGACGAGGGCACAGCTCCCGCTGAATGGATCCAGGGCCTCCCTAATAAGCAGTTATAGGTTGTCTTGATATCCATTACCACAAAGTCGACCACATACTCGGTAGGTCCGCTTAGCAACGGTACCTCGATCTTCCCCACAACTTCCCTTTGGGTCCCATCAAAAGCTCTGAATGAATTTTGACAAGGCTTCTGTGAAACCTATGTTTGATTTTGATATAATTAAATCGTTAAGGATCAAATTGAAAAACTTGAAATTGTTTTATAAGTCCCTTAATAAGTTTTAAATCACCAAAACTTTAAAACTGATTTGAAAAACTCAAACTCCAAATATTTTCTAAGTGTTCCAAGGGCAAACTATTGAAAACCATCTAGGTGTATCGATACGCTTCCAGCCGTATCGATACCTTTTTTACCAAATTGGCTACTGGAAGGACGTGTTTTGATACGCTCTTAACTGTAACCCCCTTAGCCCGGTCTAGGCGTTAGACCCAAACTACGAAGATCACACGGGGAAAACCAAAGTCAACCCTAAAGTCACCCTTGATTAACGACCCGTTTTTTCTTTTATCTTTTCTAGATGCGTATTAAGCCTATGTGAATGCTCAAGAACCTTGGAAGAGAAAAGCACAGCGGTCGGAAAACGTTTAAGGACTCAATTGCAAGAAATACACATTTAGGGACCAAAATGTAAATTTTGGAAAATATAAGGAATTTGTAGATTTTAGCTTTACCGAACCTTAATTAATCATATTACAAGCCTCTCTACCAAATTTCAGCTTAAAAAGACATCTCAAGCTCAAGCAATTGCCATTACAAAATTCAGGACTAAAATGTAAAGCTTGCAGACTTCAGAGCAATTCAAAACTGTGTCCAACGATCACCCGTTTCGAAACAGCTAAGGGTGTTTCGAAACACCAAGTCAAAACACCCACCCGTTTCGAAACTGGTTCCGAAACAGGGCATTCCAGTAGCCAAAGTGTTTCGAAACACTTCTAGCCGTTCCGAAACGCCCAAGCCATTTCAGGCACCCGTTTCGAAACAGCTAAAGGTGTTTCGATAAACATTGCCCAGAAACAGCAAAAAATTATGGTTTTACACATCCAAACACCATCAAACATACTTTAAACCATTCCACAACATATCAACAACATGCCAAGCATTTAAGCCATCATATTGCAACAAAAAACTAGATACATTACAAGTTTTAAGCACACCTACTCAATTACTACGCTCAACACATGATCTTGCTTTTAAACAAGGAACATAGCTATAACAAATATGAATATGAAAATCCAAACTTCACAAAACAATCACCAACAAGTATCGAACCATAAACCAAACATGCTCAAAATGAACAATCTCATTACACATCAACATATAAGACTCTTCCCCCCATTGCCTTTATTATCTATAGCTATAAAACAAAACATACTTCTCAAGTGGAGCTCTTCTTGAATCCCTTGCTTCTTGTTGTCCCAACTTCAAATATCTGCATTGATGGACAAAAAGGAGCGTAAGCACATAATGCTTAGTGAAGAATGCTCAAAACCAAAACACCATCAATGCAGCGGATCATAAAACCATCTTAAAATGTAATCACAACTCAATAACCCAAAGTATTGATCGGAAATCTCCTTTGAAAAACCATTGCTTTAAAACATGCATTGCATGAGGCTTTAGAAAATTCATCACATTCTCAAAACTAACCCAAAATGATCTTGAACTTAGAATTTCACACATTAGAAGTGATCATGGAACTGAGTTTCAAAATTTAGGGTTTGAAGATTTTTTGAATGAAAATGGTATTAGCCACAATTTTTCATCTCCTCGAACTCCTCAACAAAATGTGGTAGTTGAGAGGAAAAATAGAACTTTGCAAGAAATGGCTAGAACCATGCTTTGTGAAAACAACTTACCTAAATATTTTTGGGCGGAAGCCACAAACACCGCTTGCTATATTGTTAACCGAGTAATGATTAGACCAATTTTAAAGAAAACACCTTATGAGATTTTAAAATCTGAAAAGCCTAACATTAGCTATTTTCACCCTTTTGGTTGCAAGTGTTTTGTTTTAAATAATGGAAAAGACAACTTAGGTAAATTTGATGCAAAAAGTGATGAAGCTATTTTCATAGGATATTCTTTAACCTCTAAAGCCTATCGAGTATTTAACAAGAGAACTTTAGTAGTAGAAGAATCTATACATGTTGTATTCGATGATAATCTCCTTCCAAGGAAGGATTCTTGTGATGATGATGATGTAGGAATCATAAATGCCTTTGATGGAGGACAAACTTCAAAGGAGGATGAGATTCCAACAAAAGAAGAGGACACACAAGATCCACCTCTTGAAGCCTTGAAGGACTTGGCTCTTGAGGAAAAGGAAGTGAGCTACCCAAGGGAGTTCAACTATGTCAAAGATGGTGAAATCTTGGGTGATCCATCCAAGGGGGTAACCACTCGATCTTCTCTTATATTAATGAATCATGTTGCATTTATCTCATGCATAGAGCCTAAGAATGTAAAAGAAGCATTGAAAGATGATTTTTGGATTATGGCTATGCAAGAAGAGTTAAATCAATTTGAGAGAAGTAACGTTTGGACATTAGTTGATAGGCCTAGTAATCAATCTACCATAGGAACTAAATGGGTCTTTAGGAACAAGCTAGATGAGAGTGGTAACATTGTGAGAAATAAAGCTAGACTAGTAGCACAAGGTTACACTCAAGAAGAGGGAATAGATTTTGATGAAACCTATGCACCCGTAGCTAGAATGGAAGACATTAGGATGTTGCTTGCATATGCATGTTATCATGATTTCAAGCTTTTTCAAATGGATGTTAAAAGCGCGTTTTAAATGGTTTTATAAATGAGGAAGTGTATGTAGAACAACCACCAGGTTTTGAAGACTCAAAATTTCCAAATCATGTTTTCAAACTTACTAAAGCTCTTTATGGTTTAAAACAAGCTCCTAGAGCTTGGTATGAAAGACTTTCAAACTTTTTAATTGAAAAAGGTTTTGAAAAAGGAAAGGTGGACACTACACTTTTTTATAAAAATGTATAAAAATGACATTTTAGTAGTACAAATTTATGTTGATGATATAATTTTTGGTTCTACTAACGAATGCCATTGCAAAGAGTTTGCTAAGCTAATGCAAGGTGAATTCGAAATGAGCATGATGGGGGAGCTCTCATTCTTTTTGGGACTCCAAATCAAGCAAAAGAAGGATGGCACCTTCATCAATCAAGAAAAGTACATAAAGGATATGCTCAAGAAGTTTGGCTTGGAGAATGCAAAACCTCAAGCCACACCTATGAGCTCATCTACAAAGCTTGACAAGGATGAAGGAGGTAAGTGTGTTGACTCTAAGCTTTACCGTTCTATGATTGGATCATTGCTTTACCTTACCGCAAGTAGACCGGATATCTTGTTTAGTGTTTGCTTGTGTGCTAGGTTTCAAGCTAGTCCTAGAGAGTCTCACCTTATAGCCGTTAAGAGAATCTTTAGGTACCTTAGAGATACTCCTTGTTTAGGTCTTTGGTATCCTAGAGACTCCACCTTCAACCTTTATGCTTATTCGGATGCGGATTATGGGGGATGTAAAATCGATAAGAAGAGTACTTCGGAAACTTGTCAATTCCTAGGTAGTATGCTCATATCTTGGTTCTCTAAGAAACAAAATAGTGTAGTCCTATCTACCACCGAAGCCGAGTACATATCCTTAGGGAGTTTTTGTGCTCAAGTCCTTTGGATGAAGCAACAACTCTTAGATTATGGTATTAAAGTTGAAACCATACCCCTTAAGTGTGATAACACTAGTGCAATATGTTTGACAAAAAATCCCATCCAACACTCTAGAACCAAACATATAGAAATAAGGCATCGTTTCATTAGAGATCATGTCCTTAAGGAAGATGTTGTTATAGAGATTGTTGACACCTTAAAACAATTAGCGGACATATTTACAAAACCTTTAGACAAAGAGCGCTTTTGGTCCCTTAGGAGAGAGTTAGGTCTAACTATCCTATCTTGACCTTTTTAGACCTCTTTTGTGCTTAAAATTGCTTGATCTTGTGAAATTGCATGTTTGTGTGTTGTAACTCTTGAAAATATTCATGCCTATAGCTAGGGGAGTATGATTCTGTTAGAATATGCTTAGAACTGCTTATTCATCATTTGCATACTTTTAGGAGGTGTTAGAATCGAGCTTATGGTTGTTCTTTAGGCCTAAAATGTACTTCTGGGCTTAGGGTATCGATGCGGTCCTTCGCGTATCGATACGCATACTTCATTGGCTTCCCAGACTTCATTTGGCCTTACATGGGTATCGATACGATTAAACCCGTTTCGATACGAGCTTAAATCGTTTCGATACGGATTGCATCCGTTTCGATACGATCCTTCAACGGGTATTTTATGGGTATTATGTTTTTACCCCCGTATCGATACACCCTCAGGCGTATCGATACGCGATTGTGCAGGCTGCTTTAATTTTGGCATTTAAAGTCTTCAACTTTTACCAAAACTAAAATTCTTAAAACCCTAAAAACCCTAGCCGTTTTCAGCCTATAAATAGGCTTTTCCTCCCTCATATTTTCACACCACAACTCAAAAACTTCAAGAGGGTTTCAAATCAAGCAAAGTTCTAAGGCTTCTTTTAATCAATTTGGTGCTAGGCTTTTCTTCATTCCTCTCTAATCTCTATCAAGGTAAAACTTTTTCCATTTTTCTTTTAATTTTTTATTTGTTTTGTTTTTATGTTTGTCTTCTTAACAAAACTTATCTTTCAAATTTTTTTAAATTTTCTTTTGCAAATTTTTTTTACCTTGATCTTTGATTTCTCAATGACTTGAATGAATGAATCTTAATGCATACATTTATTTTCTAGTTCATGGCACCATCTAGGAAGAGATCTCGTCTACATGGACCCGGTGAATCCTCCAATCCCGGAGAGGATGCTCGTCCGAATCTCACTCAAATCTATGAACACTCTTTTCAAACCCCCGGAGCTCTCACCTATTTTCGTCAATTCCAACAATACAAGATTCGTCCGGAAAGGGTAATATCTATTCCTTTTCTTAACTCGGAGTGATTCAAGTTTGAATATCTCACTTTGCTCCAACGTTGGAAGTTTATGGATTTTCTCTCCATTCCCGGGTTTTATTTTCGTGTTTTGGTTTTAATCTTTTATGCTAATGCCAAATGTTGTGCTAATCGTGATGTGGTTGTTACCAGAGTTAATTCTTATCTCATGGGCAAGAAAATCACTCTAGATGTCAAATCTATTTGTGAGGTTTTTAAGTTGGAGGATGAAGGCCTTGATGATGAGAATGCTTTAGGCCATGTTCTTAGTGGTTCCGTCACCGCCCTCAATGCTCAAGATCAGATCCTCCATTTGATGGTTTCTTGGTGGCTTAGGCCTTCCGGAGGAAAGTACTCTACTATCCGTCAAGTGGATGACTTTTGGATTCGATGCTTCCGTGAGAGAAAACGTCCAAACCTTGCTCGAATCATGTTTGCGGAGATCGTTTATCTTATGCAACATCGCCACACCACTCTTGTCACTTCTTTCACCTATGGTACGACCCTAAGCTATTTCTTTTTGCAAAAGGATATTGATTGCTCGCATGACTTCCCAACTCCCCTAACCGATCACATTGATGAACGCTCTCTTGCACGGGATAAGTTCCATTATTTTAATGGTAGTTGGTTACGTCTATCCGAGCTTCAATCCGAGGCCGCGGAACTATTTGCTAATCCTCAAGGTGAAAAGCTTCCTTAAGCTCCTCCACCTCCTCCTCAACCTTCCATGGATGCTCTTATGACCTTCCTTAATGAGCAATTCACGGGATTGCGCACGGATATGGCTTCGGGCTTTACCACGATTGATACACGTTTCACAATCCTTGAAACACGGATGACGAACGTGGAGAATCGTCTCACCTCTCTTGAAGGTGGTCATAATTCTATGAATATTTCTCTCTCCGCCTTCCATGATGAGTGGCGTAATAGCATGAGGAATGATGATCCAATTGAGGATGAAGATGAACATGATGAAGAAGGCGATGATGATGCCTAGTAGCTTCTCCTTGCATTCCATGCATATCACCTAGGATTTTTTATTTATGCACCTTTGTTTCATGGTTTTAGGATTAAGTTTGCTTTATTTTAAACCTATGCTTTGATTTTTTTATTTTGTTGGATTTTTAAGTTGATGTTATGTTTTATTTTGAACTTAATGATATTTATGTTGCTTGCCTATTTATACCTTAGCCTATGTTATGCACTTTACTTTGTCTCAAATATTTTTGATCTAACAAAAAGGGGGAGAGAGAAGCTCACAACACTTAAAAAATTTTGATTTTCAACTTAAAGTTACCTAGCTCATATTCAGGGGGAGTTAATTTTGCAAAGTTTTTCAAAGTGTCAAAAATTTCAAGTTTTGGTTTTGTTATATCAAAAAGGGGGAGATTGTGAAACCTATGTTTGATTTTGATATAATTAAATCGTTAAGGATCAAATTGAAAAACTTGAAATTGTTTTATAAGTCCCTTAATAAGTTTTAAATCACCAACACTTTAAAACTGATTTGAAAAACTCAAACTCCAAATATTTTCTAAGTGTTCCAAGGCCAAACTATTGAAAACCGTCCAGGAGTATCGATACGCTTCCAGCCGTATCGATACCTTTTTTTACCAAATTGGCCACTAGAAGGACGCGTTTCGATACGCTCTTAACTGTTTCGAAACAGCTTATCGAAACAGATTCCAACTGTACCGATACGCCCCTCTGTAAAAACTGAAGGAGTTTGAATAGTGTACCGATACGGTTCCACCCGTATTGATACGATTTTAATTGAATTTTTAATTCGAATTGTTTTAAATGCCTTCGACCGTTGGTGTCAGTTGTTAGGTAACCAATATTTAAAATGGTAGTTGACCCGTATCGATACGGTAAACCCCTGTATCGAAACGGAAACTTCCAGTGAGCTAAGTTGAGAAAAAGGTATCGATACGGTCTTATCCGTTTCGATACACTCCCTATCTCGTATCGATACGCTTATGTGCGTTTCGATACCCCCTCTTTATTATGCACAACGACTCTTTCTTTTTTAAGACATGTATCGATACGGCTCCCCGTGTACCGATACGGATAGCTGCAGATGTGCATTTATGGTTGAAAGAAAGGGTCCCAACGGCTCTATTCAATTCCCCAACCACCCAAACGACTAGAATTGATAGAGGATGTATAAATTGAAGCTCTTTGAAGATCAGCAAAACTATTGCATTAAAGACAAACATTCAAGCAAAAATCCAACCTCAAGAGTGCTTTATTTCCAACCTTTTGTAATTCCCAAATTGAGTTGTTTCCAATTCTTATTCTATCTTCAAATTTGGGTTGGGTGTTGTACTTCAAGGGACAAATTTGTATTAGAGAGATATACTTCTTGTCCAATTTCTTCTTTGATTATTTGTGAGAGTTTGGTCAATTTTTGGGTAGAAAAATTATACCGGTTGTGTAAAGGTTACCTCCTAAGCCTTGAAAAGGGGAAGAAAAAATAGTGAATTGTTGAAATCCTTAGTGGTAGCTAAGGTAGTGGATGTAGAGTTCATTTGGAACTTGAACCACTCTAAAATCCTTTGTTCTTCATTTTTAAATTTCCCTTTCACTCCACAAAGTTTTTAAATCCCAATTCACCCCCTCTTGGTCTTGATCATTCAATCGATCCACTCAACAGCTTCATATGTGAACTGTCTATGGGCAACCTTTGCAGAGTTTCCATCGGCATCACATTCAAAGCTGAACTGTTATCAACAAGCACCCCTGATAGGACATACCCTTTGCAATGTGTAGTTATAATCAAAGCCTTTGTTGACCCCATTCCTCCGTCTGGGATCTCGTCATCACTGCAGGATATGAAATTATCCACAACGATGTGACTTACAATCCGGTCTAGCTTGTTGACCGAAATGTCGTCCGGGTTAAACGTCTAGTTTAGTACCTTTAGGAGTGCATCACGGTGTTTCTCAGAATTCAACAACAGTTCTAACACTGAAATTCGGGTCTGCTACTTCCGGAGCTGATCGACAATGCTATACTCGTTGTGCTTCAAAAATCTCAAAAAATTTTGAACCTGTGCTTCTGTCACTGGTTCATTAATTTTTAGAGGAGGGTCCTCTTCAAACAACTTTTCAGTCTCCGGCTCGGACGACTTCTCTTTTCCCTTCGGATCTACTTCTTTGGGAGTGCCCGGTGAGTAACACCTCCCACTTCTCGTGAGATTCCCCACCTCGTTTACTACTTCAATTTCTGACTCCTTCGGACCATTCTCCTTCTCGGGCTCTTCCTCACTAGGCGACCTGCTTTCTTTCATCGGATTCACATTCCCCGGCACCGAGACATGGGCATCATAGTTCCATGGAACCTTCCTTTCGTCCTTAAAAGGGAAGGACGTCGGGCGAGATATTCTCAATTTCGGGGCCAGTTTAGGGCTTTCTCCCTCGGATATGCTTCCCTTCTTCGCCTTGTGAGGTATAACAAAGGTTCGGTCTAAGCCAAACTTTACTTTAGCGTCATCAAACGCGCACACCTCTGGGTCCCCACTTTCCTCATCCTTCTCAAAAAACTCAATTTCTTTATTGTCCATCATTCCTCGGACCACTTGCTTGAACTCCCCACAACACTGAATGTCATGTCCCTCGTGCTGGTGGTATTCGCAATAGGGTCCACTCCCCATCAACGCCACCTCCATCCATCGGTCAATCAGGCGGGCCATGCATAGCTACTGAAACACCCATCGTAACGGGGACCTGACCTCAGACACACTAACCTTATCCCTTCTGGTGTACCCTTCCTCGATCGTATTCACTCCCCGACCCGCATGATTCGGCAACGGGTTAGTGGTGGTATTTGGCTCATCTAGCTGTAATACCCCAGTTTTAATCAAATGCTTCACAAACTTCTTAAAAGCTATGCAATTCTCAATTGTATGCCCCAAAACACCACCATGATACTCGCAGTTGGCTTTCTCATCATACCAAGCTGGGAATGGCGGCTTGAATGGAGTGACATGGTAGGGTCGAACCAATTATGCCTCATACAAGTGAGTGTACAAGTCAGTGTAGGATATTAGGATCGGGGTGAAATTCATCTTTTCATCCTCTTTCTTGGGAGCCCTAGTCTCCTTCTTATTCGAACTCTGTCCCCCGCCTGATGTAGCTTGCGGTGCCGAAAGGGTAAAACTCTTCGGGGTCGTCTAGGTGTTCACAATATTCACCTCGTTTTCCTTTTTCTTATAGTTCTTGCGATGACTTTCTCCGTTGTCGATCCTCTCACTTTTGATGGCCACTTCAATGGACTCCCGTGTCTTTACCATGTCTGCAAAGTTCTGAGTAGTATTATTTATCAACCGGTCAAATAATGTCCCTTTCAATGTGTTAATGAACATTGGGGTGATCTCGTGTTCTGGAATCGAGGGTTGGATCTGAGCAGCCACATCCCGCCACCTCTGGGCGTATTGGCGCAAACTCTCATTCACTCTTTGCTCCATTCCCTCCAACATAATCCATATTGGGGTCATATCTGTCACATGCTTATAATGATCTATGAAGGCCCTTGAGAGGTCCTTCCAAGTCTTAACATTCACTCGGCTGAGCGTAGTATACCACATGATAGAGGAGCCGGTCAAACTATCCTGGAAACAGTGGATAAGCAGCTTCTCCTCCTTGATAAAAGCGGCCATCTTCCGACAATACATAGTGATGTGTGCTGATGGGCAAGTGGTGCCATCATATTTATCAAAGTCAGGGACCTTGAACTTGGGCGGAAGTACTAAATATGCCAACAGACTCAAATCACTGGCATTGTTCCCTTGTTCATCCACCTCTTGGATATTTCTGAGCTTCTCCTCGAATGCCCGAAATTTCTCCTCGTATTTCTTCTTTATCTCGGCTCTGACCCTTTCTACCTCTTCTAACATGCTCAAATTTGGCACCTCATTCTCATGGTCGCCTTCTAAATCAACAGGCTGACTTGCTGCCACTCCCCCGGGGCGACTAGCAGATGCCCCTGTGAGGTTAATGAAGACCTTCTTCCCTAACTCTGGCACTTCCGGGTTAACCTTCGTGTGCGACGTAACACCTTCGTGCTCTTCCACATATGAGCTGTTAGCATAAACTCCTTCCTTTCCCTTCATCTTGGCTAACAAACTAGTCATCTGAGCAATGATGAATACCTGGGACTGTGCTATCTGGTCGCTGATATTCCTGTTAACCCCATCTAAATGGTTCTCCAAATCCTTCTGGCCTTGTTCCACTTTAGCCAACCTTTCCTCCATGACTCGATACTAGGATCGTGTACCGTACGAATGTGGAATGGTTGAAAATTTTAATGAACCAAAATGCAATTGTTATCTGAAATGCAAAGTCTTTTAGTTAAGTTCAAGTTATTTAAAAAATATGTGCAAATAAATGTTCAAATAGATGTATAATGGTATGAATAATGTGTGAATGTTCAAATAAATGTATAATGTATGGATATTCAAATAAATGTATAATGTATGAATGTTCAAATAAATGTATAATGTATGAATGTTCAAATAAATGTATGATGTATGAATACGAAGAGCAACACTGGGTTTGGCAAATATCATCCTCAAATAGCTCATATTAACTGGAATATGTTTGATTACAAATTTTGGGGAAGCTGATTACATAAAAAGTCCTACATTAACAGTCACTAAAAACTAGTCATCCTAATGCTTTTTCTTCTTTCTTCCAACCCTTCTTCTTCATACATATTGGTCTAGCCTGGCGGTCAGATCCACAATCTCCCTGAGAATCCATACGACCGTCTCTCCTGCCTTGTTCGAGTCGTCCACCTGATCATGAAGCTCGGCGGCGTCTTCGGATAAAAACTGCAACTTCGCGGCGATATAGCGCACACGGGCGTCCCACTGTGCCAGTTCCTGTTCTTGCCTCCAAATAGTAAAGGCAGCGAAGTGTAATTGCTCCAAAGTGGGCGTAGGGCGTACTTGGATTGCCCCCTGATGCTCTCAATGCGATCCTTAAGCTCTTGTACCTTGGTTTCTAGCTCGTCGATGCGATCCCTCAAGACTTGGTTTTCTGACTCACTGACTTTGAGTTTGCTAGTTGACCCCTTGTGCCTGAAAAGAGACTTTTCCAGATTCTTCACTTGGTCTTTCAAGGTCCCATTCTGATTCACCTCTCTCTCGAGCTGCCTTGAATACTCGATGCGTAGGCTCTTCATTTCTTGAGTCAAAGTAAGTACCCGGTCTTTGAACTCATGGTACCCTCTCTTATAGTTTTCAGCCCTTGCCCTTTCTTCCTTGAGACGGAGTTCAGCCCCCTGACTCGCCCCACCTTTGCTAGCTCTCTTACCCTTGTTCATCCTTTGCAACTTTTGTATTTCCTCCTTTTCCATCCTTAGCTCAAGCTGTAACTCGTCATTCTTCTTTTGTAATCCTCTAATGTTCCCTTCATATCGCACTCTTTCTAGTTCGAAATCAAACTTCTCTCTATTTACCTTTTCTTCAAGCTGTGCATACTTCTTTTGTTCCTCCTCTAGTTGTTCCCTCATTAGGTCTTCTTCGGTAGGAAGTGAAGCCAACCTTTCCCTCATGGTCCTCCTCTTGTCCGGGTTTAACTGGGGAACGTTATCATCGACGCGGTTAAACCTCCACACCTCGTATTCTGGGGTGACCATGTAAGGAGCATTTAGGATCCTTACCCACCTTGCATTATTCCATGTTGAAGAAGCGGTAAACACCTTTCCTTTGTAGCCTTTTTCTTTCTGCTAGTCGACGTCAAAATCATTCAAACCCTTCGTAGCTGGCACAAACTGCTTTGACCCATATTGTCTTAAAACTAACAGAGGTGCGTAGGCCGTGTGTCCCCAAAGTCCCAACAAAGGTACCCACGAGTACATTCCACACCTGTAGTGAATACTTCTTGCTGATAACCAAGGGACTCTCCAAACTACGTCTTCAGCATTCAAATTCTGAAGCACATCAAGCCAGACTTCCTCGGTTCGCTTTGTAGGCCAATTCCCTTTGTTCAAAAATTCTTCTAAAGCTAAAAACTTAGTATCATAAACCGGCCTTGAAAAACTGCATCTGTCCAAAAGTGGCTATAGAACCACACCGTTAAGAGTTGAGGACATCCCTAGAAACGACCACCTCTGTGCTTTCTACAAAATCTTAGAAACTGGAAGGTTTCTGACAGAATGACTGAAACTGGATTACCTTCATCGACCAATTTATCGAACAAATCTAACACCGCTAGATGGAAGAAGCCTAAGTCTTTAAGAAAGAAGACCAACCCATAAATCAACAGTGCGAATAAATTCCGTTGAACCCTACCCGCCGGAAGTACCGAAGCTAAGGCCAAAATCCCGTCAACCTTTAGGTACTCCTTGTTGTTCCATGTCCCAACTTGTTGGTCTACCCACGATGCTAAAGTATCTGAAAGCTTCAGAAGTTTTGCCCGAAAAGGCTTGTACTTGTTTGTCTTCGAGAAGACACGATCCTCCTGTATTTTCTTGCAATTCACCAGATCTTGGTACTCTTCGATAGTCGGTGTTAGGTCTAAATCCCCAATCGTAAAGCAATTGTAGGTTGGGTTCCAAAACCCGGCTAAGGGTCGAACTAATGCTTGATCAACTAGGACGTACAACAGATACGCTATGTCACCAAACTCACCTTTGAAAGCGGTCCTTGCTTCAGAATCCCAACTGTTCCATACTTGCTTCAACCTTGACACATCATTGATTTTTGTGTTCATGAAAGTCTTGTTCGCCATCACCGACTTGAACCCAACGGTAATGCTATCTCCTTCGTGTTGTTGCTCTCCTTCTGACCACACTTGTATCTCTGAATTCTTTTCATCCATACTCCTCACTATTTCCCCCATAATTCTCACCTTTAATTTAGACTATTTCCAAACCAATATGCTCTTTATGACATGATAATATATATGCAAAATAAGAGAAGACGGGATGAAAAGCAAAGGTGTTAGTCATATGATAAATATAAATCATAAGGCAAGCAATGAAATTCAGGAATTAAAAAAAGCGTAGAAACAAGCAATTAACAAGAAAAACATAGACACTTTAAATTCTAGGGTTACCCGCATGGCTATAATAGGGTAGGTTTCTCAAATTCTCACGCATGAGTTTGGTTCTAATAAAGGGTACCCAAACCTATCTTATCACCTACTAAGGCAATAAGTGTAACACCCCAAATTTGGGCCTAGATGTTTAGTGTCTGAACCGGATCGGTCTGGAAAATGGTTCGAATCTAAAAGAGAGTTTTAGGGAATACCTAGTTCGGGATGCTTTAAAAATATAGAAAAATATTTAAAAATCCTCATTTAATATATAAAAGAGAATGGTGAAATCAATTTTACAAAATAAGGTTTGGAAATACTACATTTCGGTGTAGTGACCAAATCGCAATTTTTGCAAAGTTAAGTAGTGATTGTTTTGTAAAGGATTGAAACTTTGAATCTTTAAGGAGCTAATTTTACCAAAATGTTTTCATCAGATTTTCTCTTAATTTGGGTGATTTAATTAATGTTTTAATTAAAGAAAATGAAGGTCATTAAATTAGAAAACCACCTTTGGAAATAACTACTTTTCACAAATTTTCCCTAATTTTATTTTCTCTCAAATTCCTTTCAACCAAACACATTTTCTCCAGCAAATACACTTTGATTTCCACTTCATTTGATGAGATTTCAATCACTCTTTGATTCCTAAGCAATTCCTCATCAAATCCACTTGATTTCTACATTGAATTTTCAAGAAAACTTACCCAAATCAAGGAGAAATCACCCATTAGAGGTAAGCTTCGTCCTTCTCCTCTAATGATCAGTTCTTTACTAAAATTCCCAAGTTATCAATCCTTTATTAATGATTTTAAGTGGTTTTAATGTTAGAAACAAGAAATTGGCTTAAAACTCAAGATTTTGGAAGAGATCCTGAAGGTTTTCGTGGTGATTGATTGGGCTCTGTTTTGAGATGGTTTTCTAATGTATTTTGGATGTTAATTGATGTTAAAAATGAGGTTTTATCAATCCAATCCCCAATAGGTTTGTTTTTCCTAAGTTTTGCTTGTTAGAATGATGGTTTTTGAGGTGATTTTGGTGTTCTGCTATAGCTGGAGGTATAAGGACATGGTTGTGTTGGTTTTTGATGTTAATTGATGCTTAGAAATGATTATAAGTGATGGATCCTGGCTGGGTTTGGTTTTGGAGGGGTTTGGAGGTGATTTCGGCAGTGTTTGGTAGCCGAAATGTGGTTTTTGTGTAGAGCAGCGAGTTTAGGTGTGTGGCTGATGATTTCAATGCATGGTGATGCATTAATCCTCTACTCTTATGTATTTAAAATAGGGGAGACATCTTCGGACACCTTTGGAGTTGATCCGGAAGCTTAGATAGCGTTTCGGCAAGCAAGCGAAACGTAATCGGTGAGTGCGTATGGTTTTAGAAGTCCTTGAGGGACAAAGAATCAAGGTTTGGGGATTTAGGAAAGGTTTGAAACACCTTCCTAAGTCCGGAAGTAAGTATTGGCTAGATTGCTCTCTAGAATATGGTGATTGCCCCTTAAATGCTTTTACATGCTCATGGTTTTAGATTGATAAATTCCTTTTGTTTTTATGCATGAATTATAGCAAGAGATGATGCTTGAAATGATTTCATAAAGTAAGATGTTGCATAGTTGAGATTTGAGCTATTATGTTAAACATAGCAAATGTTATGATTTTGAAATGAGATGAGAATGTTGAGATTTAATGCATGAAAAACAGTAGGTGAGATGATGATTTGACATAATATATTGGCATAGATGTTGAGATACTTACCGGATATAATTGATCGATCAATAGGATGAGAGTGCACTATAAACTAAAAATTCGTACGTGCTCTTTGGTTAAGCCAAAGGGAGAGAACCGATGATGGGCATTCCATCGGGTAGGACTTGGTGAAATACCCAAGCTTTGTGGCGATGAGAGATTCCGCCATGTGAGTACGGTAACGTGAGATTCCACCAGAAACTATGTTGCTAGACGAGTGAGTACGGTGATGAGAGATGCCTCCGGAAGTGTCTAGTGAGATGTCCGCATATCCGAGTAATAAAGAGATGTGAAATGCCAATATAAAATATGTAATAGTTTTTGATTCACATGTACCTTTGATGAAATAGTTTATGCTATGACAAATGCATATGTGGTTTGTTTATGAAATGCTTTAGAGTACAAGCATGAGTTTGGCTTTGCATGAGTTTTGCATTGGTTTAAATGCATGAGATAAAATGAAGGTACATGTGTTTTCAATTAGAAGTTGCTTTGAAAGGTTTCCAAGCATGAGATAGAATGAGCATGTGGTTTAAAAGCTTTTGAGAAAGTGTTTTCAAGATGTGCATTATTGTGTTGGTTTTCTTTAGAGCATGCCTCACTAAGCATTTGTGCTTACGCTCTCTCTTTTACCAATAATGCAGATAATTGGGGTGTTTTCGGGCATCAAGGAAGCTAAGTTCATCCAAGGAAGTCCAAGCTCATGTATGGTGAAGTTTTCTCACACTTTAGTTTTGATATATAGGCAATGGGAAACCAAGAATTGTATTTGGGAGATATGTTGAACTCTCTAAGGTTGTGACATGTTTGTGTTAGCTTGTTTGAGTTGTAAATGGCCTCAATTGTTTGGTTTGAGGTTGGATTGCTTATTTGGGTTTTGAGAATAGGAAGCATGCCTCTAGACTTTTGAGAATTTGTGTTTGATGCTATGTTTGTGTTAAGATGTCCCAATTATGTTCCTTATATGTATGATGAGTTGCTGGTATGATTTGGGAGCCTTTGGGGCATGATTGAGTAGGTTAATGAGTGAAAACCCAGCATTTACTGCTGTTTCTGGGCAGATCGTATCGAAACACCCTCTAGTGTTTTGGAACGGGGGCCGAAAATGGCCTCTGTGTTTCGAGACGGTGGAGGCTGTTTGAGAACATTTTTGCTACTGGAATGCCATGTTTCGGAACTGGTCTCGGAACATACCCACGTACCGCAACGGTCAACACCGTTCCGATACGGCGTCTGGGTACGGTGAGTAGGCGTTCCGAAACGGATTACTGTTGGACCCAGATTTGAATTGTTTTAAGTTTGCATGTTTTACATTTTAGTCCTAAACATTTTGATTGCAATTGCTTGAGCTTGAGATGTCTTTTTAAGATGAAATTTGGCAGAGAAGCATGTAACATGACTAATTTCATAATGGTAATCCTAAAATATATGAAGTCCCTCTAATTTACAAAAATTACAATTTGGTCCCTAATCTTGTGTTAAGTGCAATTGAGTCCCTAAAAGTTATCCGATCGTTGTGCATTTCTCAATCATGACTCGTGAGTAATCATTTAGGGTTAACATTTATTTAGACAAGATAAAAATGAAAAAAAGGGTCGTTAATCAAGGTTGACTTTCGGGTTGACTTTGGTTTTCCCCATGTAATCTTCGTAGTTTGGGTCAAGCGTCTAGGCCAGGCTAAGGGGGTTACATTTATTGGTATCAGAGCCAGGTTATCGAATAATTGGGGTTTGAAATATGGGTGATGTAAGTGTTTATGCATGACGTGTCTTATTGGTGAAAGAATGATGTATGGTTAGTGGTGTATGGTTCAATTGAGATGATTTTGTGATGCTATGCTATGTTTGGAGTGTGGTTGGGGATCCCACTACCATATCAAAACTAATCAGAAGAATTATTTTCGAAAATGAGCTTGAGTACTTGGATTATTTACCTTATTGTGCCTAATTGTGTTTAGTGCATTTTTGTCAGTGCATTCTTTTCTTTATAATGGGGCCACGTAGAGAGCTGAGAATCAATACTAGATCGATGGCGGATAATGAGAATGCTGAGAATGTTGAGGATTTACCTCCTCCCCCTGGTGGTGGACCACCCGTTGGTGGTGGAGCTGGAGCTGGAAATGCTGGTGCTAGGGTTGCTGGACCCGAGGGTGTGCAGGGGCAAGCTGCTCCTAACATGACCATGTTGATTTAGGCTATTGCTGGAGCTTTCCAGGCAGCAGTAGCTGGAGCTCATGGGGCTACGCATTAGGATGATGCTAATGTGAGGTTGCCTTTGGAACGTCTTCGCAGTCTAGGAGGGACTGAGTTTAGAGGCTTATCTCTGGAAGGATCTGAGTCTTGGTTGGAGAGCTCCAAGAGGATTCTGGGTCAGATGAACTGCAACAATGTGCAGAAGCTGGGTTGTGTTGTGTCACTGTTGCATGGTGATGCTTATACGTGGTGGACGACCACTATCTCCGAGATGGAGGATGATGAGGTGACTTGGACGTTCTTCTTGAATGCATTCAAGCGGAAGTATCTGGGATTACGTTACCTAGATGAAATGAAAAGAGAGTTTATGTCTCTCGTACAAGGCAACATGTCAGTAGCTGAATATGAAATTCAGTTTGTTCGCCTCAGTCAGTATGCGCCTGAGCTAATCCCTAGTGAGCGGGAGAGGTGCGAACGATTCCGTTATGGGCTAGTAGCGGATGTCAAGACTTATATGCTTGCGGCTGACTATACAGATTTCGATGTCTTGGTCACTAGAGCCAAGGACATTAAATCGAATCGTGGTTTGGCTGGTCGAGTTGGTGGCTCTAGCTCAGGGAAACGAGCTGCAGAACACGACTATGGCAGAGGTCGCAACAAGAGGCATAAGGATAGGAAGCCGCATTACGATGCTAGGCGTGGGGGTGGTAACCCTGGTAGAGGTCAGCAAGGACCTAATGCTGTTATGAGGACTCCTGAATGCAACCATTGTGGTAGAAGGCATGGTGGTGAGTGTTGGGGTAACCTTGGGACATGCTGGAATTGTGGTAACCGAGGACATTTGAAGAAAGATTGTCCTCAGCCGTTGAGAGAGGGACATGCTCTGGTGAGAGCAGCTGAGCCACAGAGAGGTCGTGGGCGCGGCCGTGGTAATTTTCAGCGTAGGGATGATGGTGGCAGGAACGTAGCACATGTTGTGGCCATTCAACCTGAGGGTGGCGGTCAAGCTCGAGTTTATGCCCATCGTGAGGGAAGGAATGATACGGATGTGATCGCATGTACCTTTACTTTGCAATCCTTGTCATTACTTTCTTTGATTGATTCTGGATCTACACACTCGTACATTTTGCGTGAACATGCTCAAATGCTTGGTTTACCTGTTGAGTCTTTGGATGTTGGTATGCGTGTGACTAGTTCCTTTGGTGAGACGGTTGTAACGTGGAAGTTGTATAGGAGATGTCCCTTGAAAGTGCAAAATCATGTTTTCTTGTTGATCTCATGGAATTGCCATTATATGGCTTTGATGTAATCCTTGGCATGGATTGGCTTGTTGAACATAGAGCCGTGCTGGATTTCGAAAGCAAGCGAGTTTCATTGAAACTTACGGATGATTATGAGGTGGTGGTAGTGGGCGAGAATGTGAAGTTTCTTGCCAATGTGGTGTCTACATTAGAAGCAAGTCGGATGTTGCGACAGGGTTGCGAGGCTTACCTAGCCTTTTTGATGAATCCTAGTTCAAAGGTGTTGTGAGTTCAGGATATAAGAACTGTACGTGAGTTCCCTGGAGTGTTTCCGGAGGAGTTACCTGGATTGCCGCCTAGTCGAGAGGTGGAGTTTGGCATTGAGTTGTATGAGAACACAACTCTGGTGTCCATTGCTCCCTATCGCATGGCACCCAAAGAGCTGAAGGAGTTGAAGACGCAACTTCAAGAGTTGCTTGATCGTGGTTTCATTTGGCCTAGTGTGTCGCCTTGGGGTGCACCGGTCTTGTATGTGAAAAAGAAGGATGGCACGATGAGAATGTGCATCGATTATCGTCAGCTGAACAAGTTGACCATCAAAAACAGGTATCCTTTGCCGAGGATTGATGACCTTTTTGATCTGTTTCGTGGAACGGCTGTGTTTTCAAAGATTGACATGAGGTCAGGGTACTATCAGCTTAAGGTGAAAGATGTGGATGTGCCGAAAACAGCCTTTAGAACGAGGTATGGGCATTATAAGTTCCTTGTAATGTCGTTTGGCTTGACGAATGCTCTTGTTGCTTTCATGGACATGATGAATGAGGTGTTCCATGAATACTTGGACAAGTTCATTGTGGTGTTCATCGATGATATCCTTGTGTACTCTCGTACTGAGGAGGATCATGAAGGTCATTTGAGGGTTGTCTTGCAAGCGCTTTTGGAAAATCAGCTTTATGCTAAGCTGAGCAAGTGTGAGTTTTGGCTAAAGGGAGTTGTATTCCTTGGTCATGTGGTTTCGGCTGAAGGGATTCGTGTTGACCCTCAGAAGGTTGAGGCGGTGATGAATTGGAAGCCTCCTAAGTCTGTTCATGAAGTCCGTAGTTTCCTTGGGTTGGCAGGATATAACCAGAGTTTTGTGGATGGATTTTCAAAGATTGCTGCTCCTTTAACGAAGTTGTTGCAAAAAGATGTTAAGTATGAGTGGAAGGAAGCGAGACATCAAGCTTTTGAGAAGCTTAAGGCAGCTTTGACGCAAGCTCCTATCTTGGTTCAACCTAAATCAGGAAAAGAGTTTGTGGTGTACAGTGATGCATCCTACGTTGGTTTGGGGTGTGTGCTAATGCAAGAGGGTAAGGTGGTGGCTAACCCATCGCGACAGTTGAAGGTGCATGAGTGCAATTATCCTACGCATGATATTGAGTTAGCTACGGTGGTTTTTTCTTTGAAAATCTGGAGACATTATCTTTATGGTGAGAAGTGTACTGTGTACACGGATCACAAGAGTTTGAAGTATCTGATGTCTCAGAAAGAGTTGAATCTTAGGCAACGGCGATGGGTGGAGTTGCTTAAGGATTACGATCTAACGATCGAGTATCACCCGGGAAAAGCTAATGTTGTGGCGGACGCCTTGAGCATGAAAGTGGCGGTGGAGTTAAGGGCTATGTTTGCTAGCTTGAGCATTTCGCGAGATGGAGGTCTTGTTGCTGAATTGCAAGTGAAACCATCTCTAGTTCAGTTGATAAAGGATAAGCAGTTGTTGGATGATTCTTTGGTGCCACATGTTCAGGATATTTCTGAGGATAGACCATCGGATTTTTGTTTTAATGATGATGGAGTTCTATGTTTTGGAAGCCGGATAGTAGTGCCAAGTGATGTGGAGTTGAGGCGTACTATTCTGACCGAAGCTCATAGTAGTCCTTTTGCTATGCACCCTAGTAGTACAAAGATGTATCGTGATATGAGGGATGAGTACTATTGGGTGGGTTTGAAGAAAGATGTTGCGGAATATGTGAGTAAGTGCATGGTTTTTCAGTGGGTTAAGGCTGAGCATCAGTTTCCTTCGGGGTTGTTGCAACCGTTGAGGATCCCTGAATGGAAATGGGAGAGGATCACCATGGACTTTGTGTCTAGTCTGCCTTTGACGCTATCAAAGAAGAATTCGGTGTGGGTGATTGTGGATCGCCTTACGAAGTGTGCGCATTTCTTACCTGTGCATACTACGTATACCTTGGATAAGCTTGCAGAGTTTTACATTGCTGAGATTGTACATCTGCATGGCGTACCAAAATCTATAGTGTCGGATAGAGATCCGAGGTTCACGGCAAGGTTTTGGGAGTGTTTACATCAAGCATTGGGTACGCGGCTGAATTTCAGTACTTCTTATCATTTGTAGACGGATGGACAGTCTGAGCGTATTATCCAAGTGCTTGAGGATATGTTGAGGTGATGCATGATTGAGTTTCAAGGCTCTTGAGAGAAGCACTTGCCTTTGGTGGAGTTTACAATAATAGATACTAGGAAAGTATTCAAATGGCACCTTATGAAGCTTTGTATGGGAGGAAGTGCAGACTCCTCTTTGCTGGGCTGAAACGGGACAAAAGTTGGTCTCGATGCCGGCTTTGTTGAAAGGAACCACCGAGAAGGTGAAGCTCATTTGTGAGCGGTTGAAGGCAGCCTCTGATCGGCAGAAGTCTTACACGGATTTGAAGCGTAAGGAGATTGAGTTGCGGTGGGTGATCGTGTGTTCTGAAAGGTTTCACCTTGGAAATATGTGATGAGATTTGGCTGGAAGGGTAAGTTGAGCCCTAGATATATTGGACCATACGAGGTGATAGAATGTGTGGGTCCTGTTTTTTATAAGCTGAGGCTACCTCAAGAGCTAGAGAAGATACATAATGTGTTTCATGTATCCATGCTTCGAAGGTATTGGTCGGATCCTTCGCATGTTATTCCCATGGAGGAAGTTGAGTTGAATCCAGATTTGACCTATGATGAGGAGCCAGTTGAGATTTTGGGTTCAGACAGTAAGGTTCTCCGGGGCAAGACCATTGAGCTGGTTAAGGTGTTGTGGAGGCATCGTGGTGTTGAGGAAGACACGTGGGAAAGAAAAGATGACATGAAGAAGAAGTTTCCTTACCTTTTTCCTCCAGGTAAATTTTGAGGACAAAATTTCTTAAGAGGGGGAGAGTTGTAACACCCCAAATTTGGGCCTAGATTTTTAGAGTTTGAACCGGATCGGTCTGGAAAACGGTTCGAATCTAAAAGGGAGTTTTAGGGAACACCTAGTTCGGGATGCTTTAAAAATATAGAAGAATATTTAAAATCCTCATTTAATATATAAAAGAGAATGGTGCAATCAATTTTACAAAATAAGGTTTGGAAATACTACATTTCGGTGTAGTGACCAAATCGCAGTTTTTGCAAAGTTAAGTAGTGACTGTTTTGTAAAGGATTGAAACTTTGAATCTTTAAGGAGCTAATTTTACCAAAATGTTTTCATCGGATTTTTCCTTAATTTGAGTGATTTAATTAATGTTTTAATTAAAGAAAATGAAGGTGATTAAATTAGAAAACCACCTTTGACTTTTCATAACTAGTTTTCACAAATTTTCCCTCATTTTATTTTCTTTCAAATTCCTTTCTACCAAACAAATTTTCTTCAGAAAATACACTTTGATTTCCACTTCATTTGATGAGATTTCAATCACTCTTTGATTCCTAAGCAATTCCTCATCAAATCCACTTGATTTCTACATTGAATTTTCAAGAAAACTTGCCCAAATCAAGGATAAATCATCCATTAGAGGTAAGCTTCGTCATTCTTCTCTAATGATCAATTCTTTACTGAAAATCCCAAGTTATCAATCCTTTATTAATGATTTTTAAGTGGTTTTAATGTTAGAAACAAGAAATTGGCTTAAAACTCAAGGTTTTGGAAGACATCTTGAAGATTTTCGTGGTGATTGATTGGGCTCTGTTTTGAGATGGTTTTATAATGTATTTTGGATGTTAATTAATGTTACAAATGAGGTTTTATCAATCCAATCCCCAATAGGTTTGTTTTTCCTAAGTTTTGCTTGTTAGAATGATGGTTTTTGAGGTGATTTTGGTGTTCTGCTATAGCTGGAGGTATAAGGACGTGGTTGTGTTGGTTTTTTATGTTAATTGATGCTTAGAAATGATTAGAAGTGATGGATCCTGGCTGGGTTTGGTTTTGGAGGGGTTTGGAGGTGATTTCGGCAGTGTTTGGTGGTCGAAATGTGGTTTTTGTGTAGAGCAGCGAGTTTAGGTGTGTGGCTGATGATTTCAATGCATGGTGATGCATTAATCCTCTGCTCTTATGTGTTTAAAACAGGGGAGACATCTTCGGACACCTTTGGAGTTGATCTGGAAGCTTAGATAGCGTTTCGGCGAGCAAGCGAAACATAATCGGTGAGTGTGTATGGTTTTAGAAGTCCTTGAGGGACAAAGAATCAAGGTTTGGGGATTTAGAAAAGGTTTGAAACACCTTCCTAAATCCAGAAGTAAGTATTGGCTAGATTGCTCTCTAGAATGTGGTGATTTCCCCTTAAATGCTTTTACATGCTCATGGTTTTAGATTGATAAATTTCTACTGTTTTTATGCATGAATTATAGCATGAGATGATGCTTGAAATGATTTCATAAAGTAACATGTTGCATAGTTGAGATCTGAGCTTTTATGTTAAAGCATAGCAAATGTTATGATTTTGAAATGAGATGAGAATGTTGAGATTTAATGCATGAAAAATAGTAGGTGAGATGATGATTTGACATAATATATTGGCATAGATGTTGAGATACTTACCGGATATAATTGATCGATCAATAGGATGAGAGTGCACTATAAACTAAAAATTCGTACGTGCTCTTTGGTTAAGCCAAAGGGAGAGAACCGATGATGAGCATTCCATCGGGTAGGACTTGGTGAAATACCCAGGCTTTGTGGCGATGAGAGATTCCGCCATATGAGTACGGTGATGTGAGATTCCACCGGATACTATGTTGCTAGACGAGTGAGTACGGTTATGAGAGATGCCACCGGAAGTGTCTAGTGAGATGTCCGCATATCCGAGTAATAAAGAGATGTGAAATGCCAATATAAAATATGTAATGGTTTTTTATTCACATGTACCTTGGATGAAATGGTTTATGCTATGAGAAATGCATATGTGGTTTGTTATGAAATGCTTTAGAGTACAAGCATCAGTTTGGCTTTGCCATGAGTTTTGCATTGGTTTAAATGCATGAGATAGAATGAAGGTACATGTGTTTTCAATGAGAAGTTGCTTTGAAAGGTTTCCAAGCATGATATAGAATGAGCTTGTGGTTTAAAAGCTTTTGAGAAAGTGTTTTCAAGATGTGCAATATTGTGTTGGTTTTCTTTAGAGCATGCCTCACTAAGCATTTGTGCTTACGCTCTCTTGTTTACCAATATTGCAGATAATTGAGGTGTTTTTGAGCATCAAGGATGCTAAGTTCATCCAAGGAAGTCCAAGCTCATGTATGGTGAAGTTTTCACGCACTTTAGTTTTGATATATTGGCAATGGGAAACCAAGAATTGTATTTGGGAGATATGTTGAACTCCCTAAGGTTGTGGCATGTTTGTGTTAGCTTGTTTGAGTCGTAAATGGCCTTAATTGTTTGGTTTGAGGTTGGATTGCTTATTTGGGTTTTGAGAATATGAATCATGCCTCTAGACTTTTGAGAATTTGTGTTTGATGCTATGTTTGTGTTAAGATGTCCCAATTATGTTCCTTATATGTATAATGAGTTGTTGGTATGATTTGGGAGCCTTTGGGCATGATTGAGTAGGTTAATGAGTGAAAAACCAGCATTTACTGCTGTTCTGGCCAGATCGTATCGGAACACCCTCTAGTGTTTCGGAACGGGGGCCTGAAATGGCCTCTGTGTTTCGAGAGGGTGGAGGCTGTTTCGGAACATTTTGGCTACTGGAATGCCATGTTTCGGAACTGGTCTCGGAACATACCCGCATACCAAAACGGTCAACACCGTTCCAATACGGTGTCTCGGTACGTTGAGTAGGCGTTCTGAAACGGGTTACCGTTGGACCCAGATTTGAATTGTTTTGAGTTTGCATGTTTTACATTTTAGTCCTAAACGTTGTGATTGCAATTGCTTGAGCTTGAGATGTCTTTTTACGATGAAATTTGGCAGAGAAGCATGTAACATGACTAATTTCATAATGGTAATCCTAAAATCTATGAAGTCCCTCTAATTTACAAAAATTACAATTTGGTCCCTAATCTTGTGTTAAGTGCAATTGAGTCCCTAAAAGTCATCCGATCGTTGTGCCTTTCTCAATCATGACTCGTGAGTAATCACTTAGGGTTAACATGTATTTAGACAAGATAAAAATGAAAAAAGGGATGTTAATCAAGGTTGACTTTCGGGTTGACTTTGGTTTTCCCCGTGTAATCTTCGTAGTTCGGGTCAAGCGTCTAGGCCGGGCTAAGGGGGTTTCAATAAGAACGCCAATTCTGGCCCATTACAGGCTTGCGATTTGGTTTTGGCTCGAGGGAATGCATGACCTAATGACGTGGAGGGCTGCTCACGTGTCAAAAGGCGTGGATTCCGGAAGTGAATTACCGACCCGTGGAGGGATACTCACGTGGGTATGGGCGTTTCACTCTCACTTAAGAAGGGTAGCTCGGGTATAGAGGTTAATGAACATGGTGCAACACATGTCGGTGATTTCCTTAATAATTAAATGGAAAATTAATTCAAATGTCACAAATTTTCAAAGCCCGTTCAACTTAAGTCGTACTTTCAAGAAAGAACAAACATATTAAATTCACTTTAAATTTTAAATAGTTTCCATCGATTAAAGGCAACAAGTGTTTTATTGGATTAACTCTCTTTTTTTGTTTAAAAACAAAAAAATTCTCCCCAGCAGAGTCGCCAAACTGTGATAAGATTTTTGAAAAGCGAACCAAATAAGGCCTTATAACTTTTTTTAAAAAATGGTTTGTTAAAACAGGGGGGAAATTCGTATTTTGGAAAACTGTAAAAAAATTTGGAGTCACCACCGGCCACTAGGTAGACCAGACACCGAAAAACCAGAGATTCGTTTTAAAACGGGTTCGGGAGTTGGTTACGTGTGGGGAAGGATTAGCACCCCCGTCACGCCCGGAAATCGGTACCAAATTACTTGTTGCCTTTAATCGATAGAAATTATTTAAGATCCAAAGTGAATTTAATGAAAATGTGGCTTAATTTGCACGGGCTTTATCGAATTTGTGATTTTAGAATTAATTAAATGTTTAATTAAAAAGGATGACGGTACACCGGACCATAGACTAAACCGACATCATATAAGACTGAATGTCGTGTTAGTTTAGGGTTCGGATCCCGTACGTCACCTTTATGCATGATGCAGACAAATAAAGGATGATGCGTGTTATTTCCCTTTTTTCTGCTTTCGCTTACCTAGAGACGGTGAAAATTAAACCAAATATTCGATCGACATCAATTAAGCTAGGACTGTCGTTTTTCGAATATCGGGGTTAATTAATACCTCTCTTGGGGTATATTTATAAGCCCGGTTATCATGCTTGACGATTAGGCCTCATGAATGACAAATATATATGTATATATATATGCATGTCATAAAAATACTCAAAATAAACACATAAAAAGCCCACCCAAGGCCCTAACTTAAAGGTCCAAGTTATGGAACATTAATTAGTGGTTTAATCATTTATCATATAATTCTAATATTAGACCATATATTGTTTATATCCCAATTAAAAGGCTCGAATCAATTATGGATTATCTTGTATTATTTTTTTCTAAGTGTCACATTAATTCTAGTTTTTAGAAGTGGGTGCGATTAAACCTAATAAAAGCCTTAAACCCAAACCGACCTAATTACTCGAATCATGCCCCTATAAGGCGGGCGCACAAACCGAAGTAATTAAATCGATCGAGATAACTTAACTAAGCTAATTAACCCAAGCCCATTTTAAGAAGGGGTGAAGCCCATAAGACAATGAACCAACCTATCTAACCTAAGGCCCAAAAGGCCCGTATTAAGGATACTAACAACAATACCACTGCGAGGCCCAAATTTAACACCCTAAACATGCATTAATTAATTAAATCGAAAAGAGATCTTACATTAGTTTAATTAATACATAAAACTCAAGAATAGAAAGTCAAGCCATGGCAACACATATATTGGACACATGTAGTTACTCGAACCAAGCACGAAAACATAAAAAAACACTAAACATTCTAGACCATAGAAACAAAGCAAAAAACATATATTCGAAAAAATGGTAATCAAGCAATAAACGAACCACGCGGGACCCACAAGATTATAACAAACATACCGTGCCAACATACATATTTGATTAAAAGAATAACACATGGCATTAAAAGACTGCATTAACAACATACTAAAAGCAATTATACAAAAAACGTACCAAATTGACATATATGCAAAAACAGTGGCAAAAACGAAAAAAAGGAAAGAAAATGTTTTAAAATTAGGCACGGGGACCAAAATGAACACGGGACGAATGAAGGGGACTGGACGGACAATAAGACCAAAAATGACTCGATCTAGGACGAAAAGACGAAAAGGCTCCACACCCCAGAAACCTAAGGTGCTATTTTCCCATGCGGAAACCCCTAAGACGCTAATAACCCGACGCGGAGGGACCTAACGCGCTAATGAACCCTCCAGTCCATAACAACTAGAACCAAGGAGGTCCTAGGATTCTGTCACGACAACAACCACAGCAGCAGCCACAACAACAGCCAACAGCCACAACGAGCATACTGGAACAGACCCTCGCCACATTCATGTCTCAAGCATAAGCATATATGGAAAATATGGACCACTTTGTCAAGAGAACTGAATCCTTCATGGACAAGACAGAGATGAGAATGACAAACCATGAGGCTACCCTAAAATCCTTAGAGACATAGATGAGCCAGGTTTCACAGTTCATAAACCTAAGGCAGATTGTAGGATTCCCTAGTGATACTGACGTCACTAGAAAACCCACACATAAGCAGTGCAAAGCGATTACAACGAGGAATGGGAAACAACTACAAGGGCTGATAATAAAAGAAACACGAAGTAAGGAACCGACTCTACAGACACCTGTCGTGAACACTGCCCCTGCAGAAGAGAAACAGTTTGATGTCATCACACCTGCCACGACAGCAAAAAAAACAGAGGAGCAGAAAGAAGAAACTGAAGATCTTGAGCCTCCTCAGATCCGACTTCCATGTGAAAGATGCCTTGAAGATTACCGTCCTCCACCCCCTTTTCCGCAGCGATTAAAGAAACAGAAACATGAGTACCAGCTTAAGAAAATCTATGATGTTTTTAAGCAAGTACACATCAACATTCCGCTGTTAGAATCCATTAAGCAGATGCCTGGTTATGCAAAGTTTCTGAAGGATGCAATGTCCAGGAGGTCCAGACTTGGGGAGTTTGAAACAGTAATGATGACAGAAGGATGCATGGCAATCCTACAAAAGCGACCACCCCCAAAGAAGAAGGATCCTGGAAGCTTCGTCATACCTTGCATAATTGGTGACAAGTTTGTGGGTAAGGCACTGTGTGATCTTGGTGCTAGCATTAATCTAATGCCCAAATCTGTATTTCAGAAATTAGGTATTACACAAGCACGACCCACGACAGAATGAGGATATCTTGGTAAGAGTCGATAAGTTCATTTTTCCTGCTGACTTTCTTGTTTTAGATTGTGAAGCAGATGAAAATGCACCGATCATCCAGGGGCGACCCTTCCTAGCCACAGGCAAAACAATGATCTATGTAGAGAAAGGAGAACTAACTATGAGAGTCAATGACCAACGAATAAAGCTCAATGTTCTCCAAGCAATGAAACAAGCTGATGCAGAGGAAGAGTGCAAGGCAATTTCAAAAGTAGTCCTAGACAAACCCTGCATCAGATCGAACTGTCACGACAGGAAATTTGGCCACTGCCACCACAATCACCTTGAAGACTGTCACGACAGCATCGACGATAGTGACCCCTCAGACACAGACGCATCCGATACTGAAGGTCCTGAGGAGGTAAATTGGATAGGCACGCGTCCATGTACGTTCTTCGAGCCTTTGAATTATACCTCGAATGAACATGTCATCTAAAAGCCTTTCATTGAACAACCACCTGTTTTAGACCTTAAACCCCTGCCAGGGCAACTTAAATATGTTTTTCTTGGTTTAAATGATACGTTGCCCGTAATCATCTCTTCTAAGTTGATGCAGGAACATCAACAACAGCTGATCAAAATGCTACAACAGCATAAGAAGGCAATTGGATGGACCATTACTGATATCCAAGGCATAAGTTCGGCATTGTGTATGCATAAGATCCTCTTGGAGGATGACCATAAGCTATGCGAGAGGTGGTACGAAAAGAAATCATCAAGTGGCTTGATGCTGGAATAATATACTCCATCTCGGATAGCAAGTGGGTGAGCCCGGTGCAATGTGTACCCAAAAAGGGAGGCATAATCGTTGTAACAAACAATGACAATGAGCTAATCCCAACCAGGACTGCGATCGGTTGGAGGGTTTGTATGGACTACCGGAAGCTTAATAAAGTTACCTGGAAGGACCACTTCCCCCCCTTTATCGATCAAATGTTAGATAGATTAGAGGGAAAGCCTTACTATTGTTTTCTTGATGGTTACTCAGGTTATAACCAAATCACAATAGAACCGGAGGATCAAGAGAAAACAACCTTCACATGACCATACAGCACATACGCCTTTCGAAGAATGCCATTTGGACTTTGCAATGCACCGACAACCTTTCAACGGTGCATGATGGCAATATTCTCTGACATGGTGGAGGATTTCCTAGAGATCTTCATGGATGATTTTTTCGTCTTTGGAGATAGTTTTGACGGTTGACAAGGTTAGCTGCCGCGACAAAGAGGTAGACATAGCTAAAATCAAAGTTATTGAAAAACTGCCGCCACCCACCACAGTCAAAGGAATAAGAAGTTTCTTAGGGCATGCAGGGTTTTGTATAAGATTCATTGCCAATTTCTCGAAAATTACTAAACCCCTATGTCTCCTATTGGAACAGAATTGTGCCTTTGACTTTAACACCGAATGTATTGAAGCATTCAAGATACTGAAGGAAAAGCTGGTTACAGCCCCAATAGTACAACCACTAGATTGGAGCTTACCATTTGAGATAATGTGTGACGCCAATGATTATGCTGTCGAGGTAGCACTAGGGTAGAGGAAGGAGAAACTCTTCTGTAACGCCCCGGTTTTTGGGCTTAGAAGTTTTGGGCGTTGACCGGTTCGGTCAAAGTGATGTTCGAATCTATAAGGGTGACATTAGGAAAGCCTAGTTCGGGTTGCATTAAAAATATGGAAAAATGTTCTAAAATCATCTTTTAATATATATAAGTGAACTGTGAAATCAATTTTGAAAAATGAGGTTTGGAAGTGTGACATTTTGGCTAGTGACCAAAATGTAATTTTTGAAAGTTGCGTGCCTGTTTTATAAAGGATTGAAACTTTGAATCTTTAAGGAGCTATTATTCCAAAAGTAGTTTCTCCAGATTTTTCTAAGATATTTTAAGGTTTTATTCTGATTTTAAAACATAAGAAAAGAGGAGGGAAAGTCATTTTGGCTATTTTTTGTAACTAACTTCCAATTTTCTTTTCTCTCATTTTCTCTCAACCCAAACACTTTCTCTCCAGAGAATTTCTTCTGATTTGGTCACCTAAATCTTTCCTTTCAACTCTCTTTTGATTCCTAATCATCATATCTACAAAACCTCCCAACTTGCAAGTTGATTCTTCAAGTTTTTTTTGGCTCTAAAAGAGGAGAAACTCAAGTTTGGAGGTAAGAACGTCCTTCTCCTCTAAACTCACAGTTCTTTACTGAAATTCCCAAGTTCTCAATCCTTAATTGATGTTTTATAAATGGCTTTTAAGATTGTTTAAAGGATCTTGGCTTAAAATGCAAGATTTAGTGTGTTTTTGATGAAATTTCGTTGGATCTGTTTAAGCAGTGTTTTAAGGTGTCAAAATGATGATTAATGAATGTTAATTTGATAAGGAATTGAGTTTTGATTAATGCAATCCCGGATAGGTCGAATTTCCTAAGTTTAGCTTATGATTCTTGGTTGTTTTTGAGGTGATCTTGTGGATCTGATGTTGCTGGAGATATAAGGATGTTAATAGGTTCTTTTTAGATGTTAAATGGTGTTAAAGGATGTTAGGTTTTGTTAGTTTATGGCTGGGCTTTGTTGAGGTGTTGTTTGGATGCAATTTCGGTTGTGTTTGGTGGCCGAAATTGGAGTGTGGATGAGAGCAGTGGGTTTAGGTGCTTTCATTGAAGCTTTTAATGCATGATGATGCATGAATCCTCTGCTTTGATGTGTTTAATCAGGGGAGTCTTCTTTGGATCCGAGCGTTGGTGATCCGGAGGCTTGTTTTGGTGCTTCGGCTTGAGGCGAAGTGGAATCAGTGAGTGAAATTGGGTTATCGGCTTTGAAACCAATGTCTTGGGAGCTTAGTTTAAGTCTAAACAACTTTGCTAAGCTCAAGTGTAAGTTTTCGGAAATACTCTCTAGTGGTGGCCATGGTTGATTTGAGGTGCAATGTGGTTTAATTGCATGTTTTAAATTCTATTTTGAAAGCATGATTTAGCATGATTATTGCTGTTTTTGTAAGCCATATGTTGAAGGAAGCTCAAGGTAAGAGTTCCTTGTTTTTGAACATTGATTAAATGTGGTTTGATGCTTTAAAATGCATGATGAATATGGCTTGGGTTAATGCTTTAAAATAGTGGATTATTTGATGATAATGATGTATGTTGGCAAGTGATGTTTTGAAAAGGTTAAGGTCACTAAGGTGGTTAAAAGTCCTTGAGTGAGCCTAGTTTACTTGAGAACATCAAGGTGGTTAAAAGTCCTTGGATGATTCTTGTTACGGACACAAAGGTGTTTAAAAGTCCTTGTGTGGTCCTTTCCATGGTGTTTAAAAGTCCATGGGGCCAAGGTGTTTAAAAGTCCTTGGGGCCAAGGTGGTTAAAAGTCCTTGGGGTGAAACTTGATACGGACACAAAGGTGTTTAAAAGTCCTTGTGTGGTCCTTTCCATGGTGTTTAAAAGTCCATGGGCCAAGGTGTTTAAAAGTCCTTGGGGCCAAGGTGTTTAAAAGTCCTTGGGAAGAACACGAAGGTGGTTAAAAGTCCTTGCGTGGTTCTTGTACTTTATAAGATCACAATGGTGTTTAAAAGTCCATGTGTGAGTCTTATGTTGATCTTGTTTTTAAAAGATGAAACTTATCACTTGTGGCCAATATGACATGTTATGGTGTGAAGCATGATTTGCTTGTTTAAGAATGCTAAGAGCATGTTTTATATGATGGTTTGAAGCATGATTTATAAAGTGTTTTATAAATGCATTATTGAATGGTTTTATGAGCATTCCTCACTAAGCTATTGCTTACGCTCTCTTTCGTTTTCTTAAACCAATAATGCAGAACGTTAAGGTGCTTTGAGGGCAGCAAGGAAGGCAAGCAATCAAGTGGTAGTAAAGCTCAAAGTATGAACGGTTTTCTTAAGTACACTTAGCTTTGTTAATTTGGCAATGGGGGACCAATGAGATGTTTTGGGAGATGTTTTGGAACTCCCTAAGTATGTTTTAATGTTGTGTTTAATGCTTGTTTTTGTAATTGGCCTTTACATATTTGAATTGGAAGTTTATGCTTGAATGGCTTGCTTGTGTAGGAAGCATGCCTATAGGTTTGGGGCTTTTCACATATGTTGTTAATATGTCGAATTGATGATGCTTTTATGTCCCTTATATGTTTAATTGCATGCTGGTAAAGTTTGGTAGCATTTGGAGCATGAATGGATGATCAATTGTATGTTTGAGCATGCATTTTGTTGCATTTCGAGCAGGCTGTTTCGGAACAGGGGGTTGCCGTTTCGGAACGGGTGCCTTGTAGCAGCCCAGGCGTCCGAAACGGGGGACACCGTTCCGAAACGGAAAGGCCACTGCCAGCCCGCGTTTCGGTACGCGTTGCGGAACGGCCCCGCGTTTCGAAACGGGCTCTGCCTGTTTCGGAACGGGTGACCGTTGGGGGCTGACAATGGCAGTTATATGTTTTGTAATGTTTGCATTTTGGTCCTGAATCTTGTTTGTGCAATTGTATGAGTTTGGGATGTCCGTTTGAGCTGAAATTTGACAGAGAAGCATGAAACTTGACTAATTAAAGGTTGGTAACTTTAATTTGGGTTAAGTCCTTATAATTATCAGAATTTACAAATTGGTCCCTAAAGTTGCATTTTGTTCAATTGGGTCCCTGTTTGATCTCCGATGTTTATGATCTCTGTGTACGATGTTTGTATGATCATAACTAGGGTTAATGTGCATCTAGACAAGATTAAAAAGAAAAAAAAAGGGTCGTTAATCAAGGTTGACTTTCGGGTTGACTTTGGTTTTCCCCGTGTGACTTTCTTAATTCGGGTCAACCGTCTAGGCCGGGTTAAGGGGGTTACATCTTCCACGTGATCTACTATGCTAGCAAAGCTCTAAATGATGCCCAGATAAATTACACCACAACAGAGAATGAGTTACTCGCAGTGGTGTTTGCAATTGACAAGTTCCGACCATATATACTTAGAACAAAGGTGGTGGTCCATACAGATCACTCAGCACTAAAATATATGTTCACCAAGAAAGATGCCAAACCAAGATTGATACGTTGGATTCTGCTATTGCAAGAATTTGACATTGACATCAAGGACAAAAAGGGGACAGAAAACCAAGTAGCAGATCACTTGTCAAGACTGGAGACGGGAAGGAATCAAGAGAAAGGCAAGACCAACATACTGGAAACCTTCCAAGATGAGCAGTTGGGAATGTATGTGTGCATGAGTGAAGTGTGTATGCTATGTATGCTTGTTGAGTGAAAGCATGATAAGTGGTATGTGATTTTGATGCAATTGGAATGTATGCTGTGATGTAGCATGTTGTGGGTACCCATTGCCAGATCAAAGCTAATGAAATGATGTTGATTTTGAATGAATTGAGCTTGAATACTTGGATTGCTTACCTTGCTGGGCCTAACTTTGTTTTATTTATATTGTGATTGCATGGTAAAAGTATGGCACCACGTAGAGAGTTAAGGAGTAATGTGCGAGCTACGGCTCCGAACGAGATTGAGAATGAGGAAAGTGCGGTGTTACCTCCTCCTCCACCTGGTGGTGGTGGTGCTGAGGGAGATGGAGCTGAAGCTGCAGCTG
Organism: Hibiscus trionum; assembly: GCA_030270665.1. Taxonomy (NCBI): domain Eukaryota; kingdom Viridiplantae; phylum Streptophyta; class Magnoliopsida; order Malvales; family Malvaceae; genus Hibiscus; species Hibiscus trionum. The sequence goes on from BSYR01000027.1 coordinate 38,432,501, forward strand.
ATGCTGGAGCTGCTGGACCTGAGGCTGGTCAGGGGCAAGCTATGCTTGACATGACGATGTTGGTACAAGCTATTGCGGGTGCTTTTCGAGCAGCAGTAGCTGGAGCTCAAGGAGCTGGGCATCAGGGGGATGCTGGTGTTAGACTACCTTTGGAGCGTCTGCGCAGTCTTGGTGGGACTGAGTTCAGGGGTATGTCGGCTGAGGGTTCTGAGGCTTGGTTAGGGAGTACCAAGCGAATCTTGGGTCAGATGAGCTGCACGGATGGGCAAAAGTTGGGTTGCGTTGTGTCCTTGCTGCAGGGCGATGCTTATACGTGGTGGACGACCACTATAGCTGGGATGGCTGAAGCTGACATCAATTGGACATTCTTTCAGAATGTGTTCAAAAGGAGATATCTTGGTGTGAGATATCTTGATGAAAAGAAGCGTGAATTCATGTCTCTTACCCAAGGGAGCATGAGTGTAGCTGAGTACGAAGTGCAGTTTGTACGACTCAGTCAGTATGCACCTGAGCTGGTACCTGATGAGCGGGCGAGGTGCGAAAGGTTCCGTTACGGTCTAGTGACGGATGTGAAGATGTATGTGCTGGCCACGGAGTATGATGATTTTGATGTGCTGGTGGGCCGAGCCAAGGACATTGAGATGAACCTGGGTTTATCTGTTAAAAGTGCTGGTTCTGGTGCTGGAAAGCGAGCTGCTGAGTTTAGTTCCGGAGGTGGACGGAACAAGAGGGGACGTGATCAGAAGTATCAGTCCTCAGCCAAGAGGGGTGGTGGTGCACCTGCTAGGGGAGGCAATGTCAGAGCTGATCCTAATGCTTGTTGGATTTGTGGTTCACGTGGTCACATGAAGCGTGACTGTCCTCGTGCTGAGAGAGAGGTGCAAGCTCCTGTTGCGGCAGCTGGTAACGGGTGCTGGAATTGTGGTGTCTACCTTGGAGGCGAGCAGGATGCTGAGGCAAGGTTGTGAAGCTTACCTAGCTTTTGTGATGAATCCTAGCTCTAAGGAGTTGCGGGTGCAAGATATCAGGGTTGTGAAGGAGTTTCCTGGTGTTTTCCCTGAGGAGTTGCCCGGTTTACCTCCTAACCGCGAGGTGGAGTTTGGAATTGAGCTGTATGAAAATACAACTCCTGTGTCCATTACCCCTTATCGGATGGCACCTAAGGAGCTGAAAGAGTTGAAGACGCAGTTGCAAGAGCTGCTTGATCGTGGTTTCATCCGGCCGAGTGTGTCGCCTTGGGGAGCACCGGTCTTGTTTGTGAAGAAGAAGGATGGCACTATGAGAATGTGCATTGATTACCGTCAGCTGAACAAGTTGACTATCAAGAATCGGTATCCTTTGCCGAGGATTGATGATCTCTTTGATCAATTTCGGGGAGCAGCTGTGTTCTCTAAGATTGACTTGAGGTCAGGGTATTATCAGTTGAAGGTGAAGGATGGGGATGTGCCTAAGACAACTTTCAGGACAAGGTATGGGCATTATGAGTTCCTTGTGATGCCGTTTGGGTTGACAAATGCTCCTGCTACTTTCATGGACATGATGAATCGTGTGTTTCATGAATACCTGGACAAGTTCGTGGTGGTATTCATTGATGATATCCTCGTGTACTCGCGTACTGAGGAGGAGCATGAAGAGCATTTGAGGATTGTGCTGCAAGCTTTGTTGGAGAATCAGCTTTATGCTAAGCTGAGCAAGTGTGAGTTCTGGCTTAAGGAGGTGGTGTTTCTTGGGCATGTAGTTTCTGCCGAGGGGATTCGTGTTGATCCTCAGAAGGTTGAGGCGGTGATGAACTGGAAGGTTCCTAAGTCTGTTCATGAGGTCCGTAGTTTCCTTGGTTTGGCTGGATACTACCGGAGGTTTGTGGATGGGTTCTCTAAGATTGCTGCACCTTTGACAAAGTTGTTGCAAAAGGATGTTAAGTACGAGTGGACAGAAGCGAGACAGCAGGCTTTTGAGAAGCTTAAGGCGGCTTTGACGCAAGCTCCTATCTTGGTTCAGCCTGAATCAGGGAAAGAGTTTGTGGTGTTCAGTGATGCGTCCTATGTTGGTTTGGGATGTGTGTTGATGCAGGAGGGTAAGGTTGTGGCTTATGCATCGCGGCAGTTGAAGGTGCATGAGCGCAATTATCCTACGCATGACATTGAGCTGGCTGCAGTGGTTTTTGCTCTGAAGATCTAGAGACATTATCTGTATGGTGAGAAGTGTACGGTGTACACGGATCACAAGAGTTTGAGGTATCTGATGTCTCAGAAGGAGTTGAATCTTAGGCAGCGGCGTTGGTTGGAGTTGCTCAAGGATTATGATCTGACGATTGAGTACCATCCTGGAAAGGCTAATGTTGTTGCGGATGCCTTGAGTAGGAAGGTAGCTGTTGAGCTGAGGGCTATGTTTGCCAGCTTGAGCATCTCGCGTGATGGTGGTCTTGTTGCTGAGTTGCAAGTGAAGCCATCTTTGGTTCAGTTGATCAAGGAAAAGCAGTTGCTGGATGATTCCTTGGTGTCTCATGTTCAGGATATCGCGGAGGGTAGACCTTCGGATTTCTGCTTTAATGATGATGGTGTGTTGTGTTTTGGGAGTCGAATAGTAGTGTCTGCTGATGTTGAGTTGAGGCGTGCTATTCTGACTGAAGGTCATAGTAGTCCTTTTGCTATGCACCCTGGTAGTACTAAGATGTATCGTGATCTTCGTGATGAGTACTATTGGGTGGGTTTGAAAAAGGATGTGGCGGAGTTCGTGAGCAAGTGTTTGGTGTGTCAGCGAGTTAAGGCTGAGCATCAGGTTCCTTCTGGGTTGTTGCAACCGTTGAAAATCCCTGAGTGGAAGTGGGAAAGGGTTACCATGGATTTTGTATCTGGTTTACCTTTGTCTCCATCGAAGAGGAATTCTGTTTGGGTGATTGTGGATCGTCTGACGAAGTGTGCGCATTTCTTGCCTGTGCATACTACGTTTTCGTTGGATAAGCTTGCGGAGCTGTACATTGCTGAGATTGTGCGGCTGCATGGTGTGCCTAAGTCGATTGTGTCGGATAGAGATCCGAGGTTCACATCGCGTTTCTGGCAGTGTTTGCATCAAGCCTTGGGTACAAGGTTGCATTTCAGTACATCCTATCATCCTTAGTCTGATGGTCAGTCTGAGCGTGTGATTCAGATTTTGGAGGATATGTTGAGGTGCTGTGTGATTGAGTTCCAAGGTTCTTGGGAGAAGCATCTGCCTTTGGTTGAGTTTGCTTATAACAATAGTTACCAGGCAAGTATACAGATGGCACCTTATGAGGCTTTGTACGGGAGGAAGTGTAGGACTCCTCTTTGTTGGGCTGAGGCGGGTCAGAAGTTGGTTTCGATGCCAGCTTTGTTGAAAGGAACCACCGAGAAGGTAAAGCTCGTTTGTGAGCGGTTGAAGGCAGCCTCTGATTGGCAGAAGTCTTACGCGGATTTGAAGCGTAAGGAGATAGAGTATGTGGTGGGTGACCGTGTGTTCTTGAAGGTTTCGCCTTGGAAGAAGGTGATGCGGTTTGGCCGGAAGGGCAAGTTGAGCCCTAGGTACATTGGACCATACGAGGTGGTTGAGCGTGTGGGTCCTGTTGCTTATCGGTTGAGACTACCTCAGGAGTTGGAGAAGATTCATGATGTGTTCCATGTCTCTATGCTTCGGAGGTATAGATCTGATCCTTCGCATGTGATGCCTGTGGAGGAAGTGGAATTGAATCCGGATTTGACCTATGATGAGGAACCAGTGAAGGTTCTGGATTCGGATAGCAAGGTTCTTCGTGGCAAGACCATTGAGTTGGTGAAGGTGCTGTGGAAGCATCGAGGTGTTGAGGAAGCCACGTGGGAGCGGAAGGAAGACATGCTGAAGCAGTTTCCTTATCTCTTTCCTTCAGGTAAATTTCGAGGACGAAATTTCTTAAGGGGGGGAGAGTTGTAACGCCCCAGTTTTTGGGCTTAGAAGTTTTGGGCGTTGACCGGTTCGGTCAAAGTGCTGTTCGAATCTATAAGGGTGACATTAGGAAAGCCTAGTTCGGGTTGCATTAAAAATATGGAAAAATGTTCTAAAATCATCTTTTAATATATATAAGTGAACTGTGAAATCAATTTTGAAAAATGAGGTTTGGAAGGGTGACATTTTGGCTAGTGACCAAAATGTAATTTTTGAAAGTTGCGTGACTGTTTTATAAAGGATTGAAACTTTGAATCTTTAAGGAGCTATTATTCCAAAAGTAGTTTCTCCAGATTTTTCTAAGATATTTTAAGGTTTTATTCTGATTTTAAAACATAAGAAAAGAGGAGGGAAAGTCATTTTGGCTATTTTTTGTAACTAACTTCCAATTTTCTTTTCTCTCATTTTCTCTCAACCCAAACACTTTCTCTCCAGAGAATTTCTTCTGATTTGGTCACCTAAATCTTTCCTTTCAACTCTCTTTTGATTCCTAATCATCATATCTACAAAACCTCCCAATTTGCAAGTTGATTCTTCAAGTTTTTTTTGGCTCTAAAAGAGGAGAAACTCAAGTTTGGAGGTAAGAACGTCCTTCTCCTATAAACTCTCAGTTCTTTACTGAAATTCCCAAGTTCTCAATCCTTAATTGATGTTTTATAAATGGCTTTTAAGATTGTTTAAAGGATCTTGGCTTAAAATGCAAGATTTGGTGTGTTTTTGATGAAATTTCGTTGGATCTGTTTAAGCAGTGTTTTAAGGTGTCAAAATGATGATTAATGAATGTTAATTTGATAAGGAATTGAGTTTTGATTAATGCAATCCCGGATAGGTCGAATTTCCTAAGTTTAGCTTATGATTCTTGGTTGTTTTTGAGGTGATCTTGTGGATCTGATGTTGCTGGAGATATAAGGATGTTAATAGGTTCTTTTTAGATGTTAAATGGTGTTAAAGGATGTTAGGTTTTGTTAGTTTATGGCTGGGCTTTGTTGAGGTGTTGTTTGGATGCAATTTCGGTTGTGTTTGGTGGCCGAAATTGGAGTGTGGATGAGAGCAGCGGGTTTAGGTGCTTTCATTGAAGCTTTTAATGCATGATGATGCATTAATCCTCTGCTTTGATGTGTTTAATCAGGGGAGTCTTCTTTGGATCCGAGCGTTGGTGATCCGGAGGCTTATTTTGGTGCTTCGGCTTGTGTAACCCCCTTAACCCGGCCTAGACGGTTGACCCGAATTAAGAAAGTCACACGGGGAAAACCAAAGTCAACCCGAAAGTCAACCTTGATTAACGACCCTTTTTTTTTCTTTTTAAAACTTGTCTAGATGCACATTAAGCCTAATTGTGATCACACAAACATCATACCAAAAGATCACAAACATCAGAGATCAAACAGGGACTCAATTGAACAATTTACAACTTTGGGGACCAAATTGTAAATTCTGATAATTATAAGGACTTAATCCAAATTGAAGTTACCAACTTGAAATTAATCAGGTTTCATGCTTCTCTGTGAAATTTCAGCTCAAAAGGACTTCCCAAACTCATACAATTGCACAAACAAGTTTCAGGACCACAACGCAAACAATTCAAAACATATAACTGCCAATGTCAGCCCCCAACGGTCGACCGTTCCGAAACGGGAGACAGCCCGTTCCGAAACGCGGGGCCGTTCCGAAACTGGCATAGCCCGTTTCGAAACGAGGGTCTGGCAGAAGCCTTTCCGTTTCGGAACGGCCCCTCCCGTTTCGGACGCCTGGGCACGATTAAGGCACCCGTTCCGAAACGGTAGGTGCTGTTCCGAAACACCCTGCCCAGATTGCACCAAAACTCCACTTTAAACATGCAATTACACAACCAATCATGCTCCGAATGTCACCAAACTTTGCCAACATGCAATTCAACATATAAGGAACATATTAGCACTAACAATTCAACCAAACATCATCATATGCAAAAAGCCCCAATTCTAGTGGCATGCTTCCTACACAAGCTAGCTATACAAACACCAAACTTACAAAACAAGCATATAAAGATCCAATCCAAAGACCAACAATCTTAACATCAAGAAACATACTTAGGGAGTACAAAACACCTCCCAAAACATACACATTGGTCCCCCATTGCCAAATCACCCAAAAGCTAAAATGTTTAACAAAAACCTTCCATACATTGAGCTTTACTTGCACTTGAATTCTTGCCCTTCTTGCTGCCCTCAAAGGTCTCTAATGCTCTGCATTATTGAATTAAGAAAAACGAAGAGAGCGTAAGCAAAGCTTAGTGAGGAATGCTCATTTAAACCATTCAATAATGCATTTATAAAACACTTTATAAAACATGCTTCAAACCATCATTTACACATGCTCAAAAGCATACTTAAACATGCATCTCATGCATCAAATCATAACATGTCATATTGGCTACAAGTGATAAATTCCATTTCTTTAAACACAAGTTCATCAACTTTCACCCCAAGGACTTTTAAACACCTTGGCCCCAAGGACTTTTAAACACCTTGGCCTATGGACTTTTAAACACCATAGAATGTATCTCATCAAGGACTTTTAAACACCTTGATCCCAAGGACTTTTAAACACCTTGGCCATGGACTTTTAAACACCATGAAACGTAACTCATCAAGGACTTTTAAACACCTTGATCCCAAGGACTTTTAAACACCTTGGCCATGGACTTTTAAACACCATGAAACGTAACTCATCAAGGACTTTTAAACACCTTGATCCCAAGGACTTTTAAACACCTTGGCCTATGGACTTTTAAACACCATAGAAAAGGATCACCTAAGGACTTTTAACCACCTTAGTGTCCACAACATGAACCATCCAAGGACTTTTAACCACCTTGATGTTCATAAGTAACAAGGCTCACTCAAGGACTTTTAACCACCTTAGTGACCTTAACATTTTAAAAACATCACTTGCCAATATACATCATTTTCATCACTTACATCACTGTTTTAAAGCATAAAACCAAGCCATATTCATCATGCATTTTAAAGCATTAAACCACATCATTTCAATGTACAAAAGCAAGGAACTCCTACCTAGAGTTAGCTTCAACATATGGCTTACATCATCAGCAAAAACCATGCTAAAACATGCTTCCAAAACAGTATGTAAAACATGCAAATAATCATTTTGCAACACAACAAAATCATGGCCACCACTAGAGAGAAATTCCGAAAACTTACGCTCGAGCTTAGCAAAGTTGTTTAGACTTAAACTAAGCTCCCAAGACATTGGTTTCAAAGCCGAAAACCCATTTTCACTCACCGATTCCACTTCGCCACTTGCCGAAGCACGAAATCAAGCCTCCGGATCAACAACTCTTGGATCCAAAGATGCCTCCCCTGATTAAACACATTAAAGCAGAGGTTTAATGCATCATCAAGCATCAAAAGCTTCAATGAAAGCACTCAAACTCGCTGCTCTCATTCATACTCCAATTTCGGCCACCAAACACAACCGAAATTGCATCAAAACCACTTCTCAACAAAGCCCAGCCATAAACCAGCAAAACCTAACATCCATCATCACCATAAAACATCTAAAAACAACCTACAAACATCCTTATACCTCCAGCAACAACAGATCCACAAGATCACCACAAAAACATCCAAGAAACATAAGCTAAACTTAGGAAACACAACCTATCCGGGATTGCATCAATCAAAACTCATTTCCTTATCAATTTAGAGTTCATTTAACATCAAAAACACATCTCAAATCACAGGTTAATCAGATCTAACGAAAATCATGAAAAATCATCAAATCTTGCATTAAAAGCCAAGATCCAATTCCAAACTCAAAAGCCTTTAATTAAACATCAATCAAGAGTTGATAACTTGGGAATTTCAGTAAAGAACTGATAGTTTAGAGGAGAAGGACGTTCTTACCTCCAAACTTGTGTTTCTCCACTTTTTGGAATGAAAATCCTTGTTGAAACACTTAACAATTGAAGAGGTTTGAAGATACAATGATTTGGAATCAAATGAGAGTTGAATGGAGGGATTTAGGTGAAGAAATCAGATCCAATTCTCTGGAAAAGTAGTGTTTGGTTTGAGAGAAAATGAGAGAAAGAAAGTTTAGCAAAGTTGGTTACAAAATCCAAAAATAGCCAAAATGGCTTCCCTCCAATTTTAATAACCTTTAAAATCAGATTTTAGACTTAAAATATCTTAGAAAAATCTGGAGAAATCATCTTTGGATTAATAGCTCCTTAAAGATTCAAAGTTTCAACTCTTTATAAAACAGTCACCAAACTTTCGAAATTTACATTTTGGTCACTAACCAAAATGTCATACTTCCAAAACCCATTTTTCAAAATTGATTTCACAGTTCACCTAATTATATTAAAAGATGATTTTAGAACATTTTTCCATATTTTTGATGCAACCCGAACTAGGCTTTCCTAATTTCACCTCTTAAGATTCGAACAGCACTTTGACCAAACCGGTCAACGCCCAAAACTTCTAAGCCCAAAACCGGGGCGTTACAGCTTGAGGCGAAGTGGAATCGGTGAGTGAAATTGGGTTATCGGCTTTGAAACCAATGTCTTGGGAGCTTAGTTTAAGTCTAAACAACTTTGCTAAGCTCAAGTGTAAGTTTTCGGAAATACTCTCTAGTGGTGGCCATGGTTGATTTGAGGTGCAATGTGGTTTAATTGCATGTTTTAAATTCTATTTTGAAAGCATGATTTAGCATGATTATTGCTGTTTTTGTAAGCCATATGTTGAAGGAAGCTCAAGGTAAGAGTTCCTTGTTTTTGAACATTGATTAAATGTGGTTTGATGCTTTAAAATGCATGATGAATATGGCTTGGGTTAATGCTTTAAAATAGTGGATTATTTGATGATAATGATGTATGTTGGCAAGTGATGTTTTGAAAAGGTTAAGGTCACTAAGGTGGTTAAAAGTCCTTGAGTGAGCCTAGTTTACTTGAGAACATCAAGGTGGTTAAAAGTCCTTGGATGATTCTTGTTACGGACACAAAGGTGTTTAAAAGTCCTTGTGTGGTCCTTTCCATGGTGTTTAAAAGTCCATGGGGCCAAGGTGTTTAAAAGTCCTTGGGGCCAAGGTGGTTAAAAGTCCTTGGGGTGAAACTTGATACGGACACAAAGGTGTTTAAAAGTCCTTGTGTGGTCCTTTCCATGGTGTTTAAAAGTCCATGGGCCAAGGTGTTTAAAAGTCCTTGGGGCCAAGGTGTTTAAAAGTCCTTGGGAAGAACACGAAGGTGGTTAAAAGTCCTTGCGTGGTTCTTGTACTTTATAAGATCACAATGGTGTTTAAAAGTCCATGTGTGAGTCTTATGTTGATCTTGTTTTTAAAAGATGAAACTTATCACTTGTGGCCAATATGACATGTTATGGTGTGAAGCATGATTTGCTTGTTTAAGAATGCTAAGAGCATGTTTTATATGATGGTTTGAAGCATGATTTATAAAGTGTTTTATAAATGCATTATTGAATGGTTTTATGAGCATTCCTCACTAAGCTATTGCTTACGCTCTCTTTCGTTTTCTTAAACCAATAATGCAGAACGTTAAGGTGCTTTGAGGGCAGCAAGGAAGGCAAGCAATCAAGTGGTAGTAAAGCTCAAAGTATGAACGGTTTTCTTAAGTACACTTAGCTTTGTTAATTTGGCAATGGGGGACCAATGAGATGTTTTGGGAGATGTTTTGGAACTCCCTAAGTATGTTTTAATGTTGTGTTTAATGCTTGTTTTTGTAATTGGCCTTTACATATTTGAATTGGAAGTTTATGCTTGAATGGCTTGCTTGTGTAGGAAGCATGCCTATAGGTTTGGGGCTTTTCACATATGTTGTTAATATGTCGAATTGATGATGCTTTTATGTCCCTTACATGTTTAATTGCATGCTAGTAAAGTTTGGTAGCATTTGGAGCATGAATGGATGATCAATTGTATGTTTGAGCATGCATTTTGTTGCATTTCGAGCAGGCTGTTTCGGAACAGGGGGTTGCCGTTTCGGAACGGGTGCCTTGTAGCAGCCCAGGCGTCCGAAACGGGGGACACCGTTCCGAAACGGAAAGGCCACTGCCAGCCCGCGTTTCGGTACGCGTTGCGGAACGGCCCCGCGTTTCGAAACGGGCTCTGCCTGTTTCGGAACGGGTGACCGTTGGGGGCTGACAATGGCAGTTATATGTTTTGTAATGTTTGCATTTTGGTCCTGAATCTTGTTTGTGCAATTGTATGAGTTTGGGATGTCCGTTTGAGCTGAAATTTGACAGAGAAGCATGAAACTTGACTAATTAAAGGTTGGTAACTTTAATTTGGGTTAAGTCCTTATAATTATCAGAATTTACAAATTGGTCCCTAAAGTTGCATTTTGTTCAATTGGGTCCCTGTTTGATCTCCGATGTTTATGATCTCTGTGTACGATGTTTGTATGATCATAACTAGGGTTAATGTGCATCTAGACAAGATTAAAAAGAAAAAAAAAGGGTCGTTAATCAAGGTTGACTTTCGGGTTGACTTTGGTTTTCCCCGTGTGACTTTCTTAATTCGGGTCAACCGTCTAGGCCGGGTTAAGGGGGTTACATCTTCCACGTGATCTACTATGCTAGCAAAGCTCTAAATGATGCCCAGATAAATTACACCACAACAGAGAATGAGTTACTCGCAGTGGTGTTTGCAATTGACAAGTTCCGACCATATATACTTAGAACAAAGGTGGTGGTCCATACAGATCACTCAGCACTTAAATATATGTTCACCAAGAAAGATGCCAAACCAAGATCGATACGTTGGATTCTGCTATTGCAAGAATTTGACATTGACATCAAGGACAAAAAGGGGACAGAAAACCAAGTAGCAGATCACTTGTCAAGACTGGAGACGGGAAGGAATCAAGAGAAAGGCAAGACCAACATACTGGAAACCTTCCCAGATGAGCAGTTGTTCGCTGCCACCAGTACTGCCGCGACAACCATGGCGGCAGATAAGTTTCCTGAAACCCCTTGGTATGTTGACATTGTCAATTATATTGTTAGTGGTTTATTACCTCCTGAACTTAATTATCAAGCTAGGAAGAGGTTCCAAAATGATGTTGTAACACCCCAAATTTTGCCAATTTAAAAATCCCTAAATTTTGAAAATCCCTAAATTGGAACCCTGGAATTTGGGAATCCCTAGTTTAAAACCCTATTTGGTTAAGGGATTAAATTGAACAAAATTGGAATTTTGTGGCTTAATTCAGAAATTTGGGGTCATTTTGTAATGTGGGTAAAGTTTTGATGACGTTTTATAAACCCTAAATTACTTAGTGGCCTAGTGTGTGATTTAACCTTTTGTTAGGGTATTTATACAACTTTATCAGCCTAAAAACCAATTTAGTAACCACGATGCTCTAACGGCTACTCTCTCTTTCGGTTTTCACTTTCATCCCTCATCCTTCAAGCTTCCATTTCCGGTGAAGCTCCGACCAAGCCTCATCCACCGTTCGTGACTCGCACGACCACCACCAACGGGTTCCCCGTTGCCTCGCGAGCAAACCCCACTCATCAGACCATCATTATTGGCTGTCGTCTGGTCAGAAACGGTAGGGAACCGTTCGGCTCTTCTTTGCACCACCTTTCGCCGCCGTCCTCTCCATTCTTCTATAGGGGTTTTAAGCATTGAAGGTCCCTCGATTTTGCTCCGATATTAGTTTTGGTAAGTGTGGCGTCATCTTTGTCGTTTCGTTCATCGTTTGCTCGGAAATCAGCGAAACCTTTCGGTTTTTCCGTTCACCGCCGTGCTCAACCATCAACCTCTCTCATATTTGTTTTTGTTGCATCCGTGCCGCCTTCGTTTGTTTTTTACAGCCGTCGTCCTTATCGTTTGGTTCAGTTGTCATCATAGTGGTTGCTGCCATCAGATTGTTGCGCCGTCGCTGTCGTTGGATTGTTGTGTTTTTGCCGCCGTCGCAGCCATCTTTCATCATCTAGATCTACCTCTGCCGTCAAGGGTTATGGTAACCCTATTTCTGATCATAAAAAAAAGGTTTGGGCTGGTATGCATGTGAAGGGTTGAGCCCAATTGTAGGAAACCAAACCAGGCCCAAATGTGTATGCTTGTGTATGTAAGCCATGAGAGAGGCTTGCATCTAAGGGAATGCCCGATTGTGTGAGCCAAGATCTTGACCAAGTGAATTAAGTCAGTGAACCGAACCAATTGTTTTGGTTGTGAACCAGACTGAACTTTCAGAATTGAACCGAACTGGACCGCTGAACTGAACCGATTTTGACCTAGGACATTTGAACTTTGACCGAAACTTGACTGTTGACGTTTTGACTCTTGGACAGTATTGACCCGAGTTGACCGAACCAGTTTGACTTTGACCAAATTAGACTTTGACCAATTGACCAGAGTTGATCGTTGACCTTAGACCGTTGACCAGTTGACTTTGAATTTGACCAATGTTGACTTTTTCAGAAAACGTTCACCTTGGTCTTTCTCGACGTCCTGAATCTGAATCTGCTACCCATTTCGTCTAATTCGAACCTGAAGGCTCTATTTTTCTAATTTCAATTAATTAGTACTTAAAATCTATTAAGTTGTTGATTTTAGAATCTGATTCAGAATATTCTTGCGTTTAGGTGATAACGTCTTGGAGGCCGACGAGTTACCTCCGGTTGTACAGACCGACCGTACATGTTCTCCGAGATCTTCACGTGAGTATATCTTCAGTTTAGTTCTTAGTATTTTAGTCGGTGGCTTAGTCTTAGTAATAAATGTTATTATAGAATTCATACCTCGTAGGTTATGTTTCAGCTAGATCTGAGCTTAAGACGCGTTTTTCTCGACATTAGAGCTTCTGTTGCTTAAAGGTGTGTCTCTTCTTGTGTTATAAACTTATGTATTTCTTTTATGGTATAAACATGTGTGATTTATTCTATGTTGTGATTTGTGAAAGTTTTCGAATATCATGCATAGCATATTAGACTATGTTTTAACTAAAAATCAAATTTACCAAATTGTGAAATATCAGATTTTTAGAATCGTAAAACATCGCATTTATAGTATTGTGAAACTTGAATTATCATAATTCAAGTTTCGGATGAGACTCGGATTTTAAAATCTGCATCATATCATTGTGGGTATATGGTTTGGGATTTGTTCGAGAAAGTTCAGTGGTTTAACCCTTCGGGCTGAATTTCGCTTCGGATTAGTGGTTCTACCCTTCGGGCTGAGTTCCACTTCAAATGGTGACGATGGAGAAAGTAGGTTCTGGGGAACCTTACTTTTCGGTGTATCGGAGATGGGTACTATGATTCATTTGCATCAGACATCATATCATCATGATTCGGTTTTGTTGTGTTTTCAGAAAAGTCTTTATCAGAAAATAAAATATTGTTTTGTTTTGTTTTCGTTTACACTTTTGAGACACACTAAGCTCTTTAGCTTACACCCCTTAGTTTTTAATTTTTAGATATCTCATACTTTTTTTTGGCGATCGGTACTTGGAGCATCTCTTGTTTATTCAGATAAATTATTATTCAGTTAGTACCTTTCTGTTACCTTGGAATTATTATTTTAATATTGTTTGGGATATTTGTGTAATATGGACATTGGAACTGTTTTAAATTTGGGTTTTATTAAATGCATGCATATATGAAGTTACTTTCGGATTTTTAATTAATTATCGGAGCATCGTTTAAAAGATTAGGTTTTATTTTAATCGAAATATTTGTTGAGTTTTACTTATTTAATCGATTCTTTTGAATTACAAAATATTTTAACCTAAATTGTTTCTTGAGGGACAAGTTTCCAATCGCTACTTCCTAGATTCGGCCCATTCCTTCTAGGCCGAGTTTAGGGGGTTACATTTAGTGGTATCAGAGCCAGGTTAAACCCTGGGACTGTGGGGCTCACAAAAGTTGTTTTCAAAATGTTTTTGACTTTTGCATGCATCGAAAATATTTTGGGATAAATGGAGATTTTCTAAAAATATACTATGGTGTTCTGTGATTTTGACTTCAACGTTTTCAATGTGTTTTAAATCTGAGACTCCAGTACCGATTCTGACTCTAGGTTATTACCTTTTGGTAGATAGTTCATTATGCCACCGCCTAAGAGTCTTAATCTATCGTTTTTTTCGAGGTCGTGGTCGTGGCCGTACTGCTTCTTCTGGTAGTGATCATCCTCTTTCTGTTGGGCAAGCAGAAATTCAGAATAAGTTACATGTTGATGATAACCATTTGTGGGAGCTGAGTTATATGGGAGCTGAGTTCTAAGCGATAACTCACTTGATATTGAGAACACTGACCGTTATGTGGAAGCTGAGTTCTAAGTGAAGTGTCGTGATGATTTTATGAATCTGAAACAGAACAATATGCCAGTGAATGATTATGAGATAGAATTTCGGAGGTTGGCCAAGTATGCTCCTGGGTTAGTTGTGACTGAGGAAGATAAGTGTGATTGGATTTTGAAAGGACTTCGTTTACCTATTAAGAGAGATGTTGCTACGCATCATGATAAAATGTTCAACGACCTGGTAACAGACGCGCAGTAGACACGGAAATGCGTGACAGACGCGTCAGGAAACCGCGTGACAGCTAGCCCCGTTATTCGCGTCGGCCATTACAGTTCCAACGGGCAGAAAATCCTGTTCTATATAAACCACTACACCCATTTCATTTTTCACCTCATTCTCATTCTCTTTACTTTGCTTTCCAGAATTTAGCTCTTAGAAATTTTCTTTTACTTTTCTACAGTTTTCCTCGCAATGACTACTCGATCAACCCAAAAGAGTGCTGCCTCCACCTCTGCCACGGCAGTGTCCACACCCAGCCACAGCAAAATCCTCAGATGATTTGCATCGGCAGACTCGGAGAAGTGATACTATCGCTCGTTCCAGAAACAAGAAATGTGGGAAGAGAGAGGTTTCACATACACCACAAAGACGGGAGACCTAGGGCTTGAAGGTTTCATCTCCAAGAAAATTATTGCCCTCAAATGGCAGATGTTTGTCGTCCAGCTAGAGAAGATGAACGTCAAATTGGTCCGAGAGTTCTAAGCTGCCATACCCTCCAAAGATGCCACGACAGTGACTGTTAGGGGTAAGGAAATCTCCCTAGAACCAGCCTACATCAACACATTGTATGGCATTTATGTAAGCAATAAGGAAGATGCACATAGGAGGTTCGTCAACAGTCTTTCGCCGGTAGACTACGATGTTGTCATGGCAGAATTGACGGAAGAAGGCACCCAGTAGAACGAGGATCCCAAGCAAAGATGGACAGTGCGAAGGACCCAGCTCACACCGACAGCAAATCTTTGGAACCATTTTGTGAAGAAACGCATCATGCCAACATCACACAACACCACGGTGACCGGTAGAGACTCGCCCTCGTGCACTCAATCCTCAACGAGCGGCAGTTCAACGTTGGCAGAAACATCATTGACGACATTTTCGAGTGTGCACTCAGACCAATGGCCCCCCTTTTCTTCCCCTAACTCATCAGCTCTCTATGCCGGGCAAATAAAGTTTAGGAAATTGATGAAGATGTTAGAGTCCAAGGCAAGGGATGGACACAACAGAACATACATATCCTTATGAAGCTGATGCTAGCAACCCCCTTGGCCTATGTGGACCTATCTGCCACGACAGAACCAACAGCAGAGCCTGTCGTGGCAGAGTTGGAGCAGACCGAGGCCGCACATCCGACAGACTCCTCCAACCAAATCTTGCATATGTTGAAGAAGATGGAGGAACGACAGCTGGGATTCATGGGATTTATGAGGGATTTCACTACTGCCACGGTAAATTTCATTAAGGTTGATTTAAATTTTCCCAATGTGTAGTTTCCCTCTTTCCCAGAAACTCTTTTTGCCACCCCCACACCTGCTGCTAGCACCAAAACGCCAACTGCTGCCTCCACCACACCACCTGCCACGACCGGAGATGGCGACAGACGATCTGCCACTCCACGGGGAGAAAAACGGAAGGAACCACTACCGGAGATAGATCCGAAATACTTCGAAGGATTCTCTTCCTCCTCCGTCTGGCAGGATGATTCAGACTCAAAACCATCTATCGTCCGGGACATATCCAAAGACTTCCTTCCGATGACGAAGAAGAAATTGAATAAAACTGTTGAGGGACCCTGCCACGATAGATCGGACGGCAGCAGCATCAGCAATGATGACGACCTCGAGGTCCTGGACAAGGCCCCAAAGATCTCACCTACCCGAGTCCAGCCACCTCGAGCGGCCAAAAAGAAGATAGCCTCACCATCTCCCTTCCCCAAGCCAGCCTCTGCCATCAAGGTAACTGCCCGCCGGCAGCTCCGCATCAGCATCAGCAGCGACGACAGCTCATCAACTTCAGTGCTTTTCTATTATGCTTGATGTTGCTGCTGTTTATTTTATCTATTTGTGATGGTTTCTTGTTTTTATTTTGTTGTCATGCATTGAGGACAATGCAACCCTTGAGTTTGGGGGTAGGCAGTCCTTTGTTATTTAATGAACTTTTTAATTTGTGTCTCTTCTTAGTTATTTTTATTTAAAAAATAAAAAAAATTGGTTTAATACTTTAAACTACACTTATCTGCCGCGACAATCTCTGTCGTGGCAGTGCCTTTAGGATGTTTTAGGAATTATTTAGAGCCTTGCTATAGTTCTGAACTTCAAAAACACTTTTGTGACTTATATGTTGTCTAGACTTCTGTCAGTAAACTAGAGTAGAAAAGCTTAATCACTTGAGCTGCCCCTAGAGGTGCCTAACACTGGCTCTAGGAAAAGAATAAAGAAAAGAAAACTTAGACTCAATACCCCTAGAGGTGCCTAACACCAGCTCTAGGAAGATAGCTAGAGGTGCCCAAAACAGGCTCTAGTAAAAACAAAATAAGAAAAAAAAACTTGAGTCTAAACTCGAAAAAAACTAAAGAAGCCTAAGAATCCCCTCCAAGAAAAAAAAATTAGTTTGGCATAAAAAATCAAGTGAGTAGCATAACTATTCCAGTTGCTAAAAGAGTCTATACACATATTTGTTCACAAAACCTGCACACACTTACACAAGAATTATATCATTGTTCCGGATAAATCCATAAACAACCAAAAGGGTACTGCTCTTGATAGTGAAGGGGTTGTAGGTAATGATAGTTCACTAAATTAAGCCAAGCCAAAAAGTTTTCATTTTTAGTTAGGTTGCATCTGCTTGAGGACAAGCATCAACTTGAGTTTGGGGTTGTGTTGAGTGCATAAAAGTTCTATATTTCACCCCTCATTTACCCATTTTTTGCTGCACTCAAGCATGATTTATTACATTTAGGATAGATTTTTGCATACACATCACAATTAGATAAAAAAAATTGCACAGATGGTGCTGAAATTGGTCACTTTGCAGGTATCTGCTGCGGCAGAAATCCAGGGCAGCAAAGAAACAGAGGCGAGTTGCAGAACTGGAATTGAAGGACAAAGATCACTGTCTGTCGTGACACCTGTCGTGGCAGCAATGATGATAGAGAGACATTGGTATGGAAAAGTGAAGTGGAGCTCAACAGAAAGAGGATTTCAAGCCGGTATGTCGGGGATCACTCCCATATTTTTTTGAGCCCTGAAGCAGAAGGAAAGTCAGGCCCAAAGTTCAAGGAAGAAAGTCAAAGCAAGAAAAGATGACGAATTAAAGACAACTACTCATAAGATTTAGTCTTTAATAGAGTTGTACTTTAATTTAAACTTGTATTCTTGCCATATTAGAAAACTTGGACCCAAGGCCTATATAAAGGCATGTAATTTGACCTAGAAAAGGATATCTGGCTCCTAGTCGTCTTCCCCCAAAACCCTAGTCGTTTCTCTCTCTCTATTATGTTCTAAACTTCCCCAAAGGCTAAGGGTTGATTTTGTAAAGTAGTTGTAAGGATTGTATTGTTCTTAGGATTTTCTGTTCAAGCAATAAAGCTTCAAGTTTATTTACTCTGGTTTTCAACATCTCATAAGAGCACCGGGAGAGCATTGTGAGGTTATCCATTTGCTTAATATCGGGAGATTTAATAATTCAAAAGGAGTAAATACGTGTTTTCTAGTTTATGGTTAAACCATTTTGACGTAGGGATAAGTACAAGGTTAAGTGGCTAAAGAAGAATTCACAAACATTGGTGTTCACCCTTTGATTCACGCCGAGAGGTATCATCCAAGACGTGTTCATCAACAGAACTTGGGCCTAGGGATAGGACAAGTCATAACATGGATTCTTGCCAAACTTGAAGTACGGAGTTTTTGACCGTGCCGCGACATCAACGAACCTCTGCCACGACATCAACGAACCTCTGCCGCGACAGGTACGACGACAGAACAACAGAAGTTCCTCTAAATAGTGCAACATCTACACTACCGAGCAAATCAATACTGGTCTATTCTCTCAATCTGATTTCCTTATCTTTTATTTTAGTTATTACTCAAGATTTCTCCAAACAATCATTTAAACTATTTCTTTTTCCTGTGCAGCAATCTAAGGATAGAGTTATTTCTAGTCCCTGTGGAGACGATATCCGATACTCTAGTATCACTTTACTACTTGCGTCGTGTACACTTGCACTATTTGCGATAGTCTTATTTACACGCAACAATAGTTACGCTCATGCACATTCAATTGTCGTAATGCATAAGCTACTACCCTACCCTCTTGCATCAGCACACACCCCAAACCAACATAGGATGCGTCAATATATACCACGAACTCTTTTCCAGATTCAGGTTGAACCAAGATAGGAGCTTGCGTCAATGCTTCCTTTAACTTCTCAAAATCTTAATGTCTCGCTTCTGTCCACTCAAACTTAACATCCTTCTGCAATAACTTCGTCAAAGGAGCAGCAATCTTGGAAAATCCATCCACAAACCTTTGGTAGTAACCCGCCAAACCAAGGAAACTACGAATTTCATGAACAGACCTAGGAGGTTGATCATGAGCATATCAGTTTTAATGATGTTTTCCACTGTTTTTGTGCATCAATGCATGTTGATTTTGTCCCATGAGAATACCATGTGATTTATGAAAGTGTTACTTGAGTTCATGTTATGCATGAGCTTGTGTTTATGGTATTTGGGATGTCTTTGGGGAGGTGTTTAACCCCGGCGTAAAACAATGGAATGAGATGTTGCGATGAGTATATTGACACATGTGGATGTATATATCAGATACATTGATCGATCAATAGGATGTGAAGTGCACTATAAATATAAAATTCGCGCGTGAGATAAATTCTTCGGTTTCACAATAAGGGTTGTGCTATTTTGATACGAGTGATAGGGGTTGTGCTATCACTAATGGGCAATGCGGGTTGTGGCATCCCGATCGATGTGAGATTGTGGTGAGGGTTGTTTAACCATGTAGCTTGATGGGGGTTGTGCCATCAAGGTGTCCGCTTATCCAAGCAACGTGTCAATGATGCCGATATACTCATTCGCTTATGGTTTTAATATGAGCTTGGTAAACTCATATGGTTATGTTTATATGCTTGAAGCATGTGAGTTGAAATGGAGTCGATAGGCTTGGTTTGCATATGTGGTTAACATATGGTAAATGCATGGTTGATGCATGTGTTGTTGCAATTGCTCATACATGATTTAAGTATGGTATGTTTGAAAGGAAATGATTTGCGAAAGTGATTTTAAGAAATTGTTATGGTTTCCAAAATGAAGTTGGTTTTCAAAACTGCATTATTGTAGCTCGGTTTTGAGCCCCGCTCACTAAGCTTCGTAGCTTACGCTCTCTTTTCTAACAATATAGATCCGTAGACTATCTTGGAAGGCAATAGTGCAAGGGAAGTGATCCAAGTGTCCGCTTCAAGCTCAAGTATGGCCTTGTTTAGATAGTAGTGTGTGTGGCAATGGGGATAGACCTTGTTTATGTTTTGGGTGTGTTTGTGGACTCCTTGTGTTGCAAGTATGTTTGTTATGATTTGGTTGGCCTGTTTATACCTTGAGCTTAATGGTTTTGGCTTTCTATCTCGTTTTGCTTAGTTCATGGATTTTGATGTTTCTTATCTTGTCGTGTGTTAATCGTGAGTTGGTCCTCTTGCTTAAATGTGAGTTTGGTTGTTCTTTCTTGGTGTTTGTATGCTTATCTTGTTGTTATCTCGTTGCTTGTGTTGATTGGAACCAAGGGAATTAGCCTTAGAGATGCTTGAACTGCAGATTTTTCTGTTCTACTACAGAGTGTTTTGAAACAGGCTCGAACGTTTTGAAACGACCTTTATTTTGGCCTTTGTGTTTCGGAACGGGTATCGAAACGGGCTAAGCCGCGCCGGAACGAGTCTAACCGTTTCGGAACGAAAGCTCTATGGAATTTTAAACGTTACACTCGTATTGATACCATCGTAGGTGTTTCGAAACGGGAGTCGTTGGAGGTTAGTTAAGAGTGTCTTTGAAGTTGTTTTCTTGCGTTTTGGTCTAAGCTTGATGTGTTATCATTTGAGTTTGTTTGAGGGCTTGTTTTGAGTTGCATTTCAGCATGGACATATGAAATGAGACTAAGTTCAAAGTGATCACCTTAATTTCATCATAGGTCCCTATTTTATGCTAGTTTTGCATTTTGGTCCTTGGTTGCTCGGTTGATCGTTTGGTGCTCGTCTTGTCATGTTTTCTTATGTTGTGTGTTCTTAAACATAGGGTTTAACTCGAGCATATAGAAAAGATATTAATCAATGCGTTTAGGGTTATTAATCGGAGAGAAATCTCTGGATTATTCTTCGATTAGTCTCGTGTGATCCGCTCGATACGGTCTGGTGGCTAGGTCGGGTCGAGGGGGTTACAGGATGATCCTGCCATGCATCAATAAAAAGAAAAGGTCTATTCGATATCCTTGGTTCGACAACCGTATGATGTAAAACCAGCAACTAATGGTTAGAGCTAAGACGGTCAAGATGATGCACATATGAATTCGGATAACAAGATAACCATGCAGAGTTCACCACATATCGATCCAATCGTTGGCTCAATTTACCACGGGACCATGTGAAAGGAGGTCTAGAGAAGCCTAGGTCCAATAACCCGCATTTTAACAAGAAATCAGAAAAAAGACGGCTACCTCTAAACTAACGTAAGGTGTTGTCTGAACGCTCATCCCCGGATAAAATAATATTAAAATCACCTCCAAAAACCCATGGAATAGACGCCGAAGGACTCAAACCCTCCAATTTTTGCCAGAGATGTTTCCTTATCCTCGCAGACGGGCTCGCATAAATTACCGTTAGAAGAAAACCTATATTCGTTCCAATTTCACTAACATTAGCATTAATAAACTGATTCAAAATATGTAACACCTCAATATCAACTGAATCATCCCAAAGAAGCCAAACACCCCCGCTAAATCCATGTGCCTCAACACGATACGAATTCAGAAATCCCAAAGATGAAATAACATGATCAACACGCCTTCCACTAATTCTTGGTTCAAATAAACCAACCACATTGACATGATGCTCCCGAACAAAAGCTTTAAAATGTTGATGAAATGCCAGGCTAGCCGCACCCTGACAATTCCAAACCATAACATTAATCATTAAAATAAAATAGAAAAACACAACCAACTTACTGGTCACCATAAACCCACGCCCTCAACGTGGTCCTCTAACTCAATATCATCCTCGAACTGAGTCTTCGAATCCGAGGAAACCCCCTCCGCATCAACAAAAACCACGTCCTCTACAACCCGACTCAGCAACAACGTGGATGGACCATGCACGGCAGCAGCCTCCAGCTTATTCAACTATCCTGAAATACCATTAATAAACTCTGAAACTCCTTGCGACGAAGCATGTCGATATTCCACCACTTCCTTCATCTTTAGCCACCGTTTATTCGCACCCAACACACCCTTACCTACACCACCACAAGAATTCCCAGCTTTAACTCTGGTCGAGCCACCTCCCATCACCCCAGGTTCCTGGATGTTCACAGCTATATGCTGCCCAGACTTTGTTTTGGCAACATGAGTAAGACACTCGTATTTTGACCCCCCATAAGTAGGCACCGCCGGAACATTAGTAAGCTCACCACCCTTACCCTTTGATTTTTTATTCGGATAAGACTCCTTATATGCAGAATTGTTCCTAACCTCCCAATTAGCCGAGACACTAATAGATGCTTTGCTTCCCAACTCGAGAATCACCCTTCATGGAACGTACACAGGGACCCATTTCCACATCTTTATGAACAATACTTGTATCATTATCATCTTTATGAACCCCAAACCTAGAGCCGACTTTAGTAGCATTTCCAACAGTCCCAACATTGTTATTTCTTCCCCCAAGATTGGGTTTACGACGCCTATTCTCCACCATCATCCACGGGCCAAACAACGTTTCTTCCGATATCTCCTCCCGAATAATTGGGAGTTTTTCCGAAGCCACTTCCCCAAGTTTTGCATCCGACCCATTTAACGATGCACACATCTCCTTCACATGTCCATAAGTTCCACATTCAAAACAATTATTTTGAATACCTTCATATTCGAATTTCTGGATAAACCCTTCAATCCGAATACACAATAGTAGCGGCTTGGTGAGATCCACAAACATAGCAAGCCTTGCAAATTTACCCCGCTCTCCCACTTGTGTGTTATAATCTACTTTAACGACTTCCCCACGCATCGAAGCAGTATGGCAAAAAATATTCTTTGTATAATAGCAAAAATGAAGCCTCGAAAGTCGAACCCATACCAAGATTTTAGAAGGGTGTTTCTCCGCGGTAGAAAACTTCCTAGACCAAGGTTTTACTGTCATATAACTTCCATAAATCGTCCACGGCCCAGCAGTAAGGACTTTATAATAATCGCGCTCATCTGAAAAACGAACAATGAAGTAATTGTGATCCAAGTCTATCAAATGTAACTCCCCTCATGGTTTTCCATAAGGCATGTATCCTATTCCAGAACGCTTTGTATCCAATAACATGACCTAATAGTCGAACAATAATTGCATTACGCATATTCTGTCAACTTACGCATGAACCATGTCCAAAAATTATATCGAGGGAATTACACTGTCTCTATTCACTTTTATATCTTCGTCCAAAATAATAATTTTCTCATCAATGCACGTAGCTTTTTGGGTACTACTATCACCTTGTGACACAAATTTAGCAGCCATGCTTGCATAGGTGTTCCCCTCTTCCAATTTTCCATCTTTCTTCCCAGCCTCCTCTACATTTGCATAGGGGTAATTTTTGACATTATACCTATTAAAAATAGGTATTAGGTAGGGCGTTTGGCGTTCGAAAAAATGGGATTTTTTTGGCAAATATAGCAACTCACGTATTGTTATAACTAGTGACATTGAAATGAATGGAGTTGTAAGATTTCATTGCTCAACTAGCAATATTTAGAGGCAAAAAACAGACAACTTTTAGACGTTATTTGCTGAGATTAACTTCTCTTTAAGTTTTACACGCCTTTTGGATCATTGGATAGGGGAAATGAATGACTGAAATTAACTCCTTACTTTTTTTATCAAGTGATAATCTTCACATATTCTACTGTTAAATTTAGCTATTCATTTCACTCATCCAACGATCAAAAAAACGTGTAAAACTTAAAGAGTTTTACATTGTGTAATCGGATAGAGTTTTGATATTTAAATGTGTTACGAAATATACTAGAATTATAGTAGCAAATAACAAACACATAATAAAATTGACCTAAAAGAAGAAAAACCTATGAATAAATGAAAAAATATTATAATGTTAAAATTAAAAGAGGAATAAGTTTGTAAATATCTATTTACAAAATTACTTGATTACAAAAAAGGGAAACTACAAAAATCATCACTAAACTTTGCGTTCAGATCTATTTTTGACACTCAACTATCAATTTGTGCAAATTAGTCACTCAACTTTGCTCATTGAACAAATTTGGTCACTCCTTTGTTTTTCCGTTAACGTTCCGCTGACGTAGATTAATTTAATACTTTTTCATCCACGTATGAATTAATTATTTTAAAACATTTCTAGTATTTTTAAAAGGGTGATTGAGTTTAAATCGTGTAACCCTAATTTTGTTCTTACATCCTTGAGGAAAAATTAAAAGGAGCTAGAAGAAGAAGAAGCTTGAAAAAGAAAAGATGAACTTAATGTTTGAGTCAAAAGAGATTCCAGTCTACAGGTGTGGTAAACTGACAGTGTTCAAGATATCATGGTCGAACGATAACCTAAGTAGAAGATTTTTTTATTGTAGTAATTATGGAAATAGGTTGCACAAATCTTGTAATTTTTTTTGATGGTATGAACACCCAATCAATCCTCGTGTAATGGTACTTCTCGTTGGCCAGCTAAAAAAAATCTGGACAAATGACAGGAGTAAAAAATGAGAGAATTTTTTAGATTATTGCATTAATAGTACCTATTGTACTAACCTGCTTACTTCATGGATAGAAGTTGAAAAAATATTGTACTAGTAGGTATTTTGAAGGTTGAAGATAATGGTTTAGTAGGCATTTTGTTTTGGATAATGTTTATGGTTTGTTATGTATAATACATGTAAGACAGACTATGAAAATTAAAAACTTTACCCTCTGTTGTTTATCAATGAACGAATGAAGTTAGCTTCTCTCATTTGTGTATTAAACTTATTAACACATAAAAAATAATTAAATTAGCATAAAAAATTTGCAAAATGAAACTTGATGCCCAAATTGTATTAATATTCAAAATGAGAGAGAGTACAAAAGATATTAAAACAACAGTTTGTTATTTTTGGCTACACAATTTTTTAAACAAAACTATGTAGGACATATCACCACAAGTGTTCTCAATAGCAAAATCTTAAAAAGAATGCAAAAATATTTCCACATAGTATAACACTTTCATAAAGTGACATTTGTAAAAAGAGAGTAACAAGATGATCAGAAATGACACTTAATTTTGACAATAGTGACTTAATGCCACTTATTCTTTTCTCTTTTTTTTTGAAGAAAAATAAAATTATATTACTTAACCACTAATAGCATCTTGCATACATCCGCCAAAATAAACTTTGGATGATCTAAATCAAAATTGGCTTGTGTATCATTCTTTAATGCCCACTGTGCTAACCTATGGTCAACCTTATTTGCTTCTATACTAACGTAAACAACTTTAAAGCTTGGAAATAAACTAAGTTCCTGTCTAATATATCCTAAATAAATTGAAACTAAAGATAAATCAAGTCCCGGGCTTGTCAACTTATGAACAATTTTAATGGCATCACCTTCTACGATAACATCTTGCCATCCTTTTGCTACAACCAACTTGACTCCTTCTTGGAATGCAATTACTTCAGTAGTGGCTGTCGTATGACGTTCATCTATCTTAAACCACTTATTCATTTTTATTTGGGCCTTTTTGACAAAGCTTTTTCTGTTTGAGTTTGATTGACAGAACTTTGCTGAGAATTCATCTAGCTGACAATCTTTACTGAGCCTTGTGTGTGAGTGTTTGCTTGGAACTGCTACATTGTTTCTAGTTTAATTTGTACAGCTTTGCCGAGAATTCGTCTATCAGAAAGTCATTTCTTGTGTTTATTTTTTATGTGTGAGTGCTGGCTTGGACTTGCTACATTGTTTCTAGTTGGTCTCCTAACATGTGTGGTAGGAGCAGTGTTCCTTGCATTGACAGTGGAAGATAAAATAGGTTTTTTGCCACCAACTTGTCCATGCAAGACTTCTTATTGTGGCATGTTTTGCGACATTTTGATCAGGTCATTTGAGCTCTCTTCTTGGTTAATCTTTCATTTGTTGTTTACACTTCTTCAGCCTATTTTTTTCTATTCTTTTGAGGCTTGCCAACTTGCTTTCTAATGATAGCGGTAGGATGGATTCATTTGTGCTATGGTTAGCCTACTGTTTTAGACCTCTGACTGGCTTGACCATGTTTAAATAAATCTGTATTTATGTTTCCTTTGAATAGTAGTTGCTAATATACTTGTCTAACCTCTCTTGTCTCATCAAGATGACAAATGTAGAATGAATACAAGGTATTCTTATTCATAATAAAATAAACATAATTATACATTATTTTATTGTCTCATCAAGATTACATATGCAATATACATTATACTATAAAGTTATAAAAAATATACTTGTAAGATCCCACTTTCTATAGTCGCATGAATGATTTTTCAAGTTCACAACATTTTTATCTACAGTCCAATAGATACCTCATAGTTATTGGCACCTTCAACTCTAGACCAACACCTGCCAACATATATGTAAAACAATTCATTAGTCCAATAAACCTTAGCCAACATAAATGGAAATTATATATTAAAGCTCAATAGTTACCTTATGGACTGTTCAATAGTACTGTCAACTTTATTCTGAATTTTTGGACAAAGTAGACCATTAATCTTGGCAGCGTGCTCCTTCTTAGCATCAATCTTGTCATTATCTTACTTCTAATTATTTCAATCATGGCCAATATTGTTTTGTCCCTTGCTTCCACTATCATCTTACAAAATGAAAAAAAAATACATACTTTAATTTGATTGATAAATTATAAATTATTAAACAAATTATAGATTTTACCTTGTTAAAGCTCTCAGATAAATTGTTAAAAAGCATGCCAGACTTGCACATTGTTGAGATATATGACGTTGACCATTGTCTTGGGTCTTTAGCTTTCATCCACTTGAATGAATTTTTTGACATTGACTCCATCAATGAACTCCTTCATGAATGTTATCATTGCAGCCTTCCATACAACATCATTCAATGCCTTGTCTTGGTTGCCATTCTTTAACTTGAACTTGTTGTACAAATGTTTCACACAAATCTTATGTTAAGCATGGGAAAATAAATCCAGAATGGTATCTACTAGACGTTGTTAAAACAAATGAATAGCTAGTAATAGATATTTGAATAAAACATTAAGGTATACCGCTAAGAAAAGACATGAAGACATAATGGTTAATTTACCTTTTTCTTGTCTAACATGAAGGTATAGTGATGGGAGTTTGTGAGCTCCAAGTATGATTTTAGAATTTCTGAAAATCAGGTCCTAGAGAAACGATTTTTACTCTCGACAACAACATAAGCCAAGGGATAAAGGCAATCATTTCCATCTATCTCAATTGCTACTAAAAGTCATTCTTGGTAACGACCTTTTAGAAAACAACCATCAATGCTAATGATGGATCTGTAAGCCTTGAAACCTTCCTTGCAACCTTGCAAGCAAACATACATTCTCTCAAAAAACCCTATTATCTAACTGAACTATGATTGTTTCCCCAGGGTTAGTTTCTCTCAGTTCAGCAAGATAATCGTAAATCCTAGTATATTGTTCATCTTGACTCCCTTGAATCATTTCAAGAGCTAGTTTCTTTGCCCTACTACATTTTGAAGATTCCACATGAAGGATGCAATCCTTTTTCACATCTCGTCTTAGTGACTTTGCAAAGTAATTGTGCTCAACTCTAAATTTGTCTACATACTCATTAGCCATCCACTTGTAAGTACAATTCTTATTTTTTCACATCTCTAATGCAATTATGCTCTCCAACATATGTTTTAATCTGTCAAGATGTGTTAGTTTTATCTTTGGGACTGACTCTTGATGCCCAAAGCATCCATGTGCACCCATCTTTACACACAACATGAAGTCTTTTACACTCATTAACTTTAAGTCTTATATTATACCTATTTTCACTCTATATTGTCTCACTACTGCTTTAATAATATTTGGGTTAGAAACTAATAATCTTTGTTCTAAGTTAAACTTAGGGCATCTTTTTCTTCTTCTCTCCCTCAGTTTCAGAGCCATCAACATTGTGCAATGACTCTGAATCATTGCTTCTAGATTCATCATCTTCATTCTCTACAGTAGAACCTACATTGAGTATAGATATATCTATCCCAACTCCCATAGGCACATCACACACTTCATCCCTAGCCAAATTATTCTCACTATCCTCAAAGCCACTATAAAAAAACTACATAGCATGAATCTTGTTCCTTATCTTCCTCATTCACAGAATAATCATTTCCAAATATTTCAACATTTCTAATCATTTCGTCATGAGTTTCAGTTTAAAAATTAGTTTGCTCAATTTCAACAATAGTTTCACATATGTGTTTAACAACTTCTTGTATATACACATGTACATATTTATTTCTAGGCAAACTATCTAACATAGTTAACACATCACTATCTGGTTTCAAAGGATTAACCTTTAATCTACCCCTAGATCCTGCTAATAAATTTTATGTGGCATAACATACCCTAAATCCTTGATCACATCATATATCTCAAGCATAGACATCGAGTCAATATGACACAAATCAAAGAATGATAGGCCTTACAGGTTTATTCCACTGTGGGGTGATTGGCAATGTACCCCCATGTTGAAAAATCATGGTATAGTAGTTTGAAGATGTGACAACGGTAAAATAAAAGAAAAACATATCAAATTAGTTCAACTTTTTTAACTTCACTTTACTTTAGATTAACACTACCTATTATGACCCACCAACAACTAAATTTAATAGTTTTTAATTTTATTCTGCCACTATTATGGCCCCCAGCCAGTACATAACATATTTTAATGGCTCCACTTGTTCTCTCTCACCATTCAATGTAGCAAAACTATGTGGTTATAGAAAGTGACAAAACAGTCACATATATACTGACATACTTTTTCTCATACACACTAAGAAATTAAATATTTTAATGGACCCCCTTGTTCTCTTACCATACACACTAAACATTTGATACAAAGTAAACAAGTACCAAATTTAATGAAATTTTATCCCATACACAATAATCAGTAATGCATATCACCCAGAGTAAACAAGAACAAAATTTGCACCCTAACTTTCTGTCATACCCTAATAAGTAATACATATCACACATTAATCAGTAATTCATATCACCCTAAGTAAACAAGTACACAAAGTAATGCATAAAAAAATTCCCCTTTCCATCTCAGCATGCTCTGAATTGTATGAATCAACACAAAGAACCAATAGACATTAAGCACGAAAAGCTAATTTAACAAGGAATAAAAAAAATAAACATACAGTG
This sequence comes from Hibiscus trionum, assembly GCA_030270665.1. Classification (NCBI taxonomy): domain Eukaryota; kingdom Viridiplantae; phylum Streptophyta; class Magnoliopsida; order Malvales; family Malvaceae; genus Hibiscus; species Hibiscus trionum. The sequence goes on from BSYR01000027.1 coordinate 38,461,442, forward strand.
TCCCACTTTTCACAATTATAAATGCCTATCTTATCTCACCCAACTATCCACAACCCTGATCACTTCAACCAATATCAAAGCTCTTTATATATACAAGAATCCAAAAGAACGCAAGGATAGCAAGATTCTTATTTTTACCAGTTTAGAGGCATTATTATCAAACATAATATTATGGGGACGCTAATAGTAACACCCAGATCTCCAAGATAGCACAGACCAAGTTGATGGGTGAGCGGGGCCAACAATAGAAAAACTTCATAACAAAAGAGAGAGACTAGTAATTTCAGACAAGCTAGATTGGACCACGACGAGCTGTGAACAAATTGAACGCGCAAACAGTTATACACCCTTACTGTAATTGCCCAAATCATCGCAGCATCCTCAAACTAAGGCACAACACAAGGTTTCCATTAAGAGATAGTAACTCACAAAAAAAGCACTCGCATACAATACCCCAAGAAAGTAATAACGATAGCAAATACAAAAGGGGTGCAAAAGCATTGTATATTACCATTCAAAATAAACAGACTTTTTAACCATTAAAATTAATACAATACACGAATAATTTAGTGAAACTAAATAATCACAGCATTACAAATACTGATAGACGAGCTTTCCCATATAAACGAATGATGTGATCACATAACCCAACAAGGCGAGAATTATTTATAGATTCTTTGGGCAAACTTAGTTTAGGGAAGGTCGGGGTCGACACTATGTCCCATTGTTGAGATAAAAGAGAGTTCTCTAAGGAAGTTTGCATGAGGTGAAAAGAGACAAACACATGTTCTCTTTGTTGTTTCAAAGCCAACAAACTCCCCAGCAGCTGATAGACAATTGGCAGCAATAAACAAACCAAAGTATTTGGAAAATCTTGAGAGAGAGGTTTTCCAGGTACTCTGCATGTCGATGTTCATCTCTACAAATGACCAATCATAGCCTTTCGAACCCTATTGCATGTCGATACAAATAACACAGACACTAAATAGCCCCGCTCGGATCATGTCGTTCAAACACAATAAACATGTTTTCCTCTCTCCCTCCCTTCAAGATCACATGACCAAAGTCATACACTAGAAAAACCACAAAAGAGAGAGTAAACTACTCACAAATCAACTTGTAAAAATACAACCCTAAGGGAGTCCTACTTATAGCAAAGGATAAAAAACAAACCTTTGACTTTCCAAATTCCAATATTAACGGCTGGTAGATGAGCACAACTATTTTATCCTTTGACTACAACAATTCCACTTACTTTCGCAAATCCATTCCCAAAAGAAAGACAAAACTCTCTTTCTGACATCAAATAGCTACCAAAATAAGAAGCTAAACATCGCAAACTACAAAGGAAAGTAAAACATTAACAATTTATGCCTATATAATTGATGTCACAACTAAAGAAATCAAAATCTCCCTTATCTAGATCCAAAGAAAATACTAAAATAATTATGCTATTGGCACAAAGTTTTAACCTTTGACTACAACAATTCAACTTACTTTATATTCAATAAAGCCTATTGACTTCGCATATCGTCATGCTGTAAATAAGCGATCTTACCATAGGTCCATCACGATCTTGGAATTATACAATAGTGGAAACAATAACCTCAACCGCTATCTTGAGCTGTGGGCATGACCCCTCGATACGCAATATGCTACATGGTATGCACGACTATTAAAAGAAGCGAAATCCCTTTATCCTAAAGAAAACATTAGCATGCCGCAAAAGATAGTTCGCCACTTCTGCGTGATACAAACCTTTAATATTGGAAGTAAGTACACACGGCAAAATTCCTTGCACGACCATTCGAGTAGATTTACTACAAAGTTAATTGTGAGCATAATGAAAAGAAAGAGGCAAAGAAAATCCAGTCTCACCACACATGCTACTCACTTAAAAACGACGAGCATTAAAAATACAATATTTTATTACCTAGAAGTAAAATCCCTCTAATAATAACAAAAGCACAGCCTGTTCCGAGAGGGAGAAGTCGATCTATAAGGAACAAAGCAAAACAATCTCTCACAAGAAGCCAACTATTTGCACATAAAAAGGGCAACAAGCGAACCAAAACAACACAGACATCTAGCGGCTCCCAAATGTATGGCTCGTAAATATGCAATTATGTTACTTGCATACCAATACGTAGAAAATGCATATCAAGACAATAGCAATCCAAACCACCTCTCCTAGGGGGCAAGATAGATACACGAACGCACACATACCAAAAAAAACCCACAAAAAATAGTAGCAACATTTCCAAATCAAGTAAGAAACACTAATCGTCACTAGCACACGATTCAAAAGAGAACAAAACCCCCACAAATCTCTTATTAATTAGGGGGCAAGAACCCACCCTAAGAAAATCAACATGCCACGGACAACACAAAATCACGAACATGTAAAAATTTCGGGCATATAAAAAATCCACGATCTAGATCACTGCTTTAATCTTAACTATCAAGGTATCTTTGATACTAGCCCAATGCACCTAGTTTCGCAAGTAGAGTTTTATTTCCTCAAACTTTTGGCTCGGGTTGTACTTATAGCGACCAGTTTCTTATCTTTCCGTTGTAAGGGACTACATTTTGATCCATGATCCTGGCAGTGCCATCCATAATCATGTCCATCTTGTCGATCACAAGACTCATGATGAATATAGGTTGTCCAACGCTGCTTGATAGAGCCAGCCTCTCAATGCAGCTAGCGAAGCATATAAAGATGGCAAGCATCCATGTAACCCTTCGACTCGGCCTAGCTACCAAACCGAACCGAGAGAGCTACATTGGGTTTGCTGAAACAAACCTGTAAAGACAACTTGAATTACATCTATTTTTTCTTTAATCTTGTCTAGATGCAAATTATTAACCTATGGTGAACATGTTGGCATCGGTTCAGTTCTCATTCAATTAGAACACTTATTAGACATTCAATTGCAAGCACGAACATTAAGGGACCAAGTTGAAAATTTGGAAATTTGCAAGGGCTTAATTAGATTTGAAGTTACCAAAACTCAATTAGTCAGGTTTCATGCTTTCATGTCAAATTTTAGCTTAAAATGATCATCTGAACTCATAAAATTACATTCATAACAATCAGGGACCCAAACGGAAGAATATAAAACTCAAACTACACTTTAACTAACATAACTGCAACTCGTATTGGTACATGAGCAAGTGTATCGGTACGCTTGCACCAGTTCAAAATTCTAGATTCCAGTAGCTTAAACTCATACCGAAACACTTCTTCTAGTATCAAAACGACCAACCATTATACACATGCCTATACCGAAACACTTGTTCAATTTGTGCATACCCGTTTCGGTATAAAGGTATACATATCGAAATGCCTAGGCCTGAAATGTCCCAAATTACTGGTTTTTCATGCTTTCAAGGATTTAAACACATACTAACATGCTTCAAACATATACACATCTATTCTCAAGATCAAACCACATCAAAACAACATCGAAACAAGATTATAACAGGGCATCATGCTTCACTTGAAAGTCTAGAGGCATGCTTCCTAGAATCAAACCGTCCAAGCATGAAACACTAGTCCCAAGCATTAACCAAACCTTTATGGCCAATTACAATACCAAAACATTATAACAAACTTGCTCAAACATTGAATTTAACATAAATCCTCCCAAAATCGCAATAACCTCATTAACCTTATTACTATTAGTCTAGTTTAAAACCATACTTTCGATTAGCCAAAGTCCTTGGATTTCCTTTGCTCACTCGCTGCCTCTAAGCTTTAGTTCTCTGCATTGATGGACAAAGAGAGCGTAAGCACACTAGGATTAGTGAGGAGTGCTCAAACAACACGCCATCAATGCAGTTTAAAACCATTTTCGAAAACCACATTGAAATTACCATTTCAATCATTTACAAAACATCATGCCTTGAAAACCATGCACTTAACATTTCCGAAAACCAGCATATTAAACCATATGCAATATGTATCATGGATCAACAGCAAAATCCCATTTGCTAACCCTCAATTTAAGCTTTTTCATGCATAACAACTCATATGCAAGGCTTAAAGAGTAAACATGTATAAACCAACATTATAATCCATCAACATGATACATTAACAATTATATTGGCTTTCAAGTGATCATAAACCAATTACACTTTCCAAAATGTTACATCGGATACACGAATTCAAGAAGTGTCCTCTCAACACTTTATGCCATCTCAACCGGAATAAAGGTACATTCACAACCGGGTACAATCACAACCCCAATCATCGGTTAGACGCATGATCTACTAACGAGAGTTTTCGGTACCATATAACCCCTCGACTATTAGGGTACTCGTGGTGGAGTATTCGGTACACATAAACCCTTCAACACCTAAAGCGACTAATTTATAGTGCACTATCAATCCTATGGCCGGCCAACTATATCCGATAACATTTTAAACCACATCACTTGCCAATATAATACATTATTAACCAAGTACCTCATTGTTTTTATATGCAACATCTCAAAGCCATTTTCCATTGCATCAAACCACACATTAACAAGTATAAATCATACTTACATGGATCATTTACCAAATGCATCCATCATCAATATGTGATCAAAATTAGTATAAACCATAATTAAATCATGCATAAACAGTAGGTATCATGTAATTCAAAAACAAGTGCATAAAACCAATTTTGCCAAAGTACAACCAAGGGAGAAATCTCAATATACTTACTTTCGATTTTAAACCAGCGTTTCAAGCTAAGTTTAAACTCCCAAAACAACATTTAAACCATTTCAACATTGTAAACCACGTTCTCAGTCACCGATAACGCAAAGCCTTGTTTGACGATACGAATCACTCCTCCAAAGCTTCCGAAACAATGCTACAAGCTTGAGGATCGACCTCCTCTGATTTTACCACACAAAAATAGAGGATTCAATGCATCAAAATACATTCACAAACCCAACAACAACAATTCATAACAATCCTCTTCAAACACTAGTTGAAACCTCTCTAAAATTACTGAAATCAACATCAAACATCATCCACGCTTAACCCAGCCAAAACCTAACGATTTAATCCATTGATTACCTTAAATTAACATCCAAAAGCAACCTAACATCAACCTTATATCTTCAGCATTCATTAAACCACCTCAACACCCCAAAAACACATAACTATCAACCTAGAAAATTAGAGATTCACTTAGTTTCGGGATTATAATGTTAAAACCATTATATTAACATCATTTAACATCAAAATCATGTTTGGAATCGATCAAGAAATCAGAAAAATAGATCCAATATGAAAATCACATAATCTCATTAATTAAACCTTAATTTAACAAATTTCCACAATTAAATCATTAAAACTCATTAGAAAACAAATCAAAAGAGTCAAGAACTTGAGAATTTCAGTAAAGAACATTTGATTAGAGGAGAGAAACAAAAATCACCTCTAATAGTTGGCTTTCCCCTTAATTGGCATGATTTGAGTGAAATCTCCAAGAAGAAATTCAAGAATCAATGGAAGAATCAAAAAGAGAAACCAAGAGAGTTATTCTTTGATCATTTTAGAGTAGAAAGTGTAGTTTGATATACCTATTTATAGTAGATAATGGGCATACCAAGCGATGACGTTTCATATACCTATAAGGAGAGACACCAATACCAACATTTAATCCCCATACCCCAAAATCTTGCGTAAATAACTAAAATCACGCGACTTTTAAAATTACAATTTAAAACTGCGCAAAGCGGCACATCTACTTGTCACTGTAAATCATATACTTTCTCTTTCATCACAACTTGACTTGAACTACCTAAATCGCCGCAAACTATACCAATGAGGAATAAGGAAAAAGCTACACGGTTTCCACCCTCTTAAAGTAACAAGCATTGTAAAGTGCTCATAAGTCCTATATTTTGTATACATTCCATCTCATATTATTTTTGTTCTTAAGTACATTTTAGGCATAATTAGGTGCATGCATGCATTATTTACTGTATTCTTTGTTTTGCCTTGTTCTTGTTGAATATCTTTGATTTGGTGAGAAAAGATACTGTTTTAGTTTAGTTTTAGTTTCAGGTGCTAGAAGCAGTCATATGGAGAGAAAAGCTAAGGAAATGATGTTGAGGCAGCAAGCCAAGAAGTTGTACTGAAGCAGCTCAACACAGAGAGAGGTGTTGCCGAGTAGCTGCCGCCATCATACCTGCCGCCCAGGGCAGCAACCGGAGGAATTGGTGAATTGGAGTGCGATTGGAAGAGCATAATTTTCTGAGTCCAATGAGCTCATCCACGCAATTTATTGATGCTAGATAACAGTGGACAGAGCCACCCAAGAGGAAATCATCCAAGGTGGCTTAAGGTTACTTGTGGCACAAGGAGTCCAATTTCAAGTCAAAGAAGTCAGAATTTAAAGGATGCATTCAATGCAAAAGCTACTTTATCATAAAGAAGAAAGACTTCTACTCCAAGGAGAACTTACCCTAGGCCATGCCCTATATATATCCAACCATACCTTGTATTTTAAACAACTCATAGTCGACATAGCTTAGGTTTCTCTTGTGTTTTCTTGCCGCCACTATGTTCTAAATTCTATAGGGTTTGGGTTATGTTCTAAAGTAGTTGTGAGAATGGTTGTTTAAGTTTGAGTTTGTTTTTGCAATAAATTCAAGGTTTGCTTATTTCATGTTCTTCATTTTTTTTCATTTGAGTCGAGAGATCGATTGTGAGCAATCCATTTGTTTGGCATCGAGAGAGTCAAACTCACGAAAGAAGTAAGCATGATCCCATCAATGCCAGGTGTTGATCAATCCAGCCTAGACATAGGTTAGGGTTTAAGGCAGCTAGAAGAGGACAAACCCAAGGTTGCTATTCATTGCAAGATTCACGCCGACGGGTATTATCTACAGCAGGCAAAAACAGTATTCTGACTTAGACATAAGAAGGATCATTATCGAAGCATTTTACCGAGCCCTGAAGGACTGTCGAGTTTGTCACCGAGCCAATTGTCCGTTCCACCTGCCGAGGCAGTGAAAGTGTCGAAGCACCAATCTGCCATCTTCCATTGAGGCAACAAAGTCTGGCAGCGCAAAACAACTTAACATATTCAACGCAATTTCACACTACTGAGCACCATAACATGACCCATTCTATCACTCTGATCTCTTCTATCAATTATTTGTGTTTATTTAATTTTCTTTTACAAACTAAAATTTACTTGTGCATTTATTTTCTGTGCAGGAATTGGCATTCGAATTAGTTGTCCAATCCTCGTGGGAGACGATATCTTTTATACTATAACTTCACAAGAGTGTGCACTTGCGCTCGTATTTAGAGAACACCTAATCGCTCTACAAGCATATGTCTTATCCTACGCAGCAGCACAACAAAAAAGTGCTATCGCAAATAAAAGATGATAAGTCTCTAACAAACCAAGTCAGATCACAACAATAATAAAATTGTGCATGCCAGATTATTCAAGTCCTTCTAGTCCTTCTTATAATTCGAGTTGCAACATGAAATTTAACTCCCATGAAGAGATAAAAGCACAAGGCAATGAGACTTTTCGGTTCTTTACCACAAAAACCATTTCAGATATACTGCCTACCATAACAAAATAACGTTAGAATACATTTCAACCTGGGTAAAAAAGTGGGCTATTTTCAAAACAGGGTAAGCGTTTGCTACCCATTTATCTTGCAAGTTTGCAAATATCATAAACATATAAGTAAAGGAAAGGCGATATGTTATTAACTATAAATGAACCAATGTTTACAGTCACAATGAGATTGTAACGCCCCGGTTTTGGGCTTAGAAGTTTTGGGCGTTGACCGGTTTGGTCAAAGTCCTGTTCGAATCTTAAGAGGTGAAATTAGGAAAGCCTAGTTCGGGTTGCATTAAAAATATGGAAAAATGTTCTAAAATCATCTTTTAATATAATTAGGTGAACTGTGAAATCAATTTTGAAAAATGGGTTTTGGAAGTATGACATTTTGACTAGTGACCAAAATGTAAATTTCGAAAGTTTGGTGACTATTTTATAAAGAGTTGAAACTTTGAATCTTTAAGGAGCTATTAATCCAAAGATGATTTCTCCAGATTTTTCTAAGATATTTTAAGTCTAAAATCTGATTTTAAAGGTTATTAAAATTGGAGGGAAGCCATTTTGGCTATTTTTGGATTTTGTAACCAACTTTGCTAAACTTTCTTTCTCTCATTTTCTCTCAAACCAAACACTACTTTTCCAGAGAATTGGATCTGATTTCTTCACCTAAATCCCTCCATTCAACTCTCATTTGATTCCAAATCATTGTATCTTCAAATCTCTTCAATTACTAAGTGTTTCTTCAAGGATTTTCATTCCAAAAAGTGGAGAATCACAAGTTTGGAGGTAAGAACGTCCTTCTCCTCTAAACTATCAGTTCTTTACTGAAATTCCCAAGTTATCAACTCTTGATTGATGTTTAATTAAAGGCTTTTGAGTTTGGAATTGTATCTTGGCTTATAATGCAAGATTTGATGGTTTTTCATGATTTTTCGTTAGATCTGATTAACCTGTGATTTGAGATGTGTTTTTGATGTTAAATGAACTCTAAATTGATAAGGAAATGAGTTTTGATTGATGCAATCCCGGATAGGTTGTGTTTCCTAAGTTTAGCTTAAGTTTCTTGGATGTTTTTGTGGTGATCTTGTGGATCTGTTGTTGCTGGAGGTATAAGGATGTTTGTAGGTTGTTTTTAGATGTTTTATGGTGATGATGGATGTTAGGTTTTGCTGGTTTATGGCTGGGCTTTGTTGAGAAGTGGTTTTGATGCAATTTCGGTTGTGTTTGGTGGCCGAAATTGGAGTATGAATGAGAGCAGCGAGTTTGAGTGCTTTCATTGAAGCTTTTGATGCTTGATGATGCATTAAACCTCTGCTTTAATGTGTTTAATCAGGGGAGGCATCTTTGGATCCAAGAGTTGTTGATCCGGAAGCTTGAATTCGTGCTTCGGCAAGTGGCGAAGTGGAATCGGTGAGTGAAAATGGGTTTTCGGCTTTGAAACCAATGTCTTGGGAGCTTAGTTTAAGCCTAAACAACTTTGCTAAGCTCGAGTGTAAGTTTTCGGAATTTCTCTCTAGTGGTGGCCATGATTTTGTTGTGATGCGAAATGATAATTTGCATGTTTTACATACTGTTTTGGAAGCATGTTTTAGCATGGTTTTTGCTGATGATGTAAGCCATATGTTGAAAGTAACTCTAGGTAGGAGTTCCTTGCTTTTGTACACTGAAATGATGTGGTTTAATGCTTTTAAATGCATGATGAATATGGCTTGGTTTTATGCTTAAAAACAGTGATGTAAGTGATGAAAATGATGTATATTGGCAAGTGATGTTTTTAAAATGTTAAGGTCACTAAGGTGGTTAAAAGTCCTTGAGTGAGCCTTGTTACTTATGAACATCAAGGTGGTTAAAAGTCCTTGGATGGTTCATGTTGTGGACACTAAGGTGGTTAAAAGTCCTTAGGTGATCCTTTTCTATGGTGTTTAAAAGTCCATAGGCCAAGGTGTTTAAAAGTCCTTGGGATCAAGGTGTTTAAAAGTCCTTGATGAGTTACGTTTCATGGTGTTTAAAAGTCCATGGCCAAGGTGTTTAAAAGTCCTTGGGATGAAGGTGTTTAAAAGTCCTTGATGAGATACATTCTATGGTGTTTAAAAGTCCATAGGCCAAGGTGTTTAAAAGTCCTTGGGGCCAAGGTGTTTAAAAGTCCTTGGGGTGAAAGTTGATGAACTTGTGTTTAAAGAAATGGAATTTATCACTTGTAGCCAATATGACATGTTTTGATTTGATGCATGAGATGCATGTTTAAGAATGCTTTTGAGCATGTGTAAATGATGGTTTGAAGCATGTTTTATAAAGTGTTTTATAAATGCATTATTGAATGGTTTAAATGAGCATTCCTCACTAAGCTTTGCTTACGCTCTCTTCGCTTTTCTTAATTCAATAATGCAGAGCCTTAGAGACCTTTGAAGGCAGCAAGAAGGGCAAGAATTCAAGTGCAAGTAAAGCTCAATGTATGGAAGGTTTTTGTTAAACATTTTAGCTTTTGGGTGATTTGGCAATGGGGGACCAATGTGTATATTTTGGGAGGTGTTGGAGACTCCCTAAGTATGTTAAATGTTGATGTGTTTGCTGGCTTTTGAATTGGAACCTTATATGCTTGTTTTGGAAGTTTGGTGTTGAATAGCTAGCTTGTGTAGGAAGCATGCCATTAGAATTGGGGCTTTTTGCATATGATGATGTTTGGTTGAATTGTTAGTGCTAATATGTTCCTTATATGTTGAATTGCATGTTGGCAAAGTTTGGTAGCATTTGGAGCATGATTGGTTGTGTAATTACATGTTTAAAGTGGAGTTTTGGAGCAATCTGGGCAGGGTGTTTCGGAACAGCACCTACCGTTTCGGAACGGGTGCCTTAATTGTGCCCAGGTGTCCGAAACGGGAGGGGCCGTTCCGAAACGGAAAGGCTTCTGCCAGACCCCCCGTTTCGAAACGGGCTATGCCTGTTTCGGAACGGGCTGTCTCCCGTTTCGGAACGGTCGACCGTTGGGGGCTGACATTGGCAGTTATATGTTTTGAATTGTTTGCGTTTTGGTCCTGAAACTTGTTTGTGCAATTGTATGAGTTTGGGAAGTCCTTTTGAGCTGAAATTTCACAGGGAAGCATGAAACCTGATTAATTTCAAGTTGGTAACTTCAATTTGGATTAAGTCCTTATAATTATCAGAATTTACAATTTGGTCCCTAAAGTTGTAAATTGTTCAATTGAGTCCCTGTTTGATCTCTGATGTTTGTGATCTTTTGGTATGATGTTTGTGTGATCACCATTAGGCTTAATGTGCATCTAGACAAGTTTTAAAAAGGAAAAAAAAAGGTCGTTAATCAAGGTTGACTTTCGGGTTGACTTTGGTTTTCCCCGTGTGACTTTCTTAATTCGGGTTTACCGTCTAGGCCGGGTTAAGGGGGTTACATTTGGTGGTATCAGAGCTGAGTTCTCGAGTAATTGGGAATGTTTGTATGCATGATTGAAGTATGTATGCTATGAATGCTTGTTGTTTGAAAGCATGTTCAGTGGTTTGAAATGTTGATGTAGTTGAGTTGTATGCTCGGATGTTGCATGTTGAGGGTACCCATTGCCAAACAAAAGCTAAAGGAAAGATGTTGTTTTGAAATGAAATTGAGCTTGAATACTTGGATTGCTTACCTTGCTGGGCCTGACTTTGTTTTATTTGTGTTATGATTGCATGGTAAAAGTATGGCACCACGTAGAGAGTTAAGAGGTAATGCGAGAGCTACGGCTCCTAATGAGAATGAGAATGAAGAGCACACTGGTAGTGCTGTGTTACCCCCTCCTCCGCCTGGTGGTGGTGCTGGAGGTGCGAGAGCTGAAGCTGCAGCTGATGCTGGTGCTGGAGCTGCTGGACCAGAGGTTGGTCAGGGGCAAGCTATGCCTGATATGTCTGCTTTGGTACAAGCTATTGCGGGTGCTTTTCGAGCAGCAGTAGCTGGAGCTCAGGGAGCTGGGCATCAGGGAGATGCTGGAGTCAGATTGCCTTTGGAGCGTCTGCGCAGTCTTGGAGGGACTGAGTTTAGAGGTTTGTCAGCTGAGAGTTCTGAGGCTTGGCTGGAAAGTACCAAGCGTATCTTGGGTCAGATGAGTTGCACGGATGTGCAAAAGCTGGGCTGTGTTGTGTCCTTGCTGCAGGACGATGCTTATACATGGTGGACGACTACCATTGCTGGAATGGCTGAAGCTGATGTTACCTGGACATTCTTTCAGAATGTGTTTAAAAGAAGATATCTGGGAGTGAGATATCTGGATGAGAAAAAGCGGGAATTCATGTCTCTTACCCAAGGGAGCATGAGTGTGGCTGAGTACGAGGTACAGTTTGTACGGCTCAGTCAGTATGCACCGGAGCTGATACCTGATGAGAGGGCTAGGTGCGAGAGGTTTCGTTACGGTCTTGTGACGGATGTTAAGATGTATTTGTTGGCCACCGAGTATGTTGATTTTGATGTGTTGGTGGGCCGAGCAAAGGACGTTGAGATGAACCTGAGTTTGTCTGCTAAGGGTGCTGGCAAGCGAGCTGCTGAGTATAGTTCCGGAGGTGGACGGAACAAGAGGGGACGAGATCAGAAGTATCAGTCCTCAGCCAGGAGAGGTGGTGGTGTGCCTGCTAGAGGAGGCAATGCTAGAGCGGATCCCAGTGCTTGTTGGATCTGTGGTTCACGTGGTCACTTGAAGCGTGACTGTCCTCGTGCTGAGAGAGTGGCACAAGCTCCTGTTGCGGCTGCTGGTAACGGGTGCTGGAATTGTGGTTCTGCAGACCACATCAGGCGAGATTGTCCGAGGATGGCTGGTGAGCAGGTGCGTGCTCCTGTTGTTGCTGCACCGCAGAGAGGTCGTGGGCGCGGCCGTGGTAATTTTCAGAGGAGAGAGGAAGGTGGCCGAGGGGTAGCTCATGTTGTAGCTATTCAGCCTGAAGGTGGAGGCCAAGCGAGGGTGTATGCTCAGAGAGAGGGCAGGAATGATGCAGATGTGATTGCAGGTACCTTTACTTTGCAGTCCTTGTCATTGCTTTCTTTGATTGATTCTGGATCTACGCATTCATACATTCTTCGTGAGCATGCTGAATTGCTTGGTTTGCCTGTTGAGTCTTTGGATGTTGGTGTTCGGGTCACTAGTTCTTTTGGTGAGACTGTTGTGACTCGAAAGTTGTATAGAAGGTGTCCTTTGGTTGTTCAAGAGCATGTTTTTCATGTTGATCTTATAGAGTTGCCCTTCTATGGTTTCGATGTGATCCTTAGTATGGATTGGCTTGCTGAGCATCGTGCTGTTGTGGATTGTGAGAATAAGCGTGTTTCGCTTAAGCTTGCGGATGATTATGAAGTTGTGGTGGTTGGTGAGAATGTGAAGTTTCTTGCCAATGTTGTGTCTTCTTTGGAGGCGAGCAGGATGCTGAGGCAAGGTTGCGAAGCTTATCTAGCTTTTGTGATGAATCCTAGCTCTAAGAAGTTGAGGGTGCAAGATATCAGGGTTGTAAAGGAGTTTCCTGGTGTTTTTCCTGAGGAGTTGCCTGGTTTACCTCCTAACCGCGAGGTGGAGTTTGGAATTGAGCTGTATGAGAATACAACTCCTGTGTCCATTACTCCCTATAGAATGGCACCTAAGGAGCTGAAGGAGCTGAAGACGCAGTTGCAAGAGTTGCTTGATCGTGGTTTCATCCGGCCGAGTGTGTCACCTTGGGGAGCACCGGTCTTGTTTGTGAAGAAGAAGGATGGCACTATGAGAATGTGCATTGATTACCGTCAGCTGAACAAGTTGACTATCAAGAATCGGTATCCTTTGCCGAGGATTGATGATCTCTTTGATCAATTTCGGGGAGCTGCTGTGTTCTCTAAGATTGACTTGAGGTCAGGGTATTATCAGTTGAAGGTGAAAGATGTGGATGTGCCTAAGACAGCTTTCAGGACAAGGTATGGGCATTATGAGTTTCTTGTGATGCCGTTTGGGTTGACAAATGCTCCTGCTGCTTTCATGGACATGATGAATCGTGTGTTTCATGAATACCTGGACAAGTTTGTTGTGGTGTTCATTGATGATATCCTCGTGTACTCGCGTACTGAGGAGGAGCATGAAGAGCATTTGAGGATTGTTTTGCAAGCTTTGTTGGAGAATCAGCTTTATGCTAAGCTGAGCAAGTGTGAGTTCTGGTTAAGAGAGGTGGTTTTTCTTGGGCATGTGGTCTCAGCTGAGGGGATTCGTGTTGATCCTCAGAAGATTGAGGCGGTGATGAGCTGGAAGGTTCCTAAGTCTGTTCATGAGGTCCGTAGTTTCCTTGGTTTGGCGGGATACTACCGAAGGTTTGTGGATGGGTTTTCCAAGATTGCTGCTCCTTTGACAAAGCTGTTGCAGAAGGATGTTAAGTATGAGTGGACAGAAGCGAGACAGCAGGCTTTTGAGAAGCTGAAGGCGGCTTTGACGCAAGCTCCTATCTTGATTCAGCCTGAATCAGGGAAAGAGTTTGTGGTTTACAGTGATGCATCCTATGTTGGTTTGGGGTGTGTGCTAATGCAGGAGGGTAAGGTGGTGGCTTATGCATCGCGGCAGTTGAAAGTGCATGAGCGCAATTACCCTACGCACGATATTGAGCTGGCTGCAGTGGTTTTTGCTCTGAAGATCTGGAGGCATTATCTGTATGGTGAGAAGTGTACTGTGTACACAGATCACAAGAGTTTGAGGTATCTGATGTCTCAGAAGGAGTTGAATCTTAGGCAGCGGCGTTGGTTGGAGTTGCTCAAGGATTATGATCTGACGATTGAGTATCATCCTGGAAAAGCTAATGTTGTTGCTGATGCCTTGAGTAGGAAGGTAGCTGTTGAGTTGAGAGCCATGTTTGCTAGCTTGAGCTTATCGCATGATGGTGGTCTTGTGGCTGAGTTACAAGTGAAGCCATCTTTGGTTCAGATGACCAAGGATAAGCAGTTGTTGGATGATTCCTTGGTGTCTCATGTTCAGGATATCGCGGAGGGTAGACCTTCGGATTTCTGTTTCAATGATGATGGTGTGCTGTGTTTTGGTAGTCGGATAGTTGTGCCCAATGATGCTGAGTTGAGGCGTGCTATTCTGACTGAAGGTCATAGTAGTCCTTTTGCTATGCACCCTGGTAGTACTAAGATGTACCGTGATCTTCGTGATGAGTACTATTGGGTTGGTTTGAAGAAGGATGTTGCGGAGTTCGTGAGCAAGTGTTTGGTGTGTCAGCGAGTTAAGGCTGAGCATCAGTTTCCTTCAGGTTTGTTGCAACCGTTGAAAGTCCCTGAATGGGAGTGGGAGAGGGTTACCATGGATTTTGTATCTGGTTTACCTTTGTCTCCATCGAAGAAGAATTCGGTCTGGGTGATTGTGGATCGTCTGACGAAGTGTGCGCATTTCTTGCCTGTGCATACTACGTTTTCTTTGGATAAGCTGGCAGAGCTGTACATTGCTGAGATTGTGAGGCTGCATGGTGTGCCTAAGTCGATTGTGTCGGATAGGGATCCGAGGTTCACATCGCGTTTCTGGCAGTGTTTGCATCAAGCTCTGGGTACAAGGTTGCATTTCAGTACATCCTATCATCCTCAGTCGGATGGTCAGTCTGAACGAGTTATCCAGATTTTGGAGGATATGTTGAGGTGCTGCGTGATTGAGTTCCAAGGTTCTTGGGAGAAGCATCTGCCTTTGGTTGAGTTTGCTTATAACAACAGTTATCAGGCGAGCATACAGATGGCACCTTATGAGGCTTTGTACGGGAGGAAGTGTAGGACTCCTCTTTGTTGGGCTAAAACTGGTCAAAAGTTGGTTTCGATGCCGGCTTTGTTGAAAGGGACCACAGAGAAGGTGAAGCTCATTTGTGAGCGGTTAAAGGCTGCTTCTGATCGGCAGAAGTCTTACGCGGATTTGAAGCGTAAGGAGATAGAGTATGCGGTGGGTGACCGTGTGTTCTTGAAAGTTTCGCCTTGGAAGAAGGTGATGAGGTTTGGCCGGAAGGGCAAGTTGAGCCCTAGGTACATTGGACCATATGAGGTGGTTGAGCGTGTGGGTCCTGTTGCGTATCGGTTGAGGTTACCTCAGGAGTTGGAGAAGATTCATGATGTGTTTCATGTTTCTATGCTCCGGAAGTATAGATCTGATCCTTCGCATGTGATGCCTGTGGAGGAAGTGGTTTTGAATCCGGATTTGACCTATGATGAGGAACCGGTGAAGGTTCTGGATTCGGATAGCAAGGTTCTTCGTGGCAAGACCATTGAGTTGGTGAAGGTGCTGTGGAAGCATCGCGGTGTTGAGGAAGCCACGTGGGAGCGGAAGGAAGACATGCTGAAGCAGTTTCCTTATCTCTTTCCTTCAGGTAAATTTCGAGGACGAAATTTCTTAAGGGGGGGAGAGTTGTAACGCCCCGGTTTTGGGCTTAGAAGTTTTGGGCGTTGACCGGTTTGGTCAAAGTCCTGTTCGAATCTTAAGAGGTGAAATTAGGAAAGCCTAGTTCGGGTTGCATTAAAAATATGGAAAAATGTTCTAAAATCATCTTTTAATATAATTAGGTGAACTGTGAAATCAATTTTGAAAAATGGGTTTTGGAAGTATGACATTTTGACTAGTGACCAAAATGTAAATTTCGAAAGTTTCGTGACTGTTTTATAAAGAGTTGAAACTTTGAATCTTTAAGGAGCTATTAATCCAAAGATGATTTCTCCAGATTTTTCTAAGATATTTTAAGTCTAAAATCTGATTTTAAAGGTTATTAAAATTGGAGGGAAGCCATTTTGGCTATTTTTGGATTTTGTAACCAACTTTGCTAAACTTTCTTTCTCTCATTTTCTCTCAAACCAAACACTACTTTTCCAGAGAATTGGATCTGATTTCTTCACCTAAATCCTTCCATTCAACTCTCATTTGATTCCAAATCATTGTATCTTCAAATCTCTTCAATTACTAAGTGTTTCTTCAAGGATTTTCATTCCAAAAAGTGGAGAATCACAA
Source organism: Hibiscus trionum (assembly GCA_030270665.1). NCBI lineage: Eukaryota > Viridiplantae > Streptophyta > Magnoliopsida > Malvales > Malvaceae > Hibiscus > Hibiscus trionum. Next base: position 38,477,987 of record BSYR01000027.1, read on the forward strand.
GTTTGGAGGTAAGAACGTCCTTCTCCTCTAAACTATCAGTTCTTTACTGAAATTCCCAAGTTATCAACTCTTGATTGATGTTTAATTAAAGGCTTTTGAGTTTGGAATTGTATCTTGGCTTATAATGCAAGATTTGATGGTTTTTCATGATTTTTCGTTAGATCTGATTAACCTGTGATTTGAGATGTGTTTTTGATGTTAAATGAACTCTAAATTGATAAGGAAATGAGTTTTGATTGATGCAATCCCGGATAGGTTGTGTTTCCTAAGTTTAGCTTAAGTTTCTTGGATGTTTTTGTGGTGATCTTGTGGATCTGTTGTTGCTGGAGGTATAAGGATGTTTGTAGGTTGTTTTTAGATGTTTTATGGTGATGATGGATGTTAGGTTTTGCTGGTTTATGGCTGGGCTTTGTTGAGAAGTGGTTTTGATGCAATTTCGGTTGTGTTTGGTGGCCGAAATTGGAGTATGAATGAGAGCAGCGAGTTTGAGTGCTTTCATTGAAGCTTTTGATGCTTGATGATGCATTAAACCTCTGTTTTAATGTGTTTAATCAGGGGAGGCATCTTTGGATCCAAGAGTTGTTGATCCGGAAGCTTGAATTCGTGCTTCGGCAAGTGGCGAAGTGGAATCGGTGAGTGAAAATGGGTTTTCGGCTTTGAAACCAATGTCTTGGGAGCTTAGTTTAAGCCTAAACAACTTTGCTAAGCTCGAGTGTAAGTTTTCGGAATTTCTCTCTAGTGGTGGCCATGATTTTGTTGTGATGCGAAATGATAATTTGCATGTTTTACATACTGTTTTGGAAGCATGTTTTAGCATGGTTTTTGCTGATGATGTAAGCCATATGTTGAAAGTAACTCTAGGTAGGAGTTCCTTGCTTTTGTACACTGAAATGATGTGGTTTAATGCTTTTAAATGCATGATGAATATGGCTTGGTTTTATGCTTAAAAACAGTGATGTAAGTGATGAAAATGATGTATATTGGCAAGTGATGTTTTTAAAATGTTAAGGTCATTAAGGTGGTTAAAAGTCCTTGAGTGAGCCTTGTTACTTATGAACATCAAGGTGGTTAAAAGTCCTTGGATGGTTCATGTTGTGGACACTAAGGTGGTTAAAAGTCCTTAGGTGATCCTTTTCTATGGTGTTTAAAAGTCCATAGGCCAAGGTGTTTAAAAGTCCTTGGGATCAAGGTGTTTAAAAGTCCTTGATGAGTTACGTTTCATGGTGTTTAAAAGTCCATGGCCAAGGTGTTTAAAAGTCCTTGGGATCAAGGTGTTTAAAAGTCCTTGATGAGATACATTCTATGGTGTTTAAAAGTCCATAGGCCAAGGTGTTTAAAAGTCCTTGGGGCCAAGGTGTTTAAAAGTCCTTGGGGTGAAAGTTGATGAACTTGTGTTTAAAGAAATGGAATTTATCACTTGTAGCCAATATGACATGTTTTGATTTGATGCATGAGATGCATGTTTAAGAATGCTTTTGAGCATGTGTAAATGATGGTTTGAAGCATGTTTTATAAAGTGTTTTATAAATGCATTATTGAATGGTTTAAATGAGCATTCCTCACTAAGCTTTGCTTACGCTCTCTTCGTTTTTCTTAATTCAATAATGCAGAGCCTTAGAGACCTTTGAAGGCAGCAAGAAGGGCAAGAATTCAAGTGCAAGTAAAGCTCAATGTATGGAAGGTTTTTGTTAAACATTTTAGCTTTTGGGTGATTTGGCAATGGGGGACCAATGTGTATGTTTTGGGAGGTGTTGGAGACTCCCTAAGTATGTTAAATGTTGATGTGTTTGCTGGCTTTTGAATTGGAACCTTATATGCTTGTTTTGGAAGTTTGGTGTTGAATAGCTAGCTTGTGTAGGAAGCATGCCATTAGAATTGGGGCTTTTTGCATATGATGATGTTTGGTTGAATTGTTAGTGCTAATATGTTCCTTATATGTTGAATTGCATGTTGGCAAAGTTTGGTAGCATTTGGAGCATGATTGGTTGTGTAATTACATGTTTAAAGTGGAGTTTTGGAGCAATCTGGGCAGGGTGTTTCGGAACAGCACCTACCGTTTCGGAACGGGTGCCTTAATTGTGCCCAGGTGTCCGAAACGGGAGGGGCCGTTCCGAAACGGAAAGGCTTCTGCCAGACCCCCCGTTTCGAAACGGGCTATGCCTGTTTCGGAACGGCCCCGCGTTTCGGAACGGGCTGTCTCCCGTTTCGGAACGGTCGACCGTTGGGGGCTGACATTGGCAGTTATATGTTTTGAATTGTTTGCGTTTTGGTCCTGAAACTTGTTTGTGCAATTGTATGAGTTTGGGAAGTCCTTTTGAGCTGAAATTTCACAGGGAAGCATGAAACCTGATTAATTTCAAGTTGGTAACTTCAATTTGGATTAAGTCCTTATAATTATCAGAATTTACAATTTGATCCCTAAAGTTGTAAATTGTTCAATTGAGTCCCTGTTTGATCTCTGATGTTTGTGATCTTTTGGTATGATGTTTGTGTGATCACCATTAGGCTTAATGTGCATCTAGACAAGTTTTAAAAAGGAAAAAAAAAGGGTCGTTAATCAAGGTTGACTTTTGGGTTGACTTTGGTTTTCCCCATGTGACTTTCTTAATTCGGGTCTACCGTCTAGGCCGGGTTAAGGGGGTTACAGAGATACACGTGAATATTTAATTATTCATCAAAGAACCATAACTCCAAGGTTGCGAGTATACAAAACCGTTCTACGACCTACAATCCCATTTCAGTTTCCACGTTCGCAAAGGTCACTTTATAACCTTCCTCACCCGAGGGCAATTGTTGGTACCTACGAATATTTAACACCACGTGTCAAGACCATGAGGCCCGCGGTGAATGAACAAGACTACGAAAAATATAACAAAAAAGACATCCAGCGATCGATGAAGCAACACATTTGATCATTGCGGACCACAACGCGTGAGATCTCTCGTGAATCGTGCAACACCCTTTCGCAACCTGTGGCGAACTAGCAAGACTACAAGCAACATCGTATCCAACGATCACGTGGCATCCAAAGATCACGTGACGACGCATGTGATCACTACGGATGATAGAGCGAACCTGAGACGTGACGATACGCGTGATCCACACAGACACGGAGTCACGGCAACTCACTAAAACACTTGTCCCCCTCGATTGACACGTGCCTCACTTCATCTAACCCATTTATAAGGGACCATGCACCCCAAATAGAGGCCAAACTCCCCCATAACATACATATAAGCTCCCATGAAAAAAACCCGAGCTCTTCAAGCTCCTTGAGAACTCTCCTTGTCGGGCACCACGACCACAAGAGAAATCATAACCACACACGAGCTTCGACCCAGAACAATCATCACGGCCATCATCAGACCACCGTCTTCAGTCCCTAACCATTTGGACCATCAACAATTTCATTGGACCATCAAATTCAAAATTTTTATGTCATTTTAAGAAAATAGAATTATGGTTATTAAAACAGTTGATTATATTAATTTATTTTTTAATCTCATAATTCAGATTTTTTTCCTTTTAACTTCAATATTACCCGTAAAGGAGAATTTTTAATGCTATTAGTGATTAGGATAAGTGCATAATAATGTCAGGGGGGTCAAATTATAAAGACTAAATCTGGGAATTGAATAAAATGCAAGGACCAGAACCATAAATCTAGGAAAGGAGGAAGAGGGTGATTTCCGTTATTACAGGACGAAGGGCTTTTTGACGGTTTGACTCCTGTCTTGTACGGAAAAACCAACTCACCGCCTGTGTGTGTGTGTGTTTTTTTTTAAGTTTAATGTAAGGATAATGTGCAAAACGTTGATGGGTTGATTGGTTACAAAAACCCAGAGTCACCTTCAATTTCGCTGATCCCCTCTTTCTTTTCTTTTCTTTTTTTTTTGTCCTTTTTCTTTTCTTCCCAGCCATCTTTCAAATCCACCCTCACCCCCCGCTTCCTTTTTTATAATTTTGATTTCACAGCTTTCTCTGAATCAATCGCCATTCTCCATGCCTAAAAGGTGACCATCTAATCTTCCAATTCCCTGTATTCTGCCTCTATTTCGTTTTCCTTTGGTTCTTTTGCTTTCATGTTTATCTGCTGGGATAACATTCCCAAATTTTGAATGAAATGTTGGGAAATGTTTGCTTCTCAGCTTCCTTGTATGAATGAAGCCCCAAAATTAACTGTTTGATTAGCTAGGTTCATTCGTGTTTGAATTTTAATTAACCTAATTTGGTTGCCCCGCCAATACTCCAATCCCGGTTTCCATTATTTTGCGGATGATGTAGGCTGCAGCTTTTTTAACTTTTAATTTTCTTATGATTCCAGAGTTCTTTGCAAGTTCTTTGCTCATGGAGCATGCCTCAAAGGGGAGCATTGTGAATTTTCTCATCATTGGAAGCATCCTCCCAATAATGTAGCAAGTTTCCCCTCCCTTCTCTTGTTTTCTTCTCTTCTTTCTTCTTATTGTTATTATTTGCATTTACCTTTTAATTATACTTTTTGCTTACCTTATTATCGTTTCTGACTTGGTCATTGGCTCATTGCAGATATGCACATACTATCAGAAAGGAAACTGTTTTTATGGTAGTCGGTGCAGATATGAACATGTCAAGGCTTCGCATTCAAATGCATCAGCTTCATCTTCTTCGACAGCGCCTGATTCTGTACCTATACCTCCTTCAAAATCTGCATCTGTTGGGTCGGTTGTATCTTCAGCTGCTTCTACCAAGTTTCCTGATTCCAGTAGAGCTTTCGTTGCTCCCTCCAAACAAGAAGGGAATTTGGAATCTGCGCCTCAGGATCTATCGGATAATGGTAAAACTGTTGAGCCTAGGAGCTATAATCCGGTTGAACAACCTATCTGCTCATTTGCCGCAGCTGGTAATTGTCCCCGCGGGGAAAAATGTCCTCATATTCATGGAGACTTATGTCCCACCTGTGAAAAACATTGTTTGCATCCTTTTAGACCTGAAGAAAGGGAGGAACATATAAAAATGTGCAAGAAGAAGCAAAAATACCTTGATGCATTGAAACTTAGTCAAGAAATAGAATGTAGTGTGTGCCTGGATCATGTTCTCTCGAAGCCCACAGCAGCTGAGCGGAAGTTTGGAATTCTTTCGGAATGTGATCATTCATTCTGCATAACTTGCATTAGAAATTGGCGTAGCAGTTGTCCTTCCTCTGGAATGGATGTCAATACTGCCTTGAGGGCTTGCCCAATCTGCCGCAAGCTATCATATTTCGTCATTCCAAGTGTCATTTGGTATTGGACGCCGGATGAAAAACTGCGAATTGTTGATGGCTACAAGGCAAAATTGAGGTAATGTCACTGCGATTATGATGCTTCTCATGTTTCCTGCTGAAATGCATTATGATTTTAAGTTGAAAGTTATCTAAAGTATGTATACATATATATATATATATAATTGATGGATTGTTTGCATAATCGGTAAAAATCTATTTAATGAAGGGGTGAAACAGATCATCTGATTTCCACTACATACTTAAAGGAAGATGGAATCTGTTGGATTTTTGAAAAAAAACTACATTGTAAAATGTTTTTATAATGTGATGAGCACAAGTCATTTTTGTGTAACAAATCTGAGTTTCAGGCTTGTATACCTACATAACATAAGAGAAAATGCTGAACTTAGGATTTGTAGATTTGTATTGAAAATTTTCTTTTCTAACTAGTAAATCTTTTTTTTCTATTGTCTCTTCACCTGTGCAGGTCAATAAATTGCAAGCATTTCAACTTTGGAAATGGGAACTGTCCTTTTGGGAACAGTTGTTTTTACAAGGTAAATGATCTTCTATTCATTCTTTAACTCGCTGCAAAACCTATAAATTTCTTTTCTCCGTACTTAAATGTCCATTTTTTTGGATCTTTATCAACTCAAAGCTGTTTAGTTGTGGATTTATATTAGCATTCTCTGCTTCTCCATTTTCCCTATCTTGTTTTTTGTGTTGATTCCCCACCCTTTTCTCTCATGTTTTCACTATGGTTGCATGATGATTTAGCTGGTTCTTAGCTGAACCTCAACTATTATATCTAACAGATGGACTTTTATTTGAAGAGACCGGTTTAGGAAAAAAAATTGGTTGTACTCGAACATTTGACAACCTCAACATTTGTTGTCTACTTCAGACACTTAATTGCAGAAGATGAAATGATTAATTCTTTAGACTGAAGATTTTCAAAACAATGTTTTAACATCTTTGGAGAGGCCCTGTTATCAATGCAGCTAGGTTTTTAACCAATCGACTCCTCAAGCAATGAGGAGTATATTCTTTATCAAGTTCCTAGGTTTATTTGTTATGTTCTGTTGGAATTTTGAAAAGACGGTTTTTGATATGATGCCACCTTTTTTCAACTAGGAGAAGATTGATCTTGTTGTTTTTTAACTCGATCATTATAAATTGTCTCATGTAAGACTCGAGACATTGTTAATTGTGATTGGAATCAAGTTACTAGAGTTTAAATTGCTTTTCTTGATGGTTCAAATTATTGTGAGGGCTTTGATGTTATGAATATTGATGTGTACAAGTTTGCCTTGGTTTAAATCCTGAAGTTTATATAACTGTTCTCCAGAGGATATATTACTCATGCCTCCTAGTCGTGCATGTGAATGTTCAAAAGGTTTTCTTATGTTTTCGGGGAAAAAATACCCGGAAAACACAAGCCGAGCTTTTCCGGTTAAATAAATTTTCTTTTGATCAAATTGGTGGTTGTATGAAGTCTTATTATTCAAATGGTGTACTTCAAAAATAGCATAGTTTTCCTTTTAGCTTATCCTTGTTTGCAATATATGTCATCCAAATATGATTGGAGATTGTCTGTTCGATTTTCAGCCCTGCATCTTTAGTGTTCTGTTCTAGCTGTTCTTACATCATTTTTATTGGTATGTTCTGTTTTTGTAGCATGCATATCGAGATGGTCAGATGGAGGAAGTGGCTTTATGTGATCTTGGAGCTGAAGATGGGCAGACCATCATAACTAAAAATATTAGGTATTCTTTGTTCCTATTTTGTACTTTTTTGAGGACTGCGCCTGTGGAACTAAAGCAGTTTCTGCTCTCATTTGTTAGTAGTTTTCTCTCTATTCATGCTTACAATATTGAAGTTTTTGCAGGTTGTCCGACATTCTTAGTGACTATGCACATTAGGTGAATGTTGCAACATTTACTAGAGTGTGAGTTCATCCGTTAGTCTGGTTATTGTTTTAAGTAGATGGCTAGGTATTGATCATTCTAATGCAGTTATCATATGATTGATAATTGCAGGGTATCTAAATAATGCAAGGACCTATATGCAGCTTTGATGAAAAATGTTATCTCTTCAGTTTTTACTGTTGCTCTCCGTATCGAAAGGTCTGTATCACAAACCAATCTTTGCTATGTCGTATTGTATGTCTCTGTTATCTACGAGTCGGTAAAACATCGATTCTTAACGAAATGCAGGATTGTTGGTAAGAGAAACCAAGCTTGGAATCATGGGGGTGTGTGGGGTTATGCAATATAAAGTGCAATCTTATCTTATAATGATGGATGGATAAGTATAAATATATGTTGAAAGCAAGGAATGGGAATGGACTGTATGTAGTAGCCATTGGTGATTGATTTGAGTGGCAGTGAAAAGTGCTGCATGTTTCCCTTAATCAAGTGGGACGCTTGGAGCTGTATATTAGGTCTCGTCTCTCCGGAAGAGATACATAGATGCAAAAGGAAAAGGGAGCAGCAGCAGTGTTGTTTATTGAAACATTCAGGACTCCTATGCTTTGATCCTGTATTTGTAATGTGCTGAAGAATATTGTGTACACATTAGCTTTTGAGTATGAATACATACAAGCTCCCAATACCTTAATACTATAATTATTCTACTTCAACACAATAAATTTATTTTTTAAGATGTTAAGTTTCTTTATCTTTTTTTTAAAAACGAAATGAATCCCTCTTATCCCCCCCCCCCACTTGATGTACGAATTCCATTGCTCATCATCCTGATTTACATTGCATCTTCACCATCAGTGCCACTCCCAGTAGCACTGCTGCTGGTGGGATTATTTTTTTGCTCATACTGTTCAATCCTTTCTTGTAATTTAGTGCCAAAATAGGTGTTCAAACCTTCAGGCTTGCTAACTTCTGTTGGATATTGAAATAAAATTCAAATTGGTAATTAAGTTGGATTTTAATGTAATTTTAGTGGTGGAAGAATGGTAATGAGGTTTATTTAATACTAAGTATTTATATTAGGCAAGTAGTCTTATTTGCTAAGGTTTCTTGGTGGCTAGGCCTGTAAACGAACCGAACGAACACGAACGAGTTTATGTTCATGTTCGTTCATTTAATTTTAACCGAATAAATGAACGAACACGAACAACTAGACGAACATAATTTTTTGTTCGTGTTCGTTTGTTAAGGAATGTAGCTTGTTCGTGTTCGTTTATTTAAATGATAAACGAACGTAAACGAACATAAACAAACAAACATATGTGAATAAATTTAATTTTTTTAAACTATAATACTTTTGTTATGAAAAATAATAAATATAAATGAATATATGTGAATAAATTTAAACGAACATAAATGAACGGATTATCGAATGTTCACGAACGTAAATGAACGAACTAGTCATTTGTTCGTGTACGTTCATTTAATTAAACGAACCGAAAATATTGTTCATGTTCGTTTGTTTAATAAAAAACGAACATAAACGAACTTTCCGCCGAACGGTTCGCTGAACGTTTGGTTCGTTTGCAGCCCTATTGGTGGCTAAGTATTTAACTCAATAAATATAGAATTGATCATAACCTTTAGAATTATGAGAGAATTACGTTGGATAGATGTAACCATTCTTAGGATCTATGTAACTATAACGGTTATGTTGTAGAGATGGGTATTGTACAGACATTGAAAGAAGTGTTCTGTATATGTACCGGGTTATGTGATTATATGAGATACATGCTTTTGTGCTCTTTCTGTTTTCTATGTTGGTAGTGAATTGTTCATTTTTTTTAATCCGTAGAGGTAGGCAAGGCCGAACCATGTTAAATCTCATCCCTTCTATATGGTTGTGTTATGTTGATATTTTTGATTTTTTTTTCCTGCATACAAATTTCTAGCGAGTTCCTAGAACCCATTTTGATTTTTCCTGATTCCAAGTTTCAAAGCTTAACATTTCAAGTTCAATGATATAATAAATAAATAGAAGTAAGGATTGAAAATGAAAGGTTGGAGGAGAACTATGGAGGAAATAGAGAGAAGATGAAAAAGGAAAGTTAGAAGCAACATCAACATTTTTAAGGGTAGTTAAGGAAATGAAAGTGAATTAAACTAAATTGCAAGTGTTTTAAAGTTTGGATGAGTATTTGTGTAAAATTAACCATGCCGTTGCCATTTTGCCTAGAGCGACTGCAAATGTAAGTCGCCCCCTTTCCTCCGCTTTGGTCGCACCAATCGAAGCAAAAACAAATTGCAGCGATTGTGGTTCCCAGATTGGTTTGAATTGCAACGATGATCTCCCGTAGTCGTACTTTAATCTCGAAACTCCCCATCCGCTGCAATCCCTTCAACCCTACTCTTCATTCCCGTCCCTTACCCTCTCTATCGACCCTACACCAAACCACTTCCCATCTCTATTCTAGCACATCATTCTCATCAAGCTATTATACCAAATCCAAAGCACTGGGCTTCAATTGTTCTTCAATCGGACGAATCCAAGATACACTACTTTGTCCTAAACCCTTCAAAGCTGATCTGAATTTGGATTTCTTCCCAAGAACTTCATATGCTAGTACAAGTCCTAGATATCTTTCAACAACTCCTTCTAGCCCTACCCCAAAACCAGACAACAGTAGCAGTGAATCCCACCCGAGTCAAAACCCTGATTTCAAGCACCAAGAAATCGAGGGACCAACCGTGGAGCGTGATCTATCAGCATTGGCTAATGAGACGAGAGAGGTTCTTGAAACAATGATGAAGAACATATATGGACTCAGCAAAGCAGTGGCTCTTCTGGGTCTGCTCCACCTTGGTCTTGGAGCGTGGATTTCCTATGCTCACGCTTCTGGAGCACACCCATTCAGTGAGGTTACCATCCAAAGTGTCATGGCATTTGGGTTCCCTTTTACGCTGGCGTTTATGTTGCGGCAGTCCGTGAAGCCTATGTACTTCTTGAAGATGATGGAGGAGCGAGGTAGGCTGCAGATTCTGACTCTTACTCTTCATGTTGCTAAAAGCTTGAATGTTTTGTTTGTTCGGTTCCGTGTTGTGTCTTTCTTGTGCATTGCAGGGGCCGCGATTGGGTTGTTGTTCAACGTGTTGTCTAAGTGACCTTTCCAAAGTTTTCAGATTTGAGTTTCTTGTTTCCGTTTCTACTAAATTGGTCATGTATTGCTCTGTTGGTTGGCAACAGAACATACATGGGACGAAACATTGCCTTTTACATATGCTAATAATAATGTTGTTTTCATATGCTGGAATAACTATAAAGCTTTGAATTCCTTATTGCGTGTTGGAGATATGTTTTACTCATTTTACTGCAACTAACCAACTGGTCTAATGTGATCAAAATAACACCCAAATCTACCAACAAATCAGTTGGTCTAGCGGGATGAGGTTTAAGTCCCTTAAATAATGTTACTGATTCGAATGAATAGAAAAAAGTGGGTTGGGAGGGTTGTGCCTCTGCATAACCACAAAGACAACATAGTATTGAAAAAGGATGTGCCTTTTAAAGCTTTGTCAGTTTTGGATGCTATTTCGATAAATAATTTTCGAAGATTGCAACTATTCCTAAATAGTTATAGGGAGGTGATATACCAAGTCTGAAACACACATCCAGCAGCTTCTGGAATAGATTTGATCACTGTTATCATTGGATTTGGCACTCTTGCAATGGACTGAATGCTAAGCATACTACAACTAATGCAAGATAGAATGTTGCGGAAAAATAGATAAAACCATATGTGGAAAACACTTTACAGCCGAGAAAAGCGAGAAGGGCCTTTTGAAAATCCACTGAGTTTACCCTTCACTGAGTCTCTCACCCTCAACTCGCTATTCACGCCCCCCCCCCCTTCCCACTGTGTAAAACTAATAAATTATTTTTATATAACAAAGGATTTAAGGATTAAATTAAAAAAGAGAAAATAAATTTTTAAATCCTCAAAATCTCTCTATGTGTTTAAAGAAAAATGTACAAGTCAAAACCTTAACTTATCAAATATTTTCTAAGTATTTATCAAGTCAAAACAGTGATTTTCGAGTCACCGTTTCGGAACGGCCTTCGAGCGTTTTGGAACGTTTTGAATCTATTAACCTCTGTTTCGGAACTAGCTTTCCCGTTTCGATACGGGTGTATCGAAACAGCTAGTTGTGTTTCGAAACGGGTGAAGAACAACAAAACGGTTTGAACCGTTTCGATACGGTTGTATCGAAACGACCTCAAACGTTTCGAAACGAATTTCAAACTTGGTTTCAAAATATGACCGTTGAAGTTTTATAACTGAATTTAAAAATATTGTTAAGGCGTACCGAAACGCTTCTAAGCCGTTTCGATACAGGTTTTGACAGTGACAAATTGTTTCAAAACGGGTTTCAGAACAGGCTCTTATCGTATCGGAACGACTGTGCCCGTTTCGGTACGACCAATTTATTACACCCCAGTGGCTCTTTCTATTTGGTCTGTTTCGAAACAGGGTCGGGCGTTTTGGAACGGGTAGTTGCAGACTGCATTTATGGAGGGAAGATAACATCCAAACAGCTATAATAATGAAAGCAACAACCCCAACGGCTAGAATTCAATGAGAAGGTATAAAAGAGACCTCTAAAAGCACCAGCAATAACTATTGATCCCAAAAGAATTATCCAAACATCAAATCCAAGCAATTGTGCTAAAATCCCATATTTTCTTGTAAACCCCAATTGTATTTCCAATCTTATTTGTTCAATTGGATTAAGTGCTTGTAAAAAGGGCTACATTTGTATTGAGAGAGACTAGTCTTTAGCCTTAAACTTCTTTGTATTACTTGAGTGAGAATTGGGTCAAATTTTGGGTAGAAAATTTGACCGATATTGTAAAGGTTACCCCCTAAGCCTAGAAAAGGGGAAGATCAATTAGTGGATTGTTGGAAAATCCTTAGTGGTAGCTAAGGTAGTGTATGTAGAGTTCAATTGGAACTTGAACCACTCTAAATTCTCTTGTCTAGCAAATTTTAATTTTCCACTCCACCACCAAAATTTCTAAAAATCCAATTCACCCCCTCTTTGCTTAAATCGATTCTTTGATCCACTCAAAAATTGGTATCAAAGCCTACCTCTTTGAAGGATTAACAACAGGAAGAGGAGATTCTAGGAAGAGTGTGATCTATTCTAAAGACAAGCCATGACATCTACTTCAACCTCCAACCTCTATGAGTCACAATCAATCACTAAACCACCCTTCTTTAATGGGGACAACTACCCATATTGGAAGAATCGGATGCGTCTCTTCATCAAGTCAACAGATTACATGGGTTGGGATGTAGTGGAAGAAGGCCCCTACATTTCGGTTAAGAAAACTGATGAAGGAAGACTAGTTCTGAAGGTGAAGTCGGAGATGGCCGAGGAAGATAGACGGAAGATGCAAGTCAACGACAAAGCTCTACATATCATATTTTGTGCACTTGGTCCGGATATCTACTCAAAGGTTTCATCTATCGAAAGCGCAAAGGAAGTGTGCGACACTTTGGAGACGACTTATGAAGGCACTAGCGATGTGAAAGAGATGAAGATTGAGTTGCTAAACTTGAGCTATGAGAATTTTAAGATGGACCCCGATGAGAGCGTCTCAAAGATGTTTGATCGATTTTCGATTATCGTCAATGGCCTTAAAGGATTCGGTGAAGTAATTCCTGAAGATAAGCTAGTAAGGAAGCTTCTATACTCTCTCCCAAAGTCTTGGGATGGTAAGAGGACGGCCATCATTGAAACAAAGAATTTGAAAACTTTGAAGCTTGATGAGCTTGTTGGGTCTCTTCTTACACACAAGATTGTGAAGCAAGAAAGAGAGGAAGAGAAGAAGAAGGAAGAGAGAAGGATAAAGAAGCATGAGGTTGAAAAGAAAAAGAAGCTAGGAGTTGCTCTCAAAGCCTCTCTACATGAGAAGAGCTCTTCTAGTGAGGAGGAAGACTTTGAAAAATTGGCTATGATAGCTAAACGATTCTCACGGTTCATGAAGTTCAACCGAGGGAGAAAATTTCAAAGAAAGATGGACTTCAAGAACAAAAGCAAAGAAGAATAGAGGGATCAAATCATTTGCTTTGAGTACAAGAAGTCGGGTCACATACGTTCCGATTGCCCTCAACTCAAGAAGAATGCTTTGAGAAGAAGAACAAGCTCAAATCCAAGCTTGCTACTTGGAGTGATGAGGAGTCATCCGAGGATGAGGAACATGAAGTGGCCAACCTTTGCCTCATGGCTCTTGAGGAGGATTCTTCCATGGTAACCTCTAACTCATATTCTTTTGATTTTACATTTGATGAATTGCATGATGCTTATGATGAGTTACAAGAGGTATACGATGAGTTAGTTGAGAAATTTAAGGAGTCCGTTTTAAAAAATAAAAAGATCATTTCCGATTTAAACGCTAAAAATGACTTACTTTCTCAAGCTAACTTAAAATTTGAGAAAAAGATCTTAGGTTTGCAAGATGAACTTGAATTCTTTCAAAATGAAAATGTAGACTTAAACAATCTTATTTCTCAATGTAATATTGAACACCAAAAGGTGTTAGATGAGCTTAATGAGCTAAAAAAATCTTTCAAGAGTGTTGATAATGTGAAAAATGAGATAGGTGAATCATCTAGAACAAATCAACCTAAAAGAAAGAACAATAACTACAAACAAAGTGGCTGCTATAGGCATAATAGAACTAAAAGAATTAGAAGTGTATGTGTTCCTAAGGAAATTGTCAAGTCTAATAATGTTGATGCCATGTCACCTTGGATTCCTAAGGGAACCAAGCTTTTGAGAGCTAACACTCGTGGACCCAAAATGATTTGGGTACCAAAAATCAAAGTTTAATTTCTTTGCTTGTAGGGGGAACATTGCTACAAGGGCAAAGCACAAAGCCAAAACTCATGGTACCTTGATAGTGGATGCTCGAGGCACATGGCCGGAGACAAGAGTCGATTCATGGACTTAAAGCCAAAAAGTGGAGGAATAGTGACATTTGGTGACAACTCCAAAGGCCACATTGAAGGTATTGGCTCCATAGGTAATCACTCTACTATACTCATTGGAAATGTTTTGTATGTCAATGGTCTAAAACACAATTTATTGAGCATTAGTCAATTGTGTGATAAATGATTTAATGTCTTGTTTGATAAAAATGTGTGTAAAATTGTTGACATTAAATCAAATAAAATAATGCTCATTGGTCATCGCATAGGTAACATTTATATGGTTCATCTAGATGACATTCATACATCCCATGCATGTTTTGTTGCTCAAGATGAAAATGATGCATGGTTATGGCATAGAAAACTAGGACATGTTAGCATTAGTGTTTTAGAAAAATTAGTTTCCCTAAATCTAGTTAGAGGTTTACCCAAGATCAAGTTTTCAAATGATAAAATATGTGATGCATGCTCTAAGGGTAAACAACATAGATCATCCTTTAAATCCATTAATCATGTTTCTACAAGTAGGTGTTTACAACTATTTCATATGGATCTATTTGGGCCTATTAGAACTATGAGCTTGGGTGGTAAATCGTATGCTTTTGTACTTGTTGATGACTATTCTAGATTTACTTGGGTTCTATTCTTAGGTACAAAAGATGAGGCTTTAGAAAAATTCATCACGTTTTCAAAATTAACTCAAAATGATCTTGAACTTAAGATTTCTCATGTTAGAAGTGATCATGGAATCGAGTTTCAAAATCTAGGTTTTGAAGAGTTTTTAAATGAAAATTATATTAGCCACAATTTTTCGGCTCCTCGAACTCCTCATCAAAATGTGGTAGTTGAGAGGGAAAATAGGACTTTACAAGAAATGGCTAGAACCATGTTTTGTAAAAACAATTTACCGAAATATTTTTGGGCGGAAGCCACAAACACTGCTTGCTACATTGTAAATCGAGTAATGATTAGGCCACTTTTAAAAAAACACCATATGAGATTTTAAAAATCTAAAAATCCTAACATTAGTTATTTTCATCTATTTGGTTGCAAGTGTTTTGTTTTAAATAATGGTAAAGACAACTTAGGTAAATTTGATGCTAAAAGTGATTAAGCTATTTTCTTAGGGTATTCTTTAAACTCTAAAGTCTATCATGTATTTAATAAAAGAACTTTAGTAGTAGAAGAGTCTATTCATGTTGTTTTCGATGATAACCTTCTTCCGAGGAAGGAATCTTGTGATGATGATGATGTAGGAATCCTTGATGCCTTTGATGGAGGACAAACTTCAAAGGAGGATGAGATTCCAACTAAAGAGGAAGATGCACAAGATCCACCTCTTGAAGCCTTGAAGGACTTGGCTCTTGAGGAAAGGAAGTGAGCTACCCAATGGAGTACAACTATGTCAAAGATGGTGAAATCTTAGGTGATCCATCCAAGGGGTAACTACTCGTTCTTCTCTTAAAATGCTTAATCATGTTGCATTTATCCCATGCATTGAGCCTAAAAATATCAAAGAAGCTTTAAAAGATGATTTTTAGATTATGGCCATGCAAGATGAGTTAAATCAATTTGAGAGAAGTAAAGTGTGGACATTAGTTGAAAGGCCTAGAAATCAATCTACTATAGGAATTAAATGGGTATTTAGAAATAAACTAGATGAGAGTGGTAACATAGAGAGAAACAAAGCTAGGCTGGTTGCTCAAGGTTACACTCAAGAAGAGAGAATTGATTTTGATGAAACCTATGCACTCCTAGCTAGAATGAAAGCTATTAGGATGTTGCTTGCATATGCATGTTATCATGATTTTAAGCTTTTTCAAATGGATGTCAAGAGTGCATTTTTAAATGGTTTTATAAATAAAGAAGTGTATGTGGAACAACCACCGGGTTTTGAAGATCCAATTTTTCCAAACCATGTTTTTAAATTGTCAAAAGCTTTATATGGTTTAAAACAAGCTCCTAGAGCTTGGTATGAAAGACTTTCAAGTTTTCTAGTTGGAAAATGTTTTGAGAAAGGAAATGTGGACACAACACTTTTTATTAAAAACAATGGAAAAAATATATTAGTAGTTCAAATTTATGTTGATGATATTATATTTAGTTCTACTAATGAATTGCTTTGTCAAGATTTTTCTAAGTTGATACAAGGTGAATTTGAAATGAGCATGATGAGGGAGCTCTCATTCTTTTTGGGACTCCAAATCAAACAAATGAAGGATGACATCTTCATCAATCAAGTTAAGTACATCAAGGATATGCTCAAGAAGTTTGGCTTGGAGAATGCAAAGCCTCAAGCCACACCAATGAGCTCATCTACAAAGCTCGACAAAGATGAAGAAGGTAAGTGTGTTGACTCTAAGCTCTATTGCTCTATGATTGGATCATTGCTTTACCTTACCGCAAGTAGACCGAATATATTGTTTAGTGTTTGCTTGTGTTGTAGGTTTCAAGCTAGTCCTAGAGAGTCTCACCTTATAGCCGTAAAAGGATCTTTAGGTACCTTAGAGATACTCCTTGTCTAGGTCTTTGGTACCCTAGAGACTCAACCTTTAACCTTCATGCTTATTCGGATGCGGATTACGGGGGTTGTAAAATTGATAGGAAAAGTACTTATGGCACTTGCCAATTCTTAGGTAGTATGCTCATATCTTGGTTCTTTAAGAAACAAAATAGTGTAGCTCTTTCTACCACCGAAGCCGAGTACATATCCTTAGGGAGTTGTTGTGCTCAAGTCCTTTGGATGAAGCAACAACTCTTAGATCATGGTGTTAAAGTTGAAATCATACCCCTTAAGTATGACAACACTAGTGCTATATGCCTAACTAAAAATCTTATCCAACACTCTAGAACCAAACATATAGAAATAAGACATTATTTCATTATAGATCATGTCCTTAAGAAAGATGTTGTTTTAGAGTTCGTAGATACCTTAAATCAACAAGCAGACATCTTTACAAAACCTCTAGATAAGGAGCGTTTTTGGTCCCTTAGGAGAGAGTTAGGTCTAACTAGCCTATCTTGACCTTTTAGGACCTTTTTGTGCTTAAATTGCTTGATTTCTTGAAAAATGCCATGCTTTTGTGTTTTTACTCCTAATTTCATCCATGCTTATAGTTAGGGGGAGTATACTTGTGTTTTAACATGTTATTCCTGCTCATTCATATCATTTATGCATCTAGGACTTCATAAAATTCAATTTTTCTGCAATATTAGAGCCTCATCTGCACCTCCAGGCCTAAGCGTATCGAAACGAGTCAATTTGTTTCGATACGGGTGCCTTAATAGAATGGTTTATGACCAGGGTGTTTCAGAATGCCTAAAAGGGTTTCGAAACGTTTTGCCTCTGCCAAGAATTGTATCGAAACAACCCAAAAGCGTTTCGATACGGGTTACCACGTGGGATTCGATACGGTCAAAGCCGTATCGAAACGGTCAGCAGGTTTTGAAACGTCAGTCAACGTTTCAGTACGCACGTTTCGGAACGATCGTGTCTGTTTCGAAACTTTTCTGCGGACATGATACATGCATGAGAGATGTGAAACTAATCATCTTGGAAAAGAAGTAAAAACTGTTTTGCAAGTCAGAAACGTCAATCAAATTGTGACTCCTTTTTGGATGGAATCCAGGCATTTATGGGTTGACATGTCTTCTTGAAACTTGTTCGGCTGTCAATTAGCTTTCCAACGGATCTTGAAACGCCTCAATCAGACATCTATAACTCAAGAAACATCTATTTTAGCAAAGACAACGCATGTAGAAGTTCCTATACGGGATTAATACGAGATTTTTGGATAATTATGAATTTTCAAGATTTTATTTGATTATTTGTAATTTAAATCAATATATGATTCTGTAATATCTATTAGGATCAGATTAGGATTTTATTTTCAACATTTATTTATTATTATAAGTTACTTATGTAATTAGGATTCCTAAATTTACTAGGATTAGAACTTCTCCAAGGCTTATATAAGGAAGCTTCAACCACATTGTAATTCAGTTTTGAATGATTAAATAAAGTTCTATTTTGAGTTCATACTTGCAAGAAGTATAACTTGTGTTCTTTATTTTAGAAGCGATTCTTCAAGTTCGTCAGAATTTGTTGTTGATCTTCACACTCCTACTTGCCTAGGTAACTACGTCTAGGAGAGTGGGTTAGAGCCGTGTGAGGTTGCTTGCTTGATTAATTGCGATCAAGAGGGTGCCGATGACAATTTATCCATTTATCTTCCATCTCCATCGTCGTCGCCTATCTTCAACCATCTTTTCATCGATCCAACATTCGCGCCAACATCCTTATCCACTTCCGCAAGCTCAACGTTCGCATATATGGGGCCGAGTCCGTATCTTTTGAGATTATTGAGATTTTCTTTGATTAATGAAATATCAAGAAAAGCCCTTCTCTTTTCTATTGAATTTTCAGATCTGCTCATAGCTTTCTTGATTGAGTCTAGAGCTCTTAGTTCTTGCAACAACTTGATTGAAGGCTTCCAAATCCAAGTTTGCGCTACTCTATCATTTGGTATCAGATTTGGGACGATTCTTGGCAAGATTTTTGCCGTTTTGGGTGAAAAATTCGAACAAAAGGAGAAAATTCGCAAAAATTAAACGAACTAATTTTGAGCTGAAAATTTCCAGATCAGATCTACACTATTGTAAGAGTCACCACAAAAAATTTCAGAATTTTTTGACTTCGGGAACACCTCGAACAAAGTGGATCAAGTTGCTGCATATTTTAGGTTTTTTTCGGGTTTTCTGATCTTCTTTCATTCTTAACTACTTGTTTTCATTTGTTTTACCTTTTAATTGTGTTCTATACATTATCTAACACTTTCTTTCTTCTTGTGTTAGTAGGAAATTAAAAGTTGCATACTTTTATTTCTCCTTGCAACTAATTCAATTGGTGTCAAACTTTTCTTTGGATTCTTAAAGCATTTAGGATTCATTGTTAGGATTGAACTCCGATTATATCTTTTTTGAACTTGTGGCAGGAAGGTCTTTAAAGAGCACAAGATCAACTTACTTGCCTCGCTAAGTATTTCTTTCTTGGAGTGTTTAGTGAGATTCCTAGTTTTCTTTCTTTTGTTTTTCACCTTTGTAAATTTGTGTGTTCCAGGATGTCTCACAGAGGCAAGCCTCGTGCAAAACAACATGATACTTTGGGTTCTACTTATCGAGGAAAGCCTTCATTGACCAAAACGAGGCATTCGTTCAATTTTTGTGAAGAAAGGCGAACCGCACACACTTTGGCCATCCCAAAATTCAGAATACCTTCTTTTCAAGGAAGGTATGATCCTGATGGTTATTGTGATTGGGAAAATAGGGTTGATTTCCTATTTGATTGTTACGGATATCCCGAGGAAGATCAAGCTCCATTAGTGGCCCTAAAGTTCGAGGAATATGCAGTACTATGGTGGCGTTTATTACAACGAGAAAGGCGTCTCAATGGTGAAGCCAAAATAAGAACATGGGCTGAACTCAAAAAGGTCATGAGAGAGCGATTCGCTCCCAAACATTACCAATGACAAGAATCCAAGACTTGTCATAAGAAATACTCCTCTTTTGATAAAGGTACATCTCAACCTTCATCATTTCACAGCCCTACTAATGCACTATTCAACCCTAGTAGTACGACACCGAAGGAAGAAGAATCATCGCTATTCCAAAAGGATAATGAACAACCATCGGTGAGTCATGTCGAAGAAGACCAAGGAAAGCAAGATGTCGAAGAAATTTGTTATCCTCTAGAACATGGGGAAGATGTCACTACTGAGAGTTTAACCATACCCAATATTGAGCAAATACTTTCAGAAGATGACGTTTCGGAAGAAGAAACACTTGAACCCATAAATCAAGACAATCTTTCATGATTAGTAGTGAGTTCTCTTGATTCATCAACAACCTCCCAAGAAAGTAAGTGTGATTCTAACCCTTTATTTGATTCTCGTCCTATCAGTATGTTAGAAACACTTCATCCTCTACAGAAATTGTATTTCGATGATATTATTTGTGAGAGGAATTGGGTATGTGAGTTATCTTATTTGAAAAAGACCGAGAGTCAAGAGGCCGAGAGCAATAAAAGTCAAATTAATAGCCCAATTTTGGTGAGTGAAAAGAAACATGAGGTAAAAGTCGAACAATGTCCAAATGAAAAAGGCGTATACGGGGCTTTTCTTGACATTTTGTTCATTTGTTTTGATTTTTTCTTGAAAAATCTTGTATTAATCCCGTATAGGAACTTCTGCATGCGATGTCTTCGTTAAAATAGACGTATCTTGAGTTCTAGATGTCCGATTGAGACGTTTCAAGATCCGTTGGAAAGTTAATTGATAGCCAGACAAGTTTCAAGAAGACATGTCGACCCATAATTTCCTGGATTCCATCCAAAAAGGAGTCGCAAGTTGACTGGCGTTTCTGACTTGCAAAACAATTTTAACTTCTTTTCCAAGATGATTAGTTTCACCTCTCTCATGCATGTATCATTCCCCCACTCCTCAAAAAGATTCGCCCTCGAATCTAAACCGGTAAATGGAAGAAGTTCATCAAAGTACCATGAAAGAAAAGATGTCTTGAAGGATCCTTGTGCATAGTCTCTTTTTGCAATGTAATTTACAATTTCCTTCTCATTGAGAACATCACTATTGTTCTTTTGGTTGCAAAGTGACTCATTCTCATCTTCAAAATTGTTATCAATGCTAGAAAAGGAATAAGTATAAATAGAAATTTGAAAACAATCAATGGTACCTTTTGATTGTAGCGTACCTTCGTCGGTGTTTGTCGTTTGATGATCATCTTGAACCAAAATAGTAGGTTTGTCACTAGAACCAAACACACTACATAGAATTTCTTCCTCATCAATAGGCAAGGTTAAACTCTCGATGGTATCACATTCTTCATGTTCTTTAGGAGAACAAATTTCTTTATCATGTTCTGAATCACAGATTTCAATATCATTAGAAGACATGGTTTCAGACAACATATCTCTCAAATTTTTTTCTTGAAAATAAGACTTATCTGGACAATCATACCCGGAATGATCTAGTCGACAACAATAATGACATCATGTCCCCAAAAGAGTAAAATTCAATACATTGCTCAATGACATCCTCAAGAACGATCTGAATCTGATACCAAATGATACGGACTCGGCCCCGTATACGCGGACGTTGAGCTTGCGGAAGCGGATAAGGATGTTGGCGCGAATGTTGGATCAATGAAAAGATGAATGAAGATAGGCGATGATGATGGAGATGGAAGATAAATGAATAAATTGTCCTCGACACCCTCCTGATCGCAATTAACCAAGCAAGCAACCTCAAGCAGCTCTAACCCACCCTCCTAGACGCAGTTACCTAGGCAAGCAGGAGTGTGAAGATCAACAACAAATTCTGACGAACTTGAGGAATCGTTTCTAAAATAAAGAACACAAGTTATACTTCTTGCAAGTCTGAACTCAAAATAGAACTTTATTTAATCATTCAAATCTGAATTACAATGTGGTTGAAGCCTCCTTATATAAGCCTTGGAGAAGTTCTAATCATAGTAAACTTAGGAATCCTAATTACATAAGTAACTTATAAAAATAAATAAATGTTGAAAATAAAATCCTAATCTGATCCTAATAGATATTGCAAAATCCTATATTGATTTAAATTACAAATAATCAAATAAAATCTTGAAAATTTATAATTATCCAAAAATCTCGTATTAATCCCGTATAGGAACTTCTGCATGCGTTGTCTTTGCTAAAATAGACGTAACTTGAGGTCTAGATGTTCGATTGAGGCGTTTCAAGATCCGTTGGGAAGCTAGTTGACAGCCGGACAAGTTTCAAGAAGACATGTCGACCCATAAATGCTTGGATCTCATCCAAAAAGGAGTCGCAAGTTGACTGACGTTTCTAACTTGCAAAACAGTTTTAACTTTTTTTCCAAGATGATTAGTTTCACCTCTCTCATGCATGTATCATTCCCCCACTTCCCAAAAAGATCCGCCCTCTAATCTAAACCGGTAAATGGAGGAAGTTCATCAAAGTACTAGGAAAGAGAAGATGTCTTGAAGGATCCTTGTGCATAGTCTCTTTTTGCAATGCAATTTACAATTTCCTTCTCATTGAGATCATCACTATTGTTCTTTTGATTGCAAAGTGACTCATTCTCATCTTCAAAATTGTTATCAATGCTAGAAAAGAAATAAGCATAAATAGAAATTTGGAAACAATCAATGGTACCTTTTGATTGTAGCGTACCTTCGTCGGTGTTTGTCGTTTGATGATCATCTTGAACCAAAATAGTAGGTTTGTCACTAGAACCAAACACACTACATAGAATTTCTTCCTTATCAATAGGTAAGATTAAACTCTCGATGGTATCGCCTTCTTCATGTTCTTTAGGAGAACAAATTTCTTTATCATGTTCCGAATCACAGATTTCAATATCATTAGAAGACATGATTTCAGACAACATATCTCTCAAAAAAATTTCTTGAAAATAAGACTTATCTGGACAATCATACCCGAAATGATCTAGTCGACAACAATAATGACATCGAGTCCCCAAAAGAGTAAAATTCAATACGTTGCTGAATGCATCCTCAAGAACGATCTGAATCTGACACCAAATGATACGGACTCGGCCCCGTATACGCGAACGTTGAGCTTGCGGAAGCAGATAAGGATGTTGGCGCGAATGTTGGATCGATGAAAAGATGGATGAAGATAGTCGATGACGATGGAGATGGAATGTAAATGAATAAATTGTCCTCGGCACCCTCTTGATCGCAATTAACCAAGCAAGCAACCTCAAGCGGCTTTAACCCACCCTCCTAGACGCAGTTACCTAGGCAAGCAGGAGTGTGAAGATCAACAACAAATTCTGACGAACTTGAAGAATCACTTCTAAAATAAAGAACACAAGTTATACTTCTTGCAAGTCTAAACACAAAATAGAACTTTATTTAATCATTCAAATCTGAATTACAATGTGGTTGAAGCCTCCTTATATAAGCCTTGGAGAAGTTCTAATCCTAGTAAACATAGGAATCCTTATTACATAAGTAACTTATAATAATAAATAAATGTTGTAAATAAAATCCTAATATGATCCTAATAGATATTACAGAATCCTATATTGATTTAAATTACAAATAATCAAATAAAATGTTGAAAAATCATAATTATCCAAAAATCTCGTATTAATCCCGTATAGGAACTTCTGCATGCGCTGTCTTCGCTAAAATAGACGTATCTGGAGTTCTAGATGTCGGATTGAGGCGTTTCAAGATCCGTTGGAAAGCTAATTGACAGCCGGACATGTTTTTAGAAGACATGTCGACCCATAAATGCCTAGATCCTATCCAAAAAGGAGTCGCAAGTTGACTGACGTTTCTGACTTGCAAAACAGTTTTAACTTCTTTTCCAAGTTGATTAGTTTCACCTCTCTCATGCATGTATCAGGACAGCTTTTTAAAGGGCTTTAATTGCAAATTTTGCCTTTTATTTTAAACCCCTAAAAACCCAAAACCCAATTTTCCCTATAAAAACCCTCTAAACCTCATTATTTCTCATCAAATCTTGAAGGCTTTTACTCACAAATTTAAGTCTAAGCAAGCTTCAACAAATTGGTGCAATTTTTTCCATTCATTCATCCAAAATCCCTATTTGAGATATTTTTCATCTTTTTCTTTTTCCTTTTATTTTATTCGAATCTTAGGTTAGAAAATATTAATTTGTATAGTTTATATGTTTTGCAACTTGGGGTTTTTCAAAATTTGTAAAAAAATTTCAAAATCTCAAAGTTTTTGATTCGAATATATTTGTTTTTACTCGTATTTTTTTACTGTTTTTCAAAAGTTATTTTTTTTCCAAATTTTTTTAAAGTGTTTTTATTTAAATCCTAAATGAGATTTGTCATTGGATTGAACTAAGGATTAATATGCATACATTTAAATTTTTATTTGCTTGCTTTTATGTTTTTAGGAATCTAATGGAAAACATTAACAAGAAACGCAAGACGACTCAAACGGGTCAAGCTTCAACCCAAGCTTATATATGTCATAACCTCACCCTTCTTTTTCAAAAGAGTCTTCGGAATCAAGAGACTAAGGATCGTTTCAAAATCCTCAAAGATATAGCCGTTCGCCGAGAGTGTGTTGTGGATATCGCGTTCCTTGACTCCGAGCGTTTTGAATTCTGCTATCTAGCTCGTTTGCGAGAATGGAGTTTCTTGGCCTTTTTGAGCATTCCAGATATTGTCTACAAGTATATGGTCCTCCTATTCTACTCCAATGTCGTTCTTATTGATAATGAAGATCATACCGAGGTGATTGTCATTGAGTCGTACCTTTTGGGTAAGAAATTCATCATTAGTATATCTGTTTTAGAGAATGCTCTTGGGCTCAAGGATGAAGGCATTGAGGATGAGAACTACTTTGGCGCTCACACCGGATCCGTTCTCTCATTGGATGCTCATGACCGGTTCCTCCATTTGATGATCTCTTGGTTTATCCGCCCTTTCAGAGGTAAATTCTCCCATGTTCGTCAAGTTGACTATTTTTGGTTAGAGTGCTTTCATTGAGGACAACAACCAAATCTTGTCAAAATCATGTTCGCCGAGATGGTCCATAATGTGAAGATTCGCGAAACCGATGCTCTTACATCTTTCACTTATGGGGTTGTTTTAAGCTATGTCTTTGGGACCCTCAACATCGATTGCTCATATGATTCTCCGGAACCCCGCAAGTGCAAGATTGGTGAATCCTCTCTCATTAAGTCCGGGTTTCGCTACACTCTTGGCCAATGGGTTCGTGTGGATAGGCAAGCTCCGCCACCTCAAGTTGAGCCACCACCTCAAGTTCCGGCTCCTAACAATGAAGCTCTTATGACTTTCCTTACCGAGCGGTTCAACTCGATGGATACGAACATGGCTTCGAGATTTGGTGCTATCAACACTCGTTTGTAATCCTTGGATGACCGTGTTCTTAGAAACGAGAATCGTCTCGCCGCTCTTGAGAATCAACAATCATCGATGGACTTGTCTTTCTCTACTTTCTATGGTGATTGGAGGAACTTTCATCGTGCTCAAGCTAAAGACGATGATTCTCTTGATGATGATGATGGTGACGATGATGACGAGGCTTGGGATTTCCATTACATCTCATATTAGTCTATCATATTAGGAATAAGTTTGCACCTTTCTATCTTTTTATGCTTTAAAAACCTATTCTTTGCTTATTTTGTGTTTGAGATTGAGCTTAAACTCTATTGCTTTAAGTATTTGTGTTTGGTTATTTGAACGTAATTCTATCTATATTATGTTGTTTGGTCTTTGCTTATAACCTTTTTTCTTCTCATGATTAGCCTTGATTGTTATTTTTGATCTAACAAAAAGGGGGAGAAGTAATATAAGTGCCATTTTTTGTGGTTTTGAGTTTCAAACACTTGAATTTTAAATCTCTTTAAGACCCATCTTACATTGAGGGGGAGTTAGAACGTTTTCAAGATTTCAAAATTCTTAAAAATTCAAACTTGGTTTTGTTATATCAAAAAGGGGAGATTGTAAAACTAATAAATTGATTTTGATATAACAAAGGATTTAAGGACTAAATTGAAAAGGAGAAATTGAATTTTTAAGTCCTTAAAACCTCTCTATGTGTTTAAAGAAAAATGTACAAGTCAAAACCTTAACTTATCAAATATTTTCTAAGTATTTACCAAGTCAAAACAGTGATTTTAAGGTCACCGTTTCGGAACGGCCTTTGGGCGTTTCGAAACGTTTTGAATCTGTTAACCTCTATTTCGAAACTAGCTTTCCCGTTTCGATACGGGTGTATCGAAATAGCTAGTTGTGTTTCGAAACGGATGAAGAACAACGGAACGGTTTGAACCGTTTCGATATGGCTGTATCGGAACGACCTCAAACATTTCGAAACGAATTTCAAACTTGGTTTCAAAATATGACCGTTGAAGTTTTATAACTGAATTTAAAAATATTGTTAAGGCGTATCGAAACGCTTCTAAGCCGTTTCGATACAGGTTTTGACAGTGGCAAATTGTTTCGAAATGGGTTTCGGAACAGGCTCTTATCGTATCGAAACGATCGTGCCTGTTTCAGTATGGCCAATTCATTACACTCCAATGGCTCTTTCTATTTTGGTCTGTTTCGAAATAGGGTCGGGCGTTTCAGAACGAGTAGTTGCAGACTGCATTTATGGAGGGAAGATAACATCCCAATGGCTATAATAATGAAGGCAACAGCCCCAACGACTAGAATTCAATGAGAAGGTATAAAAGGGACCTTTAAAAGCACCAACAACAACTATTGAAAAGAATTATCCAAACATCAAATCCAAGCAATTGTGCTAAAATCCCATATTTTCTTGTAAACCCCAATTGTAGAACTTTGTATTTCCAATCTTATTTGTTCAATTGGGTTGAGTGCTTGTAAAAAGGGCTACATTTGTATTGAGAGATACTAGTCTTTAGCCTTAAACTTCTTTGTATTAATTGAGTGAGGATTGAGTCAAATTTTGGGTAGAAAATTTGACCGGTATTGAAAAAGTTACCTCCTAAGCCTAGAAAAGGGGAAGATCAATTAGTGGATTGTTGGAAAATCCTTAGTGGTGGCTAAGGTAGTGGATGTAGAGTTCAATTGGAACTTGAACCATTATAAATTCTCTTGTCTAGCAAATTTTAATTTTCCACTCCACCACCAAAATTTCTAAAAATCCAATTCACCCCCCTCTTGACTTAAATCGATTCTTCGATCCACTCAACACACTTTCACTTCAATCTCTTATTTCCTTTTTGATTTGCATATAGTATTTAAAATTTTATCGAATAATTATGGATTAACTCCCTCATTTTTATCTAAATTATACTTTATCCCCTCAAATTAGTATTATGACTCCATTCCTGTAGGCCGCTCCATAAATCTCTACATAGACACAGACGCGCCCAATGAATCATTATCATTTGAGTTGGCCCATCCTTTTGGGCTTACGAACAATACATACATACGTGTATGTGTAATCACTAATTTCGTCCGGACCTTAAACCCTTTTTGTTTTTGTCAATCCGGGCTTATATCGGGCTATCATGAAAAAGTAAAAAGAAAAAAGGAAATAAAAAGAAAAGAAAAAAAGGAAAGAAAAAAAGAAAAAGAAAAAATTATTATGACTAGTAACGTTCTATAGTATTATTATGTTTTTTTTATATCGTATTAGTGTAGAACTAATGTTTTGATATAATAATTGAAAAATGTTTTGGACCAATTTGAAAAGAATTTAAAACTTGGTTTTAAGTCCAAACAACTTGAAAATATGTTTGAGGTATTTTAAGAGGTTTTTGGCAATGTTTTTCATGCTTTTATATAGCCAAACTTGTGTTTTCAAGCTACCCGTATCGATACGGTTGTACCCGTACCGATACCTTTTTACCCCAGTTTGGTCACTGCCAAAACCCGTATCGAAACAGGCTTGGCCGTTTCGATACGGATCGGGATCGTTTCGATACGCCTGATAAGCGTACCGATCCCTTTCAACCACCTCAACGGCTACTTTCCCAACGGTCATTTAAATATGAAACCGTACCGATAAGCCCTCAAGCGTATCGATACGCCTAGGCTGGCAAGAGCCCAACAACTAGTTTATTATGAAGGCCGTACCGATACGGGTCCAAGCGTATCGATACGGAAAGCCGCAGAACAGCATTAATGAAGGGAAATAAAGTCCTCAACGGCTCCAAATCATCCCCAACGGCTAGTAACGGCTACAAACTCAATTGGGAGTATAAAAGGGACCTCCAAGCATCAAGTAAAGGCTAATGCTCATATTGTCAAACATCAAATGATCATGAAATTGTCTTAGTTCTTAATTTGTCATTTCTTGTATAGACAAACACTAGTGAGCCAAAATTGTCAAATTTGCTCAAGTGTTTTAGGTTTTGGGTGAGTGCTTAATTGTGCAAACAAACACCTATTAGAGGGTTTTAAGTTTGCTTTGTTTATCTCTTTGTAAAAGAGGGTTTCAATCAAGGCTTTGGGTAGAAAGCTTGATTGTGTATAAGGGTTACCTCCTAAGCCTAGAAAAGGGGACGAATCAATAGTGGATTGATTGAGAAATCCTTAGTGGGGAGCTGAGGTAGTGGATGTAGACCTTGGTTAGAAGGTTGAACCACTATAAATCATTGTGTCTATTTACATTCTAGCTTCTTCAACCCTTCCACCCAAAAATCTACCTCTCCACCACTTGGTGAGCATATTAGGTTGAACGAATCGAGCCCCACACAAACCCAACAATTGGTATCAGAGCTTGGCTCAATCGAAGAGGATTAACATCCTATTGAGAAGATCCGGAAAGCTCGATCACTATTTCATCAACCGGCTCAAATGGCACAATAAATCGACAAACCGCCTTTCTTTGACGGAACCCACTATGCCCATTGGAAGACAAATATGAAGTTATTCATCAAATCTAGAGATTACAAGCTATGGGATATAGTTGAAGATGGTCCGTTCGTGCCTCAAAGAAGCAAAGCGGAGTGGAGTGCCGACGATCGCAAGAAGATGGAGCTTAATTGCAAAGCCTTGCACATCTTGTTTTGTGCTTTTGGCCCAACCATCTATGAGAAGATGTCTTCTTGTGAGAGTGCCAAGGAGGTATGGGACAAGCTTGAAGTCACATACGAGGGAACCGATGAAGTCAAGGAGACCAAAAGTGGGCTCCTAACCTTAGAGTATGAGAACTTCAAGATGGATCCGGAAGAGAACATCGAGAAGATGTTTGATAGGTTCTCCACCATCACAAACGGTCTTAAAGGTTATGGAGAAGCCATCCCGGAAGAAAAGCTTGTCCGAAAGCTCATCTACTCACTTCCCGAGTCATGGGACTCAAAGAGGACCACCATCATCGAAGCCAAGAATTTGAAGACTTTGAAGCTTGATGAACTTATGGGGTCACTCCTTACTCATCAAATCATGAAGAAGAACAAAGAAGATGAGAAGAAGAGGGAAGAAATTAGAGCTATGGGAGAGAAGAAAATCAAAGGGCTTGGCATCAATGCTAGTGCCATGGCTCTCAAGTCCTCCACTTGCCATCATGTCTACTCAAGTGAAGAGGAGGATGAAGATGAAGAGATAGTTCATCTCTTCAAGAAGTGTGCCCCGTTCATGAAGAAAGCCTTGAGAGAGCTTGAACGAGAACCTAAAAGAAAGGAGAGGGCAAGCACTTCAAGCCATAAGAAGAAGGCACACGTGGCTACTTGGAGTGATGAAGACTCCACCGATGATGAACAAGCCAATCTTTGCCTTATGGCCATCGAAGAAGATTCAAGGGTAACTTCTAATTCATCTACTTCATGTTCTTACTCTTTTGATGAATTACAAGATGCCTATGACGATTTGGTTTTAGATTTTAAAAGCCACATTTTGAAAAACAATAAATTGATTTCAAAGTTAAAAATTCAAAATGATTTGCTTTCTAAAACCAAACTTGAACTTGAAGCAAAACTTGAAGAGTTTGAATTAAAATGTTTTGATTTACAAAAATTGCTTCAAAAAGTTCAAGAAGAAAAAGATTTGATTTCCAAAGAGCTAGAAATGAAAAACAATTTTGGAAAATCAAATTTCTATGTCAGACAATCTAGTGCCCCTAGATTTAAAAATGGTAAATGTTTTAGAAGTGTTTGGGTCCCAAAAGGACTAACCACTTCAATTAAAAAGGATGACATTGAAAAATGGATTCCTAAGGGGACTAA
This sequence comes from Hibiscus trionum, assembly GCA_030270665.1. Lineage (NCBI taxonomy): Eukaryota > Viridiplantae > Streptophyta > Magnoliopsida > Malvales > Malvaceae > Hibiscus > Hibiscus trionum. Next base: position 38,507,900 of record BSYR01000027.1, read on the forward strand.
AATTTGTGCTACTAACGTTTATGGATCCAAAGCAATTTGGATACCAAAAGTCACTTGATTGTCTCTTGCTAGGTGTGATGGAGATGTTCAACAAGTCAAACATTGAGGGGGAGCTCCATGCACACAAGAAAGAACACTTGAAGAAGGAAGGCTTCACATCCTCCCTTGAGTTCAAGTGTGGTAAAATCTAGTTGCTTTAGTGTTTATTTGTTTTATTTTTATTCAACTAGATGATCATATATGTTGGACTAACATTTTTGATGATGCTTTGAGTAAGGGGGAGCCATTTCTAAACCATTTTTTTTACTTTTGTCAAAATTTTACCTCTATTGTTATTTTGAACTTAATGTTTTAAATTCTTTTTGATATAACAAAAAGGGGGAGAAATGGTTTGAAAAATTGTTTTTTCAAATGAATAAGGGGGAGCTTTATTTGATTTCATATCTTTAGTCTCTTATTCACATTTTTAAAGTTAAAGGGGGATAATCTCAAACAAATTTTCAAGTGAGTTTTATTATATCAAAAAGGGGGAGATTGTAGAACTAATGTTTTGATATAATAATTGAAAAATGTTTTGGACCAATTTGAAAAGAATTTAAAACTTGGTTTTAAGTCCAAACAACTTGAAAATATGTTTGAGGTATTTTAAGAGGTTTTTGGCAATGTTTTTCATGCTTTTATATAGCCAAACTTGTGTTTTCAAGCTACCCGTATCGATATGGTTGTACCCGTACCGATACCTTTTTACCCCAGTTTGGTCACTGCCAAAACCCGTATCGAAACAGGCTTGGCCGTTTCGATACGGATCGGGATCGTTTCGATACGCCTGGTAAGCGTACCGATCCCCTTTCAACCACCCAAACGGCTACTTTCCCAACGGTCATTTAAATGTGAAACCGTACCGATACGCCCTCAAGCGTATCGATACGCCTAGGCTGGCAAGAGCCCAAAGGCTAGTTTATTATGAAAGCCGTACCGATACGGGTCCAAGCGTATCGATACGGAAGGCTGCAGAACGGCATTAATGAAGGGAAATAAAGTCCTCAACGGCTCCAAATCATACCCAACGGCTAGTAACGGCTACAAACTCAATTGGGAGTATAAAAGGGACCTCCAAGCATCAAGTAAAGGCTAATGCTCATATTGTCAAACATCAAATGATCAAGAAATTGTCTTAGTGCTTAATTTGTCATTTCTTGTATAGACAAACACTAGTGAGCCAAAATTGTCAAATTTGCTCAAGTGTTTTAGGTTTTGGGTGAGTGCTTAATTGTGCAAACAAACACCTATTAGAGGATTTTAAGTTTGCTTTGTTTATCTCTTTGTAAAAGAGGGTTTCAATCAAGGCTTTGGGTAGAAAGCTTGATTGTGTATAAGGGTTACCTCCTAAGCCTAGAAAAGGGGACGAATCAATAGTGGATTGATTGAGAAATCCTTAGTGGGGAGCTAAGGTAGTGGATGTAGACCTTGGTTAGAAGGTTGAACCACTATAAATCATTGTGTCTATTTACATTCTAGCTTCCTCAACCCTTCCACCCAAAAATCACCTCTCCACCACTTGGTGAGCATATTCGGTTGAACGAATCGAGCCCCAAACAAACCCAACAATTAGTATTATCATTTGTATAATATTACTATTAGTAATTATTATTGCTATGTTAATTGCTATTATTACTATTATTTTTGTTATTATTAGTTATGCAGATATTACTACTATCTTTCGTTATCTTTAGTATTATTAACTATTATCTATTTATCCGTTGTTATTATTATTATTAGTATTATTATTATTATTATTATTATTATTATTATTGTTGTTGTTGTTGTTGTTGTTGTTGTTGTTGTTGTTGTTGTTGTTGTTGTTGTTATGGAATTAAAACATAAAGTGAATAAAAAATGTAGATAAATAATAAAGGCCAAGTATATTAATAAGAGTCCAAATCTATAAAAAAAAAGTCCAAAAAAATAATAATACATGACCAGCCCGATTAGAGCCCAAAAACCCTTAGTTACAAAAAACCTTAACACATGTTGTATCCAGCGCAGCCGCCCCACAGCCGTCAGATCTGGTTTAGATCTAACGGTCGAGATTGTTCCCGCAAAGAAAAACCCTAGGGAAGCATGGAAGCCCTCACGCCGCACGACCCCAGCTGTCGAATCTGGCTCGAAACTAATGGCCCAGATCACATCTGGGGAAACCCTAAAGGAGCCTGGTGAAGTCGATCCGCACTGTACACACTCCCACCGTTAGATCTAGGCTCGATCTAACGGACCGGAAGCCCTCTGGGTCACGCGTACAATGCACGCAAGTCCGTTCGTATCCGACGCGCGCGTCCACGACGATCCAGCTCCCTCTCACGCGCGCGTAGCCCGGTCTCGTGACCACTCGTCTGCGAGGGACACACCCTCTACCACCACCACACCTCACTCCCATTTCGGCAAAGCCAACATGCAAACAACATAAAGCATAGTGGTCAGTTCCCAAATATTCCAATCGGATAAAGAGAGACCCTTAAGGTCAACTAGACAATATCAGAGGCAAGAGAGATAATGTAAGGAGTTTGTTTTACATGGATGTAGTCCCGGTATAAAAGAAACCGAGAAAACCAATGTAAACAATTTTTTAAGAGAAAAAAAGCAAGAAAAAGGCTTCGAATCAATAGAGCACCAGACTTTTCTCGGAAAGTATTCTCATCCTTTTCAGACCATCGCATGCATGAAAGCATAAAAGTATACATAAAAGAGAGTGTAGAACTAATGTTTTGATATAATAATTGAAAAATGTTTTGGACTGATTTAAAAAGAATTCAAAACTATTTCCAAAGTCCAAATAACTTGAAACTATGTTTAGGGATGTTTTAAAAGGGTTTAACATGTTTTTCAAAGCCAAATTTCACAAAACCTTCCAGGCGTTTCGAAACACCTTAGGGCGTTTCGATACGGTGTATTCCAATAGCAAAAGTATTTCGATACGGGTATCGAAACGGGCCTTCCTTGGATGTGAATTTTGCCCAACGTTTCGAAACGGGCTATGCCGTTTCGATACGCCTACGTGGCATCGACCATAACGGTCATAAACCCCAACGGCTATATTCCAACTAACTTTTAAATGCAGAGCGATTCGATATGGTGCCTAGCGTTTCGATATGGGCGATTCGATACGGCCCATGGCGTTTCGATACGGATGCTCATCAGACTGCAACGACTCTTTCTACTTAAAGAGCGTATTGAAACGGGTTCGAGAGTTTCGATACGGGCAGCAGCAGAACTACATTTATGGTGGGAAATAAAGTCTTCAACGGCTCTAATTCATCCCCAACGGCTAGTAACGGCCACAAACTCAATTGAGACTATTAATTGAAGGCTGGAACACTTGAAGATGGTTAGAGACTACATCCAAGCAACATGATCAAGAGAAATAGAGTTTAATTCTTATTTTTACTATTCTCTTGTACATAGTCTTTAAAGAGAGTGCTTAATTGTAAATCCTTGTACTCTTGTGAGCTTAAATTGTGTAAACACCAACCTTGTGAGGTATTTAGTTTACCCAAACAAATCCCTTGTAAAAGGAGAGGTTCTAGTTTAGCCTTGAGAGAAAAGCTAGAGTTGGTTCTATCTTAGCCAAGTCCAAAAGATAGGGTTGTAATGGTTTCCTCCTAAACCGGGAAAAGGGGACGAATTCATTGTTGAGTGAATTGGGAAATCCTTAGTGGTGTGCTAAGGTAGTGGATGTAGGTGCTTAGTTAATAGCCCGAACCACTCTAAAATCATTGTGTCTCTTGTCTATCTTATTTCGATTTTAGCCAATTCAACCACCAAACTTTTACAACCCTCCTTGACGGTTTCAGTGATCGATTCGAGCGTGCTAAAAACCCAACAATTGGTATCAGAGCTTGGCTCAATCGAAGAGGATTAATTTCCTATTGAGAAGATCCGACAAGCTCGATCATCATTTCACCAACCGGCTCAAATGGCGCAATCCATCGACAAACCGCCTTTCTTCGACGGAACCTACTATGCCCATTGGAAGATAAAGATGAAGTTCTTCATCAAGTCTAGAGACTACAAGCTATGGGATATAGTTGAAGATGATCCGTTCGTGCCTCAACGAAGCAAAGCGAAGTGGAGAGCCGACGATCGCAAGAAGATGGAGCTAAATTGCAAAGCCTTGCACATTCTCTTTTGTGCATTTGGCCCATCCATCTATGAGAAAATGTCTTCTTGTGAGAGTGCCAAGGAGGTATGAGACAAGCTTGAAGTTACATACGAGGGAACCGATGAAGTCAAGGAGACCAAGATTGGGCTCCTCACCTTAGAGTACGAGAACTTCAAAATGGATCCGGAAGAGAACATCGAGAAGATGTTTGATAGGTTCTCCACGATCACCAATGGTCTCAAAGACTATGGAGAAGCCATCCCGGAGGAAAAGCTTGTTCGAAAGCTCATCTACTCACTTCCCGAGTCTTGGGACTCAAAGAGGACCGCCATCATCGAAGCAAAGAATTTGAAGACCTTGAAGCTTGATGAACTCATGGGGTCACTCCTTACTCATCAAATGATGAAGAAGAACAAAGAGGATGAGAAGAAGAGGGAAGAAATTAGAGCTATGGGAGAGAAAAAGCTCAAGGGGCTTGGCATCAACACCAATGCCATGGCTCTCAAGTCCTCCACTTGCCATCATGTTTATTCAAGTGAAGAGGAGGATGAAGAAGAAGAGATAGTTCATCTCTTCAAGAAGTGTGTCCCGTTCATGAAGAAAGCTTTGAGAGAGCTTGAACGAGAATCCAAGAAAAAGGAGAGGGCAAGCACTTCAAGCCATAAGAAGAAGGCATATGTGGCTACATGGAGTGATGATGACTCCACCGACGATGAACAAGCCAACCTTTGCCTTATGGCCATCGAAGAAGATTCAAGGGTAACTTCTAATTCATCTACTTCATGTTCTTACTCTTTTGATGAATTACAAGATGCCTACGATGATTTGGTTTTAGAGTTTAAAAATCACATTTTGAAAAACAATAAATTGATTTCAAAGTTAAAATTTCAAAATGATTTGATTTCTAAAACCAAACTTGATTTACAAAATTTGCTTCAAAAAGTTCAAGAAGAAAATGATTTGATTTCCAAAGAGCTAGAAAAGAAAAACAATTTAGGAAAATCAAATTTCTATGTAAGGCAATCTAGTGCCCCTAGATTTGTAAACGGTAAATGTTTTAGAAGTGTTTGGGTCCCAAAAGGACTAACCACTTCAACTAAAAAGGATGACATTGAAAAATTGATTCCAAAGGGGACTAAGTTTTGTGCTACTAACGTCTATGGATCCAAAGCAATTTGGATACCAAAAATCACTTGATTGTCTTTTGCTAGGTGTGATGGAGATTGATCAACAAGTCCAATTAATGAGGGGGAGCTCCATGCACACTAAGGAAGAATACTTGAAGAAGGAAGGCTTCACATCCTCCCTTGAGTTCAAGTGTGGTAAAATCTAGTTGCTTTTGTTTTATTTGATTTATTTTCATTCATGTCAACTAGATGATCATATATGTTGGACTAACACTTTTAATGACGCTTTGAGTAAGTGGGAGCCATTTTAAAACCAAACTCTTATTTTTGTCAAATCTTTCCTCTATAGTTATTTTGAACTTAATGTTTTAAATTCTTTTTGATATAACAAAAAGGGGGAGAAATGATTTGAAAAATTGAATTTTCAAATGAATAAGGGGGAGCTTTATTTGATTTCATATCTTTAATATCTTATTCACATTTTTAAAGTTAAAGGGGGAGAATCCCAAACAAATTTTCAAAGTAGTTTTATTATATCAAAAAGGGGGAGATTGTAGAACTAATGTTTTGATATAATAATTGAAAAATGTTTTTGGACTGATTTAAAAAGAATTCAAAACTATTTCCAAAGTCCAAATAACTTGAAACTATGTTTAGGGATGTTTTAAAAGGGTTTAACATGTTTTTCAAAGCTAAATTTCACAAAACCTTCCAGGAGTTTCGAAACACCTTAGGGCGTTTCGATACGGTATATTCCAGTAGCAAAAGTGTTTCGATATGAGTATCGAAACGGGCCTTCCCTGGATGTGAATTTTGCCCAGCGTTTCGAAACAGGCTATGTCTATTCGATACGCCTATGTGGCATTGACCATAATGACAATAAACCCCAATGACTATTTTCCATCTAACTTTTAAATGCAGATCGTTTCGATACGGTGCCTAGCGTTTCGATACGGGCGTTTCGATGCGGCCCATGGTGTTTCGATACGGATGCTCATCAGACTGCAACGGCTCTTTCTACTTAAAGAGCGTATCGAAACGGGTTCGAGCATTTCGATACGGGCAGCAGCAGAATGCATTTATGGTGGGAAATAAAGTCCTCAACGGCTCCAATTCATCCCCAACGGCTAGTAACGGCCACAAACTCAATTGGGACTATAAATTGAAGGCTGAAACACTTGAAGATGGTTAGAGACTACATCCAAGCAACATGATCAAGAGAATTAGAGTTTAAGTCTTATTTTTACTATTATCTTGTACATAGTATTTAAAGAGAGTGCTTAATTGTAAATCCTTATACTCTTGTGAGCTTAAATTGTGTAAACACCAACCTTGTGAGGTATTTAGTTTACCCAAACAAATCCCTTGTAAAAGGAGAGGTTCTAGTTTAGCCTTGAGAGAAAAACTAGAGTTGGTTCTATCTTAGCCAAGTCCAAAAGATAGGGTTGTAATGGTTTCCTCCTAAATCGGGAAAATGGGACAAATTCATTGTTGAGTGAATTGGGAAATCCTTAGTGGTGTGCTAAGGTAGTGGATGTAGGTGCTTAGTTAATAGCCCGAACCACTCTAAAATCATTGTGTCTCTTGTCTATCTTATTTCGATTTTAGCCAATTCAAACACCAAACTTTTACAACCCTCCTTGACGGTTTCGGTGATCGATTCGAGCGTGCTAAAAACCCAACAATTGGAATCAGAGCTTGGCTCAATCGAAGAGGATTAATTTCCTATTGAGAAGATCCGACAAGCTCGATCATCATTTCACAAACCGGCTCAAATGGCGCAATCCATTGACAAACCGCCTTTCTTCGACGGAACCTACTATGCCCATTAGAAGATAAAGATGAAGTTCTTCATCAAGTCTAGAGACTACAAGCTATGAGATATAGTTGAAGATGGTCCGTTCGGGCCTCAACGAAGCAAAGCGGAGTGGAGTGCCGACGATCAAGGAAGATGAAGCTAAATTGCAAAGCCTTGCACATTCTCTTTTGTGCATTTGGCCCATCTATCTACGAGAAGATGTCTTCTTGTGAGAGTGCCAAGGAGGTATGGGACAAGCTTGAAGTCACATACGAGGGAACCGATGAAGTCAAGGAGACCAAGATTGGGCTCCTCACCTTAGAGTATGAGAACTTCAAAATGGATCCGGAAGAGAACATCGAGAAGATGTTTGATAGGTTCTCCACGATCACCAATGGTCTCAAAGGCTATGGAGAAGCCATCCCGGAGGAAAAGCTTGTTCGAAAGCTCATCTACTCACTTCCCGAGTCTTGGGATTCAAAGAGGACCGCCATCATCGAAGCAAAGAATTTGAAGACCTTGAAGCTTGATGAACTCATGGGGTCACTCCTTACTCATCAAATCATGAAGAAGAACAAAGAGGATGAGAATACGAGGGAAGAAATTAGAGCTATGGGAGAGAAAAAGCTCAAGGAGCTTGGCATCAACACCAATGCCATGGCTTCTCAGTCCTCCACTTGCCATCATGTTTTTTCAAGTGAAGAGGAGGATGAAGAAGAAGTGATAGTTCATCTCTTCAAGAAGTGTGCCCCATTCATGAAGAAAGCTTTGAGAGAGCTTGAACGAGAATCCAAGAAAAAGGAGAGGGCAAGCACTTCAAGCCATAAGAAGAAGGCATATGTGGCTACATGGAGTGATGAGGACTCCACCGACGATGAACGAGCCAACCTTTGCCTTATGGCCATCGAAGAAGATTCAAGGGTAACTTCTAATTCATCTACTTCATGTTCTTACTCTTTTGATGAATTACAAGATGCCTACGATGATTTGGTTTTAGAGTTTAAAAATCACATTTTGAAAAACAATAAATTGATTTCAAAGTTAAAATTTCAAAATGATTTGATTTCTAAAACCAAACTTGAACTTGAAGCAAAACTCGAAGAGTTTGAATTAAAATGTTTTGATTTACAAAATTTGCTTCAAAAAGTTCAAGAAGAAAAAGATTTGATTTCCAAAGAGCTAGAAAAGAAAAACAATTTTTGGAAAATCAAATTTCTATGTAAGGCAATCTAGTCCCCTAGATTTGTAAACGGTAAATGTTTTAGAAGTGTTTGGGTCCCAAAAGGACTAACCACTTCAACTAAAAAGGATGACATTGAAAAATGGATTCCAAAGGGGACTAAGTTTTGTGCTACTAACGTCTATGGATCCAAAGCAATTTGGATACCAAAAATCACTTGATTGTCTTTTGCTAGGTGTGGTGGAGATTGATCAACAAGTCCAATTCATGAGGGGGAGCTCCATGCACACTAAGGAAGAACACTTAAAGAAGGAAGGCTTCACATCCTCCCTTGAGTTCAAGTGTGGTAAAATCTAGTTGCTTTTGTTTTATTTGATTTATTTTCATTCATGTCAACTAGATGATCATATATGTTGGACTAACACTTTTAATGACGCTTTGAGTAAGCGGAGCCATTTTAAAACCAAACTCTTATTTTTGTCAAATCTTTCCTCTACAGTTATTTTGAACTTAATGTTTTAAATTCTTTTTGATATAACAAAAAGGGGGAGAAATGGTTTGAAAAATTGAATTTTCAAATGAATAAGGGGGAGCTTTATTTGATTTCATATCTTTAATCTCTTATTCAAATTTTTAAAGTTAAAGGGGGAGAATCCCAAACAATTTTTCAAAGTAGTTTTATTATATCAAAAAGGGGGAGATTGTAGAACTATTGTTTTGATATAATAATTGAAAAATGTTTTTGGACTGATTTAAAAAGAATTCAAAACTATTTCCAAAGTCCAAATAACTTGAAACTATGTTTAGGGATGTTTTAAAAGGGTTTAACATGTTTTTCAAAGCCTAATTTTACAAAACCTTCCAGGAGTTTCGAAACACCTTAGGGCGTTTCGATACGGTGTATTCCAGTAGCAAAAGTGTTTCGATACGGGTATCGAAATGGGCCTTCCCTGGATGTGAATTTTGCCCAGTGTTTCGAAACGGGCTATGTTGTTTCGATACGCCTACTTGGCATCGACCACAATGGTCATAAACCCCAACGACTATTTTCCAACTAACTTTTAAATGGAGATCGTTTCGATACGGTGCCTAGCGTTTCGATACGGGCGTTTCGATGCGGCCCATGGCATTTCGATACGGATGCTCATCAGACTGCAACGGCTCTCTCTACTTAAAGAGCGTATCGAAACGGGTTCGAGCGTTTCGATACGAGCAGCAGTAGAATGCATTTATGGTGGGAAATAAAGTCCTCAACGGCTCCAATTCATCCCCAACGGCTAGTAACGGCCACAAACTCAATTGGGACTATAAATTGAAGGCTGGAACACTTGAAGATGGTTAGAGACTACATCCAAGCAACATGATCAAGAGAATTAGAGTTTAAGTCTTATTTTTACTATTCTCTTGTACATAGTCTTTAAAGAGAGTGCTTAATTGTAAATCCTTGTACTCTTGTGAACTTAAATTGTGTAAACACCAACCTTGTGAGGTATTTAGTTTACCCAAACAAATCCCTTGTAAAAGGAGAGGTTCTAGTTTAGCCTTGAGAGAAAAACTAGAGTTGGTTCTATCTTAGCCAAGTCCAAAAGATAGGGTTGTAACGGTTTCCTCCTAAACCGGGAAAAGAGGACGAATTCATTGTTGAGTGAATTGGGAAATCCCTAGTGGTGTGCTAAGGTAGTGGATGTATGTGCTTAGTTAATAACCCGAACCACTCTAAAATCATTGTGTCTCTTGTCTATCTTATTTCGATTTTAGCCAATTAAACCACCAAACTTTTACAACCCTCCTTGATGGTTTCGGTGATCGATTCGAGGGTGCTAAAAACCCAATAGAGAGTGGTTCAGGGATTACCATGTTGGAGTTTTTTTGGAGCCCTTTCGGCGATAATCATTTAGGGGTGAGCCCTAGGGTTTCGAACGCCCAAAAAGAGCAGGGACGGATCTTCTTCTCTCTTCTATGTGTTCGCACTCAAGACGCGGTGCTCCAGATCTCTCCGGTGACAAACCCATGGCCTTAACGGCCGGCGTGGGTGAACCAGGAGTCTGAGATCTCGGATACCTCTTCTCCGGAGTCAACCCGAGTTGGAATAAGAGGGGAAGGAGAGTTTTAATCTGAGTTCGAACTAAAATGGGAAAAAAGGGGTTCAGGGGATTTTGGACGGGTTTTTATACTTTTTTTAACGTTTTAAAAATGGTCTAATTCTTCTTTAGCCCCCCCCCCCCCCCCCGTGTTTTTTGAATTTTTTCTTCAGGCCATTCCGCCTCTTGAAATCACATCTCTGGTCACTATTGTTTTAAAGTTTTTTTTTTCAATTTCGTCCTCTAATTTGTTTTAATCAACACCGATTGGTTTAATAACCATTTCGGTCCCTATAGATATCAGCGTCCTTTAAATTTGGTCATTGTCTTGAAAATTTAATAGTTTTTTTAATGGTTTAATTCCCCAATCAGTCCTTGAAGCGTGTCCCGAGTTCAGTTTTAACCCCTTTTCAGTGTGGCGTTTTCCAATTTCATGCATCTTAATTTTCGTCTCGTGTTTATGTTTACTTAATCGCAATCCATGTTTATTCTATATGTTTTGTATATGTTTGGTTGATAATCCGGGATTGATATGGTATGGTCATATGTTCTTGCATAATCTAGTTTAATATATGGTTTACCTAATATTTAGTGTTACAATACATAACCTATGCATGTGTTTGTATAATTTACGTTTTCTTTAATGCTTGGTATAGTTTTCTCGTTTCTTTTAATGTAATGTTCACATGTGGCAATGCTTAGAAAGCACTCTCTTTTAGTACTTTTAATCATATTAATTTGTATGCCTCTCCCTTATATCGACATGTTCGCTCCTTTTCAAATGTGTTATCATGGTTAGTTCGGAATAGTTATGTAAATTGCATCTTTTGTGTATTTGCTCCTTTTATTTTCATATGATTTGCTTGATTTGTTTGTATTATTTTACGCCTCGTTTGTTGAAATCATAAGTTGCTTACGAATCAAAAAAATGTAATGTGAATGCCTTTTTATTCGGGAATGAACGAGGCCAGTACCAGTCGTAGTGTTGGTGGTTCGGACGTTCTTTCTCGAATATCAAGGCTTTTAAAATTTACTCAACCGTATAACCAAATTTTGATACGAATCGTCACTTTAATTCATAAAGTTTGATATTAATTAAGCGGTAATGGTTTTGGTACCGATTTTTCGAGCACGACAGGGGTGCTCATCCTTCCTCGCGTGTAACCGACTCCCAAACTCATTTTCAAAAGGAAAATCTCTGGTTTCATTTCGGTGTCCGGTCTACCATTTTTAAATGGCCGGTGGCGACTCCTCCTTTTTTAAAATCTGATTAATTTTTTCAAAAACCAAATTAAAACTTGGTTCCTCCAAGTGACGCCAATATTTTCTAAAATTTAGTCGCAACAGATGGCGACTCTGCTGGAGACAATTTTTTGTTTTCAAAAAAAAAAGAGTCGAGCCAAAGATAAAAACTTTACCGCTTAATTAATATTAGAAGTTGCAAATTAAAGTGACCAAATCGATCGATATTTGTTTATAAGTGCGAGTTTATTTTAAACGCATTTAAAATTGGCATTTAAACCCGTTTGTCTAAGTGGGGGGGGGAACGCTAGTGCTTTCGCGAGGATACCGTTCCTCCGTACGGGCCTAGCAAGTACCTTCGGGGCTCGAATACCCTATATCTCCGCGAGAATACCGTTTCTCCGTACGGATATAGCTAAAGGGTCCCCTCGAATTGAACTCGATTGAGAGGAGCCTATAATGGGTGATGACCGGGGGCCTTGCTACCCTTAGAAAGGGACAGTGAGGACAGTTCGAGTACCTCCTAGAACCAAAATTGCATTCAGAGAACTAGAAAGCCCACCCCTTTAGAGCCATGCGGATAACCTAGGTGTGCTAGATAAATAGGGTTTCTTGTTTTAAACCTAGTTTTATTTTCTTTCTGTTTATTATGATAAATTATGTTTATTCAATACTAACACATTTTTCCTCTTGTGTTTCGTGTTCTTTTTCCTTTTGCATTTTTGCATTTGCATTGTATATTTTGAAGGTGTTGAATCAGGGTGGTTCTACTCGTTATCAAGGCACTCATTATGGACGGAAGGTTGCTCAAAAAGGAAGAGGTCAACTCTCAGGTCAGACATTGGTTAGAAATAAACCAAAGAGTTCAGGGGGACAATCCACCAAGTGAGCGTATTGTACCGGGTTACACATATGTGAGCCTTCAACAAAGTGATCTTTACGAGTTAAAAGGAATGTGGGAGAGTTGGGATGGGAGACTACAAGGCTTGTTCTGGAAGAATTATGGTGATGTGGCGGATCTAATCTATTTGAGAATCAACGAACCTTTATTCCGGGCTTTGTTTGAGTTTTGGAATCCCACTTTCTATTGCTTCACTTTTAATGAAGGAGATTTAATGCCTACCGTCGAGGAGTATACGGCCCTCCTTCATCATAAGGGAGTAAACTGAGATTGGATTTATTCCAAACCTTTTAAATCTCAGAATTATCCAGCCAAGCTTCGGGAGGCAGCCGAGATGAGCGTAGATTGGGTAAAGGGTTTAATTCAGCAAAGAGGGGACAATATGGCTTTCTCATGGGAATGTATTCGGGATTTGATACCGTCGTACCCCGACGAAGTGATGAAGATGGATCTTTTCGCCATAGGAGTGTACGGTTTGGTCATCTTTCCAAGAGTTCTAAATGGTATCGATGTGGTGGTCCTAGATGTTTTTGAAGGATTGAAGAAAAAAGCAAACCCAGCCGCGGAAATCTTGGTCGAAACTTTTATTTCACTAAACGCGATTCGAGGACGTGAAGAGGGACCCTTTAGAGGGTGTGCTCAACTGTTCTAGGTGTGGATTTAGAGCCACTTTTGGGTAATGCCAAGGAGGGTTTCACAAGGAGTTTTGTTCGAAGACTTCTCTCCGTTACAAGCATACTTGAGCAAAGAGTGGTGGGAGGACATCAAGAAGGTAAAGTGGGCTACGATTCTCAGGAATGTCCAAGACAGCGAGATAGTGTGTAGGGCACCTTGGTTGGGCTGGGTTTCATACTTTTTTTATCGATGCAGAGATTACAATTGGCTAATGCTTTTAGGACTTTACGAGGGAATTAGTTGTGCTCTTCTTTTGGTATCAAGGCAGTTCGGGTCCCGACAGTTCATACCTTTTACGTCAGGATTAAGCCGAAGTGAGTTTCCCTTCAAAGGGAAATTTAGAGCGAAAATTGTGAATGCCACTCGAGCATGGGACCACTGTTACCGTGTGAGAGTTGACGAAGATGCAAGTAGCATGATTACCCCGGATTATGACTTTTAGAGAAGATGGAGGACCAATGATGAGATTCCGAAGCCCGATCAAGGGCCGATCATGACTATGGAAGAACACATGAGGATTCTGCCCTCCGAGGAAGACATCATGAGGAAAGCACTCGAGGAAATGGGGAAAAGGTGGAAGCTTTGCAAACCAAACATGCCGATTAGCTTTATCAGTCAAGTTTGGACATCGACGTCAAAGAAGGAACAATCAAGGATTCGAGGAAAGAAAATACCGAGTTGAAAGAAAAAAATTACCCTTTATCAATGAGATGTTGTCAAAATTCAAACTTCCATAAGAAGGGCAAGTCAGAAGAAGCTTGTGGCAGTCGAAAGAGAAAGATGGAACAGCCTACGTTTGGTTGAAGAAGAAAAGAAGAAAGGTAAGCAAGAAGTTGAAGAAGAAAGAGCAGGAAGCAAGTTGGTTTTGGAGAAGGAAAGGAGAGCTCTAAACAGCGTAATCAACCGAGAGAAAGAGAAGGCAAGGCAAGATTTGGGAAGGGAAAGGGAAAACTCAGCCGCGTGGAAAAGAAAGGCACACGATCACAAGAATCGAGTACAAGAGCTGCAAAGTTTGTACGAACTGACCACCAAAAATTAGAGCATTGTCAAGCTTATACCACTCAACTAGAGACGAGGGTGGAAGATTTAGACGTCGCCTTTCATGAGTACCGTGAGCGCAATGGCTTCTTCGAGCTTCAGACCAGTCAGCAAGAGAATGCAACCCTCCGCGCACAAATCGAGACCTTAAGGGCTACGGTACAAGATTATGAGGGTAGGCTATTAGTTCTTGAGGAAGCCGTAGTAGGTGGGGACAAATATTGGCGGCGAAGGCTCTGAGACGCTACCCATATGATCCAAGATAGAGATGATTACTATACCACCCTGATGGTACAAGTGCAAGAGGTAGCTCATCACGTGAAGAACTTGGCCGCGGAAGCCGAAGCGTTACGCCCCTTTGTTACCCCGGACATGGCCGAAGCACCGAGATTCATCTAGCTACTCCAGGCAGTAGAAGAGTTAGGGGTTAGGGCAGCAGCCTATCTCTAGATTTATGTCTCGACTATTTTGTAAGAAGGGCCTCCTCTTTTTGATGTTGGTCCGCCTATCGGGCAATGTCTTTTGTTAGTAAGAGGGGGCCCGTCGGTAAAACATTGATGTGATGATCTTTGTTCCAAGGGGACCTCCTAATTAATGAAATGTGGCCTTTGAGGAGCCACCATTATGATCAACACCTTTGTTCACATGCATATTTGCACGCATTCGTTGCATCCCTCATTCATGCACCATTCCACGACATAACATGCATTGACCAATTAATATCAATAAGTTAACATTAAAAAATATTATTACAGTGGAAGAACCTCAATTTACAACCATTCCGCGATCATACGATACTCGTTCCCAATCAAGAGCAATGGAGGAGAGAATGGCAAGGGTTGAACAAGGTCAAAAGGACCTCGAAGGTCGGTTAGATGGAATTGAACATAACATCAAGGATCAGATCGCTCAGTCGCAAACCAACATCATCGCCCAAATGACCGAATTGCTCACGAAGAAGTTCAGTAAGGAAGGAGGCTCGGGGGAAGGAATAGAGTAGACCATGTCGCACATTCAACCAGAATTGTCTGCCACTGGAAAGAGAGTACACATCAACCTTGGAGGGGCCTCCAACCCAGACGGCCTCAAACTAACTGCCATATGGGCTCCTCGGATAATCAGCCGGTGGAAGTAGGGGAAGTCCCTGAAAATGAGGTTCCAGATCTAAATATGATGAACGAGGTAGAGGAGCGAATTAGAGCCAAAATGGAGAGGAAATACGAGGAAAGGTTTTGTTTCTTTGAGGAAAGGTTCAAAGCGTTGCAAGGAATAGATGAACAAGGAGGTGACGCTAGCGACTTAAGTCTCGTGGCAGATTTGGTAATACTGCCAAAATTCAAGGTTCCCGACTTTGTAAGTATGATGAAACGACTTGCCCTTCCGTCCATATCACTATGTACTGCCGAAAGATGGTTGCTTTCATAAAGGATGAAAAATTGCTCATTCACTTCTTTCAAGATAGCTTAATGGGTTCAGCAACCCGATGGTACACTTAGCTCAGTTGGGTTAACATCAAGTAGTGGAAGTACCTCTCAAGGGCCTTTGTGGAGCAATATAAACACGTAACGGATATGACCACTAATCGAATCATGTTGGGGGGAATGGAGCAAAGACCGAATGAAACTCTACGCCATTATGCTCAAAGGTGGCGTGATGTGGCCGCTCAGATTCAGCCACCAATCCCCAAGTACGAGATTACACCCATGTTTGTGAACACTTTGAGGGGTGCTTTGTTCGATCGTTTAATAAACAACACCACTCAAAGTTTTTCCGATATGGTAAGGACCGGTGAGTCAATCGAGGTGGCTATAAAAAGCGGAAGGATTGAGAGCAGAGAGAAATCCTGAAGGAACTACAAAAGGAAAGACAATGAGGTAAATACTGCGGGGGCTTATAACGCCCCAAAGAACTTCACTATCTCCCAGCCAAAGAATACGACCGGAGGCAGGCAAGGTCCGAACAACAAAGATTCAAGGACCCCGAGGAAGGAAAGTGAGAAATTATCGTTTACTCCCCTACCGGTATCATATGCCGAATTGTACTCACAATTGCACAAAGCCGATTTGGTTAGGCCTCATTATGTCCTTCCATTTGAACCACCATTTCCCGCGTGGTACGATGGGAAGGTGAATTGCGAATATCATGCCGGCGTTCCGGGGCACACAATAGAAAATTGCATCACGTTCAAGAAGTTCGTTCAAAACCTAATCAAGATGGGAGTATTGCAGTTAGACGAGCCAAACGCGACCAACAACCCCTACCTAACCAAGGGGGGCGATGGGTTAACACTATTGAAGAGGATTATGCTAGGAGGGAAAAGCGAAGTGTGTCCGAAGTCAAATCCCCGTTAAGGTGGGTTTTTCAGCAATTATGCATGGCCCGACAAATTGATCGAGGCATGGTGATCGTACAAAAAGGTTGTGGCCCCTGTTGTGAATATCACCAAGACAAAGGACATGACATCTAGGATTGCAAAGATTTCAAGCAACAAATTCAAAAAAATGATAGACAATACGGAGATCGCTTTCTTTGAGAAAGTTGACGGAAAGAAAGAATGGGAAGTCTACACCTCAGACAACCCTAAAATTTCGTATGGAGTCGAAAGACCGTTTAGAATTTCGATCAAGCCAAAGGAGGAAGAATCGCCCCAATGGGCAAACCTCAAGGCGGCCCCCAAGATTGTGATAACAGCGCCGAAATCATTTCCTTTTAAGGATACCCAGAGTGTCCCTTGGAATTACGCCGACCAGATCTCCGTACCGGAGGTTCCCAAGCCACAAGAGTGCGAGGAGGTGTCCGTAGGAAAAGTGCCAATGCAAGAAGAGCCAACGGGGCATGACTTCGAAGAAGTGAATGAGATGGGACATTTCACAATGAGTGGTAGGTGCTATTTGCTAGAAACATCTAAGGCTGCGGAAGAGCCAAAGCCAAAAGACAAGAAAGAAGGAAACGAACCCAAGAAGATTTTTGGAGAGGATCCACCACCCAAGATCCATCAACCAGTCACAGAAACACGAGCTCAAGAATTCCTAAAGTTTTTAAAGCATAGTGAGTATAGCGTCGTCGAGCAACTCCAGAAACAACAATCAAGGATCTCGATACTCGAGTTACTGTTAAGCTCAGACAAGCACCGGGACGCGCTACTAAAGGTGTTATATCAAACCTTTGTCTCGGATTACATATCAGTGAGAAAAACTAGACCGAATAGTGGGGCACATTACTGCTGACAATTACATTACGTTCAGTGATGACGAGATCCCGGATGGAGGCATGGGATCAACTAAGGCTTTAAACATCACTACTCACTGTAAGGGGCATATTTTACCCGGCGTGCTCATCGATAGCGGATCTGCTTTGAATGTGTTACCAATGGCCACCCTGCAACGGTTTCCAATTGACAGTTCGCACATAAATCCTTGTCATAACTCCATTAGAGCTTTTGACAGGACTCAACGAGAAGTAATCGGAAAGATTGAGGTACCAGTAGTGATTGGACCGACCGAATATGTCGTTGATTTTGTGGTGATGGACATCCGGCCAAATTATAACTGTCTATGGGTAGGCCTTGGATTCACTCAGCGGGCGATGTACCCTCGTCACTACATCAAAAGGTCAAGTTTGTCATCGATGGGAAATTGGTGAGCGTGGGAGCCGAGCAAGACGTCATTGCATCCATAACCACCGATGCCCCTTATGTACAAACGGATGAGGAGGCCTTGGAGTGTTCACTTAGAGCCCTAGAATTTGTCAACGCCACCTTTGTGGCGGAAGGAAGTAAGATCCCACGCTATCGATTATCCAAATGCACCAAGATGACAGTTCGAGAAACTTTAGGGCGAGGAGCCAGGAAAGGAAAAGGTCTCGAGAGGAACCTTCAGGGGTACTTACGCGCAGAGAGCGCAATTAAAAAACAAGACAAGTTCGGGCTGGGCTTCAAGCCCAACTTTTGCAAAGGAAACAAGAGTGGAGGAAGAGAAAAGAACGAAGGAAGGCTAGGCTCAAGGGCGCGGACATCTTGTGGGAGCGCATAACTTACACCGATATGGAAAAGATATTCTTGTCCGGAGGGATAGTCAATGTGGAACAGAAGATAGATGAGAATCATCGAGAGGTCGCCCAGCTCAGTAAGGAAGAAAAACTCAATGAGGCTTTTGAAGAGATGGACATTAATTTCGTGACCAAAGACGAGCAAAATGACCAACTGCTAGCCGGGATTCGTCCATGCCGCCCAGGGGAGACACTCAATAATTGGACCAGTGTGGACCTGCCTTTAGTATTTAGGTCAGAATCAAAGTAATGCTTAGAATCAACCCTATTCGCTTTTGCCCGCGAGCGATAGGGATCTTTTGTAAAGGGCTTCTATCTCAATTTATTTAATGAAAGGGACGCTTCCCAATATTTTCTCAAATGGCAAACATTTCATTCATTGCATTCTTTCATTACTTATTCATTTTATAATCATATTATTCTTTCACTTCCCAATATATGTTCTTCTTAAACTTTGTTTCAGGACCTCTGAGATCAGTCACATGAATGACCTTGAACCTATGACCGAGATAGATTTTGATCAGCCCCTGTACTCTGTCGAAATTGATGAGGGGGAGGAGGATATAGACTGTGAGGTCCCAGATGAATTTCTTAGGCTAATGGAAAGTGAAGAAAAGCAAATCGTGCCCCATCAGAAGGACTTAGAAGTTATCAACCTAGGGACCGATGAAGAAAGGAGGGAAGTAAAGATCGGCACCGTGTTCTCATCCAAGAACATACATGAGTTGATTGAGTTGCTTGTAGAATTCAAGGATGTTTTTGTTTTGACTTACCAAGACATACCAGGTTTAAACACAGACATCATGGTACACAAGTTACCGATAAAGCCCGAGTGCAAGCCGGTTCAACATAAATTACGACGAATGAGGGCGGATATGTTGTTAAAAATTAGAGAAGAGGTACAAAAGCAGTACGAGACGGGCTTTCTTCAAGTCGCCAAGTACCCTGAATGGGTAGCCAATATAGTCTCGGTTCTGAAAAAAGACGGAAAGGTTCGTATGTGCGTCAATTACAGAGACCTCAATAAGGCAAGCCCTAAAGACAACTTCCCGTTACCCCACATCGATACTCTAGTGGACAATATCGCGGGGCACTCATGGTTTTCATTCATGGATGGTTTCTCGGGGTATAATCAAATAAAGATGCACCCCGCAGCTATAGAAAGAACCACTTTTGTCAACCTGTGGGGAACCTTTTGCTACAAGGTGATGCCTTTCGGATTAAAGAACGTCGGGGCCACGTATCAAAGGGCTATGGTGACCCTATTCCATGATATGATGCACAAGGAGATTGAGGTGTATGTAGACGACATGATAGCTAAGTCCCAAACCGAGGAAGGGCACATCCAGAATCTAAGGAAGCTTTTCCAGAGATTGAGAAAATTTCAGCTAAAGCTCAACCCGACCAAATGCACCTTTGTCGTCACGTCCGAAAAACTATTAGGCTTTGTGGTCAGCCGAAGGGGGATCGAAATTGACCCAGAAAAAGTCAAGGCTATACAAAACCTCCCCCACCTCAAACATAAAAGGAAGTCAGAGGATTCTTGGGGAGATTGAATTACATATCTCGGTTTATTTCTCAATTAATCGAAAAATGCGACCCCATTTTCAGATTACTCCGAAAAAACAATCCCGGAGTATGGGACGAGCAGTGCCAAGAAGCTCTAGATAAGATCAAGGAATACCTAACTAAGGCACCGATCTTAGTGGCCCCAACGCCGGGAAGACCTCTAATTTTGTACTTAACAGTGTTTGAGAACTCAATGGGATGTGTACTGGGGCAGCATGATGAGTCCGGAAGGAAGGAGAGGGCCATCTATTTTTTGAGCAAGAAATTCACCGATTGTGAGACCCGGTATCCACCCATCCAAAAGTTGTGTTGTGCCTTGGTATGGGCTACCAAGAGGCTCCGGCAATATATGTTATACCATACTACGTGGCTAATATCAAAGTTGGACCCGTTAAAATTCATGATGGAGGCACCAGCTTTAACCGGGAAGATAGCACGTTAGCAAATGCTCCTATCCGAATATGATATTGTGTTTGTGAGTCAGATAGTGATAAAAGGAAGTGCAATAGCTGATTTCCTAGCCAGCCGAGCCTCGGAGGACTACGAACCTCTGGATTTTAAATTCCCCGATAAGGATGTAATGCATACATCCGTAGTAGAGGAGGATATCCCAGAAGATGGATCATGGAAACTCTATTTCGATGGCGCCTCAAAGGCCCTTGGGCATGGAATATTGGCAATACTAATCTCACCCGAGAACGTTTACTACCCTTTCACAAGTCGATTAGAGTTCTTCTGCACCAATAATATGGCTGAATATGAAGCATGTGTCATGTGGCTACGTGCATCCATCAAAAGAAAGGTCAGGGCCCTTCAAGTTTTTGGAGATTCGTCTTTGGTAATCTTTCAACTTAGGAAAGAATGGGAAACTAGATATTTAAAGTTGGTCAAGTATTATGACCTGATCCAAGAATTAATCTAGAACTTTGAGAAGGTCAGCTTCGCCTACCTCCCTAGAGAGGACAATCAGATGGCAGATGCCTTGGCAACCTTGGCCGCCATGTTCAAAGAAAGCACCGAAGCAGAAATGAGACTTATCGAAATGCAGACCTTCGACGTGCCAGCACATTGTTACACCTTGGAAGAAGAGGCGGATGGAAATCCTTGGTACTTTGATATCCTCCAGTATATCAAGTCCCAAACCTATCCCCAAGAAGCAAATGAAAATGACAGGAGAACCATTAGGAAAATGGCAACGGGATCCGTGTTGGATGGGGAGATTCTATACAAAAAGGGCAAAGATCAAGTGTTGATAAGATGCGTCGATGCTCGGGAAGCTAAGAATATCTTGGCCGAGGTACACGACGGATTGTGCGGAACCCATGCTAACGGTTTCTCTATGGCTCACAAGATTATGAGATATGGGTATTTTTGGTCAACCATGGAAAGGGATTATATCGATTATGCGAAGAAATGCCACAAATGCCAGGTGTACGCTGACAAGGTCCATTCTCCACCATTACCACTGCACACCATGAATTCACCGTGGCCATACGTTGTTTGAGGCATGGACGTCATCAGACAAATTCATCTAAAAGCCTCTAATGGGAATCGTTTTATCCTCGTGGCCATTGATTACTTCACTAAGTGGGTAGAGGCAGCCTTCTGCGTCAACATTACAAAGGCAACTGTGTGCACGTTCTTAAAGAAAGAAATCATATGTCGATATGGTTTACCGAAAAGGATTATCACTGACAACACTGCTACCTTAAACAAAAAAACGATGGATGAGATGTGCGAACAATTCAAGATCACCCACCACAATTCCACCACTTACCATCCCAAGATGAATGGAGCGGTAGAAGCGGCAAATAAGAACGTCAAGAAAATCATTTCAAAGACGACAGACACCTTTAAGGATTGGCATGAGAAGTTACCATTTGCCCTCTTCGCCTACCGGTCATCAATACGAACGCCCACGGGGGCCACGCCTTACTCTCTGGTCTACGACACTGAAGCGGTTCTGCAAATTGAGGTAGAAATCCCGTCGCTTCGGATTTTGAATGAAGTAAAATTAGAAGACGCCGAGTGGATGCAAACGCGGTTCGACCAATTGAATATCATTGAAGAAAAAAGACTAAAAGCCATTTGCCATGGTCAGGTGTACCAAAGGAGGAGGATGCGGGCCCACGACAAAAAAGTTCGCCCAAGAGAATTTCGGGGAGGGGACCTAGTACTTCGAAGAATCCTGCTTAATCAGAAAGACTCCCAGGGAAAACGGATGCCTAATTGGGAGGGCCCTTTTGTTGTCAAGAAGGCCTTCTCTGGTGGAGAGTTAATTTTAACAAAAATGGATGGAAATGAGCTAAAACACCCGGTGAATTCAAACGCACTGAAGAAGTACTACGTATAAGAAAAGGCACTCCTTAAAGAGGAAGATACACAAGGCGAAAACCCTGAAAAGGGCGCTAAAAAGGTAAAGAAAAAAAGGAAAGAAAAAAGAAAAAAAGAAGAGAAAGAAGAAAAGAAAAAAGCACACAAACAAACAAAAAGAAGAAGGAGAAGGAGAGAGAGCATGCTCAAACAAAATCACGAACCTCGACGCCCCTGAGTTAGAACTCTCGGTATAGTGCGAGGAGCTTCAAGATCCAGCTTGGTCAACGGGTTCACGGCCATTCACACAACTAGTGCTCGAAGTCCTATTTCGTTTTCGTTTTTTGTTCTTTTCGCTTTTTATGTTTGCCATGACTTTCAAATCATCTCAAAATTATCAATAAAATCATGTCTTCTCTTATCTTTCGCCCAAAAGCGTTCCACGAGCAAGTTGAGGTAGGGATTATAATAGGCAAAAGATTTCTTAGTATTACTATGATTTAACCATTTAAAGAGCAGATTGTCCAGGGGCAAGCATCAACATCAAATTACATCCAAGCCGGATCAGGCGAACAAGAGGACCCAAGCAAAGTCAGTAAAACACCCCAAAAGGGGCAGGGGCACCACGAGAAGTCAAACCCAATGGAAAACACAAAAAGCCCTAAAGAAAAAGGAAAAAAGAAGGAAAAAAAGAAGAAGAAAGAGAAAAAAGAAATAACAAAGAAGATAAAAAGAAAATAGGAGTTCAAAGTGAAAACCTGAAATGACGCTTTGAAGCAGACAATTCCAAAAAAAAAGATCAAGATAAGAAGAACAATGGTCCAGGAGAACCGAGAAGAGGTGCAATCAGCGCAACAAGCAGCACTGAAGGACACAGTGGAAGTAGAATTAATATGTTTAAACAACTTGAAAACCCCAGTCATGCATCACGAGTAGTTAGGCATCCCTGGGATAGGAGCATACTAACAACATCATAGCATTTCATCTTTTTACAGAAATCCGAAAAGCGAGTCGCGCCCCCTCGTAAAGGGAGAAGTGAACGACA
Source organism: Hibiscus trionum (assembly GCA_030270665.1). NCBI lineage: Eukaryota > Viridiplantae > Streptophyta > Magnoliopsida > Malvales > Malvaceae > Hibiscus > Hibiscus trionum. The sequence goes on from BSYR01000027.1 coordinate 38,531,072, forward strand.
AAGTAAAGATTTCAGAGCAAAGCAAGCGGATACCCATCGCTCGAGGGTCAAAAGAAGCTCTCAAGCAGGCCACCAGACTTCAAAAATAAAGGATCCCACAGAGAAAAGATCTGAGAAGGTTCTATATAGAAAGAACTTATGACGGCAGGGTCTCGAAAACGGAAGGTCCTATGGAGAAGGGACGAGTAGACCCCTAACTACAAGGAGTTCATAGAGGAAGAGCTACTCCGCGAAGAACATGATAAGGAAGAAGGGTTCGGTAGAGGAAGAACCCGAAATTCCAAGGCCTCGAGGTCTCAAAAGCGGAAGGTCCTATGGAGAGAGGGCTGGTAGATTCTTGATTTCAGCAAAAGAGAGTCTCGCATGGGAGGGACAACTACTCAAAGAATATACGACGAAAATGGGATCTAGGGAGAAAGAACTCATTTTCCTTGAGCTTCGAAGAGAATTAACTGGGCTAGCACGTTGCCGCCTCAAAAACCGTGTGATAAGGAAGTAGGACAAAATTAGTGCTTATGGTCTTTGCTTTATTCTTGTTCCACAAGTATAAGCAAAGAGGGGCAGCTGTAATCACTAATTTTGTCCAGACCTTAAACCCCTTTTGTTTTTGTCAATCCGGGCTTATATCGGGCTATCATGAAAAAGTAAAAAGAAAAAGGAAAGAAAGAAAAAAAGAAAAAAAGAAAAAGAAAAAATTATTATGACTAGTAACGTTCTTTAGTATTACTTTGTTTTTATTTATTGTATTAGTATTATCATTTGTATAATATTACTATTAGTAATTATTATTTCTATGTTAATTACTATTATTACTATTATTTTTGTTATTATTAGTTATGCAAATATTACTACTATCTTTCGTTATCTTTAGTATTATTAACTATTATCTATTTAATCGTTGTTGTTGTTGTTGTTGTTATGGAAATACAACATAAAGTGAATAAAAAATGTAGATAAATAATAAGGGCCCAAGTATATTAATAAGAGTCAAAATCTATAAAAAAAAGTCCAAAAATAATAATAATACATGACCAGCCCGATTAGAGCCCAAAAACCCTTAGTTACAAAAAACCCTAACACATGTTGTTTCCCTCGCAGCCGCCCCACAGCCGTCAGATCTGGTTTAGATCTGACGATCGAGATTATCCCCGCAAAGAAAAACCCTAGGGAAGCATGGAAGCCCTCGCGCCGCACGACCCCAGCCGTCGGATCTGTCTCAAAATCAATGGCCCAGATCACATCTGGGGAAACCCTAAAAGAGCCTGGTGAAGTCGATCCGCGCTGCACACACCCCCACCGTTAGATCCAGGCTCAATCTAACGGACCGGAAGCCCTATGGGTCACGTGTACCATGCATGCAAGTCCGTTCGTATCCGACGTGCGCGTCCACGACGATCCGGCTCCCTCCCATACGCGCGTAGCCCGGTCCCGTGACCACTCTTCTGCCACGGACACACCCTCTGCCACCACCACGCCTCACTCCCATTTCAGCAAAGCTGACATGCAAACAACAGAAAGCATAGTGGTCAGTTCCCAAAAATGCCAATCGGACAAAGAGAGACCCTTAAGGTCAACTAGACAATATCAGAGGCAAGAGAGATAATGTAAGGAGTTTGTTTTACATGGATGTAGTCCCGGTATAAAAGAAACCGAAAAAACCATTGTAAACAATTTTTTTAAGAGAAAAAAAAAACAAGAAAAGGCTTCAAATCAATAGAGCACCAGACTTTTCTCGGAACGTATTCTCATCCTTTTCAGACCATCGCATGCATGAAAGCATAAAACTATACATAAAAGAGAGGGGTTCAAGGATTACCATGTCAGAGTTTTTTTCGGAGCCCTTCCGGCGATAATCCCTTAGGGGTGAGCCCTAGGGTTTCGAATGCCCAAAAAGAGTAGGGACGGATCTTCTTCTCTCTTCTATGTGTTCGCCCTCAAGACGCGGTGCTCCAGATCTCTCCGGTGACAAACTCATGGCCTTAACGGCCGGCGTGGGTGAACCATGAGTCTGAGATCTCGGATACCTCTTCTCCGGAGTCAACCCGAGTTGGAATAAGAGGGGAAAGAGAGTTTTAATCTGAGTTCGAAATAAAATGGGCAAAAGGGGGTTTAGGGAATTTTGGACGGGTTTTTATACTTTTTTACGTTTTAAAAATGGTCTAATTCTTCTTTAGCCCCCCCCCCCCCCCCCGTGTTTTTTGATTTTTTTCTTTAGTCCATTCCGCCTCTTGAAATCACATCTCTGGTCACTGTTGTTTTAATTTTTTTTTCAATTTCATCCCCTAATTTGTTTTAATCAACACCGGTTGGTTTAATAACCATTTCGGTCCCTATAGATTTTAGCGTCCTTTAAATTTGGTCCTTGTCTTGACAATTTAACAGTTTTTTTAATGGTTTAATTCCCCAATCAGTCCTTGGAGCCTGTCCCGAGTTCAGTTTTAACCCCTTTTCAGTGTGGAGTTTTCCAATTTCATGCATCTTAATTTCCGTCTCGTGATTATGTTTACTTAATCACAATCCATGTTTATTCTATATGTTTTGTATATGTTTGGTTGATAATCTGGGGTTGATATGGTATGGTCATATGTTTCTTGCATAATCTAGGTTAATATATGGTTTACCTAATATTTAGTGTTACAATACATAACCTATGCATGTGTTTGTATAATTTACGTCTTCTTTAATTCTTGTTATAGTTTGCTCGTTTCTTTTAATGTAATGTTCACATGTGGCAATGCTTAGAAAGCACTCTCTTTTAGTACTTTTAATCATATTAATTTGTATGCCTCTCCCTTATATCGACATGTTCGCTCCTTTTAAAATGTGTTATCATGGTTAGTTCGGAATAGTTATGTAAATTGCATCGTTTGTGTATTTGCTCCTTTTATTTTCATATGATTTGCTTGATTTGTTTGTATTATTTTACGTCTCATTTGTTGAAATCATAAGTTGCTTACGAATCAAAAAATGTAATGTGAATGCCTTTTTATTCGGGAATGAACGAGGCCAGTACTAGTCGTAGTGGTGGTGGTTCGGACGTTCTTTCTCGAATATCAAGACTTTTAAAATTTACTCAATCGTATAACCAAATTTTGATACGAATCGTCACTTTAATTCGAAAAGTTTGATATTAATTAAGCAGTAATGGTTTTGGTACCGATTTTTTAGGCACGACGGGGGTGCTCATCCTTCCCCGCGTGTAACCGACTCCCGAACTCATTTTCAAAAGGAAAATCTCTGGTTTCATTTCGGTGTCCGGTCTACTATTTTTAAATGGCCGGTGGCGACTCCTCCCATTTTAAAATCCGATTAAATTTTTCAAAAATCAAATTAAAACACGGTTCCTCCAAGTGACACCGGTATTTTCTAAAATTTAGTCGCAACAGTATGTATAATGCACACGTGTATGCCGAAAGCAAGAAGGGAAAAGAGGAAGAAAAGGAAATCGTGGGGTCGGGCAGCCGCATCACGCTAGATTTGGGAGAAATTATATTATATTTTGGGCTTATTACGTCAACTATGGTCTTAACCAATAAAAATTAACCATTACACTATTTTTTATTCATATTATTTTTTTATTATATAATAACTTCAAAAAAAACTACTTTTTAAATAACATGAAAAAATATTAGTAAATATTTACTAGTTGAAAAAATGACATGAAAAAATAATATAGTGAATAATTTTTATTGATTCGGACTATGACTGATGTGGTAAGTTAGATCTATGATATAATTTTTTTAGATTTGGGCGGTTAATCTTAAGAAAAAGCATAACTTCTATTCCTATTCCAAATTTACAATTTAGGATACAAGAAATGTTGGTCACCGTGGCCCAGTCTGTGGCCTGTGGCCTGCTACTTTTCTCCCTACTTTTCCCATTATACCCTCTCTTTCTTTTTCTTTTACTCCCCCTTCGCCCGCCCCACAACTAAATAATATCTCCAAGCAAACATGTGATCGCTTGCCCCACTTTCTACTTTCTATTACTACTTGATACATTACCCACACTAATATTACATTACTGCTTATTCCCTATTTTTTGTGTAATAACATTTTCTATCCTTAAATTTTTTAAAAATAATTGATGGAAAATTATAGTAAATTAAAAACTTTGAGGCATATTTTTATAGCGTAAATATGGATATTCAAATAATAAAATTACGGCTTTATATTTTATTTTACGAGACCTTTACAATGATATTTTATACACTCAAAATGGTGAGTGATGAATGAGAAATTGCTGCTTAAAGTAGGCTACTTGTGAATTGTGTTGAGAAAAAAGGAAAAGTTTATATCCGACATGGGTGGGGTACCAAGTGTGTGCAGAGACTAAAAATTTCGGCGTCTCACTTGTAAGAACCAGTTTTAATTTTGTAAAATGTTTACAAAAGTGGTGGAGTCCCCACCGGTCACTTGGATAAGATAGGCCAGACAACAAAGAGGTAACCAGAGAAAATTGTAGTTTGGGAGTTGGTTACGTGTGGGGAAGGGTTCGCACCCCACCACACCAGAAATTAGTACCTGGTCGATTACGAGTTGCCTTAACATTGTAACTTGCGAGTTCAAAATTAATTTAATTTAAGATCCATTTATAAATGTGAGTTTATTTTAAAGCTTAATTATTCCAAAAGCAAACAAAAATCGCCGCTAACTTCTTTGGCACTAACCAAGTTTACCCTGAAATAATGGAACACCACATTAAAAATTAATAAGTCTGAATGCAACAATATAAACAAAACATGGCAAATATACAAAATAAAAGCATAAAAAAAGTGGAAATTAAAGATTAGATATTAGGAGTTAGTTAATTAATCAGATTAAACGTGCCATGAATAAAACCGTAATACAAATTATACCCCGTTGCGGGTCACTATGAGCCAAAGGTGAATTGTGGCCAAACAAAAAAAAGTGAACAAGTAAATAAAGATATATACATATATGTATAATAAGATAATAATATGCACGTAAATATGTATACATATATAAGGTAGTATTATATACATGTATTAGAGACTAATATATAACATATATGTACACATAGATATAATATAATATAATATAATATAATATAATATAATATGTAAAATGAAATATGAAACATTAATGCAAAGAAGAATGCATGGAAAATGAAAGAAGGAGTGTGAAACAAAGAAACCCCAAAATATCCTCACGCCCCCCCAAAACTAGCCACCTTTTTGCTTCCCAAGCCTCAGGTGTGTTTGGTTCTGTTCCTCTGGTCCGCCTTGTTGAGTGGCCGTCGAAGGGTCATCAGTTGTCGGATTGAGCGAGGACGGCGGCAACTTGGTGGTTTGCTCAGTGTCAAGCTAAAGTCGTGTTTGTTTTAGAGGGGACACAACTGTTGTTTTGATAAAGCTTTATGCTACTGATTGTAGTGCTGCGCTTCGGCAACCGTTCGGTAACGGTCTCTCCCCTCTCCCCCTCTGGCTCCGCCCCATATCTTGTGTACTTCCCCTTCCCCCGCCATTTTCCCTTTTTCTGGATTATTGGTTGTGCTTTTGATTTCTCGCCTGGTTGTTTTTTCTCGCCTGGTTTTTTTAATTTCTCGGCTGGGTTGGTCTTGTCTGGTTTTGGTGATGTTGGTTCTCTCACGCTTGTTGGTCCATTGCCTAAGGGTCTGGTTTCTTGGTCGAAAATTTTTCTTCTTTGCCTGGCTCTGGGTTTCCTCTGTTGGGAGTGACATTCTGAGTGTCGTCTTTTGCTGGGAGCCGCCCGTTTTGGTAGCTTCAGCAGGTCATTCGGGTATGGTCCTCTTTGCCGAGCCCTTTTTATGGTTTGCTGCCTTTTCCGTCTAGTTGGGATGGATGATTGAATGCGGCTGTAAATAGTGTTCTGGCCTTTTTGTCTTGACCCTTGCTGCTTTCTCAATTTGCTGAGTTGGTGAGGTTCTGTGGAGTCTGAGGTGGGAGTTCCTTTGGTGAAAATTACCGTGATTCGGAAATTGGTCTGCTCTGAGTGTTGGCTTTCAAATGACCACTCTCGCTTGGAATGTTTGCGGTTTGGGGAACCAAGAAACAGTAAGGGCTCTTCGGAATGCTATTAATAAATATAAGCCAGACATTGTTTTCCTCAATGAAACAAAGCAGAAGAAGAGGTACTTAGAAAATATCAGGATGAAAATGAAATTGGCGTCCTCCTTTTACGTCGATCCAGTTGGCATTGCAGGTGGTTTAGCCCTTTGGTGGAATGAAGAAGTCTCTATCTCTGTGCTCAACTCGACTAAGAACCTTATTGATACTAAGATGGTTTTTAATAGCGGCGACAACTGGTTTGGAACCTTCATTTATGGTCCTCCGTATAGAGATGAACGACGGATTTTTGGGAGGGATTGTCAGAACTTCGGAGAACAAATAATTCCAAGTGGCTTATTATCAGGGACTCCAACATGGTTTCGAGTCAAAAAGAGAAGGCGGGAGGCAACCCTTTAAACCTAGAATAGGCTAGAATTTTTAATGACTTTGTTAATTCTGCGGGGCTGATCAAGCTACCTATTAAGGGAGGCCCTTTCACCTGGTTCAACCAGAGAAGCGGAGAAAATGCAATCCTTGAAAAGCTTGATCGCATCTTATGTTCCTCTGAATGAAGTCTTTCTTTTCATAATGCAGTGAGTTTAATGCAAATTGCGATCGCTTCGGACCATGCTCTCATTCTCCTCCTCTCAAAGGGATATAGCAGAACCTATAAAAAGGACTTCAAGTTTGAATCGAAGTGGCTTTTGGATGAGGATTGTTCTCAGACGGTTTCTGAGGGGTGGTGTATCACGCATGGAGAGAGAGCGACATCAAGATTTGGGAGAAAGATTCGCAACACTAGAGCGGTTTTAGTTAAGTGGAGCAAGGAAAAAGTGAAGCAGAAAAGTGAACGTAAGCAGAAGATTATGGAAAGGATCAAGATCTTGCAGGGAAAGCAACCGTCCGAGACAGAATTGGCTGAACTCAGACAGCTAAAGAAAAAGCTTGATTCTGAATGGGAAAAAGAGGAAAGATATTGGCATCAGCGATCCAGGATAAATTGGCTAAAATGGGGGGATAGAAACACAAAATTTTTCCATGCTACGACCGTTCAACACCGAATAACTAATGCCATTGTCAGATTAAAAGGGGAGGATGGAATCTGGCTTGAGGAGAAGGAACACATTGCTAACTTTCTTCAGAAGCACTTCGAGAAGGTTTTCAGAAGAGACCCATATGTTAACTGTGAAAGTCTTAGAGATTATATTCCACGGTTGGTAACAGAGGATATGAACCGTTTGTTACGGAAAGAAGTGACGGAAGAGGAAATCAAATATGCAGTGTTCAGTATGGGAGCTACCAAAGCCCCAGGACCTGATGGCTTTCCTGGCTGCTTCTATCAGAACTTTTGGGATACGGTTAAGAAGGATCTGATCGATATGGTTTTATCCTTCTTTAGGGAGGGGGACATGGGCACGGGGCTTAATAAGACCAACATTGTACCGATTTCCAAGAAATCAACCCCAATAGAAGTTTCGCACTTCAGACCCATCAGCCTTTGTAATTTTTCACTTAAAGTGATAACCAAAATCCTCGCTACTAGACTGAAGACTATTCTCCCTGATATTATCCCTCAGTCTCATTCAGCCTTTGTTCAGGGCCGGTCAATACACAACAATATCATTCTTGCAAATGAGGCTTTCCATGCAATCAAGCGGGCTAGGAAGGGCAGGAAAGGATTCATGGCCTTGAAATTTGACTTGGAAAAAGCTTATGATAAGGTCGACTGGGGTTTGCTTCAATTCATTATGAGACAGCTGGGCTTTGACGAATGGTGGATCCACAGAGTTATGGAGTGTGTAACGATGATCTCCTTTTCTCTGGTTTTCAATGGGGAGCGCTTTGGGGAGGTTCAAGCTAGTAGGGGATTGCGACAGGGCGATCCTTTATCCCCCTTTCTCTTCACCTTCATTTCCAGCATCTTGACCTGGATTATTGAAAAAGAAACAGAAAGGAATCAGTTCTCAGGGATGAGAATTAAAAGGCGTTGTCCGGTGTTGAGCCATTTGCTTTTTGCTGACGACTGTCTTCTTTTTTTAGAGGCAAATGAAGAAAATTGTACGGCCATCCTCTGTATCTTACAGCTGTTCCAAACTGCTACCGGACAATCGGTTAACTTTCAGAAATCCTCTGTCTTTTTTTCTCCGAACGTTAGTTGCAATTCTAAAGTCCATTTGGCTAATATGTTGGGATTCAGCCCTATGGAAGACGACGCTCGGTACCTTGGTCTTCCATCTTTTTGGGGAAGAAGCAAGAGAGAAACTCTAAGATACATCAAAGATCGAGTGCAGAACATGCTAAAAAGTTGAAAAGCTAAATACTTGAATCTGGCAGGCAAGGAAGTTCTTATAAAGGCTGTTGCACAGGCCATTCCCAGCTATACAATGCAGTGCTTTTTGCTACCAGTCTCTCTCTGCGATGAACTTAGCTCGATGATTGCTAGTTTCTGGTGGAACAGTGGTGCCAATAAGGATAGCAGGATTCATTGGTTGAGTTGGAGGGATCTCTGCCGGCCAAAGGATCAAGGTGGGATGGGATTCAGAAATCTGAGAATGTTTAACAAAGCCCTTGTAACTAAGATTGCTTGGAAAGTTATTAAGAATCCGGAGTCCCTTCTCGCTCAGATTCTCAGAGGGGTTTACTTCCCAAACGGGAATATTTTCGAAGCTCCTAAATGTTCTAATCCTTCTTAAACTTGGAGCGATATTAGGAAAGGGGTAAAGATTTTGAAAGAAGGCGGTCTCTGGAGAGTTGGGAATGGTAGGTTCATTGCAACATGGAAGGACAACTGGGTCCCAAAGCTACCAAAGTTCTGAATTTCCACTCCAATGCCTCAAAACTCTCCTTCCCCTTCGGTAAGCAGCCTCATAAATTCAGACGGGCGCTCCTGGAACAATGATAAGATTCAACAACTGTTTGATGCGAACGAAGCCAATGCAATTCTCAATATCCCGATTGGGGGACCACAGGTTCAAGATTCCTTCATATGGACCGGAATGAAGAATGGGGAATACTATGCACGTTCTAGGTACCGTTTTATCGAGGCCTCCACCTCGGATAGGACTACCCCTTCTGTCATTGTTAATCCGTGTGCTAAGAAGGGTTTCTGGAATTCTATTTGGGGTTTAGGGGTGCCAACCAAAATTAGGTCCTTTTGTGGAAGATGTGTCATAACATTATCCCAACTAAAGGAACTTTGGCTTCCCGCATGTATGGAAACTTCCAAGATTCGGACTGTTGCCCACGATGCAGAGAGAGAGGAGAATCAGTTGAGCATACCCTATTTTTCTGTTCTTTCGCACAGGGAGTGTTACCCCCTTAGCCCGGTCTAGACGGTTGACCCGAACTACGAAGATTACACGGGGAAAACCAAAGTCAACCAAAATTAACGACCATTTTTTTGCTTTTTAAAACTTCTCTAGATGCGCATTAAACCTATGTGAAAGCCCAAGAACCTTGGGAGAGAAAAGCACAGCGATCGGAAACGTTTAAGGACTCAATTGCAAGAAATACATTTTTAGGGACCAAAATGTAAATTTTGGAAAATAAAAAGACTTTCAAGATTTTAATTTTACCAACCCTCAATTAATCATATTACAAGCCTCACTACCAAATTTCAGCTTAAAAAGACATCTCAAGCTCAAGCAATTGCAATTACAACTTTCAGGACTAAAATGTAAAGCATGCAAAAACTGTCCAACGGTCACTCGTTTCGAAACACTGGCACCCGTATAGAAACACCCGTGTCGTACGCCCGTATCAAAACGGTGTTGACCGTTTTGAAACGCGGGTATGTTCCGAAACTAGTTAAGAAACGAACACCTCCAGTAGCCAAAGTGTTTTGAAACACCTCTAGTCGTTTCGAAACGCCCAGGCCATTTCATGCACCCATTTCGAAACAGCCAAGGGTGTTTCGATACACCCTGCCCAGAAACAGAAGAAAATTCTGGTTTTACACATCCAAACACCATCAAACATACTTTAAACCATTCCTCAACATACCAACAACATGCCAAGCATTATAACTACCAATTTGCATTAAAAACTAGATACAAATCAAACATTAGGTGCACCAACTCATTTGTCACATCCAACGCATGATCTTGCTTTTAATCAAAGAGCATAGCATATCAACTTATGAAGAAGATGATTCAAATACGGAAAAACGATCAACACAAGGTCCAAACCATAAACCGAACATGGTCAACATACACAATCTCATTACACATCAATATAAAAGACTCTCCCCCCATTGCCTTTACTATCTATAGCTATAAACCAAGACATACTTCTCAAGTGGAGCTCTCCTTGAATCCCTTGCTTCTTGTTGTCCCAACTTCAAAAATCTGCATTGATGGACAAAAAGGAGCGTAAGCACATAATGCTTAGTGAGGAATGCTCAAAACCAAAACACCATCAATGCAGCGAATCATAAAACCCTCTTTAAATGTAGTTACAATTCAATAAACCAAAGCATTGGAGGAAAACTTCCTTTGAAACAACGTTGCTTTAAATCATGCATTGCTCAACGTGAAAACCAACCTTTAACTTTGAAAAGCCAAACAACTCACCCCAAAACACCTTCTTGCAAATACTATCATTTAAACCTTTCCATGCATGAACACCACATGCAAAGATAAACTCAAATTCCTTGGAAAACACTTCCACTTCACAACATACTTTCCTCATGCTTGATGATCATTTCAAAGCAACATGCCTTTTGAAAACCATTTGTTCCTTCTAACTATCTCATGCATTCAACAAATGCAAAACACATGAAATACAAAAGCAACATTTGCATTACATGCCTTTTTAAACAAGACTTCAATGCACTAAAGAGATTCTATGCACATATGCACCATTCACAATAGAAGACATACACTTGCTCATGCTTAACAAGTAATACATGCATTCTTAAATCATTACACAATTCCCATGCAACCTTGCATCATTTCCAAGCATTACTCGCTTCAATACATTCAAATACAAAATATTGGCTTTCAAGTGATAGTTCACAAACCATTTCAACTCAAGACACAATCGGATACGCTGATTACAAGCGTTGTCCCACACTCTTCATACACACTACCGAACAACATAAGGTGGAGTTTAATGGTACAATCACAACCCCTCAACACCCGTGATGGAGTTTAACGGTACAATCACAACCCCTCAACATCACTCATCGGTAGTGGTATAATCTACTAACGAGAGTACGGGACACATAACACAAGATCCACAAACGGACTTTTAACCACCGTTGTGACCTTAACAAGATCCACACACGGACTTTTAACCACCGTTGTGACCTTAACAAGATCCTCAAACGGACTTTTAACCACCGTTGAGATCTTACCAAAATCCTCACACGGACTTTTAACCACCGTTGTGAGCTTACCAAGATCCACACACGGACTTTTAACCACCGTTGTGATCTTACCTCTCTCGATAGGATACTTGGATGGAGTTTACGGTACAATCACAACCCCTCAACATCCAAGGCGACTTTATTCATGGTGCACCCAATCCTATAGCCGGCTAACTATATCCGATTAAAGTAACCAAAAACCATTACATCACTTGCCAATACACATCAACTACCATCATCAATTCACTGTTTTAAAGCATTAAACAAAGCCATTAAACACCATGCATCACCATGCACCACTACCAATTTATCAACACGCCAAAACAAGGATCTCTTACCTTGAGCATCCTTCAACATATAGCTTTCAAAACCAGCATTAAACCATGACTAAACATGCTTAAAAACAGTAATTAAAACTCAACCACCCCAAGTGCATTTAGAACCAAATCATAGCACAATCCAAGAGAGAAATTCCATTTACTTATTCTTGAGCTTAGCTAAGTTGTTTAGACTTAAACTAATCTCCCAAAACCTCGTCCAAAATGTTTCAAAGCTGGAAAACTCTTTTCCACTCACCGGTACACAAAACTATGCTAGCCGACAAGCCTTCCAAGCATCCGAAACCTCCAACGGCACCTCTAATGCTTCCGGATCATTCTCTCATGTTTTAAACACATAACAACAGAGGATTAATGCATCATCATGTATTAAAAACACCAGCAACACAACCCAACTCGCTGCTCTACATAAATCTAACATCTCGGCTACCAAACACAACCGAAATCACCTCCAAACTCTTCCAAAACATAACCCAGCCAAGATCCATCAAATCCAACCTTCTATAAACATCAATTAACATCCAAAATGAACCTAAACCCGTCCTTATACCTCCAGCTATAACAGAACACCAAGATCACCCCAAAAACCACCATTTTCATAAGCAAAAACTTAGGAAACATAACCTATTCGGGATTGCATTGATCAAACCTCATTTACACATCATTAGACTTCCAAAATACATTTAATAACCATCTCAAAACAGAGCCCAAATAATCACCACGAAATTCTTCAAGATTCCATCCAAATCTTGAGTTTTAAGCCAAAATCAAGCTTCTACCATTAAAACCATTTATAAAACTTAAATTAAGGATTGACAAATTGGGAACTTCAGTAAAGAACTTAATATTTAGAGGAGAAGAACAACCTTACCTCTAAATGTAGATTTCTCCTTGATTAGAGACAATTTTCTTGAAAATCCAATGAGCAAATAAAAAGGATTTGATGTAGAAAAGATTAGGAATTAATTGTTGATTGAATCCTCATCAATTGAATTGAAAACCAATGGAAAAGATGCTGGAGAAAAGTGTTTGGATGAGGGAATTTTGAGAGAAAATGAGATGAGAAAGTTTTAAGAAAAGTTAGTTATGATTTAATCAAAAGGTAGTTTCTCTCATCGTCTAATTAATTAAAACATTAATTAAATCACTTAAATTTAAGAAAAATTTGGAGAAATCTTTCTTGGGTAAATTAGCTCCTTAAAGATTCAAAGTTTCAATCCTTACAAAACAGTCACCATTGAGCTTTTCAAAAATTGCATTTTAGTCATTATTTCAAAATGTTGCATTTCCAAACCTTATTTTGTAAAATTGATTTCACCACTCTCTTATATATATTAAAAGAGAATTTTTAGATATTTTCCATATTTTTAAAGCATCCCGAACTAGGCTTTCCCTAAAACCTCCTTTTATATTCGAACCGTTTCTCAGACCGGTCCGGTTCACACCCTAAACTTCTAAGCCCAAATTTGGGGTGTTACAACTCTCCCCCTCTTAGGAAATTTCATCCTCGAAATTTCAACCTGCGAAAAGAGCACGACACCAAACTTCCCAAAGCAACACACAAAGAAACACAGGAGACTTAACCACCACTGCAACATCCTCAACCCAAAACACCACGATACCAACACATCCTCAAATCAAACTCACACTATACCCAAATCCAACACCACTACTTACGGTTCAAGACTTCCAGAACACTCGGTTATTAACCTCAGATTAACTTTTCACACTTTCGAACTGTGCATAGCCCCAACAACCCGAAGAACTCTCAAATCTTTACAACATACTCTGCCTTATCTCATAACTCCCTCAACAAAACTCGTACATTCGGTGACACAAAGCCCATCCATTTTTCAGCCACCATGTGACCCACCACCTTCGCTGCACCTAAAACCCCTTGCAAAACCGCTCAACTCCTTTCAAAGATTACAACAACAAGCAAAAATTTCTTAAGCAACAACTGCTTACTCAAACTTCTCAATATATTGATAACATTCCTTCACATCCGCCACTATTACCACCATAACAACTCATCACAACATCCGAAAACCACGTCACAAGACTCCAACCTTAACTCCGACAGCTGTTCCACTCACCCCTAGCTAACTTAGAAAAGATTTACCTATACCCCAACCAATAAACCACTTCTCACAAGAACTCGTCCAACCAACAATGGCCCTTGAACTTACATTGCCTTTCCACCTCAATCTTTGACCATAATTCTATCCTTACCTGGATACCACACATTCCATAAAAACATATTAAGATTACAAAACCTCTACTCATCCCAAGCCAAACCTTATCTACAGCTCTCACACAACCTCCTCCCAACTCCTCTAAGGTTGCTACAAACCATCACCTACATAAACAACCCTCCTATTGCAAACATCAATGCCAAGACACCTCAGCACTCTGGAGACACATCCACTAACCTACAACATCACTTAACACAAAGAAACTACCACATCTACTAGCTATTCACAACCACTTGGCCGATTCTAACTCCAACCGGTAATCTCCTCACCACCACACCGCTAAACTCTTTAAGCACCAAAACACTTTCCCTCGGCCAACATGCTGGATCGCACTCACTATTACTGACAACTCGCTTACTACCCTCCACTACTTCTAACATCCACCTAATACCAAAACAACACTTAAAAACCCACCATCCAACCTAATCCTACCACAACACCAACGGACCCAACTAGCTATTAGCAAGTGTGAACGTTCGTATGCATGGTCACCAATATGCCCTATCAATGCTTGTGTACATGTATGCAAAACCTCTAATATCATGTCGCATGTATGCATGTACCAACATATATATAATATAATATATAACAATGGTTTTAACTGTGCATGTATGTCGGTTCACACCCACCAATAACATCCTCAGAATCCGCCTAAGAACAACCTCTTACCTCACTTCTATCTTGCCCAGCTCTATCATTCCAACAATCCGTTAACCACAAAATACCCACTAATGCCCTCTTCACAGTAAAGTTGTTTCCAAAACAACACCGGCTACTACCCCAAACTTGCTAGCTATAAGACCAAACCCACTACGCAAGGGAAACCCAACCGAAACCAAACAAAGATAACTAGGGCAAATATTACTTAACAAGGTTACCTGTAATCACCTCACTGCCCCGGAGCTTCCACAGACAAACACTCTTCCTCGTAGAACCATCATTCTCTAGCCGCACCGCCGCAGCATCAACCAACACTTTAAGGTCATCACCGTCTCCCTGCGGTAAAGAACCCTGACTACCCTGAGCCAACTCTAAACAATTTCGTCTCAAATGTCCAACAGACCCACAATTCCAACAAGATCCATCCCCCAAGCTCCTCACACCTTCCTGCCTTTCTTGCCACCTCCGAACTTTGTGTCGGCCGTGCCCATGACTCTTCTGAGACCCTTTTGCACCCACTGAAGTTGATCTCACCACTTGAGGACAATTTCGCTTCACATGCTCCATAGAACCACAGTTCCAACAAACTCCCACGCCCCCAACAAACTCCAACGTGACACCTTCCACAACGGTCACACTTTGGCAACCGAGCTACCACTCCTTGGTCATGTAGCACTTGACCCCCATCTGTACTACCACCCAGACTTCGATTCAAGCAAACCCTTCCATCACGTAGCCTCTTACGCTGACCGCTCCCGAGGTCAGTACCCACAGCTCTTCTGCTTAAACTTTTCTCACCTTCATAGTCTGAAGCCATACCCCTACGTTGCTTAACCCCTGAGAACTTCTCTCCAAGGTATCTTCCATTAAAGGCAGACACAAAGAACTCCCAGTCTATATCGTGGATATACGTTGCCACCGCCACAGATGTCCACCAGGCACAAGCATCCTCCAACATCAACGAGACAACACTTCCCAGCTTACAGGCATAGTCACACCCTTCCTGGTCCAAAATCAGAATTATACTGGCTAACCAGGCCTCGAACGCCTCAGGTGTCGAACCATGATACTCCACAGCTCCCAAATCATACAAACATTGTTTTGAAAGACTCGCGTGTCCCTCAGTCGGCACGTCTACAGGCCTCATTTTCACCACGGCCTGAGATGTTCCCGACACCTCTTGAACCACAGGTGATGAACCCTTCATCACAGAACCAGCTTCCTCCTCCTGCCTTACTACCTCAACTCCAGGCACTGTAGACTGAAACGAAACACCTCCACCAAAAGGTGAATTCCACGCCTTAACAACCTCCTTGAATCCCTTGATTCTTGTTGTCCCAATTTCAAAAATCTGCATTGATGGACAAAAAGGAGCGTAAGCACCTAATGCTTAGTGAGGAATGCTCAAAACCAAAACACCATCAATGCAACGAACCATAAAACCCTCTTTAAATGTAGTTACAATTCAATAAACCAAAGCATTGGAGGAAAACTTCCTTTGAAACAACGTTGCTTTAAATCATGCATTGCTCAACATGAAAACCACTCTTTAACTTTGAAAAGCCAAACAACTCACCCCAAAACACCTTCTTGCAAATACTATCATTTAAATCTTTCCATGCATGAACACCACATGCAAAGTTAAACTCAAATTCCTTGGAAAACAATTCCACTTCACAACATACTTTCCTCATGCTTGATGATCATTTCAAAGCAGCATGCCTTTTGAAAACCATTTGTTCCTTCTAACTATCTCATGCATTCAACAAATGCAAAACACATGAAATACAAAAGCAACATTTGCATTACATGCCTTTTTAAACAAGACTTCAATGCACTAAAGAGATTCTATGCACATATGCACCATTCACAATAGAAGACATACACTTGCTCATGCTTAACAAGTAATACATGCATTCTTAAATCATTACACAATTCCAATGCAACCTTGCATCATTTCCAAGCATTACTCGCTTCAATACATTCAAATACAAATATTGGCTTTCAAGTGATAGTTCACAAACCATTTCAACTCAAAACACAATCGGATACGCGGATTACAAGTGTTGTCCCACACGCTTCATACACACTACCGAACAACATAAGGTGGAGTTTAACGGTACAATCACAACCCCTCAACACCCGTGATGGAGTTTAACGGTACAATCACAACCCCTCAACATCACTCATCGGTAGTGATATAATCTACTAACGAGAGTACGGGACACATAACACAAGATCCACAAACAGACTTTTAACCACCGTTGTGACCTTAACAAGATCCACACACGGACTTTTAACCACCGTTGTGACCTTAACAAGATCCTCAAACTGACTTTTAACCACCATTGAGATCTTACCAAAATCTTCACACGGACTTTTAACCATCGTTGTGAGCTTACCAAGATCCACACACGAACTTTTAACCACCGTTGTGATCTTACCTCTCTCGATAGGATACTTGGATGGAGTTTACGGTACAATCACAACCCTTCAACATCCAAGGCGACTTTATTCACAGTGCACCCAATCCTATTGCCGGCTAACTATATCCGATTAAAGTAACCAAAAACCACTTACATCACTTGCCAATACACATCAACTACCATCATCAATTCACTATTTTAAAGCATTAAACAAAGCCATTAAACACCATGCATCACCATGCACCACTACCAATTTAACAACACGCGAAAACAAGGATCTCTTACCTTGAGCATCCTTCAACATATAGCTTTCAAAACCAGCATTAAACCATGACTGAACATGCTTAAAAACAATAATTAAAACTCAACCACCCCAAGTGCATTTAAAACCAAATCATAGCACAATCCAAGAGAGAAATTCCATTTACTTACTCTTGAGCTTAGCTAAGTTGTTTAGACTTAAACTAAGCTCCCACAACCTCATCCAAAATTTTTCAAAGCTGGAAAACTCTTTTCCACTCACCGGTACACAAAGCTATGCTAGCCGACAAGCCTTCCAAGCATCCGAAACCTCCAACGCCACCTCTAATGCTTCCGGATTATTCTCCCCTGTTTTGAACACATAACAACAGAGTATTAATGCATCATCATGCATTAAAAACACCAGCAACACAACCCAACTTGCTGCTCTACATAAATCTAACATCTCGGCTACCAAACACAACTGAAATCACCTCCAAACTCTTCCAAAACATAACCCAGCCAAGATCCATCAAATACAACCTTCTATAAACATCAATTAACATCCAAAATGAACCTAAACCCGTCCTTATACCTCCAACTATAACAGAACACCAAGATCACCCCAAAAACCACCATTTTCATAAGCAAAAACTTAGGAAACATAACCTATTCGGGATTGCATTGATCAAAACTCATTTACACATCATTAGACTTCCAAAATACATTTAATAACCATATCAAAACAGAGCCCAAACAATCACCACGAAATTCTTCAAGATTCCATCCAAATCTTGAGATTTAAGCCAAAATCAAGCTTCTACCATTAAAACTGTAACAACGGGGAGTCGCCACCAATCCTTTGTTTTACTTTAGGTGCGATTGGAACACCTGAAAAACCCGGTTATTTTAATAAAACTTGTTTTTATTGTTTTTATTAAAATAACGAGTTTTGGTCTGCGAAACCAGAAGATAGGTTCGGGAGTCGGTTACGTGTGGGGAAGGATGAGCACCCCCACAACGCCCAAAAATTGGTACCTGTCGATTATGTAATGTCTTAATGGTGGAATTATGAATTCGAATATAAATTTAGAAATTATGATCCCTTAATTTAAAATAATATTTAAAAATGTATGTTTATGAAAGGAAAGGTACACTCCAACGCCCGGAGCATAATTTCCGTTAGACTCCCGACTGAAGGAAGTCTATTTTGAAAATTAAGATTTAGAATAAAAATATTTTTTAATAGAGACTATCGAAAAGTGGCACCCTTACGCTCAGGGTACGTTTTTCACAATAATCCCTACTAAAAGGTTTTAATTTAAAATTCAATCAAACAACATAAATAAATATATTTTATTCAAACATGGCATACAAAATAAAATATACAAACATGACATATAAAATAAAAAACATACCAACAAATATAAAAACATCTTATATTTCATACAAAGATATTCATTACAAAAAAAACAACATTAAAATAAATACAAAGATGAGGATCAAAATTTACCCTACTAGAAGCTCGAAATAAGAACTTCACCTGACCCCTAGCAGGATCTCCGCATCACCTCGCTATAACTCAAAAATTGATTCGAACGAACCTAGACAGGGCCTCCAATCGAATCAACTATTCGAACCATTAAAAGGGCACTGCCCCATTCGCCATTTTAAATGGCCTTTTGCGTGCCAATTTAATTGGCCATTTTTTGTGTGTGTCCAAAGGCAGCCTCCCCGCCCTTTTATAGGTGATTTGGGGGAGGGATGAGTCATGGCAATTTCACGTGGATGCCTTGCATGGAATCCACGGTTTTACCTCTTTTATTTCTTTTTTTTTCTACTTTTTTTTGTTTTTTTGTTTTTTTTTACTTTACTTTTTTTTATTTTTTAATAATATAAAATAATACATTCGAGCGAAAAATAAATAGTTATGGCCCGGACATAAAATGGGTATTACAGCTGCCCCCCTTTGCTCATTGCTGTGTAACAGGAATAGAGCAAAGATAAAATGATAACCATTTTATGTCTGTTTGGGTCTGGATTCCTTCCTTTGACCACCACTTCTTCTAAGCTTCAGTTGATCCGCTCGACCGCTCTTTGTAGGCAAAATCTTCACAATGGAACGATCCGCTGGGGAGATAATCTTTAAACTACGGAGACTCGTGGGAGAAGCAAAATAAGTCCGGCTTGCTACGGCCCTGACATTAATGAATACCTGAAGAAAACTTGACCTGAATGCGACATTGATGAAGAAGCAAGGTCTGCAAAACTTGATCCATTTAACAAGGTAGCTTGATCTGGAGGAGAATGATTGATCCACTGCAACTCTATAGATGCGAGAAGATCTGAAGAAGGCTCGATCATCTGCAACTCCATTGATGCGAGAAGATCCGAGGAAGGGTCGATCATCTGCAACTCTATTGATGCGAAAAGATCTGAAGAAGGGTCGATCATCTGCAACTCCATTGATGCAAGAAGATCTGAAAAAGGGTCGATCATCTGCAACTCCATTTGTTGAGTTGTGTGGGGCTCGATTCGTTCAACCGTTCTTGCTCACCAAGTGGTGGAGAGGTGGATTTTTGGGTGTTAGGGTTTAGGAAGCTAGAATGGAAATGGACACAATGATTTATAGTGGTTCAACCTTCTAACCAAGGTCTACATCCACTACCTTAGCTCCCCATAAGGATTTCACAATCAATCCACTATTGATTCGTCCCCTTTTCTAGGCTTAGGAGGTAACCCTTACAAACGATCAAGCTTCTACCCAAAGCCTTGATCAAAACCCTCTTTTACAAAGAGATAAACAAAGCAAACTTGAACCCTCTAATAGGTGTTTGTTTGCACAATTAAGCACTCACCAAAAACCTAAAACACTTGAGCAAATTTGACAATTTTGGCTCACTAGTGTTTGTCTATACAATAAATGACAATTTAAGTACAAAGATAATCTTTGATCATTTGATGTTTGACAATATGAGCATTAGCCTTCTCTTGATGCTTGGAGGTCCCTTTTATACTCCCAAATGAGTTTGTAGCCGTTGGGGATGAATTTGGAGCCGTTGAGGACTTTATTTCCCTTTATAAATGCTGTTCTGCAGCTAAGGGTATCGATACGCGTGGAACGGTATCGATACGGCCTTCATAGGAACTAGCCGTTGGGCTCTTGCCAGCCTGGGCGTATCGATACGCTTGAGGGCGTATCGGTACTGCTTGACATTTAAATGGCCGTTGGGAAATAGCCGTTGGGGTAGTTGAAATGGGATCGGTACGCTTACCTGGCGTATCGAAACGACCCCACTCCGTATCGATACTGCAAGGACCTGTATCGATACGGGTTTTGACAGTGGCCAAACTGAGGCAAAAAGGTATCGGTATGGGGGTTTACTGTATCGATACTAGTACTCTGAAAACACAAGTTTGGCTATTAAAAACATGAAAAATCTTTGCCAAAAACCTCTTAAAATACCTCAAACATAATTTCAAGTTGTTTGGACTTAAAACCAAGTTTTAAATTCTTTTCAAATTAGTCCAAAACATTTTTCAATTATTATATCAAAATATTAGTTCTACAATCTCCCCCTTTTTGATATAATAAAACTCTATTGAAAAATTGTTTGGGATTCTCCCCCTTTATCTTTAAAAATGTGAATAAGGGACTAAAGATATGAAATCAAATAAAGCTCCCCTTATTCATTTGAAAATTCAATTTTTCAAAACCATTTCTCCCCCTTTTTGTTATATCAAAAAGAATTTAAAAGAACATTTAGCTCAAAATAACATAGGAGGCAAAAAAATTGACATACTTTAAAAATTTTGGTGTAAAAATTGGCTCCCCCTTACTCAAAGCATCATAAAAGATGTTAGTCCATCATATATGATCATCTAGTTGACATAAAAGAAAATAAAACAAATAAAATCAAAAGCAACTAGATTTTTACCAACACTTGAACTCAAGGGAGGATGTGAAGCCTTCCTTCTTCAAGTGTTCTTCCTTGTGTGCATGGAGCTCCCCCTCAATGTTTGACTTGTTGAACATCTCCATCACACCTAGCAATAGACAATCAAGTAATTTTTGGTATCCAAATTGCTTTGGATCCATGAACGTTAGTAGCACAAATTTTTGACCCCTTAGGAATCCATTTTTCAATGTCATCCTTTTTAATTGAAGTGGTTAGTCCTTTTGGGACCCAAACACTTCTAAAACATTTTCCTTTTATAAATCTAGGGGCACTAGATTGTCTAACATAAAAATTTTATTTTCCAAAATTGTTTTTCTTTTCAAGCTCTTTGGAAATCAAATCTTTTTCTTCTTGAAATTTTTGAAGCAATTTTTGTAAATCAATACATTTTAATTCAAACTTTTCAAGTTTTGCTTCAAGTTCAAGTTTGGTTTTAGAAAGCAAATCATTTTGAATTTTTAACTTTGAAATCAATTTATTGTTTTTCAAAATGTGGCTTTTAAAATCTAAAACCAAATCATCATAGGCATCTTGTAATTCAGCAAAGGAATAAGAACATGAAGTAGATGAATTAGAAGTTACCCTTGAATCTTCTTCGATGGCCATAAGGCAAAGGTTGGCTTGTTCATCGTCGATGGAGTCCTCATCACTCCAAGTAGCCACATGTGCCTTCTTCTTATGGCTTGAAGTGCTTGCCCTCTCCTTTCTTTTAGGTTCTCGTTCAAGCTTTCTCAAGGTTTTCTTCATGAAAGGGGTACACTTCTTGAAGAGATGAACTATCTCTTCATCTTCATTCTCCTCTTCACTTGTGTAGACGTGATGGCAAGTGGAGGATTTGAGAGCCATGGCACTTGCATTGATGCCAAGCCCTTTGATTTTCTTCTCTCCCATAGCTCTAATTTCTTCCCTCTTTTTCTCATCCTCTTTGTTCTTCTTCATGATTTGATGAGTAAGGAGTGACCCCATGAGTTCATCAAGCTTCAAGGTCTTCAAAATTTTGGCTTCGATGATGGCGGTCCTCTTTGAGTCCCATGACTCGAGAAGTGAGTAGATGAGCTTTCGGACAAGTTTTTCTTCCGGAATGGCTTCTCCATAACCTTTAAGACCATTGGTGATGGTGGAGAATCTATCAAACATCTTCTCGATGTTCTCTTCCGGATCCATCTTGAAGTTCTCTTACTCTAAGGTTAGGAGCCCAATTTTGGTCTCCTTGACTTCATCGGTTCCCTCGTATGTGACTTCAAGCTTGTCCCATACCTCCTTGGCACTCTCACAAGAAGACATCTTCTCATAGATGGTTGGGCCAAAAGCACAAAACAAGATGTGCAAGGCTTTGCAATTAAGCTCCATCTTCTTGCGATCATCGGCACTCCACTCCGCTTTGCTTCTTTGAGGCACGAACGGACCATCTTCAACTATATCCCATAGCTTGTAATCTCTAGATTTGATGAAGAACTTCATCTTTGTCTTCCAATGGGCATAGTGGGTTCCGTCAAAGAAAGGCGGTTTGTCGATTGATTGTGCCATTTGAGCCGGTTGATGAACTAGTGATCGAGCTTGTCGGATCTTCTCAATAGGATGTGAATCCCCTTCGATTGATCCAAGCTGTGATACCAATTGTTGAGTTGTGTGGGGCTCGATTCGTTCAACCGTTCTTGCTCACCAAGTGATGGAGAGGTGGATTTTTGGTTGTTGGGGTTTAGGAAGCTAGAATGGAAATGGACACAATGATTTATAGTGGTTCAACCTTCTAACCAAGGTCTACATCCACTACCTTAGCTCCCCACTAAGGATTTCACAATCAATTCACTATTGATTCGTCCCCTTTTCTAGGCTTAGGAGGTAACCCTTACAAACGATCAAGCTTCTACCCAAAGCCTTGATCAAAACCCTATTTTACAAAGAGATAAACAAAGCAAACTTGAACCCTCTAATAAGTGTTTGTTTGCACAATTAAGCACTCACCCAAAACCTAAAACACTTGAGCAAATTTGACAATTTTGGCTCACTAGTGTTTGTCTATACAATAAATGACAATTTAAGTACAAAGACAATCTTTGATCATTTGATGTTTGACAATATGAGCATTAGCCTTCTCTTGATGCTTGGAGGTCCCTTTTATACTCCCAAATGAGTTTGTAGTCGTTACTAGCCGTTAGGGATGAATTTGGAGCCGTTGAGGACTTTATTTCCCTTCATAAATGCTGTTCTGCAGCTAAGGGTATCGATACGCATGGAACAGTATCGATACGACCTTCATAGGAACTAGCCGTTGGGCTCTTGCCAGCCTGGGCGTATCGATACGCTTGAGGGCATATCGGTACTGCTTGACATTTAAATGGCCGTTGGGAAATAGCCGTTGGGGTAGTTGAAATGGGATCGGTACGCTTACCTGGCGTATCGAAACGACCCCACTCCGTATCGATACTGCAAGGACCTCTATCGATACGGGTTTTGACAGTGGCCAAACTGAGGCAAAAAGGTATCGGTACGGGGGTTTACCGTATCGATACTAGTACTCTGAAAACACAAGTTTGGCTATTAAAAACATGAAAAATCTTTGCCAAAAACCTCTTAAAATACCTCAAACATAATTTCAAGTTGTTTGGACTTAAAAACAAGTTTTAAATTCTTTTCAAATTAGTCCAAAACATTTTTCAATTATTATATCAAAATATTAGTTCTACACCATTGATGCGAGAAGATCTGATGAAGGGTCGATCTACTGCAACTCCATTGATGCGAGAAGATCTAAAGAAGGGTCGATCTACTGCAACTCCATTGATGCGAGAAGATCTGAAGAAGGGTCGATCATCTGCAACTCCATTGATGCGAGAAGATCTGATGAAGGGTCGATCTACTGCAACTCCATTGATGCGAGAAGATCTAAAGAAGGGTTGATCTACTGCAACTCCATTGATGCGAGAAGATCTGAAGAAGGGTCGATCTACTGCAACTTCATTGATGCGAGAAGATCTGAAGAAGGGTCGATCTACTGCAACTCCATTGATGCGAGAAGATCTGAAGAAGGGTCGATCTACTGCAACTCCATAGATGCGAGAAGATCTGAAGACAAGGTGATCTACTGCAACTCCATTGATGCGAGAAGATCTGATGAAGGGTCGATCTACTGCAACTCCATTGATGCGAGAAGATCTGAAAAGGGGCGATCTACTGCAACTCCATTGATGCGAGAAGATCTGAAAAGGGGCGATCTACTGCAACTCCATTAATGCGAGAAGATCTGAAAAGGGGCGATCTACTGCAACTCCATTGATGCGAGAAGATCTAAAGAAGATTCGGTCTACTGCAACTCCATTGATGCGAGAAGATCTGAAAAGGGGCGATCTACTGCAACTCCATTGATGCGAGAAGATCTAAAGAAGGGTCGATCTACTGCAACTCCATTGATGCGAAAAGATCTGAAAGGGGCGATCTACTGCAACTCCATTGATGCGAGAAGATCTGAAGAAGGGGTCGATCTACTTCAACTCCATTGATGCGAGAAGATCTGAAAATGGTCGATTTACTGCAACTCCATAGATGCGAGAAGATCTGAAGAAGGGTCGATCTACTGCAACTCCATTGATGCGAGAAGATCTGAAGAAGGGTCGATCTACTGCAACTCCATAGATGCGAGAAGATATGATTAATACTAGAATTCCGTCAACGAGACGAAGAAGAGTGTCCTTGGTTTACACTTCTTTTGCATTTTTCCCAAATGCACAGGGATGAACGGATTTGATTTGCCTTTACCGGTAGCCGTTTGCTCCGGGCTAGTTGTACCATTCCCCTGGGTACAATCAGTTTGGACCAATCATGAGATTGGATTTTTCCCAAGGATTTATTTTCCTTGGACCATTCGTGACAATGGATTTTCGATGGACATCTGAATTGTCCACTGTCTTAAACTTAACCGTGTTTAAGCACGTTATGCCTACATTTCTGTCGGCTTTCGGTTTTGTATTTTTCCCAAATGCACAGGGATCAACGGTTTTGATTTGCCTTTACCGGTAGCCGTTTGCTCCGGGCTAGTTGTACCATTCCCCTGGGTACAATCAGCTTGGACCAATCATGAGATTGGATTTTTCCCAAGGATTTATTTTCCTTGGACCATTCGTGACAATGGATTTTGATGGACATTTGAATTGCCCATTTGTCTTAAACTTAACCGTGTTTAAGAACGTTGTAC
The DNA here is from genome assembly GCA_030270665.1 of Hibiscus trionum. Taxonomy (NCBI): domain Eukaryota; kingdom Viridiplantae; phylum Streptophyta; class Magnoliopsida; order Malvales; family Malvaceae; genus Hibiscus; species Hibiscus trionum. Next base: position 38,556,541 of record BSYR01000027.1, read on the forward strand.
TGACATTTCTGTCAGACTTACCAAGAATAGCTTTGATTCATCTGTAATTCTGACGAAAGAACAAATCATGCCGAACACATTTATTTTCCTGTTTTTTGGGTTTTTTTTACATATACAACATGAGTGGAGAAAATCAGTAATTTTCATTGACCAAGCTACAACACCGACGAGAAGGCATGGTCTGAAGTAAGTTTTGATCCAGCTACAATACCGACGAGGAGGCATGATCGAAAGTTCAAGTTTGGCCAAGATACATCCCTGACGAAGAGGCATGACCATGAGTTGACCGAGCTACAACACCTGACGAAGAGGCACGACCTGGAATTGTTTTGATCCAGCTACAACACTGACGAGGAGGCAGGATCAAGAGTTCAATTTGTTCAAAATTTGAGCCGCCCTTTTCGGCTTTTCAACTCAAAATCTTCTTTGGTCTCAAGACGCCCTTTGTGGGTTTCCATCTTAAACCTTTCTTTTCTTATTTTTTTTTCAAAGCTCATTTTCAGGTTTTCACTTTGTTATGTTTTTCTTTTTCTTTTTTGGATTTTTCATTTTCTTGAAATCTAAAGATGAGCTCAGAAGAAAATGTTTGGTCTAGTTGCACCATCAATGGCGAAAGTAGACCTGGAACAACAATTGGCGTGTTGCATTATCAACATCAAAATGAACTCTATAGGATGTAGGATATGTTACATCGTGGCGGGGAGTGACAACCCTCTTGGGCTTTGAACGTCTTGTCTCAGGGAGAAGTAACAAGCCTGAATCAGGTGACTTGTTTCTTTGCATCTTCAAGAAGACATGATCTGTTGGTATGTTTATTGCACTGCAACCTCAGGGAGATCATCTGTTCCACTGCGAATTCAAGGTAACAGATTTGCTATCGCGTTCATGGACTTATGTTTGTGCTTATTTTGCTGTATGTTCAAGGAGACAAGTTTGTCGTAGCCTTGTTCTGCTACCAATTCGGGGAGACAAGGTTATTGTTTGGTGTTCTCATTCTGCTACAAATTCAGGGAGATAAAATTGTTATCGTGCTTGTTCTGCCGCAAATTCAAGTAGATGAAATTATTGAAGCTTGTTCTGCTGCAAATTCAGGGAGACAGATTTGTTGTTGTGTTCATTTCATCGTAATTCCAAGGAGCTAAACTTGTTGTCTGTGCCCATTCCGCTGCAAACTTAGGGAGATGAAAATGTTGTCGTGCTCATTCCACTACATGTTTAGGGAGATGAAATTGTTGTTGTGCTTATTCCACTACATGTTTAGGGAGATGAAATTGTTGTCGTGCTTATTCCGCTGTAAATTCAGGGAGATAAACTTGTTGTTAAGTTTATATGTTCCACCATTTGCTGGAGAAACATAATTTTGCCAATCTTGAAGAAGTAGAATCTGCAACTTCATGGGTGATCTGTTGCACCTCTGACGGGAAGGCAGAATCTGAAAAAGTTGATCCGCTACACCATGTTACGGATGAGATAGGACCTGCAAAAGTTAAAAGAGTGACTGGTCAAAATGAGCCATGAACTAACTCTTCGTGAGCTATAAGGTTTGAATTGAATGTTTGATTTGATTGATCCACTCTTTCGTGTCAAGGATGTTGGTTCTTGTTAACAATTGTCTGTGCTATCTTTAGTTGAAGGTGCCAGACAACATTTTCATATTTGCTCCAGTCCTTCATGTCAAGGATGTTGGAATTTATTGATAACGATATGCTCCTTCTTGTTTGAGGATATTAGATCTGCAAATTTTCATTATTTGTAAGAAGAGGTAGAGTTGAAAAGATCTTTGAGGAAAGATCAAATTTTTTTTAGAAAAACATCATTGTGTAAAGAATTAATGTTTTGAGAAAAAGTCCTTGTGGAAGGACGAAATTAAGAAATTCTGGTTTTCAAAAAGATGTCCTTGTAGAATGATGGGATTAGGAAATTCCTGTTTCAGGAAAAAACTATCCTTAAGAAGGGAGGGACTTATAAAATTTTGGTTTTGAGAAAAACCGATCCTCGAGGAAGGATGGAATTAAGAAATTCTGTGTTTTGTGAAAAACGCTCCTTAAGAAAGGATGAATTTGAGAAATTCTGGTTTTGAGAAAAAACTATCCTTATGAAAGGATGGAATTAAGAAAATCCAATTTTTGAGAAAAAGTATCCTTAAGAAATGACGAAATTTAAGAAAATATGTCCTTAAGAAAGGGCAGAGTTAAAAAAAACTCTTGTTTTGAGAAAATGTGTCCTTAAGAAAGGACGAAATTAAGAAACTCCTGCTTTGAGAAAAGTTATCCTTGAGAAAGAACGGAGTTAAGAAACTTTAATTTTAAAAAAAAGGTGTCCTTAAGAAAGGATAGAGTTAAGAAACTCCAATTTTGGGAAAAGGTGTCCTTAAGAAAGAACGAAGTTAAGAAACTTGTGTTTTCGAGAAAAGATGCCCTTAAGAAAGGACGGAGTTAAGAAACTCTTGTTTTTGAGAAAAAGTGCCCTTAAGCAAGGACGGAGTTAAGAAACTCCAATTTTGGGAAAAGGTGTCCTTAAGAAAGGACGGAGTTAAGAAACTCGTGTTTTCGAGAAAAGGTGTCTTTAAGAAAGGACGGAGTTAAGAAACTCTTGTTTTTGAGAAAAAGTGCCCTTAAGAAAGGGCGGAGTTAAGAAACTCAAATTCTGAAGAAAAAAAAGGTGTCCTTATGAAAAGATTGGTTTCAAAAAAAAATTCACTAACCAATGCAAGGTTAGTTTCTGGTAATGTATTTTTATGCAAATGGTATGCATGCGCATGTTTTTATGATGATGCAAAGATGCATGAAACTCTTGTCGGAATGCTTATCATAATGCGTGAACATGTTTGACAATGCAATTATGCACATGTTTTCATATCGAAATGAATGTTTCTTGAAACATTAGATGTCATGATATATGAACATTTTTGACGATGGAATGATGCGTATGTTTTCATGTATGCCTTCATGGAGTTCTTGTAGAAGTCACTTTCTTTTGGTCTTAGTTTGATTTTCTGATTCTTCGAAATTTGCCCCCAAAAAAAAAAGTTTGCCCCCCAGGCTTCATTGTCCTTTTCTGGATAAGGTGAATGACTCTGACGTCGTCTTCTTCTTTCCTTTTTGGAGGCAAGATCGGGAAAAAGTTGACTTTGGAACTTCATCGCATGAAGTTATGACCTGAAAATGAAATGGAATACTAGTTAGTAATATGTTCAAAAAAAATTGTCGTTTTTCACCTGGAGGTTTGAGCTTTTTTCGTATTCGGCCTTCTTCAGGGCTAAATCATGTTGCTTCCCCCATAGTTGAGGTCGTCGATCTCTTTGCTGGACCTGTTTGTATGTACAAGAAAAAATGTGCTATGGGTGCACTTAAATTTGTGTTTGATGCATGTGTCTAGCATAAATGCATGATGACTTGTACAATACATGCAGTTAATGTCGAATGATGGATGTGGGAATGAGAGATTCTGATCTGCCTCTTAAAGGGGTGCCCCCGACTCTATGGTAGTTAGATATTTGATGCTGATGAATAGTGATCGGTGCCTTGTTTATAAGGATGCCCTGAACCTTCCTTGGTTCGATCATCTTTGGGATTACTCCCTCGAGTCCCAACATTTTTGTCTGCGACTGCTCTTGAAGCGAACGCAAGGCTTGAAGTATGTTTTCATCTCTTCTTGAAGAGCTGTCATTGTTCTTGTGAACACGTTAGGTTGCCCCCCGGTCGGGTCTATAAATTTGTTGTTGGTTCATAGAAGCTCATTACTTTTGGCTCTAGCGAAGTGCTATAATCGATAATTGATGTAGTCATCTAGAAGTCTGACTTGGCATCGGAGGCTCACTTCCTGAACTCGTAAAGGAAATCTCTCAACTTAGGGCCTTGAAGAGGTATGATGTATGTATGAGCGCAAAGGTTATTTGAAAATGCCCCTGGATTGGTCAACTTTGCTTTATCCGGTATTTGCTAACATGCGGCATCCCAAGATCGGTTTCAAAGTTCCGAAATGAATGCATGTAAATGCAAGGTATATGTTCTAGATGTGAAGGTACTTATTCAAAATATAATGTGTGCATGTAAATGGAAAATGCATGTCCTAGATGAGAAAGCATTGATTCAAAAATGGTTCCCGTGGTTCAACTTCTGAATTTACGGGATTTATTCGCAACTTTTGAATGTTGTATCAATATCTAGGGAACTAGATTTTCTCCCGATGATAATTTTTCAAATAGGGAACTAGGCGTGAATCAATACTTCATGCTGATGGAGTGCAAAAATTAAAATGTTATAGTGGTGTCATGTAATTAATGTGGAATGAATGACTTAATGCAACATGATCACCAAAGAGAAGAAACGGGTTAGTTCATAATAAAAGAATTAAATGAATGAATTGAATGATGAATAAGACAAAAATTAGCAGCAAAGAAAATTGAACATATAGCAAATAAAGGCAACAAAACCTAAACAGGGTGACTGCTAACGGGCAGAGTTTTGGTTTGGCTTTGAGGGGTAAGCTTTTAGGGTTTACTATATGTGTTTTGGTTCTAGAGTAACGGTACCCGAATTGTCGCTAGGACATCGATTCGGGAGGATACATTTCCCTAGGTCTGCACGGAGACAGAGGTCTCACGAAGACAAAGGAACCTATATCTCGGAAGCGTTTCACCATCCTACACGGAGGGAGTACCTCACGAAGGCGTGGTTTCTCGCTCCCACTTAAGGGACGGAGCTCGGGTATAGAGCTCATGATATGAAAACTCAGAAAATAAATTTATAAAAAATTTGTAAAAATTTTAGAAAAAAAAGGGATCACAAATTAATTAAATCGAAGTCATAATTTCCACCTATAGACAAAAAAGTAATCGACTTGTGGCTTGACTCCCTAAAAAAAAGTCCTCAGCGGAGTCGCCAAGCTGTAACAACGGGGAGTCACCACCAATCCTTTGTTTTACTTTAGGTGCGATTGGAACACCTGAAAAACCCGGTTATTTTAATAAAACTTGTTTTTATTGTTTTTATTAAAATAACGAGTTTTGGTCTGCGAAACCAGAAGATAGGTTCGGGAGTCGGTTACGTGTGGGGAAGGATGAGCACCCCCACAACGCCCAAAAATTGGTACCTGTCGATTATGTAATGTCTTAATGGTGGAATTATGAATTCGAATATAAATTTAGAAATTATGATCCCTTAATTTAAAATAATATTTAAAAATGTATGTTTATGAAAGGAAAGGTACACTCCAACGCCCGGAGCATAATTTCCGTTAGACTCCCGACTGAAGGAAGTCTATTTTGAAAATTAAGATTTAGAATAAAAATATTTTTTAATAGAGACTATCGAAAAGTGGCACCCTTACGCTCAGGGTACGTTTTTCACAATAATCCCTACTAAAAGGTTTTAATTTAAAATTCAATCAAACAACATAAATAAATATATTTTATTCAAACATGGCATACAAAATAAAATATACAAACATGACATATAAAATAAAAAACATACCAACAAATATAAAAACATCTTATATTTCATACAAAGATATTCTGTAACCCCCTTAACCCGGCCTAGACGGTTGACCCGAATTAAGAAAGTCACACGGGGAAAACCAAAGTCAACCCGAAAGTCAACCTTGATTAACGACCCTTTTTTTTCTTTTTAATCTTGTCTAGATGCACTTTAGACCTAATTGTGATCACACAAACATCATACTAAAAGATCACAAACATCAGAGATCAAACAGGGACTCAATTGAACAAAATACAACTTTAGGGACCAAACTGTAAATTCTGATAATTTTAAGGACTTAACCCAAATTGAAGTTACCAACTTGAAATTAATCATGTTTCATGCTTCTCTGTGAAATTTCAGCTCAAAAGGACTTCTCAAACTCATACAATTGCACAAACAAGTTTCAGGACCAAAACGCAAACATTCCAAAACATATAACTGCCAATGTCAGCCCCCAACGGTCACCCGTTCCGAAACAGGCATAGCCCGTTTCGAAACTCGGGGCCGTTCCGCAACGCGTACCGAAACGGGGGTCTGGCAGTGGCCTTTCCGTTTCGGAACGGCCCCTCCCGTTTCGGACGCCTGGGCACAATTAAGGCACCCGTTCCGAAACGGTAGGTGCTGTTCCGAAACACCCTGCACAGATTGCCTAAAAAAATGCATACTTAAACATGCAATTGACCAACCAATCATGCTCCAAATGCCACCAAACTTTGCCAACATGCAATTCAACATATAAGGGACATATAAGCATCATCAATTCAGCAAAACAACATCATAAGCAAAAAGCCCCAAATCTATAGGCATGCTTCCTACCCAAGTAAGCCATTCAAGCATAAACTTCCAATTCAAGCATAAAAAGGCCAACCACAAAAACCAGCATTCTCAACAACATTCAACATACTTAGGGAGTACTAAACATCTCCCAAAACATATACATTGGTCCCCCATTGCCAAATTACCAAAAGCTAAAATGTACTTAGAAAACCTTCCATACTTAGAGCTTAGTTTCCACTTGGATGCTTGCCCTCCTTGCTGCCCTCAAGTACTCTAATGTTCTGCATTATTGATTTGAGAAAACAAAGAGAGCGTAAGCAAAAGCTTAGTGAGGAATGCTCAATAAAACCATCCAATAATGCATTTATAAAACACTTATAAATCATGCTTCAAATCATCATTTACACATGCTCAAAAGCATACTTAAAACAAGCATCTCATGCTTCATTTCATTACATGTCATATTGGCCTCAAGTGATACATTTCATTTCTTGAAAACAAGTTCATCAACTTTCACCCCAAGGACTTTTAAACACCTTGGACCCCAAGGACTTTTAAACACCTTGGCCATGGACTTTTAAACACCATGAATTAGATCACCTCAAGGACTTTTAAACACCTTGACCCCAAGGACTTTTAAACACCTTGGCCATGGACTTTTAAACACCATGAATTGAATCACCTCAAGGACTTTTAAACACCTTGACCCCAAGGACTTTTAAACACCTTGGCCTATGGACTTTTAAACACCATAGAAAGGACCACACAAGGACTTTTATACACCTTTGTGTCCGTAGCAAGAATCATCCAAGGACTTTTAACCACCTTGATGTTCTTAAGTAAACAAGGCTCACTCAAGGACTTTTAACCACCTTAGTGACCTTAACCTTTTCAAAACATCACTTGCCAATATACATCATTTTCATCAATTAATCCACTGTTTTAAAGCATTAAACCAAGCCATATTCATCATGCATTTAAAAGCATCAAACCACATTTAATCAATGTTCAAAAACAAGGAACTCTTGCCTTGAGCTTCCTTTAACATATGGCTTATCAAAACAGCAAATACCATGCTAAATCATGCTTTCAAAACAGTAATCAAAACATGCAAATAACCACATTGCATCACAACAAAATCATGGCCACCACTAGAGAGAATTTCCGAAAACTTACACTAGAGCTTAGCAAAGTTGTTTAGACTTAAACTAAGCTCCCAAGACATTGGTTTCAAAGCTGAAAACCCAATTTCACTCACCGATTCCACTTCGCCTCTTGCCGAAGCACCAATTCAAGCTTCCGGATCAACAACTCTTGGATCCAAAGATGCCTCCCCTGATTAAACACATTAAAGCAGAGATTTAATGCATCATCATGCATCAAAAGCTTCAATGAAAGCACTCAAACTCGCTACTCTCATTCATACTCCAATTTCGGCCACCAAACACAACCGAAATTGCATCAAAACCACTTCTCAACAAAGCCCAGCCATAAACCAGCAAAACCTAACATCCATTAACACGATCTAACATCTAAAAACAACCTTTAAACATCCTTATACCTCCAGCAACATCAGATCCACAAGATCACCACAAAAACATCCAAGAATCACAAGCTAAACTTAGGAAACACAACCTATCCGGGATTGCATTAATCAAAACTCATTTCCTTATCAAATTAACATTCATTAATCATCATTTTAGCACCTTAAAACACTGCTTAAACAGATCCAACGAAATTTCATCAAAACACACCAAATCTTGCATTTTAAGCCAAGATCCACTAAACAAACTTAAAAACCATTTATAAAACATCAATTAAGGATTGAGAACTTGGGAATTTCATTAAAGAACTTGAAGTTCAGAGGAGAAGGACGTTCTTACCTCCAAACTTGAGTTTCTCCTCTTTTAGAGCCAAAAAGCTTGATGAATCAAGTAGCAAATACAAAGGTTTTGATGAGGAGATGATTAGGAATCAAATGAGGATTGAAGAGAAGTATTTAGGTGATAAAAATCAGAGGAAAAGATCTGGAGAGAATGTGTTTGGTTTGAGAGAAAAGATGAGAGAAAATGAGAATGGAAAATTTAGAAAGTTAGTTAAAGATGACTAAAAATATCTTTCCCTCCTTTTTACTTTTATTTTAAACCATTATTAAATCATTTAATATTCTAGAAAATCTGGAGAAACTCCCCTTTGGGTAAATAGCTCCCTAAAGATTCAAAGTTTCAATCCTTTTTAAAACAGTCACAAAACTTTCAAAAATTACATTTTGGTCACTAGCCAAAATGTCACCCTTCCGAAACTTATTTTCCAAAATTGATTTCACAGTTCACTTAATTATATTAAAAGATGATTTTAGAACATTTTTCCATATTTTTAATGCAACCCGAACTAGGCTTTCCTAATTTCACCTCTTTAGATTCGAACAGCACTTTGACCAAACCGGTCAACGCCCAAAACTTCTAAGCCCAAAACCGGGGCGTTACATATTCATTACAAAAAAAAACAACATTAAAATAAATACAAAGATGAGGATCAAAATTTACCCTACTAGAAGCTCGAAATAAGAACTTACCCGACCCCTAGCAGGATCTCCGCATCACCTCGCTATAACTCAAAAATTGATTCGAACGAACCTCGACAGGGCCTTCAATCGAATTAACTATTCGAACCATTAAAAGGGCACTGCCCTTAAGGTTCGAAAGGGGCACTGCCCCATTCGCCATTTTAAATGGCCTTTTGCGTGCCAATTTAATTGGCCATTTTTTGTGTATGTCCAAAGGCAGCCTCCCGCCCTTTTATAGGTGATTTGGGGGAGGGATGAGTCATGGCAATTTCACGTTGATGCCTTGCATGGCATCCATGGTTTTACCTCTTTTTTTACTTTTTTTTCTACTTTTTTTTTGTTTTTTGTTTTTTTTACTTTACTTTTTTTATTTTTTATTTTTTAATAATATAAAATAATACATTCGAGCGAAAAATAAATAGTTATGGCCCGGACATAAAATGGGTATTACAAAAACCATTTATAAAACTTAAATTAAGGATTGACAACTTGGGAACTTCAGTAAAGAACTTAATATTTAGAGGAGAAGAACAACCTTACCTGTAAATGTAGATTTCTCCTTGATTAGAGACAATTTTCTTGAAAATCCAATGAGCAAATAAAAAGGATTTGATGTAGAAAGGATTAGGAATTAATTTTTGATTGAATCCTCATCAATTGAATTGAAAACCAATGGAAAAGATGCTGGAGAAAAGTGTTTGGATGAGGGAATTTTGAGAGAAAATGAGATGAGAAAGTTTTAAGAAAAGTTAGTTTGGATTTAATCAAAAGGTAGTTTCTCTCCTCATCTAATTAATTAAAACATTAATTAAATCACTTAAATTTAAGAAAAATCTGGAGAAATCTTTCTTGGGTAAATTAGCTCCTTAAAGATTCAAAGTTTCAATCCTTACAAAACAGTCACCACTGAACTTTTCAAAAATTGCATTTTAGTCACTATTTCAAAATGTTGCATTTCCAAACCTTATTTTGTAAAATTGATTTCACCACTCTTATATATATATATATATATATATATATATATATATATATATATATATATTAAAAGAGAATTTTTAGATATTTTTCCATATTTTTAAAGCATCCCAGATTAGGCTTTCCCTAAAATCTCCTTTTATATTCGAACCGTTTCTCAGACCGGTCCGATTCAGACCCTAAACTTCTAAGCCCAAATTTGGGGTGGTACAGGGAGTGTAGAAGGCCTATGGATTTAGTTATTCCCCATCATCCATTGGTTTTCCTGGATTCCCGAAGTGGTGGAGCAAAATAAATGATTTCCGGCAACATGGTAACTTTGAAGACGGTTGTGCTCTTATTGCATTCCTCATTTGGTCTATTTGGAAGTCGAGGAACTCTTGGATCTTCGAGGGTCAGAAGGATCTTCCTTGGGAAGTTTGGCTACGAGCGGAACGGGCTTTTAGCGAATTTCATCACACTACTTCCCCCCCTCACCGAGAAAAGCTTCAAACTAGCCAGGAACCGAGGCTTTGGTCGCCACCAGCCCCGGGCCAAGTTAAGATAAACTGTGACGCGACTTTTGATCCTCAGACGGGGGATGCTTCTGTTGCAGCCATCGCGAGAGACAGTTCTGGTCGCATCATTAAAGGAGTGTCCGAATCTTTCTTAGCTCCTTCCGCTGTAGTGGCGGAAGCTTTGGCAATCAGGCTGGGCGTTTCGCTGTCTTCGGTGAACGAATTTGATGACATCATCATCGAGGCTGATTGTAAAGCTGTTATCAACAGGCTTAGTGCGAATTCCCTCTCAGAGTGGGCCACAGCGGCCGTGGAAGAGGATATAAGATTGACAGCGAGAGCCTTCAATTCTTGTTGTTTTTCGTTCGTCTCGTGTTATTGTAATAAGGCAGCCGATCGGTTAGCCAAATATGCTAAAGACTATAAGGGCCAATCTTTGTGGGACCCTAAGTTTTTAGAGACTGTGTATTTATCTTTGATTGGAAATGAAGTTACCTTTTTTTTGGTTATATAGAACCATGCTAAAACATCCAAAACAAGCTAGTGGTGCAAAGAACTACAACACCATGGTGTCTTGCTGCAGCAAATTCAACACCTCAACAAGAACTTCATGAAACTGAAAAGCACCCAACCGATCATCCCGACTTAAAGACGCTAGCCAATCTGCAACTTTATTTCTGTTGCGTCCCACGTGCTGAAATAGAACCGTCCATTCCCGCTCTCTATACTTTTGGATGGCTGCAAGTAAACCATGACCGGCCAACGCACCAGAACCACCATTAAGGATCCGAATAGCTTTAAGGCTATCTGACTCAATAATAACTTGGCAAAAACAACGCTCCCAAGCACACCGAAGCATATCGTGTATCCCTCATAGCTCTGTAAGGAGAATGGAGCAAGAACCAACATGCCGAGAGAAGCCGAAGATCCAGTTGCCGTGGTGATCCCGGATGACGCCACCAATTGCTGCCATCTTTGTGCTCAGCAAAACAACACCATCAGTGTTAGCCTTCACCCACCCTTCAGGAGGTGCGAACCAAGTAGTTGGTGCTGCACTTAGTAACGGCCTCGATGTACTTTGCCCTGGTAGCCTTTCAAACTCCGTCGAGAGTCGCAGACAATAGGCAAGAAAATCACCTCTATCTACAAACCTGTCATTGAGGAGCAGCGAGCAACGACGCTTCCATAATTGCCAACAAATAGTGGCGAAACACGCATTCCAAGCACAGTCAACATTACCAACCTTGTTAGCATTTCGAATGTTACTAGCAAACAAAACCTGCAATGGAGAAGACATAAACTCCTCAATTCGCGACTGTGGTACCACACCAAACCATGTCTCGCGAGCCTTAATACAATCACGAAGACCATGTAACACGTCTTCATCGCATCGACCACATAAACCACAGATCGGTGACGACGCTAGATGCCGACGGCAACGTTCGACATTGGTCAAGAGGCGCTCACGAATAGTGAGCCAAAGGAAAGCGTGCACCCGCTGAGGCACTTGCAAGGACCAAATAAACTTCCAAGGGCCGATCAAGTCAGCTTCACCTTGATTAACCAAGGACGAGTACGCTGACTTTGTAGAAAACCTTCGATTCTCTTCCCATCGCCAGCCAACTATGTTAGGGCCCAAGGAGACATTCGGACATTGCACTGCCCTAATTTTATGTATGTAGTTCTCCGGAAGTAACGCCTCTAACGACTCCCAATCCCACAAACCTGAGGCAGTGGTTATTTCTGCGACTCGAACGCCTCTCGACATCCAATCAAGTAGGCATTTATCGATTAATAGCCCCTCATCATGAAGCCATACATCATACCAAAAATCCGCCAATTGACCATCACAAATATTCCAGCATGCACAACGTCGAATCTCCTCCCACATATGTGCAATACCGCGCCAAAGGCGAGAACAATTGCCATTTTGCACGCTCAAAGGTAGTGTCTCGCACCATTTATACTTAGCTTTTAGGACATGAATCCACAACCTATCCTCATTCATCACCATTTGGAAACCAACCTTCAATATGAAGGCTTGATTTTGCCGATGCAAGTCCTTGAAGCCAACTCCACCACGATCCAAAGGTCGCTGCATATCCTCCCAACGGACCATAGCCATAAACGAATGCCCGGCACTCGAACCCCACACGAATTGCCTTATTAATTTCTCCATCTTTTCGCATAACCCTTTCGGCAGCCAAGCCGATTGCATCACATACATCGGAATGGCCTGTAGAACTGACTTGGCGAGGGTGATTCTTCATTCCAACGATAACGACTTCGCAATCCAACCTGAGAGACGCGCTCGCATTTTCTCAAGAACATACTCATAAGTTGCTTGCGTAACTCTTGAATGAAGAAGAAGAACTCCAAGATACCTTCCTAGATCAGATACCTCCTCAAACCCAAGATTATGGGCAATATCATGGCACAAATCCAGGGTGGCATTTTTCGAGAAGAAAATCTGTGTTTTAGCCACACTCACCCTATGGCCTGAGAAGAGACAAAAAGAACCCAAAACTTCACGCAAAACATTCATGTGAAACATAGTCGCCTCACCAAAAGGCACCAAATCATCTGCAAAGAAAAGATGGGATAGCCCCGGCCCATCGCGAGATAGCTTAATCTGCTTCCAAGTACCATCAGCAATCTTTTTATCTATCATTTGTGAAAGCCTTTCCATGCAAAGGACAAAAAGATAAGGAGAAAGCGGATCTCCCTGCCGAATGCCACGGAAAGGACGGAATGACTCAATAATCTCCCCATTCCAAAGAATTTGGGTGGAGACCGAACGAACACAGACCATGATAAGATCAACCGTTGTAGGTGGCAAACCAATGTCACGAAGAGTTTCTTCCACAAAATCCCACTGTTGCCGGTCATATGCCTTTTCTAAGTCGACCTTAACCGACATCCACGCTTTCCTCCCAACCTTGCGACTCATGGAGTGGATGATTTCCTGTGCTAGAATTATGTTGTCCGTTATATTTCTGCCTGGAACGAAACTAGCTTGCGTGGGTGAAATCCACATGGGAAGAAACGGTTTCAATCGATTGACCAACAGCTTGGTAATGATTTTATATACCACCATACATAAGCTTATAGGTCGGAACTGGGAGATCTTGGATGGTGTGTCAACTTTCGGAATCAGGACTAAAAGTGTACTGTTGCATGATTCATCCAACTCCCCCGTCGCAAAAAAGTGACGCACAATACCAAAAACAGAGTTCCCAACAATATCCCTATTCTTCTGAAAAAAGGCTGCTGGAAGACCATCACACCCTGGAGCTTTCAAAGGTGACATGCTAAAGACAACATTGCGAACTTCATCCATAGTAACCGGTGCCTGAAGAGGCCTCAGTTCATTCGGATCAAAATGGTGAAAATTACCCAAAGAAGCTGCATCTGATTGCCCTCTCCCTTGAGTGGTAAAAAGATTTTTAAAAAATCCAACTGCATGGTTTTTCAACACCTCCGGATTATCACTCCAACTTCCGTCCTCCAATTGTAGCACCCGGATAGTATTTCGGCGTCTCCTTGCCATTGTTGAAGCATGAAAGAACTGAGTATTTCGATCACCTTTTTCTATCCACTGAGAGCGAGATTTTTTGTGCCAAATGCTTTCTTCTTGGTCAATAACCAAATCTAATTCTGCTTTCAAGTCAGCTTCAAGATTGGCGAGGAAGGTGGAATCATTAGCCTCTAGGTAACGCTCAATGCCCCTAATCCGAGCCAGCAAAAGAGTTTTCTTTTTTCCAATATGACCGGAGACTTCTGAGTTCCACATTCGACAATTGGCTTGAAAAGAATGAAGGTTATCTGATAAAGGCTTACTAGTATCCCAAGAAGCCTCTAGCAAACGCGAGAAATCAGGGTGATCGTTCCATGCTGTCAGAAACCGAAAAGGCCTAGCACTAGCAGGGGAAGCATGTACAAGAATACTTCTACCACATGTACTCATAACAATAGGAATGATCAGACCCAAGACGTTGAAGGTGAAGAACCACAGAGTTATCAAAAGATGAAAACCACGCAGAATTACATAGGCATCGGTCTAATCTTTGAGAAAGTGAACCGTTAGTCCATGTAAACCTTGGCCCCTGAAACCCCATATCATGTAGAGATGACTGAAATAAGAATTCAACGAAACTATTATTAACCCCTGATCTGCAAAAAGAACCACCACTTCTTTCACTCCGATTGCTTATAACATTAAAATCACTTCCCAGAACCCATGGTACTTAGGTGGAGGTACCAAAGCTAATAACTGGTCCCAAAGCAATCTTCTACGAATAATAGACGGACTTGCATAGATAAAGGTAGCAAAGAAGTGTTTATTGGTCGAAGGGTCTAAACAAGAAGCATGTATATATTAATTAGAAACCGCGACAACATCCACATTAATTAAATCCTTCCACATCAATCATATACCACCAGAAAAACTAGTGGCTTCCACCCTATACGAAGCATCAAAATGAAGTTACCTTTTGAAAAAAAAAAAAAAAAAAACAAAGAAACCCATACAAATGAAAAGCGAAGCATTTAAGGATGGAAACTCAGCTTTTAATGCTTATACGAAAGAGGGACGAAATTAAAAATGGGATTAAATCATTTAAGGAGCAAAACGCGGCATTTACGATAAAAAAAACCTTGGCATTTAATTGCTAAAAAAGGGGAAACAAAATAAGAGGGTAAAGAGGGGTAAATTCATTAAAGAAGGCCGTTCAACTTTCTCTCACTTTCACTCGGTTCTCTTTGAACCAAAACCTAGACGCCGTTCAGCGGCGGCGGCGGCGCCTCACCGGCTACTCCACGGGACACGACCAAGAAGGCCGATGGTGAACTGGTTCTAACCCCTTTGAAGACTCGATCTAGCGACGGTGGACGAAACCACTCTTAAATCGGAGGTAAAGTTTTTCTTTATTTTCTTCTTTGATTTTTTTTATGTACTTTGAAACTTTTGATTTTGAAGATCAAACTTTGATTTGAAAACAATCTTAGAAAAACCCCTTTATTTTTATTTTAAAAAACGAGATTTTAATTCAGAGACTGGAGAAGAAAAGCCCTTGATTTCTGTTTGAAAAAAAAAAACCCTAATGCTATGCGAAAATAGAAGATAGAATAACTAGAACGCTTTTTTTTTTTGCTCTGTATTTCTGAATTGAATCAAAGAGCCCACTTTTTACATTTTGTTTGATTCCGCTCTTATGGCCAAATATTACAATGAAAAAAAAAACAAAAATCCCCTATTGGTTGTGAATTTTGTTTCTTTATGCAGCTGGCAAAGTGCTGGAAAGGGGGATCATTGTGCATTGGCCTGTGAGGCCTGGTTGGTGTAGGCAGAGGCATGGCTCAAGAATGGTGGTGGCATGAGTTGTGGATATTGTAAAATTGGACATTGGTTAAATGAAAATGGACTTCGGATTTTTTTTGGGGATATTTGGGTTTTAATTTTGACCTAAATTTTTGGGCCGGACAAAAAAATAGTTATTATAATGTGCATGTCTTTATATACAAGACCCAAATTTATTGTTATTGAATAAATTAAGCTAATATGATATATGTAATGTGAGTGTTTAAATCAATTGGGCACTTCGTGGGCTATTTAATTAATGATTTAAAATTATTTTTATATTTGGATATTATTTTTTTGAATATTATGAAATTAAAAATATAAATTATATGATAAAATATTATCTTTTCATTCAAATATTATTGTGACAATGATATTTAACTAATCAATTTTATAAAATTTAGATAATTTACAAATTTTATTTCAATAAAATTTTGTTGAGTTGATCGTTCAATAGAAAAATGATAGAAATAACTAAGAGGATTGAATTGACAATTAAAAAATTGGTGTAAGCTAGAGGTGGCAATCGGGTCATTCGGTTCGGGTCGTTTCGGGTCTATCTAGAATCAGTTTAGATTCGGATCGGTTCGGGTCTAATTCGGGTCTGTGATGAGTCGGATTCGGTTCGGGTATTGGATCGGGTCAAAATCGGATCGGTTGTTTTCGGGTCGGATCAATATCGGATCGGTCGCTTTCGGTTCGGGTCAAAATCGGGTCGTTCGGCTCGCTTTCGGTTCGGGTTAAAATCGAGTCAATTTCGGGTCGGGTCAACATTTAAATTTTCGGGTCAATTCGATTTGAGTTGGGTTAAAGGTTTAAGGTTTAGTATTTATGGTTTAGTTTAGAGTTATTGGTGTATGAGATTAATTCTGATTCAACTTGTCTGATATGAATTAATTTATTAAACTTAGGATCTAATTGAACTAACTAAAATCTAAAAGCATAAATCACGGACATAATTAAAATAATTTTAAAACTAAATGTGAAATTTCAATTAAATTAATCTAAATTGAAACTCAATTAAATTAAGAAAAAGAGAAAAGACAATTGGTAAAAATAGAGAGAGAAAAAACAAAATTTTGGAGGGAAATAAGCCACCAATTTTTTAAGCTAGATTGAAAAAAAAAAGAAAAAGACAATTGGAAAAAATAGAGATCGAAAAGACAAAATTTTGGAGGGAAATAAGCCACCAATTTTTTAAGCTAGAGATTAATTACTTTTTAGGTCATGTTGCATTTAAAATGTTACATTTTAGTCAACTTTAAGTTTTAATTTAATTTAATTTATGTGAAACAAATATTTTAATTTTGATATAACTAAAAACCTAAGGACTAAATAGAAAAAGTCAAAATGAATTTTAAGTCCTCAAAATATCCCCATATAATTTTAGTATTATGCCCAAGTTAAAAACATACTATTTCAAATATTTTTCTAAGTGTTTCAAGCCAAAACAGTGTTTTTCAAGTACCCGTTTCGAAACGGCATAAGGCGTTTCGAAACATTTTCACCACTGTCGACCACCGTTCCGAAACGCGTATCGAAACACTTAAAACCGTTTTGAAACGGCACAACTCGTTTCGAAACTGTTCTTCATATAGGATTTAAAAAGGGTTGTTTTATTTCAAATATTCCAGATTTTTAAATATAAAAGGGGTGTTTCGAAACGGATCAAGCCCGTTCCGAAACGACCCTTTGACAGTAGCCATTTCGTTTCGAAACGGTTCACTCCCGTTCCGAAACAAGGGCTAGGTTTTATTTTGAAAAAATATGACCGTTGTATGTTTTAACTGATTTTCTGAAAACCGTTAAGGCGTTTCGAAACGGGCTAGGACCGTTCCGAAACGACCCTTGACAGTGGCAAAAACGTTCCGAAACGGCCCTAAGGCGTTTCGAAACGGGCTCTTAAATGCACCCCAACGGCTCTTTCTATTTTAGTCCGTTCCGAAACAGGTTCCCCGTGTTCCGAAACGGGTTGGTGCAGACTGCATTTATGGTGGCAAGAGAGGGTTCCAACGGCTCCATTTATGTTCCCAACCACCCAAACGGCTAGAAATCAATGAGAAGGTATAAAAGAGACATCCAAAAGCATCAGCAACAACTATTGATCCTAAAGCAAACATCCAAACATCAAATTCAAGCATTTGAGCAAAAATCCTAAATTTGTGTAAAATCCCAATTTGTGTTCTTCATTCATATTTTGTAAAATTGGGTTGAGTGCTTGTATTGGGGCTATCATTTGTATTGAGAGATACCTAATTAGCCTACAAATTTCTTTGTTCTCTTGTGTGAGGGTTGGGTTGATTTTTGGGTAGAAAAATCAACCGATATTGTAAAGGGTTACCTCCTTGTCCTAGAAAAGGGGAAGATCAATTTAGTGAAATTGTTGCAAATCCTTAGTGAGACTAAGGTAGTGGATGTAGAGTTCATTTGGAACTTGAACCACTCTAAATTCCGTGTTCATCATTTTTAATTTGCCAATTTCCACTACAATCCTTTAAATTTCCAATTCACCCCCCTCTTGGTAAATATCGATCTTTCGATCCACTCAACAATTGGTATCAGAGCTTAACTCTTTGAGGATTAACAACCACAAGAGGAGATCCTTGGAAGAGTGTGATCATCAAATTATCAAGAGATGGCTTCAACCTCCGGTTCTGGCATGTACGAGTCACAATCAACCACCAAGCCTCCTTTCTTCAATGGTGACAACTATTCCTTTTGGAAGAACAAAATGAGGCTATTCATCAAGTCAAGTGACTATCTTGTATGGGATGTCATTGAGGATGGGCCATACATTCCATTGAAGCAAGATGGTGAAGGCAAGATGGTGTTGAAGAAGAAAGCCGAAATGAGTGAAGAGGAGAGGAAGAAGATTCAAGTCAACGATAAAGCTCTCCACATGCTATTTTGTGCTTTCGGTCCGGACATCTACTCGAAGGTCTCATCAATAGAAAGTGCCAAGGAAGTGTGGGACACTCTTGAGACCACCTATGAAGGCACCAATGATGTCAAAGAAACTAAGATTGGACTTCTCAATCTTAGTTATGAAAACTTCAAGATGGAGCCCGATGAGACGGTGTCAAAGATGTTTGATCGATTCTCCACAATCGTCAACGGTCTAAAGGGATATGTAGAAATCATACCGGAAGACAAGCTTGTCCGGAAGCTACTCTATTCACTTCCCGAAGCTTGGGATGGGAAGAGAACCGCTATCATCGAAGCAAAGAACTTGAAGACATTAAAGCTTGATGAGCTTGTGGGTTCTCTCCTTACTCATGAGATCATGAAGCAAGGAAGGGAAGATGAGAAAAAGAAGGAAGAGAAAAGAGTAGAGAAGCTTGAGGTTAAAAAGAAGAAGAAGATGGGAATAGCTCTCAAGGCTAAAGCTTCACAATTTGATGAGAGCTCATCTAGTGATGAGGACGAACTTGAAGAATTGGCTATGATAGCCAAACGGTTCTCACGATTCATGAGGTCCAACCGAGGAAGAAAAATCCAAAGAAAGATGGACTTCAAAGGGAAGAACAAAGAAGATGGAAAGGATCCCATCATTTGCTATGAGTGCAAACAACCCGGCCACATCCGTTCGGAGTGCCCTCAACTCAAGAAGAAGGGTTTTGAGAAGAAGAAGAAACTTCAAGCCAAACTTGCTACTTGGAGTGATGAGGAGTCATCGGAGGATGACGAACAAGAAGTGGCTAACCTTTGTCTCATGGCACTTGAGGAAGATTCCTCCATGGTAACCTCTAGCTCATCTACTTTAGATTTTTCATATGAAGAATTAAATGATGCATATGATGAGTTACAAGAGGTATATGATGAATTAGTTGAGAAGTTTAAGGAGTCGGTCATTAAAAACAAGAAAATCATTTTAGAGCTAAATGAGAAAAATGACTCACTCACTCAAGCTAATTCTAAATTTGAGAAAAAGATTTTAGGATTAAAAGATGAACTTAAATTCTTTCAAGATGAAAATGTTGATCTTAATAATCTTTTGTCTCAATGCAATAGTGAACACCAAAAGGTGTTAGGTGAGCTAAATGAGCTCAAAAAGTCCTTAAAAAATGTTGGAAGTGTCAAGCATGAAGTAGGAGAATCATCTAGAACACACCAACCTAAGAAAAGGACTAATTACTACAAACAAAGTAGCTACCCTAGACATAGTAGAGCTAAAAGAATTAGAAGTGTATGGGTTCCTAAGGAACTTGTAAAATCTAATAATATTATTGCTATGTCATCTTGGATTCCTAAGGGAACCAAGGTTTTGGGAGCTAACACTCATGGACCCAAAATGATTTGGGTACCAAAAACCAAGGTTTAATATCTTTGTTTGTAGGGGGAGCATTGCTTCAAGGCCAAAGCACAAAGTCAAAACTCATGGTACCTTGATAGTGGATGCTCGAGACACATGACTGGAGACAAGAGTCGATTCATGGATTTAAAGCCAAAAAGTGGAGGAGTAGTAACATTTGGTGACAACTCCAAAGGCCACATTAAAGGTATTGGCTCCATAGGTAATCACTCTACCATTCTCATTGAAAATGTCTTATATGTCGATGGTCTTAAACACAATTTATTGAGCATAAGTCAATTATGTGATAAGGGATTTAATGTTCTTTTTGATAAAAATGGATGCAAAATTGTAGACATTAAATCTAATAGTATTATGCTCATAGGTCATCGCATAGGAAACATATACATGGTGCATTTAGATGACATTCATACATCTCATGCATGTTTAGTTGCTCAAAATGAAAATGATGCATGGTTGTGGCATAGGAAGCTAGGACATGCTAGCATTAGTGTTTTGGAAAAACTAGTCTCTCTAAATCTAGTTAGAGGTTTGCCCAAAATAAAATTTTCAAATGATAAAATTTGTGATGCATGCTCAAAGGGTAAACAACATAAGTCTTCCTTTAAATCCATTAATGATGTTTCTACTAGTAGATGCTTACAATTAATTCACATGGATTTATTTGGGCCAATTAGGACTATGAGCTTGGGTGGTAAATCTTATGCTTTTGTGCTTGTTGATGATTTTTCTAGATATACTTGGGTTTTATTTTTAAGTACTAAAGATGAGGCTTTAGATAAATTCATCACATTTTCAAAAACAACCCAAAATGATCTTGAACTTAGAATTTCACACATTAGAAGTGATCATGGAACCGAGTTTCAAAATTTAGGGTTTGAAGACTTTTTAAACGAAAATGGTATTAGCCATAATTTTTCGGCTCCTCGAACTCCTCAACAAAATGGGTTAGTTGAGAGGAAAAATAGAACTTTGCAAGAAATGGCTAGGATTATGCTTTGTGAAAACAATTTACCTAAATATTTTTGGGCGGAAGCCACAAACACCGCTTGCTATATTATAAATCGAGTAATGATTAGGCCAATTTTAAAGAAAACACCTTATGAGATTTTAAAATCTAAAAAGCCTAACATTAGCTATTTTCACCCTTTTGGGTGCAAGTGTTTTGTTTTAAATAATGGAAAAGATAACTTAGGTAAATTTGATGCAAAAAGTGATGAAGCCATTTTTATAGGTTACTCCTTAACCTCTAAAGCCTATCGAGTATTTAACAAAAGAACTTTAGTAGTAGAAGAATCTATTCATGTTGTATTCGATGATAACCTCCTTCCTAGGAAGGATTCTTGTGATGATGATGATGTAGGAATCATAAATGCCTTTGATGGAGGTCAAACTTCAAAGGAGGATGAGATTTCAACAAAAGAAGAGGACTCACAAGATCCACCTCTTGAAGCCTTAAAGGACTTGGCTATTGAGGAAAAGGAAGTGAGCTACCCAAGGGAGTTGAACTATGTCAAAGATGGTGAAATCTTGGGTGATCCATCCAAGGGGGTAACCACTCGTTCTTCTCTTAAATTAATGAACCATGTTGCATTTATCTCATGCATAGAGCCTAAAAACATAAAAGAAGCATTGAAAGATGATTTTTGGATTTTGGCTATGCAAGAAGAATTAAATCAATTTGAGAGAAGTAATGTATGGACATTAGTTGATAGGCCTAGTAATCAATCTACAATAGGAACTAAATGGGTCTTTAGGAACAAACTAGATGAGAGTGGTAACATTGTGAGAAATAAAGCTAGACTAGTTGCTCAAGGTTACACTCAAGAAGAGGGAATATATTTCGATGAAACCTATGCACCCGTAGCTAGGATGGAAGCTATTAGGATGTTGCTTGCATATGCATGTTATCATAATTTCAAGCTTTTTCAAATGGATGTAAAAAGTGCCTTTCTAAATGGTTTTATAAATGAAGAGGTGTATGTTGAACAACCACCAGGTTTTGAGGATTCAAAATTTCCAAACCATGTGTTTAAACTTACAAAAGCTCTCTATGGTTTAAAACAAGCTCCTAGAGCTTGGTATGAGAGACTTTCAAATTTCTTAATTGAAAAAGGTTTTGAAAAAGGAAAGGTGGATACAACACTCTTCATAAAAAGATATAACAATGACATCTTAGTAGTTCAAATTTATGTTGATGATATAATTTTTGGTTCTACTAATGAATGTCATTGTCAAGAGTTTGCTAAGTTAATGCAAGGTGAATTTGAGATGAGCATGATGGGGGAGCTCTCGTTCTTTTTGGGACTCCAAATCAAGCAAAAGAAGGATGACACCTTCATCAACCAAGCAAAATACATAAAGGATATGCTCAAGAAGTTTGGCTTGGAGAATGCAAAGCCTCAAGCCACTCCTATGAGCTCATCTACAAAGCTTGACAAAGATGAAGGAGGTAAGTGTGTTGACTCTAAGCTTTATCGTTCTATGATTGGATCTTTGCTTTACCTTACCGCAAGTAGACCAGATATCTTGTTTAGTGTTTGCTTGTGTGCTAGGTTTCAAGCTAGTCCTAGAGAGTCTCACCTTATAGCCGTTAAAAGAATCTTTAGGTATCTTAGAGACACTCCTTGTTTAGGTCTTTGGTACCCTAGAGACTCTACCTTTAACCTTCATGCTTACTCGGATGCGGATTATGGGGGTTGCAAAATTGATAGGAAAAGTACTTCGGGAACTTGCCAATTCTTAGGTAGTATGCTCATATCTTGGTTCTCTAAGAAACAAAATAGTGTAGCCTTATCTACCACCGAAGCCGAGTACATATCCTTAGGGAGTTGTTGTGCTCAAGTCCTTTGGATGAAACAACAACTCTTAGATTATGGAATTAAAGTTGGAACCATACCCCTAAAATGTGACAACACTAGTGCAATATGCTTAACTAAAAATCCCATCCAACACTCTAGAACCAAACATATAGAAATAAGGCATCATTTCATTAGAGATCATGTCCTTAAGGAAGATGTGGTTATAGAGTATGTAGACACCTTAAATCAATTAGCGGACATTTTTACAAAACCCTTAGACAAAGAGCGTTTTTAGTCCCTTAGGAGAGAGTTAGGTCTAGCTAGCCTATCTTGACCTTTTAGGACCTCTTTTGTGCTTAAATATGCTTGATTTTGTGAAATGCCATGTTGATGTGTTTAAACTCCTAATTTCATCCATGCTTATAGTTAGGGGGAGTATGTTTATGCTTAAATATGTTTTGCCTGCTCATTCATGACATTTATGCATGTTAGGCCTCTTAAAACTTCATTTTTCTGCACTTTTAGAGCCTCATCTGCACTTCCAGGCCCAGGTGTATCAAAACGGGTGAACCTGTTTCGATACGGATACCTTAAATCCAGCTCTGAGAGAAGGGCATTTCGAAACGCCTCAAAAGCGTTCCGAAACGTTTTTGATTCTGGCAAGGGGTGTATCGGAACGCGTTCCGATACGGGTCAAAGGGAGTTTCGATACGGTCAACATCGTATCGAAACGTTCTGTTTATGGTTTTAAAATGGTCAAAACCCTAGCCGCCCGTTCCGAAACGGTCTTGACCGTTCCGAAACGGCATCGCGGACTGCTTTAAATTAGGGCTTTTAATGATACAAACTCACTTTATATCAATCTCTAAAACCCTAAACCGCCTCCCTCTCTATAAATATCCTCTAAAACTCTTTGATTTTCACAAAATTGTGAGGGGTTTCACTCTTCAACTTAAGTCTAAGCAAGTTTCATCAATCTTGTGCAAGGAGTTCTTCAAAATCATCCAAAATCCCAAACTAAGGTAATTTTTCTATTTTTTTATTTTTCTTTCAATTTTTGTTCGAATCTTAGGTTAGAAAATTTTATTTTTGTATAAATTATATGTTTTTTGTTGTGGGTTTTCAAAATCTTGTAAAAATTTTTCAAATCTCAAATTTTTTGATTCGAATATAAATTTTTTCAATCGTATTTTTTTTAAACTGTTTTTTATTTTAATTTTGTTTTCAAAAACCTAAGTGGGATTTATTATTGGATTGATTATAAATATCAATGCATACACTCAATTTTAAAACACTTGCTTAATGTTTTTAGATGGAGGATCAATCGAACAAAAAGCGCAAGGCCGTTCAATCCGGTGATTCGAGCATTCGTCCGAATATCACTATGCTTTTTCAGAAATCTCTTAAAAATCCGGACGCGCGTGCTCGCTTTGCTTATGTCAAGGATTTCGCGGTTCGTAAGGAACGTGTCATTGATCTTGAGTTCCTCAATTCCGAGTGATTCCTTTTTCGTTATCTCCCTCGTTTGGATGAGTGGAATCTCATGGATTTCTTGAGCCTTCCGGATGTTTGCTACAAAAACATTGTACTCCTCTTTTATTCAAATGCTCGTTTTCTTTATGATGAGACCAAAACCGAGATCATAGGAATTGAATCATCCTTATTAGGCAGAAAGTTTGTTGTTAATGTTGCACTTTTAGAGTCTGCTCTTAAGCTTAAGAATGTGGGTCTTGAGGATGAACGCCACTTTGGCTCTTTCACCGGTAAGGCACTTTCGTTGGATGTGCACGATCGAGTTCTTCACTTGATGGTGTCTTGGTTTATTCGTCCTTCCGGAGGCAAATACTCTCATATCCGTCACACTGATCACTTTTGGCTAGAGTGTTTCCGTAGGGGTGAGCGCCCAAATGTGCCTAAGATTATTTTTGCCGAGATAGTCAATAATATCAAGCTTATTGACACGAATGAGTTGAAGTCTTTCACATATGGCATTGTCTTGAGCGCCCTATTTGATAATCTTAGCATTGATTGTACCTACGACTCTCCGATCCCTCGCAAGACCAAAATTGGTGAGTCATCCCTTCGAAAGTCCGGGTTCCAATATGTGAATGGTTTTTGGGAAAGAGTTGATAGAGAAGCGGATCTTGCTCCCGTTGCTCCTCCACCGCAAGTTCCAGTTGCAAACAATGAAGCCCTCACGGCTTTCCTCACCGAGCGGTTCAATGCTTTGGACACTCGGATGAATACTTTGGACACTAGCATTGCTTCGGGCTTTGAAACAATGGGCAATCGTTTGAAGAATGTCGAGGATCGCCTTCTTTCTCTTGAGACTTCTCATTCCAACTTGGACCTTTCCTTCTCCACTCTTTATGGGCAATGGACGAAGTTTCACCGCTCTCAAGCCAAGAGCGATGATGATGATGACGAGGATGATGATGACGAGGCTTAGGATATTTATCTCATATCATATCATATTATCTATGCATTTTAGGATTAAGGTTGCATCTTTATGTTTTCTCATGTTTTAAGAACCTATGCTTATGGCTTTTTTATTTGGGATTTTATGTTTGAACTAAATGTTTGAATTATGTTTTGGATATTTTGATTATGAATTTATAATATAGTTGCTTATTATTGCTTATTGGTACTAATCCTTTATCTTCTCTATGAGCTTTTATTGCTCTTTTTGATCTAACAAAAAGGGGGAGAAGAAATTTAAGAGCCACACTTTAAACTAAAATTCGTTTTAAAATGTTAAAAGGTTTTTAAAAGTTTACTTGGATTTCAAATCAATTTTTTTAGACTTTAAAAAAAACCTATCTTAAATTAAGGGGGAGTTAGAATAATTTTCAAAACTTTCAAAATTCCAGAAATTCTAACTTTGGTTTTGTTATATCAAAAAGGGGAGATTGTGAAACAAATATTTTAATTTTCATATAACTAAAAACCTAAGGACTAAATAGAAAAAGTCAAAACGAATTTTAAGTCCTCAAAATATCCCCATATAATTTTAGTATTATGCCCAAGTTAAAAACATACTATTTCAAATATTTTTCTAAGTGTTTCAAGCCAAAACAATGTTTTTCAAGTACCCGTTTCGAAACGGCATAAGGCGTTTCGAAACATTTTCACCACTGTCGACCACCGTTCCGAAACGCGTATCGAAACACTTAAAACCGTTTCGAAACGGCACAACTCGTTTCGAAACTGTTCTTCATATAGGATTTAAAAAGGGTTGTTTTATTTCAAATATTCCAGATTTTTAAATATAAAAGGGGTGTTTCGAAACAGATCAAGCCCGTTCCGAAACGACCCTTTGATAGTAGCCATTTCGTTTCGAAACGGTTCACTCCCGTTCCGAAACAAGGGCTAGGTTTTATTTTGAAAAAATATGACCGTTGTATGTTTTAACTGATTTTCTGAAAACCGTTAAGGTGTTTCGAAACGGGCTAGGACCGTTCCGAAACGACCCTTGACAGTGGCAAAAACGTTCCAAAACGGCCCTAAGGCGTTTCGAAACGGGCTCTTAAATGCACCCCAACGGCTCTTTCTATTTTAGTCCGTTCCGAAACAGGTTCCCCGTGTTCCGAAACGGGTTGGTGCAGACTGCATTTATGGTGGCAAGAGAGGGTTCCAACGGCTCCATTTATGTTCCCAACCACCCAAACGGCTAGAAATCAATGAGAAGGTATAAAAGAGACATCCAAAAGCATCAGCAACAACTATTGATCCTAAAGCAAACATCCAAACATCAAATTCAAGCATTTGAGCAAAAATCCTAAATTTGTGTAAAATCCCAATTTGTGTTCTTCATTCATATTTTGTAAAATTGGGTTGAGTGCTTGTATTGGGGCTATCATTTGTATTGAGAGATACCTAATTAGCCTACAAATTTCTTTGTTTTCTTGTGTGAGGGTTGGTTGATTTTTGGGTAGAAAAATCAACCGATATTGTAAAGGGTTGCCTCCTTGTCCTAGAAAAGGGGAAGATCAATTTAGTGAAATTGTTGCAAATCCTTAGTGAGACTAAGGTAGTGGATGTAGATTTCATTTGGAACTTGAACCACTCTAAATTCCGTGTTCATCATTTTTAATTTGCCAATTTCCACTACAATCCTTTAAATTTCCAATTCACCCCCCCTCTTGGTAAATATCGATCTTTCGACCCACTCAACAATTTAGTCACAAGTATTCCCACGGTTTAGACTTCGGATATAGAAATCCCCTCCCGTAGTGATATTTAGTCTCTAAAAATTTACTTTTAGTTGAAATTAAATAATCTTTGTAATTTAGTCTATTAATTTAATATATTGATATTTTCGTTCATTTTAATTTCAAAGATTTAATTTTTAGCCAAAATTGAACCCTATTTATTTATATGGTATAATTACAAAATTGGTCATTGGACTCTCAAATTTCTCCACTTCCAAATTGTCAATTTAGTCTACAATTTCAATTTTATGTTATATTTTATGATGAAATTATAAAATTGGTCACCAAGATCTCAAATTTCTATACTTCATTTTATTATTTATTATATTGTTAAAAATAGATATTCGGGTTAAAATCGGGTCAAAATCGAGTTAAAATCGGGTCGATATTCGGTTCAGCTTTCGGTTCGGGTAGCATTCGGTTCGGGTCCATTCGGTTCGGGTCCATTCGGTTCGGGTCCATTTCGGTTCGGGTCCATTTCGGTTCAACAAAAAAATTTGTTTCGGTTCGGGTCAACTTCGAATCATCATGTTCGGGTCAAAATCGGGTTTCGGTTCGGGTAATTCGGTTCGGGTTTCGGGTCTCGGTCAAGTTTGCCAGGTCTAGTGTAAGCAAATTGAAAAAAGAATGAAAATTTGCACAAGTGGTTAGAGTGGTTCAACATTCTAAACAATGTCTACATTCACTACTTTAGCTATTCAAATTAATGATTTTTTACAAATTCACAAATTTTCTCTTTTTTAAACTAAAAGAGATAACCTCACAGATTCTAAACTTATACCGTAAAGTCTAGCACCTTTTTTTTCTTTCTAAAAGTGAATACAAAGAAACAAATTATAAAATTTCTCCAAAAGAAGATTGTTTGCACAATTTAAAATCACCAAAACCCCAACACTTGAATGAAAAAGATTTACAATGAAGAACACTCAAGTTATTACAAGATTTTTCAATAAAGGCTCTCAAAGATGTTGGATATGTGCTTGGATGCTTTAGAATAGTTTTCTTGTTATTGAAGAAGCTTTGGAGACTTGATTTTATATCCATTCTTTGATTTCTAGCTGTTTAGATTGTTCGGAAATTTAATAGAGCCGTTGAACTGCGATTTTCCCGCATTAAATGTTATATGACAAGTGTGGGTATCGGTACGCGGATCTCCGTATTGGTACATACTCAAAATAGAAATAGCCGTTGCAACAAAGGTGTACCGATACGCAAGTTAGCGTATTAGTACAAAGTGAAGAAATTGCATGGGTACAAGTACGCAATGTACTGTACCGGTACTCGTTTTACTCACTAAAAATTTAAAAAACTTTGTGAACTTAGCGTATCGGTACGCGTATGCCCGTACTGATATTCAGTTCAATTTGAAAATATGTTCGCTCCAAAATTTGACAAGGCATTAAGACACTTAAAATATTTAAGAATAGTTCAGCCCTTTACCGGTACGCCAAAGGTCGTATCGGTATTTAGTTCACATTTTGGTTTTACAATGAAGAAAAGCTGTATTGGTACGCGTATAGTCGTACCGGTACTCACTTAATCATTTGAATAAAATTAATTTTCAGTAGCGAAAACCTGTACGATACACATATAGTCGTACCAATACTCACTTACCAAAATGGCTTGTTTGAGTACCAAAACACTTAGAAAAATATAGAGTTTAAAAAGATTGACATAGAAAATTATTTTGGTTCGAATGCTTATCAATTCGTGAGTAATTTCAAGTAACTTAAATTTTTTATTTATTTGCAATTAAGTCATTGTTATATCAAAACCAAAATATTGGTTTAACATTGTTAGACTTGTTGCACGCTCGAATCGATCACCGAAATCCGTCAAGAGGGTTGATTTTGCTCCTTGGATGAATTGGCTAAAAATTGAAATAAAGATGAACAATTTGCACAAGGATTTTAGAGCGGTTCGACTACCCAACCGAGTCTACATCCATTACCTTAGCACACCACTAAGGATTTCCCAATTCACTAAGAATTCGTCCTCTTTTCGAGGCTTAGAAGGAAACCTTTACAACCCTATCTTTTATACGGCTAAGATAGAACCACTCTAGTTTTTGTCTAAGGCTAAACTAGAACCTCTCCTTTTACAAGAGATTTGTTTGGTAAACTTAATACCTCACAAGGTGGGTGTTTACACAAATTTAAGCTCACAAGAGTACAAGGATTTACAATAAAGCTCACTTTCTAAAGACTATTTACAAGAGAAATGAAGAGATAAGAATTTGACTTAATTTCTCTTGAACATGTTGCTTGGATGTTGTCTCTCACTTTCTTCAAGTGTTCCAGCCTTTATAATATAGTTAGGAACAAGCTTGTGGCCGTTGGAGACCGTTGGGGATGATTTGGAGCCGTTGTGGCATTTATTTCTCGCAATAAATGCAGTTATGGTGATGTCCGTTTTGATACGCTCGAAGTCGTATCGGAACACCCTTCTTTAAAACTAGCCGTTGGGTCTGATGCGGTGTGCCGTATCGAAACACAATGGGCCGTATCGGAACGCCTGTATCGAAACGTCTAGTGCCGTATCGAAACAGCCTGCAATTCAAAAGACCGTTGGGAAATAGCCGTTGGGGGTTTTGACCGTTGGGATGTATGCCACGTAGGCGTATCGAAACACCAAAGGGTGTTTCGAAACAACCCCTGTCTGTATCGAAACAGGTAAGCCATGTATCGAAATGGGTTATGGCAGTTTCAAAACGTATCGATACAGATTGTGCCTGTATCGAAACGAGTACATTAAAAGCACTGGTTTGGCTACTTAAAAATGTTTCAAACATTGCCAAAACCTTTTGAAAACATCTCAAACTTATTTTCAAGTTGTTTTTGACTTAGAGAATATTTTAAATTCTTTTCAATTTAGTCCAAAATATTTTTCAATTATTATATCAAAACATGTATTTCTACAAACATTCTCCCATTTTTGATATAACAAAACTAAATAAATTTTTAATTCACCCCCCTATTTTTAAGACTAAAAGGTTATAGGTTTTAAAAAAATTATACCCCACTTCTCCCCTTTTTGTTAGATCAAAATTAATAGGGTAAAATAAAACATACATAACAATATAATCCAAAATAGCTCCAAAACATAATATAAAATCCGTAATATTGTAAATCTAAAGCACAATAATCCAACATAATATCCAAGCAAAAAATATATAAACTAATAAAATTCAAATAAAGTCTAAATAATATGATATGATATGCAAAAGGCTAAGCCTAAGCGTCGTCGTCACCGTCGTCGCCCTCCTCCTCATCATGACCATGAAGATAATTTGGGCATCAAATAAATTGTTTTACTCATGACATAAGATTCAAGGCCTATGGTTTCGATTTTGTCCTCATTTAAAACACACATAGCATTGGAATAAAAAATCCGAATAAGAGTTTTTGTAAACAAGACCGGGAACTTGAAGAAAATAGGAAAATTTCCATTGCCTCATGAAATTAAGATATTTAAAATTAAACTCATCGGAGCACATATAAACATAATCAACGACACGCTCACAATGGTCAGTAAAATTTTGAAATATTTTAAAAACTTCCATTGGGTGTGGGTTACCCGGCTCATTAAAACATTGGTTATAAATTTGGGTAAGGTTTGGTCTAAAAACTTGTTGAGCGTTTTAGTTTTCACTGAATATGAGCGCAAGTGCATACTCATGTCAAGTTATAGTATAAAAGATATCGTCTCCCATAGGGATTGGACAGCTTGACTCGAATCGTAACTCCTGCACAAGGGAAAATTAAATGCACAAATAAGTTTAATTGTTTAAGAAGAAAATAAAATAAAACACAAGTAAATAAAAGGAAGAGATCAGATTGATGGAATGGGCCGGGTTATGTTGTTGCTTAGTGTGAAACTACGTTGAATAGGACAAGTTGCTTTGCGCTGCCAGACTTTGCTACCTCGGCGGAAGGTGGCCGATTAGCTTTTGTAACACTCTCGCTGCCCAACAGTGGAATGGGCGAGTGTCTCGGCGGCGAACTCGTCAAAACTACAAGGTTCGGCAGAACGCTTCGAAAGTGATCCCGCTTATGTCTAAGTCAGAATGTTGTTGATGCCTACTGCAGATAATACCAGTTGCGACATGAATCGTGCAAAGACAACAATGTTTGGTTTGTTCTCTTTTAGCCGCCTTAAACCCTAACCTATGTCTAGGCTGGATTGATCAACACTTGATTAAGGTGAAGACCGTGCTTACTCCTTTCGTGAGTTCGACTCTCTCGATACCAAACAAATGGATAGTAATCAACTAATCTTTCGCCTTAATTGAAAACTATGAAGAACATGGAATAAGCAAACCTTGAAGCTTTATTTGCAAAAACAAACTTAAAATCCTAAACAACCGTTCTCACACTAGTTTACAACATAACCCAAACCCAAAGAGAATTTAGAACATAATTGACGGCAAGAAAACCTAAACTATGCCTAAGGGAAAACCTAAGTTGTTTTGAAGTAAAAATACATTGAGTAAATATAGGCATTAGCTAGGTCTAGTCCTTCTTGGAATAGAAGTCTTCAAAGTAGCTTTTGCATTAAATGTAACCTTAAATTCTTACTTCTTTGAGTTGAATGTAGACTTCTTCACGTTTGCCTTGCTCCACAAGTAATCTCATACTCCTCCTTCGGATGCTCTGCCCGCTGCTACAGGCATCGGAAAATTTAGTGGATGGCCTTGTTAGAATCAGGATTTTCTGCTCTACAGATCACACTCTAGTTCTCCGATTCCTCATCTTGATGTCTTGGGTGGCGGGTACGGCAGCGACAGCTACTCGGTAGCTGCTATCTCTGTCTGGAACTGCATCAGTACAACTCCTTGATCTGCTACCTCAGCATCATGTTCTCAGCTCCTCTATTCTTCTGCCAGCTTCTAGTACCTGAAACTAAAACTAAACTAAAACAATACCTTTTCCTTACCAAATAAAAGATAATTAATAAAAAAACATGACAAAGTAAAGAATATTGTAAAATGCAATGCATGATCCTAATTATGTCTAAAATGTACTTGAAAACAACAATAATATGAGATGGAATGTGCACAAAATATAGAACTTATGGACACTTTACACACCTTGAAACTCGAACTATTGCTTGTCCTCAAGCAATGCAACCTAAACATACTTGCCCTTTAAACTTAATCAAAAAGAAAAACCTATTTTAAACTTGATTTAACACCTCAAGGCTGTGGCAATTGTCATTAGATTAGTGAGAGGGGAATAACATGAATTACCTCATAATTAAAATATAGTGCCAGTGAAGTGTGTGCAAAACTGTGTACAGGCTGAATCTGATGAATATTCTAAGTAAATAGAGATGCTGTCATGATATTTAAGGTTGATGCCGAGACAACATAGTTAAGCACAATTAAATAATCATGGCAATAAGGGCTTCAGCTCACCACAACTACTTTTCTAGGTCTGAAATTAAGATAGGAGCAAACTACAAAACCCCGAACCTATTGAGTATAGTCATCCCTTGAAGACTTTCATTCACTCATGCTAATTTGTTCGTCACTTAAAGATTTTCATATTCATGGACTTTGATAGCAGCAGAGTGTCCTTGCACATTATTTTTCCTAGAGCCGGTTTCAGGCACCTATAGGGAAAGACAACATAAAAATTTCTTTCCTGCCGTGGCAGTGCTTTTTTTTTCTGTTTGTTGCCTGCCGCGGTAGCTTTCTACAACTATGTTAGAATTTTTCAAATAATTCAAGTAGGCAATGTTTACCAGAAATTCTAACAAATTCAGCAAGTAACAGTAGTGTTTTTAATTTTTGGCAACTATAGAAAAATCCTAAGTTTACTTCATGCTTTTCCCAAAATTAAATTCATATTAACTTGGTGCGAAAAATTAAAATCGGTTATCCTATCATAGGCACAAGTTCTAACAAAAATTTATTTCGATTAAATTTCTAAGGCAACTACAAAATTCAACCTAATATGCACTAAAATATACCTAAACATGATGAGTGCTAACCCCCCCAAACTCGAGACGGGCATTGCCCTCAATGCACAAAATAAAAACAGAAAATATAATTAAGATAAAAAAATAGAAAAATAAAATAAAGAGAAGAAAAGAAAAAAAAACTCTAGAAATTGGTTGAGGGCTGATAGGAGGCTTGAGTCTTGGCGGAAGAGGAGGAAGAGGAGGATTGGATGACTAGGCAGCGGCCGACAGATGTCTGGGCGGCAGACTTGGTAGGAGATACCTTCGCTATTCGCGGCGGCTGGACTCTCTTGGAAGTGGGGCGAGGTTCTTCACGAGGTTGGGCAGGAGGAGCTTACTTTTCTTCTGTCTTAGAGTCAGACTCCTCGTCCTCGGATTCGGTAGAGATTATGTGCTGCTTCTTTTTCCTTGATGCTTCCTCCATTGGTGCTGCTGGAGGGTCTATCGCCATTGGGGCTGCTGCTTCTGTTGGTGGCTGCTGCTCGACCTCATCTAATGAGGAGGTGTTTGCCACCATTGCCGCTGTGCAGGTGGGGGAGTGATGTTGCTGATGCCTCTCAGGGGAGTCTGCCACCGTATTGGAAGCAGAGGTGGCGGAATACGATGGGTAGTGCATCGTAGATGGCATATGCCGGTGGAAGGCAGTGTGGCAGGTAGCTGCGGATGATGGTGTTCCTTGGCCGAAGGCAGTTGCGGCGGCGAGGTCTGTTGGGAAGGTTGGCAAGGTGAGGGCATCGTCTAGGAACTTCTAGAGGAGATAGGCCACAAAAGCCTCTTGGACCTCCCCCACGTACTTCATAAATGTCAGCTGTTGCTGTTCGATCCGTTTGTTGTTGTCGATGAGAGTGCGTAATAGTGTGATGACTTTATTGTTTGGGGCAGCTTCAGTACTACCGGGGGCGGCTGGTGTGGCTGGCTGGGCGGCGGGGGGCTGGCTGGGGGTGATAGGCTCTATCTCCTGAGCCTGCATCATCTGCATGCAAACTTTCCTGGTCCACCCCTCCTTGGCAGCTGTAATCTCATCTTCGGGGTCAGTTTGGACATTGAAGTTGGCACAAAGGCCGGTGATGAGAGATGAGAAGTACAACATGGCCTTCATCTTGTGGAAACAGTTGTGGATCTCCTTGCATATGATTTCCCCAACATTGATGGGCCAGTTCACTATAATGTTATGGATGAGTGCGAGGCGCGGACGGTCGACGGTGGAGCTATGGGAGGTGGGCAGTAGATGTCGTTTAATGAAGGTATTCCACAGCATGGGCTCGAGCAACAGTCGGCGACGTTGGTCGGAGCCTCCATGCTCTCCTGCCAACCACAGCGTGTTAGCCTTGAGTCTGTCGTAGTCGGCAGCCTTCAATGACTTCCTCCATTCCTCGTGAGGGTTGTCTTCCATCTCTAGGCCGTAAAAGCTGTTGATCACGGCGGCGTTCAGCTTAACAGGCTCCCATCGGACATAGACGAATGACATTTCTGGGAGGGGGTAATGGGCATAGAATTCTCTAACCATTGTGATGTTGGCCATCTCCGGCTGTCGTGAAACTATTTCCCATCCCTTGCCGTGGACGGTTTCGAATAAGGTGGGCACTAAGCCGAGGTCCCCTGTTTGCTTCGTGTAGTGGAACCCTTGCTCTTCCCAAATTGCTTGCTTTGCAAACTGCGTTTTATATCTCTTCTTATCTGCCTTAGAGCAGAAGCGTTGGAAGGTAGGTTTGGGTGCTGACGTTGATGCCATGTGTGAGACGAGTTAGATATAACTGAAACTTAAAGAAAATATAATGAGAAAAGAGAGCAATGGATTCAAGAAGAGTATAGCAACGAAGTGAAAGTAAAATGAATGAATGAGATGAGTGAGGTTTAAATAGAGGTTACCGAGAGGTGTCGGGGCGGCATTAAATGTCCTACGGGAAAGTTGTCTCGCGCACGTTACGGGATTTCTGCCTGTTATTTCTATAGCCATTGGCAGCTAGCCGTTAGCGGGCAACTAGTTGTTACGCGCTGTCTGCGCTGGGCCGCCCTTGGCTGTCTTGGCGGGATGGTGGGCGGTCTCCTTGTTGGGTCTTCTTCTTGATCCAACTCTTTTATTCCTAAAGCCTGAAATAAAATAAAAATAATTAAATAAGTTCTGAAGAAAATAAAATTTTGAAAAATAAATTACATTACTTTAAAATCTAATCCTAACAGAAAATAAATTGCAATAAATTAAACTCTACTCCTAAAACATAAAAATAAAGAAAATAAAAATAAAATTAAGTTATGTTGGGAGTGCATTTGGGTGCATCTCCCAGACATAACCATTTTCTAAGGTGGTGTTTCTTGTCTTTCCCTCCTAGGGGTCCTCCTGTTCTTTAAGACGGTGTGCTGTTGGGTCTTTCAGCCTGCCCTTGGGTCTGCCGTGACAGTTGTTGTCTGGGCTTGTCTTAGTGCTGATTTTAGCAACATGAGCTTTTGAGCATCCTTCCTTTTCCTTTTCTGAGGGTTGTAACTGTAGGGCGTGTAGGTGTTCCCTTTCTGTGAGAGCGCAAGTGCACACTCCTGCCAAGTTATAGTATAAAAGACGTCGAATCCCACGAGGATTGGACAGCTTGGTTCGTTTCGTAATCCCTGCACAATCGTAAAATAAAAACACAAGTGATTTTATTGTTAAAATAAAAAGTAAATGAAAACACAAGTGATAAGGAAGTGATTCAGGTTGATAGAGCAGGAAGGGTTATGCTGCTCCTTAGTGTGAAAACTGCGTTGTAAAAGGACTGAGTTGTTTCGTGCTGCCACGATATGCTACCTCGGCGGGTATGGTGGGCTGCAGGCTATGACCCTGTCACGCGGCCGCAGCGGGTCACTACCCCTGCAACTTTCGCTGTCTCGGCAGGTGGAACGAAAATAAGTCTCAGCGGCAGATTTGGAAAATACTCCAAGTTCGGCAGGATAGTCGACAATGATCCTTCCTAATTCTAGGCAAAGATGCTTGGAAGCTAGCGTGATGTAGGCAATACCTAGCAATCTCAGCTTAAACCTAACATGGGCTAGTCAACTCGGTTGGTGATCCCTTTTAGCCGCTGAAACTTGTGAACTGGTTAGGAACCAAGTTAGTCACGCCCCAACATGTTGTGATTGTGCTTAACCCTTTCGTGAGCCTTACACTTTCGTGCCCGACGAATAGATTATCTCAACTGAATGGTGTAGACTAATCGAAAGAATGAAGTGCAAATATTAAGCAAAGTTGGAATATTTTATTGAAGAAAACAACTCAAAACCTAAAACAATTGTTTCACAATTGTTTCACAACTAATTTACAACATGACCCTAACCCAAGTGGAGTTTAGAACATAGCGGCGGCAAAGAACGCTAGTGAAGTCTATAGAAAACCAAGATGATTTGAACTAGGAGTACAATGGGTATTTATAGACTATTAACTAGGCTAAGTCCTTCTTAAAGTAGAAGTCCTCGAAAGTAGCTTTCCATCTTTAACATGACTTTAAACTCTGACTCCTTTGCGTGGAATATGGACTTTATCTCGTTTGCCTTAGCCTGCAAGTAACCTTGAGATTTTTGCTTCGGCGGCTCTGGCTACTGCTACAGACGTTGGAAAATCAAATGGATGCCGGCGATAGATTCGGAGTTTTTAGCTCTATAGATCGCACTCCGGTTCTCCAACTTCCATAGTCAGCTTCCGTGGGCAGCAAGGTCGGCGACAACTTTGCTCGGCAGCTACTTGGCAGCAACTGTCTTCTGCTGGAATTGCATCAGTACAACTCCTAGGTTTATTTCCTCATCCTTGAATCCTCAGCTCCTTGGTTCCCCCTTTAAGCCTTTAGTACCTGAATAAAACATACACTAAAACATTATCTCTTGTTTACCAAATAAACGATAATCTATAAAAACAAGGTAAAACAAAGAAATACTGTAAAATGCCATGCATGCACCTACTTATGCCTAAAATGTGCTTAAAATAGTAATAATAAGAGGTGGAATGTGTATGAAATATAGGACTTGTGGACACTTTACACACCCTCAAACTCGAACTATTTCTTGTCCTCAAGCAATGCAACCTAAAATACTTGCT
Source organism: Hibiscus trionum (assembly GCA_030270665.1). Classification (NCBI taxonomy): domain Eukaryota; kingdom Viridiplantae; phylum Streptophyta; class Magnoliopsida; order Malvales; family Malvaceae; genus Hibiscus; species Hibiscus trionum. Next base: position 38,593,543 of record BSYR01000027.1, read on the forward strand.
CTAATAATAATCAAAAAGAAAAAGTTGTTTTTAACTTGGTTTTTTGCTTCAAGTCCGTGGTACCTATATTAAATTAGTGAAGGGAAATAAGCAAGAAACTAACTCAGAATTAAATTCCTCATGCAGTGTGTGTGCATGACTGTAAACAGGCTGAATATGCAGAATAAATAATTAAACAAAGATGTTGCTGTGATTTAAAGGTTGCTGCCAAGGCAACACAGTTAAGCATAATATATTTAATCATGGCAGTGAGGGCTTTAGCTTATCACAACTACTCTTCTAGGTCTGAAGTTGAGATAGAAGCAAACTAAAAAACCCCGAACCCTTGGAGTAGAGTCATCTCGTGAAGGCTTTCATTCACTCATGCTAATTTGTCCGTCTCTTCAAGGCTTTCAGATTCATGGACTTTGATAGCAGCGGAGTGTCCTCGCACATGATTCTTCCTAGAGCCTGTTGCAGGCACCTCTAGGGTAAAACAACATTGTTCCTTGTTTTTGATTCTGCTGCCGTGACAATGCTTTATTTTTCTGTTCCTTTTTCCTGCCTCGGCGGCTAGCTTTAATCATCGTTAGAATTTTGCAAAAAATTCTAAAAACAAAAAAGCAATGTTAATCAAATATTCTAATACATTCAGCAAGTAACAAAAGTGTTTAACATTTTTAGGCAAAAAGAAAAAAAATCTAAGTCATATTTTATGCTTTTTCCCCAAGATTAAGTTCATTTTTAGTTAGGTGCGAGAATAAATTGAATGGCCACCCTATCATAGGCACAAGTCATAACAAATTTTTCTTTTCAGATTATTACTAAGGCAAGTACAATGCAACCTATATGCAACGAAATATGCCCAAACAAATGATGCGAGAGCTATCCCCCCCAAACTCGAGATGGGTATTGCCCTCAATGCACAAAATAGAAAAGATAAATGGCTAAAAGAAAAAATTATAGATACAAGTGAAAAATAAAAAATAAAAGAAAACATAAAAAGAAAAAGAAAAAGAAAAAGAAAAGAAAAGAGAAAGAAAATAAAATACACTAAAAATTTGTTGAGGGTTGAGAGGAGGTTGGATTCTTGTCGGCTGAGGAGGAGGAAGATGTTTGGATGACGAAACGACGGCCGAAAGATGCCTTGGCCGCAGTCTTAGCAGGTGAGGTTTTTGCTTTCCGCGGCTGCTGGACTCTTTTTGGCGTATCATGTATCTCTTCTTGCGGTTTGGCAGGAGAAGCGGCTGGTAATGCATTGTTCTCTTCTGACTCCGTCTCGAAGTCCACAGGTTCTTTGGCTATTATGTGCCGCTTCCTCTTCCCGGTTCCTTCCTCCTTGGGTGCTGCCGGAGGGATGAATGCCATTGGGATGGCTGTTGTTGCTGCTACCACTGATGTTTCTGGCTCCAGCGGCGGATGCTCAATCTCCTATGATTAGGAGGTGTCTGCCACTGTGTTTGCTGTGCAGGCAGGGGAGAGATGCTGTTGGTGCCTCTCAGGCGAGTCTGCCACTGTGTTGGATGGAGTGGTGGCTGAGTAAGTCGGATAATGCGTAGGAGAGGGCACCTAGCGGTCAGTCTGGCGGGTAGCGGCCGCTGGTGGAGTTCTTTGTGCTTGGATTGCTGCTGCAAGCTCCGCAGGGTATGGCGGCATGGTGGGCACATCACCGGGGAATTTCTGCAGAAAATAAGTCACAAGGGCTTCTTGGGCCTCCCCCACATAGTTCATGAAGGCCAACTGCTGTTGCTGGATGCGCTTTGTGATGTTTAGAAGTGTGTGTAGCAGTGGGAGGACTTTTTTGTCTAGGGCAGCTTTAGTATTGCTGGGGGCGGCTGGAGTTTCAGGCTGTGTGGATTAAGGTTGGTTGGGCGTTGCTTGCTCTTTCTCTGCATCCTGCGTCATCTGAATGTGTGCCTTTTTGGTCCAGCCCTCTTTCGCAGTCGTTAGCTCATCTGAGGGCTCAGCCGGGACACCGAAGTTGGTGCAGAGACCTGTGATGAGGGACATGAAGTACAACGTGCCTTTCTTCTTTTTGAAGCAGCTGTGGATTTCTGTGCAGATAATTTCCCCTACATTTATTGGACGGTTCATCAGGATACTGTGAATTAGGCGAGGCACGACCGATCAACGATTGAGTTGTGGGATGTGGGCAGCAGACGTCTTTTTACAAACGTGTTCCATAACATGGCTTCGGGCAGCAGATGGCGGCGCTGGACAGATCCCACATGTTTACCTCCCAGCCATGGCGTGTTGAACTTGCAGAGTTTGGCCTTGATTTTCTCATAATCGGCAGCCTTCAGTGACTGCCTCCACTTCTCGTGAGGGTTGTCGTCCATATCAAGGCCATAGTACCTATTGATGACAGCAACATTTAGTTTGACCGGCTCCCCGTAGACATAGACGAATGTCTTCTCTAGGCAGGGCTGATGGGAGTAGAATTCCATGACTCTGGTGATGTTCGCTATCTTTGGTTGCTGAGCGAACATCTCCCATCCCTTGTTGTGAATGGTTCGGAACAGGGCGGGCTCTAGACCACGGTCTCCTGTTTGTCGTGTGTAATGGAAGCCTTGCTCCTCCCATACTGCCTGCTTGGAGAACTTGTTTCTGTATCTCTCCTCATCTTCCTTGTAGCAAAATCTCTTGTAGATGGGTTTTTGGTTCGATGCTGATGCCATGTGAACGGTTGTATGAAGCTGAAACTAGAAAGGGAAATAATGAGAGAGCAGGGGAATCGGAAAGAAGATAGCAAAAAGGTGAAAGTAAAGTAAAATGAAGTGAGTGAGTGGGGTATATATAGGAGCTGCCGAGAGGTGCCGAGGTGGCATTAAATGCCCAACGGTCCGATTTTCTTGCGTACGCTACAGATTTTTCTGCCCGTTATTTTTGGAGCCATTGACAACCAACTAGTCGTTACGTGTTGCTGCGCTGGCCGCTGTCTCGGCAGGATGGTGGGCGGCCTTCTTGCTGGGCCTCCTTCTTAATTTTGCTCTTGTGTTCCTAAACTTAAAATAAAATAAATTGAAATAGCAATAAAAATAATTAAATAATTTATGAAAAATAAAATTATGAAAGCTAGTCTAATCCTAAAATAAAATAATTTCTAATCCTAATGCATAAAAATAAAAATAAAATAAAGTAAAATTAAGTTATGTTGGGAGTGCATTTGGGTGCATCTCCCAGACACAACCACTTCCTGAGGTGGTTTGACTTTTTCTTCCCTTATGGGGGGTCCTCGTGTTCCTTCAGATGTTGCGTTACTGGGTCCTTAAGTCTGCTCCTAGGCCTGTCGCGGCAGCTGCTGCCCTGGCCTGTTTCCACGATGATTTTGGCAGCTCTTGCATCCGGGCTTCCTTTTCCTTCCTCTGAGGGTTGTAGCACGTTCATCTTGATGCTCTGGTCCTCTACCCTCATTTTCAGCTCCCTGAGTTCCACATCTATAAGCGTTCTGCCCGTGGCCAAGAATGGTTGCCCGAGGATGATGTGGGCTTTTTTCGGCTTCACAATCCAAGATGAGGAAGTCGGCGGGGAGAATCAGGTTGCCCACTTTTACAAGGATGTCTTCGATCTTTCCCTCCGGTTGTACAAATGAGTGGTCAACAAGTTTAAGCATGATGGAGGTAGGTTTGGCAGGCCCAATACCTAGTTTATCGAAGACAGCTTTGGGCATCATGTTGATATTGTCTCCCAAGTCACGTAGGGCTCTAGTCTCATGTTTGCTGCCTATCCTGCACGGGATAACAAAGCTGCCCGGATCTATTTGCTTGAGCGGAAGCTTGTTATGCAGCATAGCCATGCACTCTTCAGTGACAACCACTGTCTCGAATTCCCCAATCCTCTTGTTCTTAGAAACCATGTCCCTGAGATGTTTGGCATAGTTTGGCATTCTTTGAATGGCTTCTATCAGAGGTATATTGATATGCACCTGCTTCAGAATATCAAGGAACTTTCTGAACTGGTGCTCTTGTTGGTGCTCTTGTTGTTGTTGCTTGAGCTTTTGGGGGAATGGTGCTGGCAGATGGATGTCCTCTATGTGCTCCTTACTTGGGGGCTTAGTCTGGGGAGGATCATCCGTTTCAGGGCTGCTGTCGTGCTCTGCCCCTGGGGCGGCTGGTGTTGGCGCTGGGGCGGCTAGTGTTAGTTCTGATGTGGCAGGCTTACTTTTTTGGTCCGGCTGAACTTCCGGTTGTTCCACGATTTGGGTTCATCCAACTACTTCCCGCTTCTTGTAGATATAGCCTTGCAATGTTCATAAGTGGGTTTGGCTGCTGCTTGTGAGCTGCTGGATGAGGCACTCGTTGTCCGGCTGTTGTAGATTTCAGTGAATTACCCAAATTGGGTCTCCAGGTTCTTAACGGAAGCCTCCTGGTTGTTCATCTTCATCTTCGTCCTGTCCATAAAAGACTCGGTTTTTTCAATAAATTTATTTGTATGAACAATAAATTCACTAGTTCCAGTCATAAAAGTTTGAAGGGTTGCTTCTAGTGAGTTATTGTTTTGTGGCTGTTGAGTCTGCTGCGAGGACTGATTCTAGTGGTAGTCTCCCTGTAGTTGTTGTGGGTTTGTAGCTGACTTTGGGTTGCTCTAGGAGAAGTTGGGATGGTTCTTCCATCCAGGATTGTAGGTGTTCTGTGCGGGTCTGTTGTTCCTCTCATATCCTCCCATGTAATTTGCAGATGCAGTGCAGACAGAGGAATCATGGTTGCCTCCACATTCGTCACAGAACGGTTCCACGGCTTTTACTTCATAGACCTTCCCAGGGGGTTTCACAATCTTCATTACCAGCTCCATCAGTGTGTCGAGGCATGCGTTGACAGATTCTGAGGCTTCTACCTCATTTGTAGTGGCTGGACGCCTTGTGCCGCCTCGGCGGGCTGTCAGATACTTGTAGTCATTTTTAGCGGCTATGTTCAGCAGCCGCAGTGCTTCCTCTGGAGGTCTATCTAGAATGATCCCATTGACTGAGGCATTTATCATCATCTGAGATGGGTAGTTAACCCCGTTATAGAATATAGATACCTGAGTCCAAGCCGGTAGACCATATAGCGGACAATTATTCAGCATCTGTCGGTACTGCTCCCATGTCTCATACATCGGCTCGTCACCCCCTTGTCTAAAGGTTGTGATCTCATTCCGCAGCCTATCAGTGACGTTGGACGGACTGAAACGGTCTAGAAAATCTTTGCAGAGCTCCGTCCATGTGTTGAAAGATCCGGCTGGCTGGTTATTCAATCACTATTTAGCCCTATCCTTCGGTGAATAGGGAAATAGTCTCAGCCTTAGTACATCCCGGTGGACCCCGTGTATCTTGAATACTCGACAAATGTCCAGGAATCCTCGTAAATTCTACCGAGCATATTCTGTGGTAGTCCCTCCAAAGTGCCCTAGTGTGTTTATCATGTTGAACATGACGGGCTTTAATTCAAAATGGTACGCCCCTATATCCGGTTCCATCACTATTGGGTCGAACCCTCGGAAGTCATGCTCGAGGTATTCTCTGGTAGTTCGAGCGGGTTGGGGTTGCCTGGGTAGATCAGGGGGTCATGCCGTGGTAGATCTTGCAAACCTCTGGGCGGCAAGTCGTGCTGCCCGCCCCTGCCGTTCACAACATCATTTGGTGGGTCCTCGTTTACCATTGTTTCTTCCTTTTCTTTACTATTGTGTTCTTTGTTTCTCTTTAGGACTTCCCTAAGCTACCTCTTAATCCTTCTTGTTTCATGCTCGAGATCGTCGTAAATGATAAGACTTCTTTAGGGTTTGCCCTGGTCATGCACTAGCAAAGGGAGGTAATATATATATATATATATATATATATATATATTAAAAATAAAGATAAAATAAAAAGTAAATGAAAAGTGCAGAAATTGAAAAACGAAATTCGTTGTTACCAATCCCCAGCAACAGCGCCAAAAACTTGTAGGGCGTGTAGGTGTTCCCTTTTTGTGAGAGCACAAGTGCATACTCCTGCCAAGTTATAGTATAAAAGATGTCGAATCCCACGAGGATTGGAGAGCTTGGTTCGTTTCGTAGTCCCTGCACAATGGTAAAATAAAAACACAAGTAATTTGATTGTTGAAATAAAAAGTAAATGAAAACACAAGTGATAAGGAAGTAATTCAGGTTGATAGAGCAGGCGGAGTTATGCTGCTCTTTAGTGTGAAAATTGCGTTGTAAAAGGACTGAGTTGTTTCGTGCTGCCACGATATGTTGCCTCGGAGGGTATGGTGGGCGGCAGGCTAAGACCCTGTCACGCAGCCGCAACGGGTCACTAACCCTGCAACTTTCACTGTCTCGGCATGTGGAACGGAAATAAGTCTCTGCGGCAGATCTGGCAAATACTCCAAGTTCGGCGGGATAGTCGACAGTGATCCTTGCTATTTCTAGGCAAGGATGCTTGAAAGCTAGCGTGACGTAGGCAATACGTAGCAATCTCAACGTAAACCTAACACAGGCTAGTCAACTCGGTTGGCGATCCCTTTTTACCGTTGAAACTTGTGAACTGGTTAGGAACCAAGTTAGTCACGCCCCAACATGTGATCGTGCTTAACCATTTCGTGAGCCTTACACTTTCGTGCCTGACAAATGGATTATCTCAACTGACTGGTGTAGACTAATCGAAAGAATGAAGTGCAAAGATTAAGCAAACTTGGAATATTTTATTGAAGAAAACAACTCAAAACCTAAAACAACCGTTTCACAACATAACCCTAATCCAAGTGGAGTTTAGAACATGGCAGCGGCAAAGAATGCTAGTGAAGTCTATAGAAAACCTAAGATGATTTGAACTAGGAGTAAAATGGGTATTTATAGACTATTGACTAGGCTAAGTTATCCTTAAAGTAGAAGTCCTCGAAAGTAGCTTTCTATATTTAATATGACTTTAAACTCTGACTTCTTTGCGTGGAATATAGACTTTATCTCGTTTGCCTTAGCCCGCAAGTAACCTTGAGATTTTTGCTTCGGCGACTCTGGCTGCTGCTACAGACGTCGGAAAATCAAATGGATGTCGGTGATAGATTCAGGGTTTTTAGCTCTACAGAACGCACTCCAGTTCTCCAACTTCCATAGTAAGCTGCGCAGCAAGGTCGGCGGCAACTTTGCTCGGCAGCTACTTGGCAGCAATTGTCTTCTACTGGAACTGCATCAGTACAGCTCCTAGATTTGTTTCATCAGCCTTGAATCCTCATCTCCTTGGTTCCCCCTTTCAGCCTTTAGCACCTGAATACAAAAATACACTAAACCAGTATCTCTTGTTTACCAAATAAACGATAATCTGTAAAAGCAATGTAAAACAAAGAAATATTGTAAAATGCCATGCATGCACCTACTTATGCCTAAAATGTGCTTAAAAACAGTAATAATAAGAGGTGGACTGTGTATGAAATATATGACTTGTGGACACTTTACAGTAACACATTCAAATTGATGCTCTGATTGTTTACCCTCATGATCACCTCCTCGTGTTCCACATCTATTAACGTTCTTCCTGTGGCCAAGAATGGTCGCCCAAGGATGATTGGGGCATTTTCATCGGCCTCATAGTCTAAGATGAGGAAGTCTGCTGGAAAAATAAGGCTGCCCACCCGAACTAGGATGTCTTCAATCTTGCCCTACGATTGTACAAATGAATGATCAGCCAGTTTCAGCATAATGGGGGTAGGTTTGACTTTCCAAATTCCTAGTTTGTCGAAGACTGCCTTAGGCATTAAGTTGATGCTGGCCCCTAAGTTGCACAGGGCTTTTGTTGCATGGTTGTTGCCGATTCTGCATGGTATGACAAAACTGACTGGATCTATTTGCTTGGGTGGCAACTTGTTATGTAGCATGGTCATGCACTCCTCATCGGCGAACTCGGTAGAATTACAAGGTTCGGCAGAACGCTTCGAAAGTGATCTCGCTTATGTCTAAGTCAGAATGTTGTTGATGCCTACTACAGATAATACTAGTCGCGGCGTGAATCGTTCAAAGACAGCAAGGTTTGGTTCGTTCTCTTTTAGCCGCCTTAAACCCTAACCTATGTCTAGGCTAGATTGATCAACACTTGATTAAGGTGAAGACCGTACTTACTCCTTTCGTGAGTTCGACTCTCTCGATACCGAACAAATGGATAGTAATCAACTAATCCTTCTCCTTAATTCAAAACTATGAAGAACATGTAATAAGCAAACCTTGAAGCTTTATTTGCAAAAAACAAACTTAAAATCCTAAACAACCGTTCTCACACTAGTTTACAACATAACCCAAACCCAAAGAGAATTTAGAACATAATTGACTGCAAGAAAACCTAAATTATGCCTAAGGGAACACCTAAGTTGTTTTGAAGTAAAAATACATTGAGTATATATAGGCATTAGCTAGGTCTAGTCCTTCTTGGAGTAGAAGTCTTCAAAGTAGCTTTTGCATTAAATGCAACCTTAAATTCTTACTTCTTTGAGTTGAATGTGGACTTCTTCACATTTGCCTTGTTTCACAAGTAATCTCGAACTCCTCCTTCGGCTGCTCTGCCCGCTGCTACAGGCATCGGAAAATTGAGTGGATGGCCTCGTTAGAATCAAGATTTTCTGCTCTACAGATCGTACTCTAGTTCTCCGATTCCTCATCTTGCTGTCTTAGGCGGCGAGTACGGCAGCAACAACTACTCAGCAACTGCTGTCTCTGTCTGGAACTACATCAGTACAGCTCATTGATCTGCTACCTCAACATCATGTCCTCAGCTCCTCTCTCCTTCTGCCAGCTTCTAGTACCTAAAACTAAAACTAAACTAAAACAATACCTTTTCCTTACCAAATAAAAGATAATTAATAAAAAGCATGGCAAAGTAAAGAATACTGTAAAATGCAATGCATGATCATAATTATGTCTAAAATGTACTTGAAAACAGCAATAATATGAGATGGAATGTGCACAAAATATAGAGCTTATGGACACTTTACAGGCACCATTATCGAAGTTGGAAGAACTAGCGGAATCGTTTCTAGGTCGTTTTCTATGAGGCATGGTGAAAATGTTTGGGTTAAAAAACCCTACAAAAATTAAACCACAAAACAATATGTATGCAAATTTATCAAATTCAATCCAATGAATCAACCAATTATCAAGATAATGCAAAAATTTATGATTTATAGTTTAAAATCATATACAAGTATAAATAAAAATTTTCATAAGTTTAAATTTTGAAATATGTGAAAAATTATATATGAGTATAAATATATATATCAGAATGAAAAATTTTCAGTTTTGAAAAATATTTTGTAAAACTTTTGAAACTATGGATTTATACATCCTAAAAATACTAGATTCAAACCTAAAAGCTATACAAATATAAAGAAATTCGAAAAAGTATAAAAATAAGGTCTTTACCTTGAGATATGGATGAATAAGGAGATGATTTGAACAAATCTTGGTGAAGACAACTTGGGTTTGATGTTTAAGTCGAAATCCTCCAAAAGTTTTGAAGAAATTTGATAAAAAAATTCAAGGATTTTGAGGGTTTTATAATAGAGTTTGGCTAGGGTTTTGAGGAGAAATATAGACTTTAAAACTGATTAGAAAACTTCACTATATTGCCTCAGACACACACGTACCGGTACGAATAATCGCGTACCAAAACGATACATACCGGTGTGGAAATAAGCCGTATTGATCCTTGATGCATACCGATACTAAGCTTTCAGTACCGAAACACTGCCCCAAGAACCCGTACCTATACTAGGAACATTGTACCGATACCCTTTGCCCAGAAATGATAAATTTGGCAGCAAAGGACCCAAAAATTCGATTTTAATCGAATCAAAATGCCTTTTTATGATGTATGAGCATATATGTATAGGCAATCAAAGATACATACTCCCCCTAACTATTTGAATAGATGTATTTAAGAACAAAATCATATAAACATGAAATTCATACAGATTCAAGCAAGGTTTGAGAACAACCAAAGGCTCTAAGGTTCAAGAAAGGCTTGTAAGCCATAGCTCCTCTACTGAGAGACCAAAAACGCTCCTTATCTAAAGGTTTGGTGAAGATATCCGCTACTTGATGCAAGGTATCTACATATTCTAGAACTATATCATCTTTTAAGTCATGAACTCTAATAAGATGATGTCTTATTTCTTTATGCTTGGTTCTAGAATGTTGGATGGGAATTTTAGTGAGACAAATAGCACTAGTATTGTCACACTTAATGAGAATGGTACCTACACCAGTTTCATAATTGAAGAGTTTTTGTTTCATCGATAGGACTTGAGCACAACAACTACCGTCTGCAATATATTCTGCCTCGGTGGTAGATAGCGCAACACTATTTTTTCTTAGAAAACCATGATATAAGCATGTTACCTAGGAATTGACAAGTACTGGAATTACTCTTTCTATCTATCTTACAACCTCCATAGTCCGCATCCGAATAAGCATGCAAACTAAAGGATGAGTGTCTATGATACTAAAGACCTAAGCTAGGTGTATCTCTAAGGTATCTAAAGATTCTTTTAACGGCTCATAAATGTGATTCTCTAGGACTAGCTTTAAAATCTAGCACACAAGCAAATACTAAACATGATAACTTGTCTACTTGCGGTAATATAAAGCAAATAACCTATCATAGATCTATAAAGCTTAAGATCGACACATTTACCTCAATCATCTTTGTCAAGCTTTGGAGAAGAACTTATTGGTGTGACTTGAGGCTTCATATTCTCTAAGCCAAACTTCTTGAGCATATCCTTGATGTACTTAGCTTGATGGTCCAAAATGAATTTATATATTTTTTCACATGCGCCCTTATTATTATCGTTCCACATCATTAAAAAAAGTTCATCGTCCAAAAAGGACTCATTTGAAAAAAAATTTGAATCATCATGATTTAATTTTTTTTATAAATAATCAAAGAAACAATTGAAAATACTGACAAACGTTGAGGGGGGTTCTCCACTAAATCTATTTTCTATGGTTGGCTTTTTTCTTCAAATTATTATTGAATTACAAGTTAATCTCTAAATTTTAAAACATTCAAATTGAATTGTGAGAGTGTTAATATTATACCACTTATTTTATTTTGTTAGTTTAATTTATTTACTCATTTTTTAGAATAGTTTCTGCTTAGGGAGAGGAGGGATTATGTTTCTAATGGGCAATGAACACAACTTAGGGGAGAAGAGATAGTGTTAACCGAGAATTTTACCATATGCTTTAAAGATTGTTGATAGAATTAACCATCAATTTAACTCTGATTAAATCATGTGGATAGCATTATTATTGAATTTTAAATTAATCTTTAATTTCTAAAATATTTAAATTGAATCGTGAAAGAATTAATGTTATACCGCTTATGTTCTTACATTAATTTAATTTATTTAACAATTAAATGCCAATTTAAATCTAACATTGAACCTAATTAAAGTATGTGGATCAAATTTTAAATTAATCTCTAAATTCTAAAATACTTGGATTGAATCGTGAAAGTATTAATAGCATACCACTTAGGTTCTTTTGTTTTTTTTTGATCAAAGACGTATGATTTATTGACATGAAAAATAATACAAGAATCACTCGAAAGCCTCATTAAAAACCTCTTTATCCAAAAATGGAGGAAAAGAGTACTTGTAAGCGATATCAAACGAAAGACAGCTAACAACACCAAATAATAAAACGACAAACCAAAAACAAGTCTCCACTAACACAAAAGATCCCCAATACTCGAAACAAAAACAACCATGATTGTTATCCTAAGGTCCCCCAGCTCATGCCATCCAACACCTTATACACACCCCACCCTAGTGTTTACCGTGTCACGGTAAAGAACCAGACTGGAGCAAAGAAAACTAGCACCTCGACCCTGCCAAAACACACAACCATGGTCGCACACCTCCCCCTACAACATCACTCAAAACCATGACGAAAACTCAACCCTACCCTTCGCCAAAGCATCTGCCATCGCATTCGCCTCCCAGAACACATTCGTAAAATACACATACGACAATTACCGACAAACCTCATCTATAACATGAAAGCATTGCGATAATCGCCATGGACGTTGGTCCCCTTGCAAAATCCACGAGGCCGCCACACGAGAGTCCGACTCAATCACAATCAGAATCGCCTCCCTCTATCTCGACTCCAAAATCATCTCTAGTGCCACCATTATTGCTCTAATCTCAATTTCGTTCGATTCCATAACACCCAACGAACCTGAAAACATGGCTAACACACACCCTTCGGAGTTATGTAAGACACCCCCACATCCCAATGGACCCGGTTTACCACAGGACGAACCATCCACATTAAACTTTAATACTCCAAGAGTTGGCACTTGCCATATCGTATGAGATTGATCCAAAGATAAATCCGACAAAGTATAGCATTGCCAAGGAAACTCCCACCATTTAGACTTCAAGATTGATGTTTCGCCCCATGTCGCTTTTACCCAATACAACAAACGCAACTTCATGAAGAAGAATAATTCATCCAATGACAATCTCTTCTTGTTAAAAAGTAACTCATTCCTTGCTAACGAGGTTGTCCAAAGAACTGCCGCACACCCAGCTATCCCCCATTTACGAATCACCCCTACAAACATCCCTGCACCTTGGACCAAAAATATCTCCAATGATCGCGGCAACACCATATCCACCCACACCAGGCAAAAAACAAATACCATAAAGCCTTAGTTGTCACACATGAAAACAAAATATGATCATTATCATCCCTACCTTCATGACACCAACGACAAGTCATCTCTATGTTACCTAGATTTACCACTCGCTCCACCAAGAAACATAACGTCGGTAATCGTTTTAACGATATAAACCATAGAAAACATTACGCCTTCGGTGGCACCTTCACCCCATACTAAGAACGTGGCAAAGTCATCCTCTAGTAAATCAAAAAAACTTATTAGCCTCTTCAAATCTCCCACCGAGAAAGTGCCCTTGCTGTTCGGACACCATACCAGCCGATCATCAACATCCGCGACCAACCTCGGACCCGCTGCTATCTCAATCATCTCATGTAACTGATTTTGCTCAACAACGCCCAACTCTCTGCCGAAAAAAAACAGCTCTCATGCACCAACGTCCCCTCACAAATATAATTCACCACAACCGCCACCTTATCAAGTGCGATCCAAAATAATCACGTTTAAAACACCCGCAACGGCTCCTCCGAGCACCAATGATCATGCCAAAAGAGGATTTTCTCACCATTCCCATTCACCCAATAGAAACATTGAAACCCATAAATTGATGCACCTTTGAGTCTTCTTGAACTTCAACAATTTGTCGACAAATTTGGGACATCTTATTTTTACCAACCGTACTAAACCGCCAATTCAACACCGCCATCCCATATTTCGCCACCACCAAAGACTTCCATAATGAATCTGATTCCACCGCGAATCTCCACACCCATTTCACCAACAAAGCTAAATTTCTTGTCCGTAAATTCACCACGCCTAAGCCACCTAAATGTTTTGGTTTACAGACACGATCCCATCCTACTCTGTTCATTTTCTTATTCGTCCCATCCGAACCCCATGAAAAGGCTCTACGCATTTGATTAATCTTCCCAATAACCCCCTTTGACATAGCAAAACAACCATGTAATAGGTTGGCAAAGCCTATAAGACTGAATTTACCAAAACCACTCGAGGTGCGAATAATAAGGAATTTCCCTTCCATCCCGCCAGCTTTATTCGCAGCTTCTAGAACAACGGTTCCCGCATGCCCAAGTATTTAAAAGGTAAAACACCAACGACACACCCCAAAATTGCAGTCATCAATGTCGCCACCTCCTCCTCGATGTCAATTGCATAAATCAAAGAGTTGGAAAAGTTAATAGAAAAACCCATGATATACTGAAAATAAATGAGCAACATCTTCAAGCTTCTTGCCATCTCTACACCCCTCAATGCAACCAATCTATTCAACCTTCACCATCAATTGATGAAAAACTTCCACGACAACAACAAATAATAACGGCGACAAAGGATCCCCTTTTTGTATCCCTCATTCCATACCAAACTCCTTCGTAGCACTTCCATCAATCAAAATTGCAAGCCTCACGAAACTAATACATTCCATTATCTAACGACACCACCTCTCCCCACATCCCATACGCAATAACACTTGTTCAAGACACGCCCATTCCACGCAATCATATGTTTAAGCAAAATCAAGCTTAAGAATTATTCCACCCTCGCCATAACGCTGATGCTTCAATGAATGCACTATCTCATTAACTAGTAAAATCACATCCATAATTTGTCTACCTTTTATAAATGCCGATTAAGTGTCACTAATCAAATCCCTGATTACACATTGAAATCTATTTGCTAACACCTTCTCCAAGATCTTATAAATTGAGTTCAAAAGAAAAATGGGGCGTAAATGCCAAATTACTTTCAGATTCTCCTTCTTCGGTATTAATACTATAAATGTAGAGTTCATACCTTGTTGCATCTTGTCCGTATTATAGAAATTCTAAAATTCCCTCATTATATCATCTTTAAGAAAGTCCCAACCTTTTTTGAAAAATTCGAAATTATACTCGTCTGGCCCTAGTGCCTTCGAACCCTCACAATCCCAAATCGCCCTCCTCACCTCAGCTTCAGAAAATTCCACTACTAACTGCTTTGCTTGTGCCTCCGAGAGGCAGCAGAAACTCAAATCTACATCAATCGAACTCCTTCTCTTTGGCCTCGCAAAATGCCTACGAAATTCCTTACAGACATATTTCTTCACCCATTCCGGTTCCTCCACCCATGACCCATTTATTTTCATACCTCTAAATTAATTCTTGTTGCCCCTAATAGCTGCCGACTTATGGACAAAATTAGTATTTATATCACCTTCCTTTAACCATAGTGAACACGACTTCTGACGCTAGATTGATTCTCTTGATCAACATAATTTCCATAACCGAAGTTGTAACTATTTTTTTCCTCCAGCTGTTGTACCACCTCCCTTCCCTTTACCAATTGTACATCCAACGCATCCAACAAAGAAGTAGTTACATCAATTTGATCATCAATGCTCCCAAAATCCTTCAAATTCCACTCTCAGAGAAAGTTTTGGAATGTGCGTAACTTACTCATTATGTTCAAATCACCATCCTCATGTGACATCCAACATCATTCCTCTTCCATACGCTGCACATGAATCTTCTTTTCTAGCCAACAATTAAGGAAATAGAATGGGCGAGGTCCCCAATCTTGTAACTCACTAGTCAATCGTAACGGCTTGTGATTTGATAATCTCCTCGGTAAATTCTATTGTGTCAAATCTGAGAATCTCAACAACCAGACTCTCAACAACAAACCTATCTAACCTGCAACATTTATTTTCCGCTCCAAACTATGTAAAAAGCTTCCTTATCATCTGCAAATCCAGCAACAAGTAACTTTCAAGAAAGACGTTAAATTCAGCCATCTCACGGACATCACTCACACAACCTTGCCTCTTTCGCTTCATACGAACAACATTAAAATCACCTCCTAAACAACAAGGTCCCTTCCTTTTGCTCTTAAAATCACGCAACCCCCCATAGCCGCACCTGATCCTCCAAACCACATGGCACATAAATCACCCTCATACCACACTCCCACACATCTGTAATCTATCTGCCTTTGAGCAAGATAAAATTAAATTGTAAAAACGCTTCCTCTAACACAAAACAACCCACATCCCAAATAACAACAGTAGCCCCGACCCACCTTGCGAAGGGGAAAAGACAAATTTAAATTTATCCGAAAACCATACATTTATGATCACAATTTTAGTTACTATCTCCAACTTTGATTCGAGGATGAACGCCATGTCGCAATGGTGCTATCGAATTAATCTTTGTACTGCTCGCTTCTTCGATGCGTCACCTAACCCCCTAACATTCCATGACAGCATCCTCATCTCGCTCGCTAGTTTCGATCTCACTCGGCAATAATATCGACAACATCATGCACTATTGCTTCCTCGTTTCCCACTGTCGTTGCCCCCAACCATTTCCCTAGCTTCAACGTCTCTTATGCCTCTTTTAATAACTTTTGCGTAGTAATCTAATTGTTTTCACTGCCAGTTATGGATTTCTGTGTACCCGCAATCTGATTTTTCCGCGGTCTACCCCTTCCCAACTTCTTTTGTTTCAATACTTTGTTTTCAGTCACTAGAGAGTCCCAATTCAAGTTCAATTGTTGCTTATTAGATTCCTTTGTCATTGAAATTCTCACATCAACGTTATCCCCCTACTTCTATCCACCAACTGATCCCCCTACTGATCCGGTATTGTCTGAATCGGGTCAACCACCAGCTGACCAATATGCCAATCCAGTACCGTCTGAAACGGTTCAACCTCTAGTATTCTCTCAGCTGGTTCATTTGGGAGTGGACCAAACCCCACTAGACAGTCCACCAGTGTTTCATCGACATCTCCTTTCCCAAACGTTCCCAATTGTGTCAAAATTTCCACCCTTACCACCATTCCAACCTCCTCAGCAGCCTTTCAAGACCCCTCACTTCCTGCATGTACTGGACTATTTTACAAAAGGTTGGAAAATATTTATAATAACAATTTTGTAAAAAGAGGCTAAAATAATATTTTAATGGAATTATTAGATCAAATAAAAGAAATATCTTTTCCCCCTTATTTTTAACAAAAACAAGTTGACAGTTGTAATTTTTTAAAAAGTGAAAAAAGACATTTCTAAGTTTCTCTCGTTTTCTTTCAAACAAAACTTAGGGATTTCTTGATTCCTAAATTATTTCTACTTCAATTTCTTCTCTAATCATTTCTAAACAATTGTGGATTAAGGATTTTGATTTCTACATTATCTTCACTATTTTTCTTGTTGAAAATCAAGAGGGGAATTCATCTTCAAGTTGGTTTTTCATCAAGCAAGGTGAGAAAATGTTCTTTAATAATTCTCTACATGATTTTGATTCCTAATCTATGATTTCTCATGCTTTAAGATAATTAAAACGAATTTCTAATGGGATTATTGAATTTCAATAGATTTTCAGATTATAGTAATCTACTGATTTCTATGGAGTTCTAATGTTTTATGTATGGGTAACACTCATCTAAAGTTGATTTTGTAATTTAATTTTTGGAATTAATTTAATTGGTTGAATTTAAATTTAGATTCTTGAATGGGGTAATTGGTGGAATGGTTGATTGAATTATTGAATCATATATTAGTATGCTTTGCATGTGTTAGATGAAATTTCCATTTGGAGTTGTAACGTGAAAAAAAAGGTGAAGCTTAAACGGATCGAATGGGCAGCGGCGTAAACAGCGCAGTGACTCTGCTGCTGCTCGCCTAATTCGCGGATTATTGATAATAAAAAAGGGGATTAAGAATGGAATACAGCAGTGGCGTAGTGTTGGCCATTTTAGTGGGAAAGGAAGTGTTAATAATAATAAAGGAATTAAAAAAAGGGGGGGGGGGGGGGGAATAGGGACGGTGGTTCAAAGCAGGGCAATGGGCTATTCGAATGCAACAAAGTAGTTGCGTGTAAAAAAGGGGGAATAAAAGCTTTGTTGTTTTGCATATGGATAATGGTTGTTCGAAAGCAAATTGTGCAATGGGGTATTTTAATAAAGTGGTTATTTTAGTGTAGTAGAATTTATATTGACCATTGCATTTTTTTTTAGAAAATGACAAGTGTTCAGACAATTTTTAGTTAGGTGTTGAGGTGTTGGCCTTGAGACGTTGGTATTGAGGCGATATTAAGTTGGTGAGTGCAAATGTGTTTTGGTACTATAAAGAGGTTTGAATTATGGTTTTGGGAGTTTAGTTAAAGCCTACCAAGCTTAGCTAAGCTCGGAAGTAAGTTTTTCCTATTTCGCCTAATAGTTTGATATGAGTATTGATTTACATGTTTTGGTTTAAAAGCATAGATTGATTTACTTAATATTTTATGCGTTTTTTAAATGACATGCAATGATTTATTAAATATATGGATGCCTAAGAGCATTGAGAAATGGTTTCTTAATGGAATATAGTTGTTGCCTTTGACAATGTGATTTTGCATATGGAAATGTTTTGTTAAATGCATATGAAAAATAATGAGGTAACATGTTTAAAATGAAATATATTGACAAGTGACAATGGTTAAATGTTATCAGATATCGTTGACATGCTATAAGATTTAAAGTGCACTATAATAAGTCGTCTCATGTGTGTCGAGGGGTTGCTCCACTATGGGAACCGCAACGGTCGAGGGGTAATTGCTTAGAATTCTGCCACTGGTGAATTTATACATCATAATCATTGAGGGGTAGTTGTACCATGCTCCAGTTCGAGGATGTATGGGTAAGTGGTCGAAGAAGCCACTTGGGAAATCTGTGTATTCCGATGTATTTTTACAAATAAAAATATTTGGATTTAGATCACTTTAATGTCAATATATGAATTAACGTATTATGGTAAATGGATTATGTTTTATATAATATGGTTTATACATATTTAACATATGGTTTAATGTGCATATTTTAGAAAGCTAAAAGAAACATGAGATGTTTTGGCATGTAGTTCAATACTTGTTTTAAAGCAAATAGTTTTATATGCATATAATTTAATGTGAATATCTAGCTCCAAAGATTTATTTTATACATTTGTTTAAATGCTTTGGAAATGGCGGATTTGGCTAGCTTTAATACGTGTTTCTAATATTGGTTTTCAAACTTTTTTGGTTTGAAAACGCATTGACGTTTTACCCTTTTTTAGCGCACTCACTAGGTATTTTATGCTTACGCTCTCTTTTCTTCTGTCAATGCAGTGAATTAAGCGAGTGCGGGGTTGTGGTTCGAGGCAAGTGTGATCCCAAAACAAACATTCTAAAGTGTATGCTTTACGATATTTTCATTATTTGTAATAAGGCAATGTGAGTGAATCGTTGGGATGTAATTGTTGTTATAAGGCATGATTATATGGTGGGATTTTATATTATGATTGGATGATTTTATTTAATGTGTACGATGTTAGTTTTATTTAATGTCAAGTACATTTGTTGGTTATGATCTAATGATTTAAAATGGTTTAATCAATGATTGGATGGATTGTTCGTGTTCTCAGTGTACATAGTCATGTACTTATATTTCGTAATTGATCTCTGGCCTATGTTTGAGATCGTGACCATTAGATGATTATTGGTTAATGTTTTATGTTATTATGAAGCATGTCTCGAGATTACTTGTTTGAGTATGAATTGCGTTGACTAATTAACATGTAATTAATTGAGCTGAGATGTCATATGTTTGGCTGAGAGGTCGTTGCACATCTAGACGTACCGGTACGAGACTTTCAGGATCGGTATGCGAGATGTTTGGGAATTTTGAATGGAGTATCGGTACGGGTAGCCACCGTAACGATACGGCCTTGTATATTTTATATCATGTTGTGGTACACGGGCAACCGTGCCGGTACACGTTTTAGCGACTAGAATCCTCTATTCAAATAATTTTTTTAGGGTTCGGTACGGGTTAATACCGTATCGGTACGGTTGGTAGTTAATTCGGTTAATGGATTTTTTTCAAGTTTAGATTCTTTGCATATTGGTCATCATATGTTGTTGCATCAATTGAATAAGTAAATGATGTCTGTTTGACCTGAGATTTTGCAAGCATGCTTTTAATGTACCTAATTGCAATATAAAGCTTTTATAAACGCGTTAGTTCCTGTACTTTGGTAGTTTTACAATTTAGTCTATAATTTCATATTTTGCTAAATTGGATGCTTATTTGTTATTCGTTTGAGAAAAAATTTTACACGCTGACATGAAATATGATTAATTAAGTATTAGTAACCTGAAACTTGAATAAGTCCTTGTAATTATTTAGATTTACATTTTGGTCCCTAGAATGCTTGTATTAGCAATTGAGTGCCTTATCGATGTTCGTATCGAATGAAAATTGAACTGATGATTGTATGAACACCATAGGTCTTACTAATGCATCTAGATAAGTAAAAAGAAAAAAATGGACTATAATTCGAGTAAGTTAGTTCGGGTTTGTTTCGGCAAACCCAATGTGATCTCCTTGGTCCGGGTCTAACGTCTAGGCCAGGTTAAGGGAGTTACAGAATATTTCATGTTGTTTGAATTTTCAAGCAAAGTTCTCAAAACTCTTAAATCTAAGAAAGTATCCAAACCCTAAAATTCGAAAAATAAAAGATTTTTATGTTAATTTCATGAGTATTAACAAGGTTTTTGAAAAAAAATCTAAATCGACAAAGCAAAAGAAGACGGTGAGTGTAACGCCCCGGTTTTGGGCCTAGAGGTTTTAAAGGCGGTTTAGGGTCCGATGAATCTAGATTAGAGATTCGGGTCAATTCAGAGTTGGTTCAGAGAAAACTTGGTTCGGGATGTGATAAAATTATGCGAAAATTTTCTAAAATCCTATTTAAATATATATTGAGGGAAAGTGAAGTCAATTTTTGGAAAATGATTTTTGGAAAGTCAACATTTTGGTTTGGTGACTAAAACGTAAAAATTGAAAGTTCTGATTTAATGGCTAAATTGAAGAGAGACAAAACTTAGAATCTTTAAGGAGCTATTACACTAAGGTGGTATCATCTTTTCACTTGATTTTGTGTTTTAAATGATTTAATAAAAGAGTTTTATTAAAAGAGATTTTTAAAATGCTAATCATTTTCTCATGTAACTAATTTTCTCCTAAAATTTTCTCTTAACTTTCTAAGCAGCCAAACTCTATTTTCATCACTAAAATCTCCAGAGATTTATCTCATTCCATATTTTTTTTTATTCCTAGATGATGTACATGGATTTCTACAACAATTAGCTAGAGTTTTCTTGAAAGATTTCATCAAAATCATTGTAAATCAAGGGGAAAGCTTGTGTTAGAGGTGATCTTTCTTTTCTCCCCTCTAATCAAGGCTCTTTATTTAAATCCCCATGTCTTTGGCTCTCTAGGTTAGTTTAATAACAAGATTTTGTAATTCAATTGATAAAAATTGCTAAATTAAGCTTTGTAAGATGATTTTTCAAGATTTTTGTTATGGTACTGTTTTGATTGTTTTGAGGCTGATTTTAATCATAATTTGGATGTTAAATGATGTGGAAATAAAAGTTTTATGAATGTAATACTGAAATGAGTTGGATCTCTAATTATTAGATTGTTAGATTTTGGGTTTTTGAGGTGTTAGTGTGAAATCTGAGTTACTGGAGGTATAAGGATGTAATTAGGTTGATTTTGGATGTTGATTGATGTTTAAAATGAGATGTAAGTTTTAGGTTATGGCTGGGCTGAGTTTAGAGAGCAATCGAAGGTGATTTCGGTTGTTTCATATGGGCGTTTTGGTGTTTTTGGGCAGAGCAGTGAGATTGTTTAAGTTGCTGGTGATTTTAATGCATTAGGATGCATTAAGCCCCTGTTCTTGTGTGGTATAAATAGAGGAGAACACTTCGGAAGCAATCGGTGAAGTTCTGGGGACTTCGGACGCTTAGTTTCGCGTCGACGAATCTTGGTTTCGTGAGTCAGTGAGTGAGAACGTGTTTTCCAGCCTTGAAACACTTAAAAGGTAGTTTTGGGAACTTAGTGTAAGCTTGAAACGCTTTACTAAGTTCGGAAGTAAGTAAAAGGATTTTCTCCCTCGGATTGTGCTATTATGAGTTTGTTGATGCACTTGATCTTTTAATGCATGTTACCTAATGTTTAAAGCATGATTTAAGTATTATGTTGATGAAGGATGCACATGGTAAGTGATCCTTGTAAGTATATGCCTATACTTGTATATTGAAGCATGGTTTGATGCTTGGAAATGTGGTTTGTTGGTAATGCTTTGAAAATAGTGTGGTTTGTGCTAAATGTGAATTATATTGGCAAGTGATGATGTAGAAATGTTTATAAATGAAATCATATATAGTTAGTCGGCTATATGATTAAATACATTATAAACAAGTCGCTTTGGATATTGAGGGGTTTATACGGTGTACCGAATACTCCATCCGAGTACCCTAACAATTGAGGAAATTGAGTTGTGTCCCGTCTCTCATTAGTGGGGTTATACATCTACCGATGAGTGGTGTTGAGGGGTTGTAAGGTACCAAATACTCCACCACGGGTGTCACAACGATGGAAGGTAGCTCCCATGTGTGATCCTTGAGATGCCGGTGAGAATGTATGAAATGTTAGGACAACACTTGGGAATTCGTGTATCCGATGTGGTTTTGAGAAATGAACACGTTGATGATCACTTGTGAACCAATATAATTGATGATGTATTATGATTTGGTTAACGATGCATATTATGTAATGCATGTTTTACTCTTTAAGCTTTGCATAAGTAGATATGCATGGGAAGACTCAAGTTGAGTGTTAGCAATGGATTTGCTATTGAGTTCATAATACATGATGCATGATGTTTAACATGCTGTTTTTTATTGAGGAAAGTACATGATTTTAAAAAGGGGCATGATGGTTTTACAAATGATGTTTAGTAAATTGAAATGAGATTTCAATGTGAAGATGAAAATGGTTTTCGTGCATTGATGGTGTTTTGTTTTGAGCCTCCTCACTAAGTCTTGTGTGCTTACGCTCTCATTTGTCCATCGATGCAGATAATTGAGGTTTGGAGGCGGCAAGAGGCAAGGGAATTCCAAGAGACTTCGCTTTAGAATGTATGTTTTAGTTTAGACTAAAGTAATAAGAGTAATGGGGGATCCGTTGAGTTTTGGGAGATTTGTGTAAACTCCCTATTCGAGCATGTGTTTAATGTTGATTTGGACATGTAAATGACCTTTGGTTATTGGTTGGTGCCTTGTTATACATTTTGGTATCTTGTTTGGCTTGTTTGATAGGTTGCATGTCTATAGTTTATCTTTGATGCAATTAGACATGCTATGGTGTTGATTATGCCATGAATGATTGGAAATTGATGTTTAAATATGTTGTATGCATGTTGGAAACATATTGGAATGGTTTAGTATGTATTAAAGTGTGAAAAACCAGCAAAAAGTATCATTACAGGCCCAGGTGTTTCGGTACACTCGAGCTTGTACCGAAACAATGAGCCTGAAATGGCCTAAGGGTTTCGAAACGGGGAAGGTCTGTTCTGGTACGATTTGCTACTGGAAACCTCAGTTCCGAAACACCTCTAAGGTGTTTCGATACAGGCCCGTGTTCCGAGCCAAGTGAACCTGTTTCGATACAGGGCAACCTGTACTGAAACAGCTGGTAGTTATGTTAGTTGATGGAATATTATGATGTTTTGATTCTTTACGTTTTAGTCCCTAAATGTTGTGGATGCAATTAAATGAGCATGGATGATTATTTTTAGCTGAGATTTAACTGAGAAGCATGTAATATGTTTAATTAAAGGTTGGTAATGTTAAAATCGCAAAAGTCCTTGTAATTTTATTTAATTACAAAATGGTCCCTAAATTCGTATTTGAGTGTAATCAAGTCCTAAATTGGTGTCTGATCGAGTTGTTAATTGAACCGCTGCAATGTTAATCACTTAGGATCCTAATGAGCATCTGGATAAGATAAAAAGAAAAAAAATTAGGGTTTTTTTTATTGGAGTAAACTTCTCAGTTTACTTCAATATTCCCCGTGTGACTCGTTCGGTTTGGTCTATTGTCCAGACCAGGTCGAATGGGTTACATTTGGTGGTATCTGAGCCAGGTTTCAAAAGAATGGGATGATGATAAGTTAGTGGTAAGTTGATGTGATGTAATTCCAAGTGATTGATGATGTTTTCTTTGCATGGTAATTGTTATAACTATGTTGATGATGATCAAATGATGTTGATGCCATGCATGATGATTGTGATATATGTGTAAGATGTTATATACATGATGATATTGTGGGCTGAATCTAAGTGATTGCTATGTACAGTGTTTGTGATATGTATGTTGTTTGTCTTATGCTATGCTTAAGGGAAATTCGGATACACATTGCCTTATTAATATAGTAAAGTGTTTTTAAATTGAACTGGAAGTCTTGGATCCTTGCTTGAAGCTAGTCTGATTTCTTGTTTTTGTTTATTTATCACGCCTTAATTATAATAGCACAATGAGACCGAAGAGAGAGTTGTGATCTGGTATGATTGTTGCTGCTGGTGAGCAGGGAAATCGGGAGAACGAGGTTCTTCCTGGTGGGAATTTACCTCCTCCACCGCCTCCACTCGGGGGTGAGGAGCAAGGTGTAAAACCAAAGAATTGATTTTGATATAACAAAGAATTGAAGGACTAAATTGAAAATAGAAAACAAATTTTTAAGTCCTCAAAACTTCCCAAAACTTTTAAGTAAATTGGTCAAGTCAAAACAAAAGGTTTTGAAACTGTTAACATTTGTTTCGGAATGAGTCTTCCCGTTTCGATACAGTAGTATCGAAACAATACCCTAAGTTTCGAAATGGATAAAGAATAATGGAACGAGCAGATCTATTTCGATACGGCTGTATCGAAACGATCTCAAACGTTTCGAAACGAGTTTTAAACATGGATTCAAATTTTATGACTGTTGCAATTTCTAACTGATTTTCATAAAACGATTAAGGTGTATCGAAACAGTTTAAGCACGTTTCGATACGGGTTTTGACAGTTGCAAATTGTTTCGGAACAGATGTCAAGCCGTTTCGGAACGGGCTCTTAGCGTATCGAAACCATCGTGTCCGTTTCGATACGGTCTCTTAATTACACCCCAACGGCTATTTCTTTTTTGGTCTGTTTTGAAATAGGTACAGGTGTTTCGAAACGGGTAGTTGCAGAAGTGCATTTATGGTGGGAAGATTGCATCCAACGGCTATATTTATGATGACAACAACCCCATCGGCTAGAATTGAATGAGAAGGTATAAAAGGGAGTCCAAAAACAACCAGCAAGTACTATTTATCCTAAGAGAAACTATCCTACATCAAAATCCAAGCTCAATTTTTTTATTTCAATATCCTTGTAAAACCCCAATTGTCATTCTTTGTAATTTCCTATTTTCATATTCAATTGGATTGAGTGTTTGTAATTTGGGCAATATTTGTCTTGAGAGATTCATTGTAATTGCCAAATTCTTCTTTGTAAACTTGTGAGAGGGTTTGGTCAATTTTGGGTAGAAAATGGACCATTTGTGTAAAGGTTTCCTCCTAAGCCTAGAAAAATGGAAGATCAACTAGTGAAGTTGTTTGGAAAATCCTTAATGGGAGCTAAGGTAGTGGATGTAGAGTTCATTTGTAACTTGAACCACTATAATTGTCTTTGTCTTCAATTTTTATTTTATCACTTCACTACCAACCAATTTAAAAATCCAATTCACCTCCTCTTGGCATTTATCGATTCAACGATCCACTCAAAAATTGGTATCAAAGACTACCTCTTTTGAAGGATTAACAACCACAAGAGGAGATCCTAGAAGAGTGTGATCATATTTCTAGTAAATCCATGACATCTACCTCAACCTCTAACCTTTAGGAGTCTCAATCCACCACTAAACCACCATTCTTCAATGGGGACAACTACCCATATTGGAAGAATAGGATGCTTCTCTTCATCAAATCCACCGACTACATGGTTTGGGATGTAGTTGAAGAAGGGCCTTACATTCCAATGAAAAGAAATGATGATGGAAGACTTGTCCCGAAGGTGAAATCGGAGATGACCAAAGAAGATAGAAGAAGGATGCAAGTCAATGATAAAGCATTGCACATCATCTTTTGTGCACTTCGTCCGAACATCTATTCTAAGGTTTTTCAATTGAGAGCACCAAAGAAGTGTGGGACACTCTTGAGACAACGTACGAATGAACTAGCAATGTTAAAGAGACGAAGATCAGGCTACTAAATTTGAGTTATAAGAATTTCAAGATGGATCCTGAAGAGAGTGTCTCCAAGATGTTTGATCGATTTTCGATCATCGTCAATGGTCTAAAAGGATTCAGTGAAGTGATTCCTGAAGACAAGCTAGTTAGGAAGCTTTTATATTCTCTCCCATAATCTTGGGATGGTAAAAGAACGACCATCATCGAAGCGAAGAATTTGAAGACCTTGAAGCTTGATGAGCTAGTTGGTTCTCTCCTTACTCATGAGATTATGAAACAAGGAAGAGAAGAGGAAAAGAAGAAAGAAGAAAAGAATAGAGAATCAAGAGATGGACAAGAAAGAGAAGCTAGTGGTTGCTCTCAATGCCTCTCTATAAGAGGAGAGCTCTTCTAGTGAGGTGGATGATTTCGAGGAGTTGGAAATGATAGCCAAACGCTTCTCACGGTTCATGAAGTCTAACCGAGGGAGGAAATTTCAAAGAAAGATAGACTTCAAGAACAAGAGCAAAGAAGAGGAAAATGATCCTATCATTTGCTTTGAGTGCAAGAAGCTGGGTCATATTCGTTTTGATTGCCCTCAACTCAAGAAGAAGGGCTTTGAGAAGAAGAAGAAGCTCAAAGCCAAGATTGCTACTTGGAGTGATGAGGAATCATCCGAGGATGAGAAACACGAAGTGGCCAACCTTTGCCTCATGGCTCTTGAGGAGGATTTTATGGTAACCTCTAACTCATCTTGTTATGATTTTACATTTGATGATTTGCATGATGCATATGATGAGTTACAAGAGGTATATGATGAGTTAGTAGAGAAATACAAGGAGTCCGTTTTGAAAAACAAAAAGGTCATTTCGGATTTGAAAGCTCAAAACAATTTACTCTCTAAAACTAACTCGGATTTTGGGAAAAAGGTTTTAAGCTTGCAAGATGATTTAAAATTCTTTGAAAAAGAAAATATTTATTTGAACAACCTTCTTTCTAAATGTAATGATGAACACCAAAAATTGGTGAATGAGTTCAATAAGCTCAAAATTTCTTTTAAAAAAGTTGGTTCTTCAGAGCTTGAAAAGGGTGAATCTTCAAAAACCAACTTTACAAAAAGAAAGAATTTGAACTACAAACAAAGTGGCTCCTATAGGCATTCTAGGACTAAAAAGATTAGAAGTGCATGGGTTCCTAAGGAACTTGTAAAATCTAATAATGTTGATGCCTTGTCACCTTGGATTCCTAAGGGAACCAAGCTTTTTAGAGCTAACACTCATGGGCCCAAAATGATTTGGGTACCAAAAATCAAAGTTTAAACTCTTTGTTTGTAGGGGGAGCATTGCTACAAGGCCAAATCACAAAGTCAAAATTCATGGTACTTTGATAGTGGATGTTCGAGACACATGACCAGAGACAAGATTCGATTCATAGAATTAAAGCCAAAAAGTGGAGGATGAGTAACTTTTGGTGACAACTCCAAAGGCCACATTGAAGGTATTGACTCCATAGGTAATCACTCTTCCATACTTATTGAAAATGTCTTGTATGTCAATGTTATAAAACATAATTTATTGAGCATTGGTCACTTATGCGATAAAGGGTTTAATGTCATGTTTGATGTAAATGGGTGTACAATAGTAGACATTAAATCTAACAAAACAATGCTCATTGTTCATCGCATATGTGATAAGCTCCTATAGATGCCGCTTTTTGCTTACTATTTTCTTTGTCTTGAGGACTTTTCACTACTTAATTGGTTGCATTTATCTCATTTTTTGTGCCGGGACTCAATTCTGGAATTAGTAGAAAAAAGGTGCATTTCTGCAGTTTTATTTATTTTTCTGGCTGTGGCTGGCGTCATGGGCACGACGCGTCTGACGTGGCAGTTTCTAGAAGATACAGTCAGCACAAGGAAAGACTCTGGAAGAATCTAGAAGATCCAGTTAGCACAATCCGAACTTAGGATTTTAAAATTTAAATTTCAAACAAACATTTTAAATTATGTTATCTTTTTGTTATTTTTAGTAAATCTAAGCCTATAAATACCTTCCTTGGGTAAGGCTTAAGATCATCTATTGTTTATGAGTTCTTGTTGCTACTTGCCCTTATTTCAATAGAGATATTTTCTTGTTTCATCTTTGCTTTTTATTTACTTTACGCTTCTTAAACATTTTTCCAAAAATATGCTAAGTATGATAATCAATATCATGCTTAGCTAATTTTCCTAAAAGCCGAGAGCTAGTTCAAATCAATTCCATGCGTGAGAATTGAACATTTCTTAAATCCCTTCGGGATACATTTTCATCTTTCTGTTTAGATAGTTTGGCAATCGGCCTGTGGCACTTTGACTTCCTGTGATCACTCTTAGCGGTGGTCCACTAAGGAAAGATGAAATCAGAAACGATTCTCAACGAGACAACTTATGAGTTGGGCTTTTCCTGTTTTTAAACTAAGTATTTCAACGGCGATAGACGTGGTTGGTTTATTGAAGAATTGACTTTCGGAGATAGACTTGGGAAGATCAGTTACATGAGAGAAAAGCAAGTTATGATGGGTTGGGCCTCGTAGACTGTAACCGACATGAATCCCGTAGTGAAAATCTATTTTCAATGATCGTGGGAATTGATGAAACTAGCTCGAGGTTGCTTTCCTATTAGTGATTTGTCTTCATTATTAACATTATTTATTTTTTTGTTTATTTTATTACCTTCATTACTTCAATCACACCAAACCCCCTTTTTTTATTTATTTGTTTTAGCCACTTCTGGGATCTAAATCACGACAAGGCTCAATCAGCGATTCCAACAGAACTCCTTGTAGATCGACCCTCTTCCTCTATTCTACTTTAATTTCCTTATCCTATTATTATTTGAAGAGGCATATTATTTTATTTATTTTGGCGAGTAAAACGACGCTTGTCAATAGGCAATATCTATATGGTGCATCTAGATGACATTCATACATCCCATGCATGCTTAGTTGCACAAAATGAAAATGATGCATGGTTATGGCATAGGAAACTAGGACATGTTAGCATTAGAGTTTTAGAAAAATTAGTTTCTCTTAATCTAGTTAGAGGCCTACCTAAGCTCAAGTTCTCATTAGATAAATTTTGTGATGCATGTACTAAAGGTAAACAACATAGAGCCTCTTTCAAGTCCATTAATGATGTTTCTACAAGTAGATGTTTGCAATTGATTCATATGGATCTCTTTAGGCCAGTTAGGACTACTAGCTTGTGTGGAAAATCATATGCATTTGTGCTTGTTGATGATTACTCTAGGTATACTTGGGTTCTCTTTTTAAGCACCAAAGATGATGTTTTAGAAAACTTCATCACATTTTCAAAAATAACCCAAAATGATCTTGAACTTAAAATTTCACATATTAAAAGTGATCATGGAACCGAATTTCAAAATATGGGTTTTGAAGATTTTTGTAATGAAAATGGTATTAGCCATAATTTTTCGGCTCCTCGCACTCCTCAACAAAATGGGGTAGTTGAGAGGAAATTTAGAACTTTAAAAGAAATGGCTACGACTATGCTTTGCGAAAATAATTTACCTAAGTGTTTTTAGGCGGAAGCCACTAACACCGCTTGCAACATAATAAACCAAGTAATGATTAGGCCTATTTTGAAGAAAACTCCTTATGTGATTTTAAAATCTAAAAAGCCTAACATTAGCTATTTCATCCTTTTTGGTTGCAAGTGTTTTGTTTTAAACAATGGAAAAGATAATTTAGGTAAATTTGATGCAAAGAGTGATGAAGCTATTTTTCTAGGTTACTCTTTAAACTCTAAAGTCTATCATGTGTTTAACAAAAGAACTTTAGTTGTAGAGGAATCTATTCATGTGGTTTTCGATGATAACCTTCTTCCGAGGAAGGATTCTTGTGATGATGATGATGTAGGGATCATTGAAGACAATGATGGTGGAGAATCATCAAAGGTGAATGGGATTCCAAACAAAGAGGAAGAAGCACAAGAACTGCCTCTAGAAGCATTGCAAGACATGTCTTTTGAGGAAAAGGAAGTGAGCTACCCAAGGGAGTACAACTATGTCAATGGTGGTAAGATCTTGGGTGATCTATCGAATGGGGTAACTACTCGTTCTTCTTTGAAAATGCTTAATAATGTTGCTTTTATCTCATGCATTGAGCCTAAGAATGTTAAAGAAGCATTAAAAGATGACTTTTGGATTATGGTCATGAAAGATGAGTTAAACCAATTTGAGAGAAGTAAAGTGTGGACATTAGTTTATAGGCCTAGAAACAAATCTACTATAGGAACTAAATGGGTATTTAGAAACAAACTAGATGAGAGTGGTAACATAGTGAGAAACAATGCTAGGCTTGTTGCTCAAGGTTACACTCAAGAAGAGGGAATTGATTTTGATGAAACCTATGCACTCGTAGCTAGAATGAAAGCTATTAGGATGTTGCTTGCATATGCATGTTATCATGATTTCAAGCTTTTTCAAATGGATGTCAAGAGTGCATTTTTAAATGGCTTTATAAACGAAGAAGTGTATGTGGAACAACCACCAGGTTTTGAAGATCCCATTTCTCCAAACCATGTTTTCAAATTGTCAAAGCTTTATATGGATTAAAACAAGCTCCTAGAGCTTGATATGAAAGATTATCAAATTTTCTAGTTGGAAAAGGTTTTGAAAAAGGAAAGGTGGACTGAACACTATTTATTAAAAACAATGGCAAAGATATATTAGTAGTTCAAATTTATGTTGATGATATTATTTTTGGTTTTACTAATGAGTTGCTTTGTCAAGATTTTTCTAAGTTGATGCAAGGTGAATTTGAAATGAGCATGATGGGGGAGCTCTCATTATTTTTGGGACTCCAAATCAAAAAAAATGAAGGATGGTATCTTCATCAATCAAGCTAAGTACATCAAAGATATGCTCAAGAAGTTTGGCTTGGTATCTTCATCAATCAAGCTAGTTGTTCGCGATCGTGCAGTGTACTATAAATGATACGCAAATGGTGCAAGTATACACGTCGAACGAGTTATAAAGTGATGAGTGAGTATCGTCTCCACGGGGATTGGAGGTATTCACGGTTTCTGTAACAATAAATATTGAACTTTTTGCAAATGACAATGTTATAGTAAAAGAGATAGTGTAAAATAATGCTGAAGCAAAACAGTGCAAAGAAAGATGAGGTAACAATATGATAAACAGGTCCCCTTTCGTATGCGAAACTCACTACGGAATGACTGGTTGGGAATGATGGATAACCTAACTTAAGCTTCATGACGATGCTAAGGCTCTTCAGCTATCTTCTATGCTAGGCGGGATTTGCTAAAAGTGTTCCTAAACTATCTCTAGCCAGGAAACTGGGAGTCAGAAATGCTACAACCATACCTCTCGACGTAAACTCTTAACACTCCCCTACCCTTCACGTACTATCCTTTTTAGCCCTTGAAACCTATCACTTATCTCTAAGGTAGGTTAGAGTCTGCCTCTCGACAGCCACTCCATTGCTTATGAGGGTTCTAAGGCTAGCTCTCTCGATTACTAACCCCAACAAACACTTAAAAAATGACAAACTCTCGAGGGCTCTTACAACTTTAAGGAAATGAGAAATGCATAACCAAAGCATAGAACATGATAAACACTGAAAAAGTCATAGCATGCATTAAAAAGTACTCAAAATAAAATCATCCATCAAACACAAGCTACCTAAAACAGTTCGTGGCTAGGCAATATCATCCAACGTATCATTGCGATAACATCACCAAATATAAATTGCTATAGTGACAGAAAGAAAGGTGAACTCCCTCTCCGCCATGGACTGCCCGACTGTCTTAGGCTCACCGCCTCTCTCGAGGATGATGAGGCCACTTCTTGGAGCTTCAACGATGGACACCAAGCTGGAGAAGATGAAGGTGAAAAATTCCCTTTCCTTTTCTCTCTCTTCCGCCTCTCTTTCACCACACTTCACTTGCCTCTCCTTTTTTCCAAGCTTCTCTCCCCTTTATATAGTGGAGGCTTCTAGGGTTTTGTGCCCTAACGATGCCTTGATAATCCCAAGGAATATCCACCGACAAGGTCTGCCACGAGGGGACAAGGAGGACAGTCTGTAGGTGGGTACCAGCTGCTGCACACGTCAGATCGTCCTTTTCTGTATGTTCATCTGCATCTACAGCTCACGTGTATCTCACGTGCTGGCCAATATCCACTTCCATCATGCTATAGCAGTTCCCGGCACCAGCTTTCTCTCTTGACTCCTTTTCTGCGCACCACCAAAACTAACCTTGCGAGCATTACCCCTCAATATGGACCAATAACCAGCAAAGATAAAGATGCACCCAGAAGAAGAAAATGCAACCTAAATGCTATGGTATGAACTCAAGAACAGGCAAATGCTATAGCAAAAAAGGTATGAAAACAAGGATATTTATGCAGTTATCACACCCCCAAACTTAAGCTATTGCTTGTCCTCAAGCAATGAATAGAACAGAACAAAAGAATTACTATGGCAAAGATTTAACCTAGAGGATTTCTATGGCAATATTTCAGTCCTCAGAAATAACTTAGGCAAATAAATATATACAACTAGAATTGAGATCCTTAAGAACATTCCTTAGGACTAAGCTGTGTGCGTGTGTGCGTGGTTGCCTTCCTCTTATACTTAAGCTAGTGAGATAATTTTTCAAGGAAGCTCCCTAGATATACCCTAAATATGTTCTCTAGTTCTTTTCTAATTTTAGACTCCCGAAGATATAGGTTTTCTGCTACGAAGGGTGTCAGCTCATCACACCTACCGTCCTTAACTCTAGATGAGCAGGGAGCAAACCTCTCACCCCCGAGCTAGTAGGCAGAGTCATCCCTTGACAACTTTCATTCACTCATATGTTATAGCAAAGCTTTATTTTTATTTTTTTGAAAAAGCCATAACAAAGCGGAGTGTCCTTCTACAGATATGTCGTAGCATTTATTCGTTTGTTTGAGCACAGGGTCGTCTAGTTTTTCTTTTAAATTCTCTAGAGTTTACTAGGGTTCTTCCTGAAATTTTTTTTCTAACAAACTTACTTATAGAAAGAGAGCAACTGTGTAACAATTTTTTAACAACTAGATCCTAAGGCCAGTTCTACAGATCTCAACTAGTTTTGTTTTTTCTAACTTAGTTCAGGCCTTTAAGATTTCGTCGTCAGACATCATAAATATATTCATAGACTGTCTCTAGACTAAACATAATGCCATAGTAAAAATTTTGTTCTATCATATAATGCATATGCTAAAGCAAAATATTAACTATGAACACTAACACCCCCAAACTTGAGAGATGTAGTGTCCGCAATGCATAAACTAATCTACACTATATGCCATGAAAAATGGAAAAAAAATGAAAAGAAAAAAGTTAGTTACCTCCTGGGTGCGGAGGCTATGTCGTGCTGCTGGTATTGTCCATTGATGTTTCAGAGGAGTAGTGGTGGGGGTCTGCTACATCGTCCACACTCTCTGAGGATACTGACTGAGCACTGGATGAGGGCCTGACACGTCCAACAGTATGTTTGATGCATGTTTTTGGTCTGGATGCTGTAGCATCCACAGATCGCGCTGGTGTCAGCTCAGTTGTTTGTGCTATAGTGGTCTCCTTCAGAGGGGTTTCCTCAGGATCACTTGGTATATGCTCTGCTCAGGAAGTGGGTTTTTTGGTCGTGATAGTGTTGGGTTAGTTGCCTTCCTGGTACGTTTCCTTTTCTTGGTCGGGGTAGCCACTGGGTCGGTCTCTTCTACAGTGGGTGGAACAGAGGGAGTTTCTTTTTCTGGCTGGGCAGTAGGAGTTGTAGGCATCTTCTTTCTTGAACTTTTCTTTTTGGCAGCAGGTTGGACGGAGCTAGGGTCACTGGGAGACACTGTGCTCGCTGTAGCAGTGGTGGGGGCTTGCATTAACTCCGTGGGGAACAGTGGAAATGACACGTTCTGGTCTGGTAGGAGTTTACTTAAGAAGGATGCTATGGAACTATCATGGTGATGGGCATACTTGAAGTACGCCCGCTGGTGTGCCTTCATCAAGCTGAGCTCAATGCTCAGTTCTTTTGTTGTTGCCACCAATGCTGCTACTCATGCTGCAGCAAAACTTTTAGCTCCTCCCTTCACTGTTTGTTGAGGCATGTCTTCATTGAATCCTTGGAGTTCTGTGACGAGGACTGGAGTTAAACATGTGTTTCCTGAAAGAGTTTCATCCATAAGATCGTCTATGAAGACGTCTTTTCTTTTACACAAGGCAGTAATCAGGTTAGGGAAAACAAGAGGACTACGAGGTCGTTTCAAACAAGCATATACCTCATCCACTATTATCTTTCCTATGTCAATGTGTCTACCATGTATTATCGAGTCAATGAGAAAAAGTCTAGAGATGTGGATGATGGCAATGTGTAGTGTAGGCATAAGCTTATATCTCACAAAATGGTTCCATACCTTGGCCTCAGGTTTGAGGCGTCCTCCCTCGACTGACTTGTTGTTGTCCAGCATCGTTCCCTAAAAATAGATATCCTCTAGCACCTCGCGATGTGTATGCGCGTCCATTGTCATCACAAAAGAAGTGTGGCAGTCTACAGTGTGCTTTAGCTCATAGAACTTGTTAATTGCTGCGGCAGTAAACTTTATCTGCTTTCATCGCACATGAACTGTAGACTGTGTTGGACTTGTGAAGTGTGCATAGAACTCCTTTATAAGTGAAGTACAGATCTCCTCAGGGTGAGCAGTGAAGGTTTTCCATTCATGTGTGCAAATGACATCCATTATAGCCTGATCGAATTGATCTTCTTCGTCTATAGGGTATTTAAACCCTAGTTCTGGAAGAACATTCCTATCTTTGAGCTTTGTCCATCTCTCCTTTGCTGCCTCGTTAAGAAACTTAGAAATATCCAGGACCGGTTGTTGTTTAGGACGATAGGAAGTTTCAGGGGCATTCTTGCAATGAGCCATGGAGTTTTTGTTGAAAATAAGGGATGAGTTAATATGTGAAGGGAAAGAAAATGGTGAAGGGTATTTTGTGTGTTTGGGAGAAAATCGAATAGATGGAGTGAAGAAGAAAATGTTTTGAGTGTTGAAGAAGATGAAGAAGGTGAGGGGACGGTTGATGATGATGAGGAAAATATGGGGAGTTGAAAAAGGTGTGAAAAACTGAAGAATTAATGGAAGAGGGGAGGTGATGGGGACGTGTGTCGGCTTTAAGGGAGAGAGAAATTTTTTGGAGTTAATGTGATAGCTGACGGCTGGAGAGAGAATATGGGTTTATGTGGCTAGGGTTTCTCCTCATTAAATAGGTGAATATTCTCTCTCTTGCTTTTTTATCTTTTTCTCTCTTTTTTAATTCATCCTCCCGACTTTTTCAGATAAAACCTCTCCTTATCTTTTTCTTTTCCCCTTTTCTTTCGTACATCCAAAAGTGGATAAAAACAAACTTCATGTCCTTCTCCCTTTTGCTACCAACCATGTAGATGGCACGCTCTCCTGCTTTGTACCTGACATTGTACTAGGAAAGAGAAAACCTTGTATGAGGGTCACGTGAAAAGATATGAAAATTAAAAACAAAGATAACATAAAACTAGACTAAAAAGAGAAGCATTATTTATGAACATGCTATAGCATAAAAGATAGGGTTTAGAGATGCAGACTTTCAAGGATCGTTAAGATCCAGGCGTGACTTGTCTCTGAGGATAGGGGCTCCACTGTACACCTTCAGAAGTTGGCCATTGACCTTGAAGACTTCACCGTCATCCAACTTCTTAATATCAACCGCGCCATGAGGGTACGCCTTGTGTATGATGAATGGTCCTGACCATCTTGATTTCAGATTTTTAGGAAAAAAGCTTTAGCCTGGAATTGTAAAGAAGCACTTGTTGACCTTCTGAGAAATGCCTTGGCAAAATGTGTTTGTCATGCCATTTCTTGGTTTTCTCCTTGTAGATGCGAGCATTCCCATATGCTTGGGCTCTAAATTCCTCCAGCTCATTAAGCTCTAGCAACCTCCTTTCACCAGCAAGTTGGGCATCCATGTTGAGTTTCTTGACTGCCCAATAAGCTTTGTGCTCAAGCTCCACGGGTAAATGGCACTCCTTGCCAAATACAAGCTTGAAGGGTGACCTGCCTAAAGGTGCCTTGAAGGTTGTCATATATGCCCAAAGTGCTTCATCCAACTTGGGGGACCAGTCTTTCCTCTTAGGATTAACCACCTTCTCCAGATTTGCTTGATTTCCCGGTTGGAAACTTCAGCTTGTCTGTTTTTCTGCGGATGGTATGCTGTAGCAATCTTGTGCCTGACTCCATAGCGATGTAATGCTTTAGCAATAAGCTTGTTGTCAAAGTGAGTTCCTTCATCACTGATGATGGCTCGAGGTGCTCCGAACCTAGTGAAGATGTTCTTGTGAAGAAACTTCATGACTGTCTTGGAGTCGTTCCTTGGGGTGGCAACAGCCTCCACCCATTTTGACACGTAGTCGACTGCTAGCAAAATATATAGATCTCCATATGATGCAAGAAACGGACCCATGAAGTCAATTCCCCACACGTCAAAGATTTCAACCTCCAGAATATTTTGCAATGGCATTTCATTTCGCCTGGAGATGTTCCCCGTTCTTTGGCATCTGTCACAAGTCTTATAGAACTCGTGTGCATCCTTAAAAACTATAGGCCAATAGAATCTTGCTTGAAGAACCTTTGCAGCAGTTCTAGCACCACCAAAATTCCCTCTAGAAGGTGATGAATGACAGAGGTACAGAACGTTATGGTATTCTTCCATTAGAACACATCTCCTTATGATTTGATCAGGACATTGCTTGAACGGGTAGAGTTCATACCAATAGTAGAATCTTGCATCGTGTCTAAATTTCTTGAGTCCCTGGCTAGATAAATCAGGAGGCAAAATACCACTAACAAGATAATTAACAATATCAGCATACCACAGAATTGTTGTAGCAGCTAACAGTTTCTCATCAAAGAATTCCTCCTTAATTTCAGTTTCACTACCTTGTGTGATAGCATTTTCTAGCCTAGATAAATGGTCAGCTACCTGGTTCTCACATCCTTTCCTATCTCTAACTTCTAAGTCAAATTCTTGCAGCAAGAGTATCCACCTAATAAGTCTAGGCTTAGCATCCTTTTTAGTCACTAAGTACTTAATGGCTGAATGATCGGTATGAACTATGACCTTAGTGCCTATTAAGTATGACCTAAACTTATCAAAGGCAAATACTACAGCAAGCAGCTCTTTTTCAGTAGTGGTGTAATTGATTTGTGCATCATTCAAAGTGCGACTAGCATAATAGATAACATGAAAGAGTTTACCTCGGCGTTGTCCAAGTGCTGCACCGATGGTGTAGTCACTTGCATCACACATCAGCTCAAATGGCTCGTTCCAATCAGGTGGAATGACAACTGGTGCTGAGATAAGCTTCTCCTCCAGTTCTTGAAATGCGCTATAACAATCTTTGTTAAACACAAATGGTTGATTTTGCTGTAGCAAATTGCATAATGGCTTTGAGATCTTCGAAAACTCCTTGATGAATCTCCGATAGAAGCCAGCATGCCCTAGGAAGCTTCTTACCCCCTTGACAGTAGTGAGGGAGGTAGTTTTTCAATGACCTCGACCTTTGCTTTATCAACTTCTATCCCTTGCTTCGAGATCTTGTGGCCTAAGATCGTTCCTTCCGTTACCATAAAATGACATTTTTCCCAATTGAGCACCAAGTCAGCTTCCTCACACCTCTTTAGAACCTTGGCAAGATTGCCCAAGCATGTGTCGAAGTCATCGCCAGAGACCGAGAAGTCATCCATGAAAATTTCTAAAAAATCCTCGACCATGTCTGAAAAGATAGCCAGCATACATATTTGAAAAGTTGCTGGAGCATTGCAGAGAACAAAGGGCATTGATATGTAATTTGTCCAGGATATCTACAAATTTCTGGAAATGAAGGTCTTCTTTCTGCTTCTTGAGTTGTTGAGGAAAAAAAGGTGGGGCCTAACTTTATTTTTCTGGACTGGTGGAGTTACATCTTTTGCTGTAGCAAAAGTAGGCTCCTCCTCTGGTGTTTCTTTTGCTATGACTTCCTCACCCTTTTCTTCAACTAGAGGATCTTGTGAGTTATCTTCTTCCTAAGTAAAGTTGGGCCGAGATTCCTCCTTCTCTTTCCCCCCAAACATTTCTTCCTTGCTAATTTCCTTACCACTCTTTAATGTGAGTGCGCTACATTGTTCCTTGCTATGGTGCTTAGTGGCTTCAGTGTCACTAGGCAGACTTCCTTGTGGTTGCGCATGCAAGGTTTGAGCTATCTGACCAACTTGTGATTCTAAGGCTCGGAGAGAGGAACTATGGCTTTGCAATAAGTCTCCTTGTTTTTTAATGTTTGCTGCATGATCCTGTAGCAAAACTTTTGTGGTTCCCATGAAATCTTTTGTCATAGCCATAAATTCTTTGAATGTAGTCTCCAGCGAGCTGTTCGATGAAGATGCTGCTCCCTTGTGACCTTGCCATGGCCTCATCTGGTTAGAAGATGGTGCTTCGATCAGATTTTGTTGTGGCGCTGGCTGTGCAGAATTATTGTGCCCTTGATTACCCCAACTGAAATTTGGATGCTGACGCCATCCTGGGTTGTAGGTATTGGAGTATGGATTGTTGTTGCGGTTATAATTCCGCACATAGTTGGCTGACTCTTGATTGTCAGGGCATTCACTCAAATGGTGATTGCCATCGCATCTGAGACATGAGGTTGTGGACTTCACTTCCTTGATTTTGTTGGGACGTTGGAGGTTCTTTAGCATATTTGTGATAGCAGCTAACTGGGTGGCTACCGAGTCATCAGCTTCACTATCTCGAGCTACTTGGGTTCTCCTTCCCGTTCCAAGCCTTATGGTCTGAAACTGGTAATCATTGTTGGCTACTCTATCAAGAATGTCAAATGCTTCCTCCGGTGATTTGTCTAACAAGGTCCCATTTGCTGAAGCATCTAGCATCATCCTTGTGGGAGTATTTACCCCATTATAGAACATAACCACTTGGGTCTAATCATGAATACCATGATTTGTGCACTTCCTCAATAATCCCTTGAATCGATCCCAACACTCACATATGGATTCGTCATCAGCTTGACGAAAAGAAGCTATATCATTTCTCAAGTGAGTGTTTCTATTTGGTGGATTATACTGTAGCAGAAAACTTTTGCATAGATCTTTCCAAGTCTCCACTGATCCAGCTGGCACTCCACTTAGCCAT